>CM070517.1:45046199-46246199 GCA_036346375.1 Guadua angustifolia | reverse complement strand
CCAAAGGGGTACGGGGGGTTTAGGAATTATTAGTGAAATGTATAGAAGAGATTGAGCAAGGCTGTGAAGCAGATGGATGTAAATTGTTGAGGAAAAAGTACTTGGGAAATAGAGGTTATTTTCAGTGTTAAAAAACAGGGACTTCTCAGTTCGGGAAGGGGTTCCAAGCAGTGGGTAGATGGGGTGTTAAGCATATTGTTAGTAATGGCAAGCAAACTTGTACCAGATTGCCTCTGACCCTGATATTTGTGTAGCTGATTGTTTTACTGATGAAGGCCGGAAGGTACAGTTCAGAAGATCTTTCTGGGCAGAAGAGCAGAGAGCATGCCATGACCTAATTAGGATTCTTCAAGGAGTTTGGGGGAAAGCAGAGATGAGATGACGTGGTCTTTAGAGAAATAAGGGCAGTATTCTTCTAAATAGAGCATCTCCAACAATTCCTAATATTTGACTCCAATACTTAGATTGGGACCTTCCCAAAAAATTTGGTCTACAAAATCTTCTAGACCTTTGAATTGGTCCGGCCATCCTAGGCGTGAAATAATGTTAAGGGCAAAAATGAGGAGTATTCTCAAGCCCAAAATCAGATTTTGGGAATGGATTTAAGCGGCGTTGGAATGCTCTTATGTAGATACCTGACTTTTTGGGGGATTGTCTCAGGGTGCAAGACATTTGGAAGACAAAGTTTTCTCTGAAGGTAAATATTTTTATATGGCAACTGTTATAAGGTAGAATCCAATCGGCAGATTAATTGGTGAAGAAAAATTGACCGGGTGAAGTTTTGGAAGTTACTTCTATGTATCATTATTTGAAAGCTGCATAAATATTAAAGCATGAATGAATCATAGTTGGTGATTATGTTTTCTTTTGTTTGCTTCAAGATTTGTGAAGCTTATGTTAGGAAGGTGATGTATAGAAGCACTACTTTGAAGTTTTTGGTCAGCTTTGTGGGGGATTAGAGACTTCTGATCATACAATGTTTCAATGTTATCCTGCCCGTCCAGCATGGAATGTGTTTCGAGATGCATTTGATTGGCAGAGAGCTCCTCTAAGCTTATATTGACATGATTTGGCTGCGGTTTGTTGCGGGTTGTGGAAAACAGCAAATGACATGATTTTTTAGCATAAGCTGATCTCTGAGCCTTTCATGATAATCTCGCATTTTGGAAAATCCTTCTAAAAAATCAAGAGATGACGGTGTATTGAGTTAAACTGATGAGCTACGTCAGGGTTGGCTGCAATATTTTTAATTGGGAAATCAACTCTTGAACTCAAGATCTTTTGACTTGATACCATATTGAGTTACATGCACAAGCCAATTCACCTAAAGGTTAAATTGATGAGCTCCCTTAGATCTAAGAGGTGGAATAGAAGTGGGCTACAATTTTTTTAATTGGGTCAACGAGGTGGAATAGAAGTAGGCTGCAATTTTTTTAATCAGGCTAACTAGGCCTTGAACTTAAGATCTCTTGACTCTGATACCATATTAAATTATATACACCAACCTGTTCATCCAAAAATTTAGACTGACAAAAAAAGACGAATAATTCACTTATAGTTCAACACAGGCGGGACCCTGAAGAAGATAGGCAGCTACAGGCACCACCTGTGTCCTCCCTAAAGAAACGATGCCGTGATGTGTTTCTCGTTGGGCCTTCTTTCGCTCATTTGTTAGCATGTTGCCCTGTCAGTCAAAGCTTGTTTTGTGGTTAGCGGTGGTGTGGCGGTTGGGGGGTCAGTAGTCGCAGGTTTTAGATTTCTTTTCTTAGAATGGCTACTGTTTATAGTTTCGTTGGTCTCTGTGCTGTAAGCCGGCATCCCCGGCAGTCATCTCCTTGTTTTGGCTTTGTTCGAAGCAGGGTAATAAAAGTTGCCTTTTGTCTAAGCGATCTTTTATAGTATATAGAGAGCTTTTCTAGAGAGAGAGAGAGGTGTCATTCTGGAGGTTATCAGTTGTTTTCTGCTTACTTATCTGATGTGGTTTGGCATGATCGAGCTGCCGTGTGTCTTGTAACATGACGTGCTCTGACCACGTGTGTATTGTAGAGCTTCTGAGTTGAAGTACTACATCCTAACAGTGTTGTTTAATCGGAGCAAAGCAGACATGGCGCTCTTCAACGTAGCAAATCTGATCAGTCAGAAGATTTAACAGGGATAAGCTAGCTATATGCACATAAATTATATTTGCAAGACATGATTACGTTTGTACAACCAGATTCATTTAGAAACAAGAACATCCAACCAATCTTGCGATAGGCTTGACTGTAAGAAACTAAACAGATGTAGCCGTTAGTTCTGCAATGCATGCACTCTGTTGGAAGAGTCAGTTTCTTATGAGATGCAAAGGGAGGGAAAACATTTCAAAGAATAGAAGGCGAGAGCATCACATATCATCATACGTCTCCTATTTTCAGGAGACTTCCGCGGCTCTCGTTGATTTGAGCCGAACTGGTCGTGCAGCTCGTCTTAAATTTTTGTGTGTGTTTAGGTCCCTGAAAAAAATCATAATTACGTATAGGTCTTTCCTATGATTTTTTACGAAGAGAACCTTCTGGTTTGTAAAAATCACAGATCTTTCGTGAAAGGACCCTAGATGGATACCGAAAAAAAATGTAATGACGTTTTGATCATTCTGGCTATTTTTACAAAAAGGATCTTTTCGATTTTGCGCGCAGATGCGGATCCTTCATGAGGGAACCCCAGATAGATACAAAAAACATGACGTTTGTATCCTTTCAGCCGTTTCGTGCGTTTTCTCGATGATTTAAAAAAAATACGCCGAAAAATACAAAATTATTTCTTCGAAAAAACAACACGCGCGGCGTATTACGCCGCAAATTTTTTGAAAAACGGACCTTTTGGTTACAAAAAATCACGAAGCTTTCGTGAAAGGACCCTAAATAAATACAAAAAAAAAACGTAGCCCGGCCGGCTCGGCTCGTTTTGTTTTTTCCACGTGAAGGTCCCTCAAAAAATGCGTAATTATGTGTAGGTCCTTCACACGGTTTTTTACGAAGAGAGCCTTCTAGTTTAGAAAAAAAACATGAATCTCTTGTGAAAAGGCCCTAAATAAATACAAAAAAAAAACGTAGTGGCGTTTGGATCATTCCGACTATTTTTCACGAAAAGGACCTTTTGATTTAACGCAAGCGTGGATGCGCTTGTGTTCTTTCAATCGTTTCTTGCGTTTCTTTGATGATTTAAAAAAAATCCGAAAAAAAGAAATTATTTCCGCGAAAAAAACGCACGGCCGGCTCGGCTCGGCTGGCGCAATCACGGATGCGCTTGTGTCCTTTCAACCATTTCTCGCGTTTCCTCAACAATTTAAAAAAAAGTCGACGAAAAAAACAAAATTATTTTCACGAAAAAATGCACTGCCGGCCCGGCCCGGCTCGGCTCAAGTTTTCCTTTTCACGTGTAGGTCCCTAAAAAAATACATAGTTATGTGTAGGTTCTTCCTGCGGTTTTTTACAAAGAGGACCTTCTAATTTAGAAAAAATCGCGAATCTTTCGTGAAAGGACCCTAAATAAATACAAAAAAAACGTAGTGACGTCTGGATCATTCCGGTTATTTTTCACGAAAAGGACATTTCGATTTAGCGCAAACGCGGATGCGTTTGTATTCTTTCAACCGTTTTGCGCGTTTCCTCAATGATTAAAAAAAACACTGACGGAAAAAAACGAAATTGTTTCCGCGAAAAAAACAACGCACGTGACATATTACGCCACGAAAACTATACTAGTATTTACAAGGTATGTCAACACTGGTGTGACCGACAACCTAACCAGCGAACTTGATTGGCTCACCGTCCGCGACCGCCACAAGAGAGCTAATCAAGTTCATGTCACCAGCAGCTCAGGTTTGAACATTTCTCACATTGGTTATTCTGATATTACTGGTTTATCTCGTCCTTTGCATATGAGAATGTTCTACATGTTCCTAAGATTAGCAAGCACCTTGTCTCCATTCACAAACTTGCAAAAGACAATGATGACTACCTTGAATTCCATCCTAACTCCTTTTATGTTAAGAATTGACAAACGAGGAAAATTCTGCTCCAAGGATCGTGCAAAGGAGGTCTGTACCCCTTCCTTCAGCACAACGACTTCATCACTCTTTCAGTGCCACCACAATAGACCAAGACCTGTGGCATCAAAGGCTTGGCCATCCAGCTTCTCCAATCATTTAGTCCATTCTTTGTTCTAATAAAATTCCTTTTGAATCCAATAATGTTTCTAATGTGTGTGATGCTTGTCAGTATACTAAAATTCATTAGCTTCCTTTTAATAATTCTACCCATGTAACCTATGCTCCATTAGAACTTATTCATACTGATTTATGGGGTCCAGCCCGTACCTCAGTAGGAGGGTTTAAGTACTATATAAGTTTTGTGGATGATTTCAGTCATTATACATGGATGTATTTGTTAAAAGTAAGGCTGATGTGCAGTGTGTTTTCATTCAATTCTAGTCTCAAGTTGAACGATCTTTTGGCACCAAACTACTTTCAGTACAAAGGACTGGAGTGGGGAATACAATAAACTACACAAATTCTTTACTGACCTTGGCATAGCACACAAAGTATCTTGTCCAGACAATCGCCAATAGAATGGGCTTGTAGAACACAAACACCTCCATATTGTAGAAACTAGATTAGCTCTCTAGAGTGTGCGTGGGTGGCGCATGGGTGGCGGTCTAGTCTTCGGATTGATAGTCACTAGAGTGTGCGTGTTATTTTCTTTTTTTGTTTTGTGTTTGCGCTGTGTGCTTATTATTAGGCAGAGGCCGGAAGAAATTTCAAGAAGTTGTATCATCTTGATGTAATATTCTTGAAATTAATAAAATCTTCCTTCATCCAAAAAAAAAAGATTAGCTCTCTTATCTCATGCCTCAATGCTAGTTCGCTTCTGGGATGAGGCATTTCTTATAGTCGTATACCTCATTAATCATTTGTCAAGCCATGTTATTGGCAATACAACACCTTTCTTTCGTTTTTTTAAAACTTATCCCAATTACTCTTTGTTAAAGCTCGTCAGTTGCGCATGCTAGCCAAACCTTAGGCCATATAACACTTGAAAACTTGATTTCAAAGCACTTTGTTGTGTTTTCCTTGGGTACAACAACATTCACAAAGGTTACAAATGCCTAAATAGATCTACCAAGAGGGTTTACATTTCAAGAGATGTTATTTTTAATGAGTGGGTGCTTTCTTTTGCTATGCACACTGAATCGTCACATAATCCTGGTTCCAATTCCGGTTCTGTTCCATCACAAGCCACCGTCCTGTCACATCTTCTCACTGAACACATGCACTCTCTTCTTTCTCTTGATGAACCAGTAGTAGAAGATAATCCATTGAGAAATGATCAACTAGCCAATTTGGAAACTGATATTGTACTCCTGAAGCCCCTATTTTGCAGTCTAACGGTGATGTAGGTACTAGGACAAGTGTTGGCGGTCTTGAAGGTAGTGTTCCAGAAGAGAGTAGAGAAGGTCATCGCATGCGCACATGTTCACAAAATAATGTACGTAGACCAAAGGAGTACATTGATGGAACAATACGATATCCTCTTGGCCGAGGTAGTTTCTATGCTGAGCCTACTTCACATTGTCAAGCACTGCAGAAACAAGAGGTGGCGAGAAGCTATGGATTCAGAGTTCACTGCTCTAATGAAGAACAGAACATGGTATCTTGTGCCACCACAGCATGGATAGAATCTAGTTGATTGCAAGTGAGTGTTTAAAGTCAAACAAAAACCAGACGGGTCTGTTGATAGATACAAGGCCTGCCTTGTCGCAAAGTGATGTAGACATCGTTATGGCATCGATTACATTGAGACTTTTAGTCCTAGAGTAAAGCCTGCAACGGTTTGCCTCAACTTGTCTATTGCAGTTTCTAGGGGGTGGAATCTATGACAAGTTGATGTCCAAAATGCGTTTCTGCATGGTGTGATTTAGGAAGATGTGTACATGCATCAACCTCCCGGTTACGAAGACAAGATCAAACCATAGTTTGTGTGCAAGCTTGAAAAAGCACTCTACGGACTCAAATAGGCACTCAGGGCATGGCTTGCAAGGCTCAGTAGTAAACTTGCAGAGCTTGTTTCACAGGTTCAAAAGCTGACACTTCACTCTTTATCATCAATAAGGGAGGTGTGATCATGCATATGTTGGTATATGTCGATGACATCGTTAGTGCAAGCTCATCGGAGAAAGCAACTAATATGGCGACCCATATAATTAACCTAGGGTAGCGACAGTAATCCTATCATCACCCCAACCTAATTACACGAATCTCGGCACAGCCACCGGCAAAATATTGGAAGATCCAATGCTTTACCAGCTACTATGCCGTGTTCAGAGTGTTACAGCAGAACAATAATTAGAGACTGCAAGAACATATATTCATTGCTGAGCCACGCTGGGCTAAAGGTCCAATACATGATAACTTAAGACATCACTCTGTACAACAAAAGGTCCAATACATGATAACATATATTCATTTATTTAGATTGATGTCTAACCAAATGATCTGTCGTTCAGATTTTAATTATCAATAGAAACATAAGTTTACTTGTTGATTTTCACGCGATCCGATAGTCGATTCGAAAATCGGCCAGCGATTCATGACAATTAGTTTCTACTTATTTACATTTTCTCTTCTTTTATATTTTTTCTCGTCTTTACTCTTATTTTTCCATTTCTTCTTCTTATTTTCTTACTTTCCTACTATACCTTTATCTTTTCTTTCTTTGGCAAAGCCCTTTTCTCGGCCTCGGCCGCATCTCTCTCTCTCCTCACATTTCTCTCTCTTTTTCCTCTTCTGCTCTCGGTTGCTCCTCTCCTGCGCCTCACTCTCTCGGGTGCAGCTCCTCCCTAGCGATTTCCTCTGGCGCTCCTCTCTGGTGATTTCCCTGGTGCCTCCTTCTCGACCATGGCTCCTCTCCAGTATTGCTCCAGTCTGCCGCTCCATCTCCTCCTCTCTCCATTCTGCTATAGCTAGGGTTCTACACACATTCTTGTTTTCTTGCATTTTCTGGGTTGATGTTTGTGATGATTTAAATGGGGCTCTATGATGCGGTTGGGGAGGTTTGAGCTAAACAAACAAGAACCGCGCTTACCCTAATGGCTACCTCAACCACTTGAGAACCATGAAATCACCCAATCTAACCTTCCCCTACCCATTGCTCGGCTAGAACCCGATCTACGGTCTACCCATGGAAACCCGTCTTGTTGCTACAGTGTACAGGTAGTCTGGAGAAATGGGTTCGGCGAAGGTGGATCGGTGTTGGGAAGACAAAAGCTGAATAGTGTGGCTCCTCAAGGTCAGGCGCCTTACGGTCTCCTCTTAAGCCGATTGCTACCCTCCTCTTCGGATGCGATCCTCCTCTTCTCTTCTGGATGCTTCCTCTTCGGTCTTCTCCCCTCCTCCTCCTTGCTTGATTGAAGGTGGTTTGGTGCTTTGGTGGGCTGCAGTGTTCTTGGATGGGAAGTAGGGAAACAAAATTGGTGCTTTGGTTGCTTGGTTGGAAGCTTTGTGAGATATTTGTGGGCTCGGTTTCTTTGGGGCTGAGCTTGCAGACTAATGCTGGATGGCTTCTAGTTGGTGGCTTGGGAGAATTTATATCCTGGGCAATTTGGCTATTGACCACTATGCCCTTAGGGTTTAACGTGCTCTAATTGCCTTGAGGGTATTTTGGTCAAGCTGGCGCCTAAAACACTAACAATACAGCATATCGTACTAAGTAAGTCTAATAGCGCAGAAGGATGAACAGGAAACTATCTAGAGGTGCCAATCGGCCCCGACAGTCTGGTATCTCAATGAAGCGTCGTTTCCTTGCGGGATGACGGCACTTTTCCTAAACCTTACATTTTAATTCTTTGCCTAATTGCTTTTCTTTGTTTTTTAATGTTTAATTAAGCGTAACCCGGGTTATCACAACCTACCCATAAAAAGTTTAGTCCTCAAATCCACCTCACTAAAGAGGTGCGGATCGACTCATGACTCTCCTCCTTCTCCCATGTAGCCTCTTTTTTGGTATGATGTCTCCATTGGACTTTGCAAAACTTGATCTTTGGATCTTGAAGTGTCGCTCTTACATGGCGAGGATCTTGAGTGGCGTTCTTCATATGTCAAGTCGAGGTTGCAGCGGAATATCCAGTTGGGCATCAAGCGAGAAGGTTCTCGGAGATATGCTTCATGGCGAGAGGTATGGAATACATTGTGGATTACGGACAATTGAGAAGAAACTCTATTTGATATCGGAGTTTCCTCTCGGTTCTAACACGGAATGGTCCTACATATCGAGGACTTAGTTTCCTTTAACTCCAAATCTATGCACTCCTTTCATTGGAGATACTTTCAGGTATACATGATCTCTAGGCTGAAATTTCAAGTCTTGCCTACGCTTATCAGCGTAGCTCTTTTGTCTACTCTGAGCAGTCTTTAATCTTTCTTGGATTAGTTTGATCTTTTCATCATTTTGGCGGATCAATTCTGGACCGAGTAAGGACTTTTCTCCGATCTCATACCAACAAATTGGGGACCTGCATCGTTTACCATACAGAGCTTCAAATGGAGCCATCTGTATGCTGGCTTGATAACTATTGTTATAAGCAAATTCAGCGAGGTGTAGATACTTATCCCAACTTTCTTTGAAGTTCAGCACACAGGCCCTTAACATATCTTCCAAGATTTGATTTACTCTCTCCGTCTGTCCATCGGTTTGAGGATGATAGGCAGTGCTAAATTTGAGCTTGGATCCCAAGGCAGTTTGGAGACTTCCCCAAAAGCTAGATGTAAAAGTGGAACCTCTATCAGATGTGATAGTTTTGGGAACTCCATGAAGAGTGACTATTCTTTCAACATAAATTTGGCTAGCCTATGAGCGAGAATATTTACGATTTGTGGTTATGAAGTGGCTGATTTGGTAAGTCTATCCACTATAACCCAAATAGCATATTTCTTGGCTAGGGTCCTAGGCAAGCTTTGTTATAAAATCCATACAAATATCTTCCCATTTCCATTACGGAATTTGGAAAGGTTGCATTAGAACTTCTTTGGGCGTAGATGTTCGCCTTGACTTTTTGGCATGTATCACATTTACTAACATATTACGCTACTTCCTTTTTCATACCATTCCACGAATGTTTCCTTGAGTCCTTATACATTTTGGTGCTACGGGTGATGGAATCTGAGTGTCATGGGTTTCTTTTAAGATCAAGGATTTTATCTCAGGATCATTTGGAACACAGCTCCTATTGTGAAATTTGAGGATTCCTTCGCTTAAAGTGAACTCAGAAGGTTGGGTTGACTGGATCCTCTTGGTTTCTTCTATGATGAAACTATCGGATGACTATTTTTCTTTGATTTGCTCCAATAGAATTGATTGAACCGTCATGGTGGATAGCATTGCATTTGATGGGGACAGATTGAAATGAATCTCCATCTTAGCCAGTTCTTGGAGGAGTTCAGGATGAAATTTCTGAATGGAAAGATTGTGACATTGAGATTTTCGGCTCAACGCGTCGGCGACTACGTTAGCCTTTCTAGGATGATAATTGATAGTGATGTCATAATCTTTAATGAGTTCTAACCATCTT
Organism: Guadua angustifolia; assembly: GCA_036346375.1. Classification (NCBI taxonomy): domain Eukaryota; kingdom Viridiplantae; phylum Streptophyta; class Magnoliopsida; order Poales; family Poaceae; genus Guadua; species Guadua angustifolia. The sequence goes on along the minus strand of CM070517.1, from coordinate 46,236,596 downwards.
CGTTGTCTCATATTTAGTTCTTTCTGAGTGAATATGTATTTGAGATTCTTATGGTCACTATACAGAGTACACTTTGCTCCATATAAGTAATGCCTCCAGATTTTTAAAGCAAATACCACGGCTCCCAATTCCAAGTCATCGGTGGGATAATTGACTTCATGAGGGCGTAACTGCCTAGAAGCATAGGCAATCACCTTATCATTCTGCATGAGAACACATCCTAATCCAGACTTAGAGGCATCACAGTATACAATGTATTCTTCTCCATTTTGTGGCACAGATAGGATTGGCACTAAGGTTAGGAGCTGTTTTAGTTTCTGGAAGTTTTCTTCGCACTTGTCAGTCTAGTTATAAGGATTGTCCTTTCTGAGAAGCTTAGTGATAGGTGAAGCAATCTGAGAAAAGCCTTTAATGAATTTTCGGTAATATCCAGCTAATCCTAGGAAACTTCTGACTTCAGTTGCATTGGATGGGCATTTCCAGTTCTTGATGTCTTCTATTTTGGATGGATCAACTTCTATACCTTTCCCAGAGATGACATGACCAAGAAAAGACACTTGTTTTAACCAGAACTCACACTTGCTAAACTTGGCATACAACTGATTTTCTCTTAGGGTCTGCAGGGCTGTCCTTAAGTGATCTTGATGCTCTCCTTCACTTCTTGAGTAGATAAGGATGTCATCTATGAACACCACTACAAATCTATCCAGACACTTCATGAAAATCTTGTTCATTAAATTCATGAATATAGCGGGAGCATTGGTTAATCCAAAAGGAACAACCGTGTATTCATGATGACCGTATCTGGATACAAAGGCGGTCTTTTCTATATCCTCTGGCTTGACCTTAATTTGATGATATCCAGAGCGAAGGTCAATTTTAGAAAATACACATGCACCTCTAAGCTGATCGAACAGGTCATCTATTCGAGGAAGTGGGTATTTGTTTTTAATAGTGACGCTGTTCAAGTCTCGGTAATCTGTGCATAGCCTTATTCCTCCATCTTTCTTGTCTACAAATAGGACTGGTGCTCCCCACGGGGATACACTTTCTCGAATAAACCCCTTTCGTTCCAATTCCTCCAACTGTTTCTTTAACTCAACCAATTCAGGGGGATTCATTCGGTATGGTTTTTTAGATATTGGAGTGGATCCCGGGACAAGTTCTATGGAGAATTCCAGTTCTCTGTCAGGTGGCATACCTAGCAGTTCATCAGGAAAGACGTCTGGGAATTCTTTGACCACTGGAATAAGGGCCAAATCCGAGGAAGATACATGATTGAGTTGGGTGGCAGGAATATATGTCTTGGTTCTAACCCCTTGATATAGGATACGGTTCCCATCGGATTTTCTTATAGAGGCAGTTTTTAACTCACAATCTATATTAACTCCATTCGAGGCTAACCAATCCATTCCCAAAATAATATCTAACCCAGATAGATCGATGACATGAAGGTTAGCTAAGAATGGAATCTCTTGGATTTTTATCATCTGATTTCTCCTAATTAAGGTGACTGTGATCATCCCTGCGGGCGTACAAACCCCTAAGGGTGACGACAGATGCACACATTCTAGATTGTTTTGAGTGGTAAATTTCTTGGAAATAAAAGAATGTGTTGCACCAGGATCAAACAATACAGCACCCTGAGATGGGGGAATAGAAAGCATACCAGTCACCACGTCAGTCTTTCCTTCTGCTTGATCTGTGGTGATGTTGTTCGAAGCGAGATAGCGTTCTTGAGGAGCTCCTGGGTGGAATCTTTTGGTGAGGCACTAGGATTCCTGGTCTATAAACCATAGCAGTGGGCGAGTGCGGAAGTGACTTGGGGATCTTGCTTGATCTGCCTAGGTGGATGGGGACGATTGGCTCTCTTATGCCCAACACCTTGCAGGTTGTGCAGGTCCCATACCTTGGGGGCAATTGGTGGCATAATGCTAGCCACCGCACCTGAAACATTGGACTAGAGCTCTAGGTGGTGGGTAGGTGGGTCGTGGACCAAATGGAGCTGTTCTTGGCTTAAACATAGGTCCTCTATTGGGCATGGGAGGCCTAAAGGGTCTTGGAGGGTTGGAGGTAGAAGATTCGGTATCAAATCTAGCCTTCTTCCTTCTTTCTTCATTTAACTGAGCATGATCATTCTCTATTGCAATAGCCCTACTTGTGAGATCTCTGAATTATGTGATCCTATGTCCGGACAGTTGAGCACGAAGGTAAGGGTTCATCCCCTTTTTGAATCTGAATATCTTCTTTGCATTAGTGTCTACTTCTTCCGGAGCATAACGAGCTAGCTCAAGGAATTTATTAAGGTATTCCCCCACTCTCTTGTTTCCTTGAGTTAAGTCCCGAGTTCCTATTTCTTTATATCAATTTCTTCTAATGGAACATAAACTGCAAGAAATTGAGAAGTGAATTCTGCCCATCCTATTGGATGTTCCTCGGTCTTGTATCTGTGATAATCGACCACCACGATCTTGTTGCACCTAGAAGGCGATAAGTAGCAAAGTGGACCTTTTCTTCATCAAGACATCCAACGGTGGCTAATTTCTTTTCTATTTCCCTCAACCAATCCTCGGCCTCTAAGGGCTCACTAGCTTTAGTAAAAGTGGGTGGGCGAGTTTGGAGAAACTCCCTAAGGTGACCTTATTTCTCGAGTGTGGGGTGTTCGAGGAACTAGGTTTGCGAAGCGTTCCCATGTCTTGATCTGGCGTTTCGGTCTTCCTTGCAAGCGTTTTCAAAATAATTTAGGACCCTCTCCAATTGGTCTTGATTTTGAGTCCTAGCGGTGCTATTTGTTACGGCAAGCGGTGTTGGTGCCTTGATTCCTTGGATTTGGTTGGTTCAAGTCACGAAGACTAGGCTCTTTGGTGGTTCTTGGGTTGGTGTAGGATTAGTTGAAGAACCTAACACGAGAATCAAATCTTGCTCTACAATTTCTCTTTACGCCATCCCAAAAGAAATTCACACACCCTAATTTCTTAGCGGTTGGACAATTATTTTACAAGCAACCTTTTTATGGGTGAGAGGTATTGCATTGTGAGAATGACTTTTACAAGTTCAGATTTTAAAGAATAGGAAAGGCACGAATCGCTCTCTTCGCCACTCCATTTGAAGCAGAATGTAAATACTAACTACGCCGGAGGAAGAACCATGAAATTGCAATTTACAAGCGAAAACAATCCGCATTCCGAGTAGCGGAACTCCACGAGATGCCTTTTCGAGCCGCCCTATCTACTAAAGAACCATGAAATCAATAAGATCCAAATAAATCGGCACAACTTGGTGTCATTGTACCAAGAACTCTTGGTGCACTTGAACTCTTCCTACATCTATTGAAGATAAGCGAAAAACAACTTGGTGTTAGAGCACCAAGAACTCCTCGAGACCCCACGCTCGAAGCGCGCCATGGAGCCACGCATCCGGGGACACCACGGACAAAGCGAATTAGGGTCCGTTTCATAATCCTTAGCTCCTATGCGGCTGTAGACCGACTAACTATAATTAGATAGCAATATACACTAGAAAAGCAGTTATGCAATTACTAGTAGCATGCTTATTCACAGAGTTTATGCCATTTCATATTAATCATAAGAAGACTGTTATCTATGCTATGCAACATTTTACTAGTGCTCTTATGGATTATTATTATATTTACATGATGATATGAGCAAGCATACATTATTCTTAAGCATGACAGTTATGCAAGTAACAGGGAACATGCCTACTTATACTAAGCTTACCTAATTAGGGATGGCAAAAATACCCATGGGTCCGGGTCCGGGTCCAAATTTGGACCACAGGTATATTATTTTGGAGTGCAGGTCGGGTCCGGGTCTCATTTTGGACCCGTGGGTACCCAGACCCGGACCCGTTAAGTTAATAAGTTGGCATGCATGTATGGAAAAAAAGTCTTTTGGGGAAGCACCTCACCTTGCACTCCTCCAGGCTCCAGGTTGACGTCCATGTCCACCGACGCGACGCATAGGCCAAGTCCGGGGCCCGGGGTGCACGTCGCATGCATGTATAGGCCAAGTTACCTAAATCACCGCCGGGGCATGCAAGCATAGGCCAAGGCCCAAGGCGCCAAGCGGTCGCATGCATGCATAGGCCAAGGCGCCAAGCGGTGCGTTCGAAATTGTTGGCGCGTAGGAGCAAAATCTTTTGGGGATGGGCAGAGTAACAGGCAATACTTACGAAGCCCTTCTTGCGCTGAGGCACCGATCCACGGTTGGCGGCTTGGCGCTCATGTCCAATGATCGGTCCGAATAGCAAGCGAGTAACGGGCAATACTTAGATGTCAGATGCAGGTACCGTTGGTCCGGTACCCATCGGTCCGGTCGGGTCGAGTTTGGACCGTGTTGACTTGGTCGAGTCCGGGTCCAAACTTGGTCTCGGTCCGGTCCACGGAGGCTGGACCGGAGGTACGGACCGTTGCCATCCTATACCTAATGCATACTAATCACAAGAACAATATTTCATATGCCATGCAACAATCAAAAGAAGGCTACTATAAACACTTATTATCTATAGAGGATGCTCATACCACATATGCAGTACTAGAATGACAGACAAAATGGGTGCTTATGCTCATGGAGACATTACTAAGCAAATATGAACACATAAGACTTGCATTCATCTACTGAAAGGAGACAAAAATCATCATACACATACGAGCATGAACATAAACAGAAAGACAACACTGGATTCACACATAAAGTATCAAACAGGATACATACAACAAAAGGGTTTCTAATATTAAGCAAGAACTAAATTTTTGTAGAAATATCTTTTAAAGAAAATAACTGGACAGAAGGTAAGATGATCACTACGATTTTGTGGAGATGAGAAGTATTATAGTATTTAGAGCAATATAGCTAGAAAACCCAAGTTTTTCCCTTATACACCTAGCAGTCTCTACTTATATGAGCGTGGTTGTCGTAACCATTGCTCTGATACCACCTGTAGCGACCCATATAATTAACCTAGGGTAGCGACAGTAATCCTATCATCACCCCAAGATAATTACATGAATCTCGGCACAGCCACCGGCAAAATATTGGAAGATCCAATGCTTTACCAACTACTATGCCGTGTTCAGAGTGTTGCAGCAGAACAATAATTAGAGACTGCAAGAACATATATTCATTGTTGAGCCACGTTGGGCTAAAGGTCCAATACATGATAACTTAAGACATCACTCTGTACAACAAAAGGTTACCATTATAGCCTAATTCTACTAAATATCCCCTAGGAACGAGAATATGGGATATAGAACCTATTCCTCTGGGTAGTAGTAGTAGTCGGTATATAGATAGCCCTCTGCGCCATCCTCCGATAACCACAGGGTGAGTCCGGGGTAGCCCTAAAACTGCTGCCTCGGCGGATCCATCGAGGATCTTCTTCTAGAAAAGGGGGAATACAAGAGTGAGTACAAGGTACTCAGCAAGTATTAATTAACAAAATGGAGTATGGTGACTTTTCCTCTCCTTCCATTTCCTTTCCTCCACATACGAGTTTAATAAATTAGATTTTTAGTTTTCTTTAAAGGTTGGAATTTTTAATTATTTGAAATTGACTACTAGCACCCGTATATGAGACAGAGTAAACTTCCGTAGCCTCCAATCCAGGAGACAGGCTTGAATTCAAGATTTTTAACCCTGCGCAGGTTTGTATCACTTTACCCATAACGGCCCCATTTCTGAGGCTCCAGAACGTTTATCGCTACTCCGGTACTAGATCTCCAACCCTGTATTCGAGGGGATGTTCGCCCGCCACTCGCAATTACAGTTGTACCCCGGGGTTCCCGGCAGTACCCTCCTGGGCTTCAAATATACCGCCCCTTCCATTCACACATTTTATTTCTAACATCCACAACTTTCCACCTTCAACATTTCATACACCGTCAAACTGAGTATCCGGCAATACCCGGCCAGGGCTATATTTTACTTACCCATGTGGAGACCATAGCACTTTAAGTAGGACAACCTTTTACGATAGCGAATCATCTCGCTATGGTTGATACTAAAAGTCTGACTCATTGCTGAGTGTAGGTGGTATATCCTATATTATAACCCCACAGAGAGCTTCATAGGCGTGGGTACCTCCCGACCCTTTACCCATGCTCTCTACCCACCGTATAATTACTAATAACACGTCCCACGACTCCATTCGTGGATATCCTAACACACGCCCATTCATTTCCAAGTCACATTTCCAAAGACCAAAACAAATTCCACATTCCATACCATTCCTCATCACCATCACCAGTCCATCAATATATCACAACCACTCTTTCATCCGATCTCCTTCTCCTTCTTATTCTTTTGAAACTAAATTTTTATGCAATGATGATACGATTAATAATATAAAAGCATTGAAAACATTTTAGGAAAGATGTTCAAAAGAAATCTTGCACGGAATAAAATTGATGCGCTTGGCCTTGCCGTAGATGGGTTACGGATGGCGGGCGGTTCAGTCGAGACACAAGCAATGAGAATGAACTAAGGCATTGACATTTCATTTATTTAGATTGATGTCTAACCAAATGATCTGTCGTTCAGATTTTAATTAACAATAGAAACACAAGTTTACTTGTTGATTTTCACGCGATCCGACAGTCTATTCCGAAAATCGACGCGGTTCGCGACGCGAATTGGATTTCTACTTATTTACATTTTTCTCTTCTTTTATATTTTTCTCTCCTCTTTACTCTTATTTTTCCATTTCTTCTTCTTATTTTTCTTACTTTCCTACTCTGCCTTTCTCTTTTCTTTCTTTGGCCGAAGCCCTTTTCTCTGGCCTCAGCCGCATCCTCTCTCTCCCTCACATTTCTCTCTCTCTCTTTTCCTCTTCTGCTCTCGGTTGCTCCTCTCCTGCGCCTCACTCTCTCAGGCGCAGCTTCTCCCCTGGCGATTTCCCTCCTGGCGCACTCCACTCCTGGCGATTTCCCCTGGCGCCTCCTTCTCGACCGCAGCTCCCTCTCCAGCCGACTGCTCCAGGTGCTGCCGCTCCATCTCCCTCCTCTCTCCATTCTGCTATAGCTAGGGTTCTACCCACATTCTTGTTTTCTTGCATTTTTACCAGTTGATGTTTGCTTGATGATTTAAATGGGGGCTCTATGATGCGGTTGGGGAGGGTTTGAGCTAAACAAACAAGAACAGACACCGCACTTACCCTAATGGCTACCTCAACCACTGAGAACCCGCGGAAATCACCCGATCTAACCTTCCCCCTACCCCATTGCTCAGCTAGAACCCCGATCTACGGTCTACCCATGGAAACCCGTACTGTTGCTACAGGTACCTGGGTAGTCTGGAGGAAATGGGTTCGACTGAAGGTGGATCGGTGTTGGGGAAGACAAAGCTGAAGTAGTGTGGCTCCCTCCGGGTCGAGCTGCCTTCTGGTCTCCTCTTCTGGCTTCTGTTGCTACCCTCCTCTTCTGGATGCGATCCTCCTCTTCTCTTCTGGATGCTTCCTCTTCTGGTCTTCTCCCCTCCCTCCTCCTTGCTTCGGTTGAAGCTGGCTGGTGCTTTGGTGGCTGCAGTGTTCTTGGATGGGAAGCAGGGAAACAAGCTGGGTGCTTTGGTTGCTTCGGTTGGAAGCTTTGTGAGATATTTGTGGGCTCGGTTTGCTGGGGAACTGGAAACAGCTAATGCCTGGATGGCTTCTGGTTGGCTGGCTTGGGAGAATTTATATCCCTGGGCAATTTGGCTATTGACCACTATGCCCTTAGGGTTTAACTGTGCTCTAATTGCCTTGAGGGTATTTTGGTCAACTGGCGCCTAAAACACTAACAATACCCGCATATCGTACTAGGTAAGTCTAATAGCGCCGAAGGATGAACCCGGAAACTATCTAGAGGTGCCAATCTGGCCCCGGACAGGTCTGGTATCTCAATGAGCGATACATTTCCTTGCGGGACTGACGACACTTTTCCTAAACCTTACATTTTAATTCTTTGCCTAATTGCTTTTACTGTTTTTAATGTTTAATTAAACTGATAACCCCCCAGGTTATCACAACTAACAATTTGGTTGAACAGCTAGCAAGAGAATTTGCCATCAAGAACCTGGGTCAACTCGGATATTTTCTAGGCATAAAAGCTACACCAAGCAAATATTGCATCATCTTGACTCAAAAGAAGTATGTGCATGATTTGTTGCGCAAGGCAAATATGCAGCAATGCAAGCCAATGTCAACACCGATGTGTTCCTCAAAAGCTAGACAAATTCAGTGGAAGAAGGCTCGGGCAATCATAAGTATTTCAATATCGAAGCACTGTTGGGGCACTTCAGTATTTAACCCTTACAAGACTTGACATAGTGTTTGTAGTGAACAAGGTATGCCAATTTTTGCATAACCCCACAGATGTGCACTTGGTTGCTGTGAAGCAAGTTTTGAGATATGTCAAAGGAACGGCTATTGTTGGTCTCAAAATTCAGCGCTCCAACATTGCTTTACTCAATGCATTCTCTGACTCTGATTGGGCAGAGTGCCCGGATGATTGGCGCTCAACAAGTGGATATTTTGTATGCCTTGGTCCTAATTTGATTTTCTGGAGCTCCCAGAAGTAGCCAACAGTGGCAAGGTCGAGTACCGAAGTAGAGTACAAGACCATAGCAAATGCAACAACAAAGATCATATGGATTCAGTCGCTACTAAAGGAACTTGGTATATATTTAGCTCGAGCTCCAGTTCTTTGGTGTGACAACATTGGAGCAACCTCTCTTGCTACTAATCCTGTCTTTCATGCAAGAACTAAGCATATAGAAATCTATTTTCATTTTGTGCGTGAAAGGGCTGCAGCAAAGAAACTGGAGGTTCGTTTCATTTCATCCTCAAATCAGGTTACAGACATTCTGACCAAGCCATTAATGCGAGTATTTTTTGAGTGACTCAAGGAACAATGTGAATCTGGTGTTCCCCAGTTGAGATTGAGAGGAGATGTTAAAATGATGCAGTCATCACGTGCAATCGTCGCTCTTATCCTTATGTTCTATCCTGAGGAATAGGTCTTTTTTGTTAGGTCATTTTTGTTTTGCTTTTTTCTTCTGTTTTGATATCCTGTTTTTTTGAAAGGAAATGGCAGGAGCTCTGCCTTGCATTAAAGAAGTAGAATAGTCAGGAATACAGGAAGAAACAAAAGGAAATTAGAACGGGTAAAGACATTAAGGGCGAGGAAATGAAGACAAGAAAAGACTATCTCACGAAATCGGCCCTATCGCCATCCTCAACAACAGTAACGCCAAGCCTCGCTATGTATGGCGGATGTTTCTGACCACCGTCGACTACAAATATCATCAACGCGGCGTCGGCGACGAGTCTCACGGATCTATCTCGATTCTTGAAGATCCTGCCGTTCCTCTCCTTCCGGATGTTCCACGCTACATACATGAAGTTGCCATCACTTTGTCTGCGTAATTGTCGGTGATCACGGCGCGGATCGATCTCCACCAAGCTGCTATGTGCATGCGGATCAATCTTTGGTTGGATGGTGGCGAAACTTATGTTCATGCGATGGAAAACCTTCGCCGGACACGCTGCGAACGAGCATAACGAGGATGAGGTGTCACGGATGACTCGGTTCAATTCCGCTGCGCACAAAGTGAGGTATGCGGCCATCCTCTAAGCGCCGACTGTCACTATGAAATTATGTCACGTAGAAAAAGCGGTGAAGAACCTACATTTAAGCCGGCGTCGCTTTCCAAATCATCTTGTAGTTGGGATCGGAATCGTGCCAATGAAGCGTGCCTGTAAGCATGTCCTGTCGAGTAAATCCCATGCTGCGTCCATTTCCATGAGATGTTGTCCTGTGCATCTGGCAGCAGATGAACCTGTGATAGCACCTACCAAAGCTGCACGAACTCCTGTATCTGCGTGGTCGAGGATAGCCTTCGCAATGGTAGTAGCAGTTCTGGACAACAACTTCGTCATGTGATCGCCCTTTTCTCCGGACTAGACGATAGCAATTCGGCACTATAGCTCTCGGCGATACCCCATTCAGCCAATTGGAGTCCCAAAATTCATGATCTCGCCATTCCCTAAGGTGATCTTAGTGCAAGCCGGAAGAAACGCGTCGATTCATCACATGGGACCGTCATCCCACCCGCTACTACATTTGGTCGTTCGAGCGTACCCTGACCATCGAAGGCAAGCGCTTGCCCTTGAAGGAGTTGAAATCCTTAACTCCCAGCCCTCCCAAGGCCTTGGGTCTATAAACCAATTTCCAATTGACGAGGCGGTGCCCAGGCGATCTGTTCACCTCTCCAAATGAAACTTCTATGGATTACATCAATTTTCTTTGCGACCAGGTGGCGTGAGAATCTGATCAAGTGGTATCTGCTTGAAGCGTGAGCACGGAGTTCGTTAGCACCAACCTGCCCGCCCTAGAGAGAAGTTTTCCTGTTTTTAGGACATGTTTGTAATATTGCTATGACTTTTCTATATGGGTAAAATCCTCATATGCCACTAGAAGTTTATCTCATCCCCTATTTGCCACTCATTGTGTCAATGACATGTGGGCCCATTGACACATTTTGGGATTTCTCAAATTCACAATGGCAAATTGGGAATTAATCCTTTCTATATAAAGGAACTAGAGAACAGAGTTCTCATTGCGGCAAACACTTTGTTTTATACCGGTTACAAGATCTGGACAAATAGTGACAGGTTGCATTTGTATAGGATCAGAATATAGAGCATAATAAATCCATAGCCATTTCAAAATAACCATTATAAACTATATCTAAATGAGGCATAAAAGTCGTGTATGCTATATTATGCTCGAAGCATGGATGTAATGCATATGTTCTTTTGATGGCTATAATATCATTAATTTTATAATGATTTCGTCTACGAAAACCATGTATCTAAGATCGACAATCAATCCAAGGTTTATCTATAATCTAGGGCCTTGTCCTATAGGTAATGCTGAACGTCATGTTCAAGCGACCCACATGACATTATGGATAGACCCATAGGAGCCCAAAGCATCGTGCTGTTTATCAAGATTCTATTAACAACCTCCGAGGAAAGAACTTACGTGAAAGAGATAGTGCTCATCAAAGTCTCAGACAATCAGACCTACAACATTACTTTCTTCAGATTGTTCCAAGAATCAGTTAGCTCATATACAGTTCAAAGTTTATGCCACAACGGAAGACTAATTTGCGCTGTCTGCAACTGCAAAGATGGAATATGAACTATAGAGTGTTACTACTAGATATTGCAGTCCCAGTTAGGGAGTTAGAGATATGAGCCATGCATTCACTATACAGATTTCCTTTGGCTGTCAGAATTTAGATATTCAAATTTTCCACCTTTTCATCTAGCTTGTTTCCATTTTCTTCCATGTTGATCGGTGGATCTGAAAATTTTGTGTTTACCGTAGTCTCAGAACTTTTATCTTCAACATCAACCTCACTGCAACAATAATGAGACTTGTGAGCAGAGCAGCTGAGAAAACAAAAAGGTAATAGATTAAAAAAAAGGATCTACAGTGAAAGGAAATTATTTGCATTATCTAGAATCTAGAAAACTTCCAAAAGGAAACCACTGACATGGCTATGGCAGAGTATGATGATGAAATATTGTTCTTTTTGTGTGCAAATGGTTTATTGCACTATCCATTTGGTTCTGGAAGAACAGACTATTAAATATGATCAAGCACAGAAATACCAACAGCTTTCCAGAATCACAAAAAACGGACGTGCTTATTCCAAAGGAACAACTAAAGTTTACCCCAGAATAAAATTGCAAGATAAAATAAAATGCTCTTCTTAAGTTCGCTGAAACTTCACCAAAAGCAAAGTAAATATTTTTCTTGAACTACTTTTATGAAGTTGTTTCTCTTGATTGCTATTTCCCCATTTATCAGTTGGTTTTTGCTAATAAAAAGAAATAAATGGCAAAACTCAACCATGAAAGGTTGAGGGTATATTGCACATCATGAAGAATATTGCCATCATATTCAGAAATTTAATACTGGCCACAGCATTAAGCAGGTGCAAAGGTAGGTAAATCAATAGATTGATCACATGGGTTATTGTTATGCATATCAATTTACAATGTACAACCACCATTTGTTCTATAAATAATCCTCAACCAGACCATTTTTTATTTCTTCGGCACTATATGCACTTGTAATAACTAAAAAGCCAAATCAAGACTTCACAGGGAATGGAATTGTCAGAATGGAGTGATCCAGTGACCCAATGGCTGTTCATGCATTAAACCAGAATGCACATTCTAGTGTCCATAAAATCAGCACATATTTTTGGTTCGCTGAAAGGCTACAACCATTCCATTTCAAAACTGCTTATCTCATTTGCATTAGATGATGTTGTCTCTTATTTGGTGGTCTACCAAGTCAAATAAGGACCTAAACTTTCCTTCTAGTTAACGACTTTCCATATGCACATTTATCCATACTGTAAATTTAACTCTGTAGAAAGAAGCTGACAAACTGCATGCTGACATGGGCAGAAGACACCAAATGTTACATTCACCAAAATTAACCATCAGTTTTAGACTTAACTTTGACATGTTTTCATGGAATAAAGTTTAAAACATATAGAAATATACAGAAAGATTTCATACTTATTCATTTATCTTAGATTTTATGAATTAAGAGCTGCATTCTGCCTTCATCATATCAGTATTGCAGAACGTTCTGTCCAACGCTATAAAATACTGCATTATGTTATTCAGTAGGCACCACAACAAAACATAATTCGTTTAAAGAAAAAAATGTGTGAAATACCCCCTTGTTCTACACTAAACCATTCCATCTAGTGTATATTCATGACACATTACATAATTAATGGGCAAAAAGGTAGTTAAAAAACTCACACAGGGAGAGAGAGAGAGAGAGAGAACAGTTTCCTGAAATACAGGACAAGTAGACATGAAAACTAAATACAGGATTCCATTAAAAGAATCCTTCGGAAAAAAAGGTTAAATGCAGGACAAGCGTCATGTAAATAACTTCGTCAAAATGGTCATCCTGCTATAGCGGATTCGGGTTGCCCGATTCGACAAAAAATTTTGGACACGGGAAATGCTACTCGGAATTTGACTCGGATTGGAGGCATCCGATTCGACAAAAAAATTTGGGTGTCCATGTAACACTGCCACGAGGTAACAAACAGAAGTACACCAGAGCATTCATACCTTTCTTGACGATTTTCACTGATCTTTAGAGCCTGATTTGAGTGTGAAGACTGAAAGAAATTTTCTGGTGTTAGTAAGTCAATTTTTAGTCGGACCAACTAATGAAACAATAATAAGATCGAAAGGAATTTCATTGTTTTGGTACTTCTATTTTCAGTTGGATCAACTAATGAGGCAATAATACAACTTAGGAATTGTTCCAAAGAAAAATGATAGTAGTTGTTTTCGATGAACAACGTGAAGGTAAAACAAACCGCCTTGTGGACTTGTGTCTGTTGGTCGTCTTCCCTATCATGATCCATTTCCTTTGTTTGTTCCTCAACAGCACTACTAATAGGATTATCAGCAACAGTACCAAATACTGCATCAATATCAGCAACACTGATCCTCTTAGTAGCTACTTTTGGATTTTCAGCCATGCATTTCTTTAATTCTCTCTGCAAAGATGGTTAGCAGTGAGCACACAATATGACCAAATATTTGCATAACTGGACAAAATTAAACAAGCAACTCCAGACATAAACAAACCCATAGGAATGATCTCGCAAGTGTCAGGATGATTTCTCGATAATCCAAAACAGAAGCATTGACAAAGTTAAGCCACGACTCCTGGACTTCAGGAAGAGCCTCAGCATACTGCAATGCAAAACCAAGTTAGTTTCCTGTAAAAATAGCTACCAGCACGAAATGTATCTAAGGAAGAAATACTAAAGCGAATCACGACATTCAAAATTGTCAAACCTTTGTGCTAGATTTATCTGCAGGCAAAGCCCCCAACTTCTTCTTGATGTTCTCAAGACTCCTAGTTCCATTCATGCATTTATTTTTTCGTATTTCAGCAAATGGTTTTGCTCTTATTCCACTTGAAGGTGAATTAAACAACCATTTGAACATATCATTCCTCTTTTTGAAGCAGATGATGTCATGCTGGTCTGAATCTTGACAAAAAGTTATGTCGTCGAAAGAATCATCACCCTCCAGTGTGAGTTTTGGATCTAAAACTGGCTGCAAGGTCCGCAGGACTGCCCTTGGGTGCTTGCTGCACATGTGTGACAATAGCGAACCAGTGTCCATATACTTCCTGTTCCTGCCATCACAAATGGGACAAACCCAGAACCTCCAAGACTTGTGTTCCTTCACAAAGCTCTGCACACCCAGTATGGTGAATTCAGACGACTGGTCAACCTTATTGTAGTCCTCTTGTAGCGCATCAAGCCTCACAGATAGGAAGTCGCACCGCCTCTTGGTGGTCATAGATTCCCAGTAATCACTGGCCGCCATAAAAATCTTCAGGTTTAATTCATGAAACTCAGCGGCGAGCGAAACTAGCCTTGCGCCATGGTTCGGCCCACTGATGGAGCTAGGCGGTATGGAATCCTCTTCCGGGTCATGGGGATTTTTCATGTCGAGAGCCCGGCGGCACTCGCGCTCCGCAGCATCGTACTCACCCAGAAGGAATTGAAGCTTCGCACGGAAGGAGGCGATCACGACCGAGTTGGGGAAGGCATTTGCCGCACTGTCTGCAAGGATCAGAGTGCGGCGCAGAAACGCCCTCTTGTCAATGGCCGGGTCAAGGCTACGGACGAACTCCAAATCCATGTACCCGCGGAGGTACTGCGCGCGCGCCGAGTACGGGAAGCGCTCGGCGACGCGCTTCGCCTGCCGTCGCGCCTCCATCGCCCCGTCGCGCTTGCAGATGTCCAGCACTCGCTCGACCCCAACAGCGATCAGCTGCTTCGCCAGGCTGTCATAGGCGAGGCGGGCCTTCTCCCTGGCCACCTCCACCCTCTCGTTCACGGTGGAGTCCTCGAGGCCGTACAGGCCGTACGCCACGTTGTGCACCGCCGGGTCGATGGGGAGAGAGATGCCCAGCGCGCGGCGGTACTCGCCCTCCGCCTCGCCGTACAGCATGGAGCCGCCGAAGGCGTCGCCGAGGGCTGTGGCGATGTCGACGCAGTCGGGGACGAGCCGCTTGGCGGCGGAGAGCGCGTTGCGGGCGTACAAGAGGTGCGCCTCCGCCGCCGCTGCCGCCACGGCTGCGTCGGACCCCTCCTCCAGCTGCTGCTCCTCCCATCCAGCGGCCCGGCGGGCGCGGATGGCGGCGGCATAGTGCAGGTCCCCGGCAAGGCGGAGGGCGAGCGCCGATCCCGGGTGCTCGAGGGCGAGCGCGTCGGCGCGGGCCAGCGCCTCCTGGCTGTCTCCCTCATAGTCCAGCAGCACCACCGCTCTGGCCGCCTTGCGCACGTCCGCGGCGTCAGGGTTGGCCATCGCGGAGACGAGCGCGGAGAGACGCGCCCGGCCGCGAAACGAAGGCGGAAGAGGTGGGCGCGAGGAGCTCGCGGAAACGCCGCAGCGCGGGATTAGGAGGGCGGCGAGGCGTTCGATTTGGGAGCGGGGGGAGATCGAGGAGGGTTATGGTGAGTCGTGGAGGGGAAGGATGAGGAGGGGTATTTATAGCGGCCTCCGGAGGGAGGGGGCACCGAGAGCGCAGTCACACAGTCGATTGCAGCTTCGGCGGCTGCTATCATCTTTACCACACAAAACAAATTTACACACCTTTGGAGTGCTTAGCTCCATGGTTAGTAAAGATTGTACACTCCTTTCCTAAGTTGCAAAGGGAGATTTGTGCCTTAAATAAAACGAAATACTAGTTCATGTGAGCAGATTAAAAGGGTTGCATTCGTATACTCGTTTTAAAATATATTGCCAACAACGTTTAATTTATGCGTTAAACAGAAACGAAGGCAGCAACTTTTAGGTCTTGTTTGCCTATCCATAGGAATCTCGGTCGAGATTAAACCTCCCAAACAAGACCTTAGAGGATCTGTTAAAACTCCAAGCTAGGGGGAGATGTTTGATTAGAAAAATTAGCACTGAGCAATCCAGAGTGCTGATTTGGTTTTGTGCTGTAAAGTTCGTAGGTACCGTCAAGATTACCGTCACTACTCTGATCCCAGTCCAGAATGCGGGGCCCGGCAGTTGCGGCGAAGAGGTACGTACGCTCACGAGATTTATTTGGAGGAATCGAAATCGAAGGGGATGGATTACAGCTCGGTGACTGATTCCTCCTGCCTGTGTTTGTTTGTCATCTACTGCGTCTTTAGGAGAAATGTTGGTTGTCTTTGAAAGGTTTTCTCTTGTTTAAAACAGAGACAAGATAACCCTCCACTTAATTAAATGGATCCAAAATAGATAGTAGTATCTATTGGAAACCACTCTTGGTGAAGGTGATGATGGAGTTACGTGAATACCAACCACTCTGTCAGGATTCAAAACGTATTACCCGGATTTAAGCACATGTAAGCACGCCTTTGTTGGATAGAAAGCGCACGCGTGGTAGACGTGTGCTGGGGGCGAGCGGTGCCTGCGTGTGCTTGCATGGTTGTGTGTGCGTGACTACCTTGTAGTCCGAACAAATGTCGCTTTTGTCCAAAAATAGGCCAGAATCGTTTTGTTTTATGCAACAGCACTTCCTTCAAGTCTTGGTGCGAGCCAAATAGATAGGTGTAGATTACATGACAGGATGAACAGCATTTAATTATCTTGGAAACAATCTATAATACCAGATTGGGTGCTTATATAATATCATATCATGGCATTTGGATATTTTTTTTTGACAATTGCATAAATATTAAAGTATAAATAAAAAATAAATGATAATTACTTATCTCTTCGTTTGCTTTAAGATTTGTGCAACTTATATTAAAAGCTTTAAGATTTGTGTAACTTATATTAAAAGAAAAAGCATTGAATCACTGCTATAGACAGCTTCACTCTATTTTTTTCCTGCGACCAAGGAACTTTCCTTCTATAGCTTAAGACAGGGTTACATAAGTGTTCATGCATGAAAATAGGTGCCTCATAAAGCCACTTGCACCCATGCATGTTAAATGAGAATGTTAAGGCCCTGTTTAGATGAGTGATAATTTCTTGGGATATTTTGTAATTTAGCTCAAATTTAAACTAGATCCTAAAACATTCCAATGAAATACCCTAATCTAAACACCCTAATTCTGAAGTATTTTAGAGTATCAGTAAAAAGCAAGGAAGCATTCCAAAAAAATGTATGTGACCAGATAATGCCAATGGAGAAGCACTTCCAAAAATATCGGTTCTGATTCTGTTCGTTTCCTTTGTACAACATGGTTACCGCCTACGCAATGCCTGTTTTTGGGGCTGCATAGAACTCCATATCTACAGATTCTACAAACACATGACAGGCATTACTAAATAGCATCCCACTTAATCCTCTCCTAAGATAGCAACATCAAATAATGTTCATAAAATGGAAAATACAGCACACGATACTTCTGGTTGGTTGCCCCATCATCCATAAGTTACACTGAACAAAACTGCATGAACAAACCTACGTTGTACAATTCTTTTGGAGCAAAACCTATGGGACAATGCATTGGGGAAGGATGACTATGATCAATTAATCGAAGAAGCTACAACATATCTCTCACGTCCTATGGACAACATGATGCATTGCGACTCATTCACATTGCATGTATATCCCTTTTTAGGAATTGCCCACCGTACCAATGTACCATCCCTGAATTTAAGCAGGCTTGTGATTTCAGTCAACCAGCCGATTCTTCAGCTGAATATCAATGAAAGACAAGGGTGTATCAGTTTAAATTCAAACAAGGAGTTTATTACGTAATTTAGACCTAAATATTTTTAATTCACCCATCGATACTGGTAAAATCCATACTTTAGGTGGTATCTGTCTTTAATACAGGAAGCAATCTGGTAAAACCCATAATTTAGGTTGGTAACAGATGTGTAGTTATATGGGAGACTTTTCTATTATGCCATGCATGGCGTGTAACTGAAAGAATATGAACCAGTAACTTCAGTTAAAACACGTTATGTGCTACTCTCGAATTGCACCCTTTTCCTGATTCAAGAAACACGCCATCCTTACTAAATTTCATGGGCCTATAACCACACTGAAAAAAGAGTCACTGAAATTCTCTTGTAGAATCAGAAACAGAATAACACAAAAAATGCACTTTGTAGGATTAGAACTTACCATGTTTACATACTTCAGCTGCTTTAGAACTTCATCTGTATTCAATTCCTACAGCAAACAATAAACTTTCAACCTTCAGGACACCAAAAGCGTCACTTCAAAATACCAGTTGTATCTGGTCTACAGAATTGCAGGACATACAATAGGTGAACAAATGGTTTTGTATACCAGTATACAACCAGATACCAGCAGGATTCTTGAGCTATCTGTTATACCATTTATAATCTCAGGTGCAGACCACCGATTCAGTTCTTATATCTCATTTTATATTTAAAAGCAGTTATCAACGAGCATTAAGAAAAAAGAACTTTCTCAATGTATAAGTGGAAGTTTGGAATCCATACTAGAGACAGTCCACTCCATACTAGTTACAGCCAATTTCAACAACAACAAAAAAATGACACAATATATGCAAATTGCAGACGTATTTTTCCCGATAACTTTCTGCAGATATGTACTTCATTGTTCAAAATAACGGTGGCTATTAAAGTAGCGGAACAATGGTGATATGTTTTATAAAGTGTACCAAAATCATCTCTTATTGCTCTACAACCTTTTGGAACCAAAATATTGGCGACCATGTTTAGGAATAAGGCAGCTGCTAGCAAGGTTCAAAATCCTAGCAAAATAAGGCAGCTGCTAGCAAGGTTCAAAATCCTCGCAAGGTTGAAAATGTTTTGAAAAACCGAATTTTCAGACGTTTGATAAAAATAACAAAAACACTGCCAGATTTTTTTTAAAACAATGTACAAACTTGATCATGCTTTGAAAAATTTATGGTACCATCTTTAGAACTCTAGGATCATACAGAAAAATTTTCGAAAGCATTGAACTTCATTTGTTATCTTTGAAAAATAAAAAACAGAAGGAACATAAATGCGACAGTAACTGTGTCAGAATTTTATAAATTCGTACAAGTAAGATCATGATCCAAAATTTTTAGGTGAGCTCATAGTTGTCAAGGCGTCGACTAGGCGACGCCTAGTCGCCCATGCGGAGGAGACGGACGCTGGCCGCCGCCGATCGAGCGAGTTAGAGCCGCCCAGCGTCCAGCGACGACTCGCCGATCAAGGTCGCCGAGCTTGCTCGTCTGGTCCGAGGAAGAGAGCCGAGAACAAAAGGGTAAGGACGCGACCAAACCAAGAGAGAGAGACTGACCGAGATACTCATCTGGCTCCGCCTCGCTCCAGAGCACATGAGTCTGCTCCGCCTCCACCACCGCCGACCGCCTCCACCATTAAATCATCGCCTCTGGACTTGAGCCGAGACTGTGAGCGCCGCAGTTCGCAGAGGTAACCCTAAGACGCAAGCTGCAGCCTCGGCCCAGCCTCATGTCCAACCGCCGCGCTGTAACTCAGAGTCGACCTCCGGTGAGAACTCCTCGCCTCGAGTCCCGATCCTTCTTCTCCTCTGCTTCTCCTTGCTCCTCCGCCTCCTTCGCTTTCCTCCTTCGATCCTTCCTCCGCTTCTTCGATCCTTCCTATGCTTGAATGACATGGTGGAGGGATGGCAGAGGACTTCGAGGACTCAGGGCGGAGAATCGACACTGGAGTGGACTCGCGATCATGCGGAGATGGAGAGTGAGCAGAGCCATCGCTTTTTCAATGATTGGAGGAGGCTATGGAGTATGGAGACCGGACTGAGACCGGAGATTCTTGATGATTTGAGGAGGCTGCGAGTGATTTGTTTCTTCAGTGATTTGCTTGCTTCAGTGACAGCATGTATTTGTATGCTTGCTTCATTGTTTGTTTGATATCTGTTTTGTGTTGATGTGCGTGAATTTCTTTTGTATAGATACATGCCGGATCTAATTTCCTTTCATATGAGGTAACCCTTCATTGCCACAAGCTTTCCTTAGGCAACAGTTAATTTTTTGGCACCTGTTTTGAAGATTACACATCTTTTGCTTCATATTTGACTTAATTTCATGTCATATGAGATATTATTTATCATTTATTATTTTCATCGTCTAATCATCGTCTCAAGCGGGCGCCTAGGTGAGCTTAATCATTGTCTCAGCACTATGGGTGAGCTTAATCATTGTCTCTCTAAAATTTTCAAAAATTCTAAACTTGTTTTGGTTGCTCAATCAAATCTATGGAAGCAATACATGTACTCAGCCTTTTATCAGGACAACAACACTATCAGAATTTTTTGAGATTCCTCAGGCTTGATCATCATCTGAAAATTTTATGGGAACATTAGATTTTCAAAATTTTCTAACATGCTGTGAAATTTTTTTCATTTGATTGAAATTTACCGAAATTTCGGCCTTCGCAAAATTTCAAGTATTTTGACAGGAATTGGGACAATAGTACAATACCTCTTAAGAATGTCATCTTACATGAAAACGTTTTGAAAAACCAAATTTTTGAGATATTTTATAAAAATAACAAAAAACCCTGTCAGATTTTTTGAAAAATGTATAAGTTTGATCATGCTCTAAAAATTTATGATACCATCTTTAGCAATCTAGAATCATATAGAAAATTTTCCAAAAGAATTGAACTTTGTTTGTTATCTTTGAAAAAAAAAAAGAAGCAATATAAATGAGATATTAACCTTGTTAGAATTTAATAAATTCGCTCGAGTGTGATCATGATCCAAAATTTTTAGGAGTTTAAGCATTGCCTCAGCACCCTTCTCTAAAAGTTTCAAAAATTCTAAACTTGTTTTAGTTGCTCAATCAAAAATTCTCCCACTGTAAGGCTTTTATAAGGAGTTCAGAAGTAGCACTATTAGAATTTTTAAAAATTCCTTAAAACTTGATCATCTGAAAGTTTTATTGGAACATTAGTGATGCGTCAGGACCATCCACAAAAATTTATAACATGGTTTGAACCATTTTTCATTTGGTTGAAATTTGCCAAGATTTTGGCAATTTTGACTAAAATCTTGGAAATCCCGGCCCAAAAAAAATATCCAAATTTGAATTTTGACCGATTTCGTCCAAAATTCTGAAATCTCGCTGAAATTTCATATTTGAGCCACCTCCGAGATATAGTCCAAAAACAAAATTTGAAACCTTGGCTGCTAGAGCATCCTTTCAAAAACAAAAATAGAGTGCCTTTTTACACTAATAGCTTTACCATTACCAGGGAAAATCTTATCACCGAAAACCTGCGGTTGTTGGTGAGGTCTTGTAAAAATTCAAACCGAATGAAACATTTCGTAGTTATCTATTTTTCATCCATATATAACGGAAATTTGCAACACATTCATACTATAGGGACGCACATGGCCAGGTGGGAAGGCTGTACGTTTGGGGGAGGCAGGTGGTAGGTTCGAGTGCTAATTGAGCCAATTTTTTGAACTTTTCCCTTTTACATTCGAGAAATTCAAATTTCAATTCAAAAAATTCGTCCAAAAAACCAAGTTACTGCTGGTTACCGGTTCTATAGCTACCCTCTGGTAAAATTTGCAAACCAGTAGCATTTTCCCTGACTATTACACAAAACAAAACGGAACTACAATAAGTATAATTTTCTACACGAAAGTAATTTATATGAGTAATTTGCGATACTACAAATCTGACAGAGTTATATACAGACTGGGAAGTCAAAGTTGTTCCTTTCAAGATACCATCAACAATTCAAATATAAATTATATACTGCAGGTTAACTCTTTTTGAAACCCTATGTGTAAACAATTACGTCTGTAACTATTCTTAAGAATATCTTATGTGTAGAATTGATGATGGAGAGCTAAATTGGGTACAAAAATAATGTTCGTTAGAATATATGTTTGTACGTCGTAACATGTTTGCACAACTAATACAGTTCTGGCAATAACAACTTGATGGCATCATGAAAATATTGCGGCGTGCCGGTTAATGGCAACATACTAGAACTAGATAAGTGCAAAACTTGAATAAGAACACCAATTACGTGATTAACACTAGAATCATTTACCACTCAGCACTCATAATTGCCACCAGGCATAAACTCATTGTTCACCAAGGCGCTAGGTGCTAGTCAGGCGGCAGACAAGCGCCTAGCGTCCAATCGCCGATTAGGCGGGGCTGGGCAGGTTAATAGGTAGGATAAATTAGCCTAGGTGGCTAGGCGGGAGGATAGAGCCTAGCGCTTAGGTGACACCTAGGGGAACAGTGCATAAACTGAAGTGAGATGCTTTACATTACTTGAGCAATCAAGAAATAAGTACAATACTACCTGTGGAACAGCACAATCAGCATGGGCCGGATCCCAAAGAAGACAACAAGAACAATCCCAATCTTCTGACTGAACAAAAAATAGGGGTGCCCTGCAAGAGATCGCATGAAACAAAATATTTATGGGATACCTTTAAAGCTACATAAGATAAGCCTATGAACAAGGAAAACCGAGACTAGCAAAAGGGGGTTAGTGGTACAGAAATCCAAGTACATAATTAGTGTTTCACTTACAACAATAGCTCCATAACTAATACAAATGAAGCAATTTACTAGTTACACTGGACTGAAGTAACATGGGTTCAATTAGGTACACATAACATGCTAACAGAGTGTAGAGAAGTCCAGAGATTAGTTAATCTTTACATGTTTGGGATTTAGCTCACTAGAAAAAATATGAATAAATATCTTCAAAGTTCAAACTAAAAAGGTATGAACATGTTAGTTTTAGGCTACATCGTGCCAGAAATAGACCAAGTTTGACCTGTTCACCATGTTTTGATCAGCTCCAACCTAGTTCACTTGGGAACCACTACCAACTACCTTGCAATAGGATTGGAAAGAAAAGTTGTAACACTTAACATTCTTTAAGAAACTTACATCAAAATGGAACCACAAGCCCACAACTAAACTAGTTACCATGCAGTGGCTCGGAAAAGATAGATTAACATGGGAATTTTAAATTTAAACATTTGCTCCAATTGAGTTGTCACAGGATAAAAATGTATTAGAGATTCCTAGCAATATAAATAATGGGAAAGTTATAAAGAGAAAATTTCTTTACCTTCTCCATTTGGCACAGACAACTAGCTTGTCAGAATCACCTGTGCTCAAGACCTCACGGCATTGTATCCAGTTACCAATTGGAGATCTATTTTGATCATTCGTTTTCCAAAACTATGCAAGCAAGGAACTAGCTTAAGAAACTTTATGTGGCGAATACGACTAATTCAAAGGTACAAATCTTACATTCAATTTAGTAAGTTCAGCAGGATCAAATTCAGAGGGCTCCTTGAAATGGCCGTCGCTACTACACACAAAAAAATCAACATGATGGAATAATTCTGAGAATGTAAGCAACAGTAACCCAGGGCCAATGATACAACAACATAACACACTATATCATCTTAAATACAATTTATTCATTGGACCGTGAAATCTTGACCAATAAGAAGAAAAGGTTAAACCTGGACCAGTGAGAATTGAGAAGGAATTGTTATCTCAAAGAGGTAAGGCAGCATGCACATATATGGAGCTTACACATAGAACAATGCACCAATAAAAATTCTGCTATTTTGTAATTCAAAAGGTTCAATTAAATGACACATTATGGCATATAAGAAATTAAGGATATATAATCAATGTTCAAAATAATTATATATCATATGCATGTCAAAGATGTCTCCTGCATCAACACGAAAGCATTGTATAGATGCTAGTTTGGAACAAGTGTACACCATTAGTTTGGCAACATCGACACCATCTGATTTAACTGTCTATCCAACCAATCTGTCATGACTGTGCAGGCAACCCCAATGGGTTGCTTTGTTGCAGCCCGACTCACCTAATATTCTCAAAACCTGTAGTTCATTTTGGATTTTCTAAAATTTTACTATTCCCCCAAGTATGTATAATTCTTCCTTTTGTTCAGTTTTTTATGAAATTCTAAGTTTTAAATGATTTGAGTGACCAATAACAATAATGCATCAATATTACTAGCACATATTCTGAAATGATGCAAACTTTGCTATGACAAAAAAAATCAACCAAAGTTCATGATTAAAATAGCAAATAACCTTTTATATAATGGCAGGTAACATTCTTCCTTTTGAGAATGATACAACTATCAATTAGAATAGATCAATTCAACGATTTGGGCACATGCAAAATTCAAAAGTACATATTAATTAATATCTAAGGTGGTGGTAGTGGTGATGATAATGATTTAGCTGCATAGTCAACCCAAGGATTTTCAAGTGCACATCTTACAACACTGTTAAATAAAGATTGTGATGACCATAACAGTAACAAAAACTATAACCATCTTTATGTTCATGTAAAATAGCTACAGAAATTTAAGAACACTATACCAAAATTTACATGTTACTATTCCTAATTAATGAAAATGTTAGAACTACAAGCAATTGCATAAGCACACCTGGAAGTGGGACCAGACCATTCTGACACTTCTGCTTGAAAATCTCTACCAATTCGAACCCCAGTAACATATGGTTCAGTATCTTTCAACATGTACTCTATATGACTCATGCCATGAGGCCTTTGGTTAATATTCCCAGAAGACTTGACCTTTCCCTCTAACAGTTTGCCATAAAGACTCTCAGGTTTCTTCCTCAAACATGGCAGACAATACCATTCATCAGTTGGCAGCTCTTTAATACAAGGGATGCAACATGATAAATGGAATGCTGCTTCACAAGAATCGCATATTAACATCTTTAGTGGATGCTCCAAGCTCTGACAAGTTTTGCATGCCAACAAATGGATCACATCACGATCGGTGAATTCCTCTGTAGTGATTCTAGTTCGCGATTCAGTTATGAGTCCATCTTTTCTCAATGTGGCGATGCAAAGATCCCTTGCTGATGTGAGCTCTGATATTGGTTCTGTAGGGGTTATATTTGACAAGGAACATTCAGCAGCATCCTTTTTGTCCAACATCATGAAAGATGGTGGCATACTTGATACTGAACATCTATCATTTAAACCAGAATTTGGCTCCAATGAAACTTCAGCAGGCTCTTCACACTCTTGGATAGGATCTATCTTAACTGCCCTCGAAATTGAAATTGTTGCATCTGAGGGAAAAACAGGTAGCAGTAATGAAGAGTGATCTTCAGAAGCTGTGCAACTTCGAGTTACCGTTTCTTTAACTTCATCTGCTGTAAGGGAATTTGAATCCTTATCCATCTTCCTCCTTTTGTAAACATTACCTTCCTTCTTTTGTGCAGACTCTCCATTTTCATGTGAAGATAGTTCCCTATAACTATTTGAAGGGCATTCACTCCATTTTGGAGTCATCTGTTAACCACATGTGACCACATGCAACATAAATTCAGATGCCAAATATATAAACACTGGAATAAAAAAAAACTCATACTTAAGTGCTCATCCATCAGAAGTCATGAGATTATACCGGTCTATTGCAGGTATATTGCTTTATGACCTGACCCTCAAACTTAATGTAGTGGTCCCATCCTCCAATTCCTGCGACTAAGTTCCCAGATTAACTAGAAACAATGCAAACAAGAACCGGTGAGGTTACAATTCTATTAAATATGGTACAGAAAATCAGAATCACTACTAATAAGACAAGCGTTTACCAGAAAGGGGCATGCTAACAGGTTAGATATACTAAACAACCTAATTTTTCACAGTTTTCACGATTATACCTATTTTTCTGAAAGTGTAAAGAAGCGCAAATAACATTTCTATCAACAGGCTTAAGAGCTTTGCTGAAAATTCAGAAGGATCCTATTGCATAATAGCACAAGCTAGAAGTTATCGCATGCCAATCAGGGAGACATGGACAGAGAATAAATGGATTCATCCCCCACAACAGATCAATCAACGAGTTCACTATGAGCTGCCTGCAAATAAAATAATTTTGAATGGCCCAGCGACCCCCCCCACCCCACCTGATAAGTAGTTGTGTAGATGTAGAAAACATCATCTCAATTGCTCCCCACAACAAACAAGCACACAATCATGCAGTATTGCATGCTAATGACTTGAATAACTATTCTTATTGTATGCAGCATGGTAAATCAATATTTCACAGCATCATTAACACACACAAATTTGTTACAGACATTGCTCAGCATCAGATCATCGATTGGCAGTGGAAGCAAGCAAAACGTAGACCAAGGTGGGAGACTTAGGCAAGACAACAAAGTCAGATAATTGAGTTCAACTACTGAGCTTATGGGCCAAATGTTTTGTTCTGATATAATTTGGATTGATTTCACCCTTCAATTCTAGCTTGCCAGTGGGTCCAACCTGTGAGAGTAATGGAATGGACTATGTAAACCCATGCAAACAAGTGAGAGGGGAACGAAGAAGCAGAACCTATATTTTTTTCCCC
This sequence comes from Guadua angustifolia, assembly GCA_036346375.1. Classification (NCBI taxonomy): domain Eukaryota; kingdom Viridiplantae; phylum Streptophyta; class Magnoliopsida; order Poales; family Poaceae; genus Guadua; species Guadua angustifolia. The sequence goes on along the minus strand of CM070517.1, from coordinate 46,210,118 downwards.
AGTTCCTATCCTTGTTTCTTCTTCCTATCTTCCAATTCTGATCCAAATTGCGGCCAATCATGTCAGGGACCTAGTTCATAGGGTAGTAGAAGGGAGATGGTGCTGACGGTTGAGCACACAGAAGCTAGGGAGGAGAGACATACAGGAGGAAGACTTAGGGATAGATGTACTGATTATCATTGCTTCTCAATGATAATATGGCATGTCGCCACCCTTTATATAGGGACAGCACTTAACAATTCAATCTAAACTTTCCATCTAAAGATAATATTACTTTCCATCTAGATACAATCCTATCCTATCTCTAATTAAACCCTATCTTGGTATCTAAGTAATATGTTGCAGTCAGCCCTAGTATTCTGCTGCACGTATGCTGCCATGTATTGCTGGTCGGCCATGTTAACCTGATCGCCACACGATCAGCACCGCCTCACGCCACTCTTGGCAAGACGCGCCTGCACTTGTTGGGTCGCAGGCCCAACAGAGCAGCGGGCCAAGGTCTCTTGGGCCATCTCCCCAAAAAGCTAGCTCAATGAGGGTGCTCCTCGCCCTTATAAACCATGCTCAAGCCCTCTCCACAACCAATGTGGGACTATTCCCAACAATCTCCCCTCACATTGGTAGAGATTATCTAGGAACCACAGGACCACAGGCTCGATACCAATTGTTAACTTTGATCGCCACACGATCGGCCACCACAGCGCTCACGCCCACCGGCTCTTGGAGCTTGCACACACCATTTGGGTCATGAGGCCCAACAGAGCGGCGGGCCAAGGTCTCTTGGGCCATCTACTGGCTAAGCTTGATGAGGGGTGCTCTCGCCCTTATAAACCATGCTCAAGCCCTCTCCACAACCAATGTGGGACTATTCCCAACAATCTCCTCGCACATTGGTAGTGCGAGATTATCTAGGAACCACAGGACCACTGGGCTCTTTGGTATCGAGCCAGGCGGTCCATGTGGTTCCTAGATAATCTCGAGCCTGATGGCCGAGTGAGAGAATAATTGTGAGAGAATAGAATAGTCCCATATTGGTCTTGGAGAGGCTTGAGCATGGTTTATAAGAGAGTGAGGCCCTCATTGAGCTAGCTTTTGGGGAGATGGCCCAAGAGACCTTGGCCTGTCAAGTTGGAGCTGCGACCAGTGGCGTGTGGCGTGTCCAGCGTCAGGCGCTGGTGGCGTGAGTCGTGGCGTGAGTGCCGATCGTCCCGATGGCGATCGTTCTGTTAACAGCCGCACATGCACATGACAATCCATCACAAAATTATCAAAGTAAAGCATGAAGACAAGATGCATCATTATTTGAAAACATTGCCGAGACAAGAAACAGTCCCAGAAGCAAAACAAAAAATATATGAAAAACAGATATCAGATCTGGCATCGTTAATAAAGCATTTACCATGAACAGATCTCTAATCTGGCAATTGGATATGTTAAAGTCAAAAGTGAAGGTAGGGCAAGTGGAGCATGTATGGGAATGGGAAGTAGGAAGAGGACGGAGGTTAAAGGGGATGAATGGGAGGGTAAGAAGGGAAGGAAGGGGTGTATTAGAGAAGGAAACGGGAATAAGGGAGGAGCAAGGGGAGAAGAGGATAGGGGAGTAGGAGAATGGGGGATTTTGGAGAGAGTCGTGAAAAAGATACCTTAGTTCACAAGCATCTAGACATGTCATGTGGGGTCTTACATATGGGCGACGCAAGAAGAATCCCGGCCCTGATCTTCAGGAGAATCCGGTTCACAGTCCAGATAAGGAATCAGTTGATTTCAATTAGCATTAATTAGAAGTAATCTATTAGTTCCCTTATTTGTTACGTTATTTCCTTCCATATATTAGTTGTTACCATAATTTGTAAGGCTCTCTCTCTATTTAAGAGGGCTAAGCATTTACCTTGGAGATATATGAGAAAATTGCCTCACATCCTCTGTTTTTCCCTTACCTCCTGAGTTCGCCCTACCTCCTTGCCTTGGCACGCCATCACGGCTTCCATTGCACAAGGCCTGAGAGGGCTAGTGGCGATCGACTCATCAGTACTCCCTTCGCTCCAACTCCGTCATTGCATCCTCGGCGTGTGACAAGACACCAGATGTCTTAATGCTACTAACCATGTTTTCCTTTTTATAGTGTACCACTAACTTACTTCATTCCCACTAGGGCACTAAAACGCGCAAAAGAACCAAACTGATTTAAAAAAGGATTCATCAATATGCTCAAAATTTTTGTGCAAACATCTAAAAGTATTTCGGAGAACATTGAAATTTTTGGAGGAAAAGTAACAAACTGCGATGGAGTGCCTCGTTTCATTTTTTTTAGAAAGAGATGGTGTTTTCTACCACAGCCTCGTTTTGTTTTTTTAGAACTGAAACTTATACACAGGAAAATCTAAACAATAATAAACAATAGCATCGAAATAACATTCATCATTGTGCTTCTGATGGTACACAACTTCTTGAGCTAGAAAGTCCATAAATATTAACAAAATGTCCAATTGGATTTTATGTAAAACTTGAAAAGAAAAATCAGTGGATCGTACAACACAATCTTAATCTGTCCACTTCTTATCCTATATATCCTTGAACTTTAGTCATGACATGGTATATCGTCCAACTATCTCCTGTTAGACAACTCAGTGGTTTAGATAGAGCTTATGAAAGCACGCCATTTACTTCACAGAAGTTATCAATATCAAGTAAGCAAGTGGACATACACATAATTTAACACTATTGAAGTTACTTTTGTAAGCAGATACTGTTATTTGTCTTGACATCGTCGCAAAAGCCACTTAGCTACTAAAAAGTGATCAACAATCTCAGATGCCAGCCAGTATTTGCCCCTTGATTCTAAGATGGCTACTTGCCAACAAGATTATCTAAACCCTATGAACTAGGAGATTATCTAAACAACTCTCCTTTTAATCATGAATAATTGTACCCATATTATATATAATCCACAAACTATTGCCGACAAGATGCCTACAAGCATTAAATAGCACACCTACAAGCAATTGCTGCCCCCCTCTAGATCCCATCAATGGAAGTTCTCCATTCCATGCAAATCAGTCCCACGCGAAGGCCTTGAACATTCTCCAAGAAACTATCAACACGCAAATCGTAAGGCTCTTGTCGCAAACCCCTGTCGCCGCAGCTGCATACCAAAAATGTTCCGCTCTCTCCTCCGCTTAATCGCTCGGACTGACGGGCAACAATTCAACTGCCATAAAGGGGCGCGTAGTCTCAAAACCTATCCAAACACCCAACCCTAGATCTACTCCACAGGTCCTAAGTTTCAATCACCAGAAGCCCACAGCACTCCTTTCCTTCCACCGGTCCCCAAGCGCACGGACACAAAAGATGCAAGTCGCGTGACATTTCAGTAACTGGACTTACACTACAAGAAGCCTTCGGCAGAGACGAACTTAACACAGGGCATGGGGTTCAACTACAACCAGTTTTTTTTTTCTGAAATTAAACTGCTATTAGTAGCATTAGCGGAGGGTAATAGGCACCAAACTTGGGCGGATGCACCCGCACCTTGGATAGTCCTATCAATGGGGTGTGGTCAGCTGAGATCGATCTTGAACAAGAAAGATCTCGAAGAACTACAATCCAAGCAAACTAGGGCTTCCTTACCAGCAAAAGGAATCGCGTCCGGATGGATCTTCACTCCAAGCCAGTCCAGTAGATGGGAGGAGGAGGAGACCGACGAGGAAGAGCTCCGCTTCGAGGTGGGAGGAGCACTAAAGGCGGCGGGCGAAGGCGTTTCGGCGGAGCCAGCGACGAGGATTTTTTTTGGCGGCGCCAGCGGCGAGGATTTTTTTTGGGCGGCGCCAGCGGCGAGGATTTTTTCGGCGGCGCCGACGAACAGGGCGAACCCGGCGATGGAGGTCGCCGGGATCTCGCCGGAGCAGAGGGGAGAGTTGGGGAGAAGCCGAAGGAAGAAGAAGCAGGCGGCGGCGGTGCTTGAGTTGGGCCTTGGGCCAGAAAAGAGAAGAGAATAGAAATAAAAAAGAAGGCAAAAGAAAATGTGGTGTTCGGTCCATAACTATGGACTGAACGTTCAGTTCAGTCCATAGAAGCATCCACCCTTAGTTTAATTTTACACGTGTATTTTCAGTTAATGGTTGATTGTTTGGACCATCAGTTAAGCATTAAAAAAAGGGCCTTCTACAATCCAGTTGGTCGTAGCTCATCATCCATGTGAAACTTAAAATATATTGGTTAATAAAGAGAAACTACAATACGATCAACTAACAGGGATTTTTCCTATGGTGGTCTGATGGCTCCAAATACGTAAAGCTCTAAACAGTCCCTTGTCAGATTTACAAAAGAAACCAACGAAGATATCTATATATATAAAAATAACCGGTGATATTCAAGGCATCTCTTTCGTTTTAAGGGCAAGAAAATATCACAATAATTCTAGATTCTAGAAATTCTCATATTAATTGGAAGAAAAAAAGAAGGATCGCCACCACTTATTTTGACAGGACCCGATTATAATGGTGCAGATTAATCATATATAACAAATACAATTGTATTTCAATCATTGAAAGGATCTCCACCACTTATTTTGATAGGGCCAGATTATAACGATGCAGATTAATTATATATAAATAGAGTTATATAACAAATACAATTATATTTCAATAATTCGAAGTAGAGTTGTATATCAAAAACAATTATTTCAATAATCTTAAGAAGCAACCACGACCAGGCATCACCTAGAAACTCTAATTAATGCCAGCGATGGCTGGGTGGGCTGGACAAAATTGGAAGGAGGCGGCTAACCAGAGACAGAGAGGTGATTGAACGGGATGCCAAAAGCGCAGAATGGTTTGCATCCTCTAGAATTTTGTGTCATCTTAAAGCTAAACCTACGTTTACAAATCCCATCTTTTCAAAACAAAACTCATCCTTACATACCAACTATTTTATCCAAGCTATGATCTACTTGAGACATAGAAATTTCACATAAAACTGTTTAATTCCTACAGGCATGCGGGAGTCGAAGAAAATTCATGGGTTCCCAAACAACGGGCCTAAGTGTCTCTAGCAATCATGTGGTTTGGTTACTCTACTCGTGCTTGAGATTGATGTGACTCTGGTCACATGGCATGGGTCGACAATTATTTAGAATTTTTCTATATCAACAATTTGGTGTAGCTAATCCTGCTTAGCTAACCTGGCGATCCCCATGTTACATACAGATCAACTTTACATGCACGGTTTGCTTCCTTGATTCCAATTTCAACACAATTTTAGCTAACATATTCCCAAACAGTTTGTTCACAATCACATTGCTTCATGTTACTGAATTCGAATGTACGCATAGCATTTCCAATCTGATTAATGGAGGTACAAGGCAACAATACAATAAAATAATATTGCAAGCAACATAAAAAAAAAAATCGTCCAGCTTTTTACCTATTTATCATTTGCAATCACCGTTCACCGCTACAGAAAGAAGATACGCATCTCGAACAAAAATTCCAATCCAGCAGTTCTTGCTCACCTATTGTTGCAAGCTGACTGCTCAGCTGGAAATTTCCAGAATCGTAGCAATACTTCTTCGCACAACGAAAAGAGTAGTTCTTTTACAAACAGTGTGCAGAAAATATACAAATCATACAGAAATTTACACATAACAGCTCTCAAAAGAAGAATGTATGGATACAAGTTCCTATTCTAGAGAAAAAAAAAACAATATGCAATCTAACGGTGTATGTATACACGAGGGTGACTATAAATCAACTCAAGATTATGTCATGGTGAGAATTATTTTAATTAATTTGTGTTGTGTTTATTACACTGTGTCACACATAGTATATTGTAGTATATCCGTAATGATTGGTTTGGTTTTCAGGAATACAAAACACCGCACTGATCAAATGAGTTTCTTGGACCGACATTACTTTTTGTAGTGTATAGGGGAAACATATACACATAATTACATTGAAATGTCAGTCAAGCAGGCAACTCTACCAGTTATGAACAAATGAGGTGGATACAGAAGACAGCGCCTAATCTTATATCCACAGCCACCAATCTCAGGGTTCACAGCTTTCAAGAGCTTGTCAAAAGACTTCAGCTGAAGTAGAAGTAAAAGGATGTTAGTTTACTAACTAAAAATGCCTAACTCGCAACAAAAAAGGAAAGGAAATAAAGGATACATTCAAAAGCATCAAAATTAATCTTGTGGAAAAATGTAGTATACTCGTTTTCAGTCGAAACCTCATTTAGACAGTTGCATTTCTTCTTTTTATTAATGTACAGCCCAAAAAGATTATGTGTTAGGCGTATACAACCTAAACAGCTAGACATGTTTATTGTTTGTTGCTTCAAAGTTTCATTGTTGAACTCGAAATGCAAAAGAGTCTGTGACTTATGCAAGATCTCAAGGATTATTTTTATAATTCCAGATGCAGTAATTCTTCCCACCTGCAATCACAAGTCCATTCATTTCGTTAGCTATGAAGAAAAATATGGCAAAATTTCTTTGCCTCTTTGGCACAATCAGATTCTACTCAGAAGCGAGGATTCAACTGGAATAGAACTTAGCCCGCAGCCACCCGTAGCTTCCTCTCCACCTCGTGTCGTATACTCGTATGAGTCCAGCGTCCGGCAAGAAGCTGAAGGTCTTCCTTGACGTCGGTGGCCACGACCAGAACGGTGCACGCGTCGGCGAGGAATAGGATGCTGAACGATGCGAGGGACGACAGCAAGCGGCTGAAGCTCGCGCGGCCTCGACCGACAGCAGGAACAATGCATCTCCTTGTCGTATAGCTGCATGCATCACTGTAGCCACGCTCGATGCACTGTTGGATCCCTCACAACACTACATCGCTCAGTGACAATAACTTGTCCTAAGGCGTCGCAGTGGTGGTCTCTCTCGGAGCAAGCGTGACACTAAAGTTAAAACCATATGTACAACAGCAAAACATTAAGCACAAGAACTCACGGACAAAAGTATTTTGATAGTGCGACACAATTAGCACCTTTTCTTATTTTCTTGCTCTTTTGCTTTCTCATACTTGCTTATAAACTTTAAGAATAAAAAACTAATTCAAATAACCGAATCAGAATAGGACTCCTTTCCTTATTTGATTTGAACTTATCTCTCAAGATTAACTCTAACACAGCGGCACCTTCACCTCCGGCGCCATGGATGTGTCCGAGATGTGCAAGCTGGGCAGAGCTTCCCCTGTTATTTGCTTGAATGGGTCTGATTTGGTGGATGTCGATTGGATGATAGTATGGCGGCACGTGCTTTTGGTAATGACGCGGCCTAGCGGAGGAGCCATGGGGGATGAGATACAGGGAAGACACAAGGAGTGAAGAGGAGTAAGGAGAAAAGAGGGAGTGGAGAAGGAGGAAGATATGGGGTGGAGACTAACAAGTGGGTCCTACTACCACATATCATACCCATTGGTGTCACATCAATTTAAAACCGGGGTTGGATAGACAAAGGGGGATAAATTACTTGGTGCCTATAGTTGAACGTTGTGAGGTATCTAGTCTTAGACCCTATTTAAATAAGTGGTAATTTTTTAGAAGTTTTATGATTTAGTTTAAATTTAAATTAGACTCTAAAATATTCTAAGGCCATTCACAGTGGAGAGTTTCGTTACACGGTTTCCAATAGTGCCACGTCATATTTAGATGTTTAGGTTGATGAATGAAACAACCTCTCTCAATGCATAGTTTCATTTTGCAGTTTCATAGGTATGACATAACATTTAATTGTTGCATGGTGTTGTGATCAAATATGCTATATAAATTGTGTAGCCACTTGCAATTATATCTAGCACACTACAATATGGCCACACGGGATCCAGAAAAAGTGTGGAGATGAAACAAATCACTCTCAGTGGGGTTTCATCCAGTTTCAAAGCACTTGTAAGCAGTGTACACCGGGTTTCATCCCCATGAAACTCAACTCTCTCTCTCCTCATAAATTTGTTGCCATGTCACCACTTTTGCCTATGTGGCATCTCATTTAATGAGAATGAAACTCCCATGAAACTTGCACTGTGAATGGCCTAATGAAATATCCATGATTCAAACACCTCCTTAGAGTTTGATTTGTAGACAAACGTATTAATTGAGGGAAGCCAAATGAGCTTATTTCGACTTTAAAATAGTACAAGACCAACATGTCTATCTCAAGTTATCTAGGGGCTGTTTGGTTGGGTGCATGAGCCATAACCTGGCTCATGTGATGCAAGAAACTAGTGTTTGGTTGCTGTATTCCTTTATTGCAGCCAGCTCAATAGGTGGAATTCCTCAGATCTCTTGCCAGTGAGAGGAACGCTCGGATCGGCCGTTCCAACTAAGCCAGGCCCGGCTTCCCTCCCACCATGCATGCATGCATGATGACATCTTCACAATGTCATCATTTGCAATCTATTTTCCATCTATTATTTGATATATCTTTTGATTAGCATCTTCGATCACCGAACCGATTTCACCTATATGTTTCTGATTTTTTTGAATAAAACTAGACCCCATTTGCCATTTAAATTTCAAAAAATTAAAATTTTGAATTTATTGATTTTCTATTATTTGTTTTAAAATTTTTGTTTTCATTTTAAAATTTATTGATTCACTAGTATTTGTTTTTTAATTTGTATTACCCATCTCTTGAATTTATGTATCTCACTTACATTCTGTGCAGTCAACCAAACAACAACTCTGTACAGCCTGTCCAATCTTATATAATCAACCAAACAACATTGCATTGCATCTACTCAACTTGGCTCATCCCAACCTGAGTGAGCTCATACAGCCTGGTTGAGCTCATACGGGCAACCAAACAGGCCCCTATCAACTGCGATGAGCACCAACAGATTTTATTTTCATGTCTTCGTTGTGTTGCCATCTTCTTCATCGATCTGACCTTGAGATGCAATGTGTAAAGCACTCAAAGCTTCTGCTGAACTACTAAAACAAGTTTGAAGAATTTGAGCGATGATCTCCGAACAAGATCTGAAAGTAGAGCGCCTAATAGTGGCTAATACCTTCCGACGAAAACGTTCATCAAAAAGCCCAGCTTTGCCTGGTTGGTGGGAGCGCGTCGAGCGTACTCAGCTCGCATGCGTTCGAGTACTGCTCGACACAGGTATTCATGGACCGGTGTGTGAGGGTGTATGTTTGTGGCTCAGCTAGTATGTTATTTACTACAATATTATATCTCTCAGCTAATTTAAAATAAATAAAAAATTCATCAAAATTGACAAGGGGCGATAACAAAAATAAACTCTCTCAAAATTTGGGAATTATTTTACCAATCACAGAAGAGAGCAGAGCTACACTTGCAGTGCTAGATGCCCCCAGATGGTGCTGATGGCTGATAACGTACCCTGTTGGCAGATAAGACAGTGAACAAGGCGAGACAAGGGCGTAAATGCCGGCAGTCGCGCGCAGGCTGGACGGGAGTGCAACCGTCCAATCCATCGGCCAGTCATCAGTGTTAGCCGAGGGGACGCAAGTCGGAGTTGCATCAAATCGGCCCGGCGCCATCACTGCGGGGGAGGATAGCGATCCGCCCGCCCGAGGCGGCTGCGCCGCGGTCACCTCAATCGATCGCTCTGCGTTCCACGGCTCTCCCACCCCACTCGATCCACTGCCGCACTGCGCTGCGCTTCTTCGTACGTACGTCAGGCCGGCGCATCGGGCGCGGCGCGTAACTGGAGTGCTGATGATGCTGCGCGCGCAGGCGACCTCTTTTGGAGAGACCTGAATGATGACGACAACGCGCGTAGCTTGGCTCGCCGTGGCGCCGATGTCACGCGCTCCAGTTTTGTCCCCTGCTTTCTCCAGGTCCAGGCACTTTCTTTCCCTGGTTGATTAGTTGATGAGAGGTTGCTTTGGATAAGATTTGAAATGTCGTTTTCAGCTGATATTTTAGAGAAGGTTGAAGAGTGAAATTTTGTTCAGATTTTAAAATTTCAGGCAATATTCGTACGAAACACAAAAGCGAAATTTAAATTTTGGTTTTTTTTTTTGCACCGAGAAATCTGAGATACCGGGAATTGTCGATATCACGGCCAAATTGCACCGAGCGAAATCTGGTTCAAATGATGTCGAAAAATTTTAAATTTTTTTGTAGATGGTCCTGAGGCATCGATAATATATTCATAAAAATTTTAGATGATTATCAAATCTAAGGAATTTCTAAATATTTAAAAATTGCTACCGTGCTGAAAAAACGCTGATCGACAAATTTGAACCGAATGAAAAATAAAACAATGTTAGAAAATTTTGAAATTTTTTGAATGGTTCTGACATATTACTAATGTTCTCGTAAAATTTTCAGATGATGGTGAAGCTCAAAATTTTAAAAAAAATTCAGATAATGGTGATATCCGAATGGAAAATGCTTAAAACCATGTCAAAAAAATTTAAAATTTTGTTTAGATGGTCCTGATGCATCAATAATCTTGCTATAAAATTTTTATATGATTACCAATTCATGAAGTTAAAAATTTTGGCAACATTTCAATTGATATTCGGATTTTAAGGGTTGTAATTGAAAACAATCAATATATATTTGCATCACAATTAATAGATATGAAATAAAATTGATACATATAACAATTTATCACATATACACCATAAATATTACCATGCAGGAGTATGTGAGAACTACCTGTGAAAGCACAGATGACACCAGAATACAACGATCAGCCTAAAGTCCCAAACCACCTACAAGAGTCGTAATTGAAGAGTGAGTATGCAGTATGATCATGTATTGCAAGAAAATACATAATTAAAGTAGTATGTTCATGTAAAGCACGAAAAACAATGCGTTTACGTACTTACGAGTAATAGTATGCCTGTGGTGCAAACTCCACCTCCTCGTTCTCGACAATGATATCGTGATACCTCCTCTCGTGTTGTTGCTTGTATTCTTCTCAAGTCATATCTCGTGGTAACCATACAGATTTCTAATGTTCATAATAAGCCATCCAGCCGGTATAATTCTGACTTGTGAAGGTACCTGACAAATGTGTCACGTGCGTATGGATCGACGTATGGATCAGTGTAGTCAAATGCCTAAGAGATACTTGATCCATCATAACTCTATTTGGGACTGTACCCACTTTGATCCCATCCATAGAGCATCGAACCGTAAGCAGGATGTTCAGTTGGAAAGTCCAAATGGCTGAAAGACTGGCTACCGCACTATAAACCTACATCATCCTATGGCTTGCTACCTGTCACCCACCCCTACCACTCGTCGTTCCCTTCCCCATACTACGGGTTTGTCTCTGTGATCTACACCCTGTTGTGATCCTCTCGGCAATTATGGCTATGAATGGGGCTAAAGAAAGTAGCGGACAACATCCATCCCATCGTCACCTCTAGAGTCTATCGCTGAGTTACTACTGAGGTACTATACATTCTGAGGTGTATCTGTATCGTTGTCATTGCCGATATCAGACTCATCATCATTTTGGGCCTTTCCTTTTCCCTTGGCATGCTGGCTGCTTGATAACTTCACAAACCCACTGAAAGCTCCTGCTAGTATGTCATTGTCATTGGTAACACGATTCTTCTAACCTATATACGTGTCACCAATCGTGAATTCGGCCTATCTGGGAGGCTCTTTCTACCTGTGGCCAATTAGAAGTAATGCTAATATCGTTTTGAGATTTTGACATATATGATTACCAAGTAGAGTAGAACACAATTCCACATTATCTGTGGCCTTATTTATATCTTTTGGTGGGATGGTGTCAACCACGAATCTTGCTGGGAGGGGTGGGTCGCTCCCACTATCCTTACAAAGTAGGGGCTCCCCACCAGATCTGAATGAATCGAATCACTCTATAATAGGGTTGCTATCAGGATGCATCGTACATACCCTCAATGAGACGATCAAATGGATCTTCGTCCTAGGCCTAGCGAGTGGATTCGTAGTGTTGCAGGCGAAGTCGCAGGTTGTAATACATGAACACGAGCTGTTAGAACTTTGAATAACTTAATCTATTTCTTAGTTGCATGTGCACTAAGACAAATATGCTCTAATTACGCTCGCAACCACTAAACGATGCACACTATGACACCAACCGCTATGTGTACTTTTGCAACACTGGCCTTCCTTCCTTAAATTGTATTAGCATAAAACCACTTGGATCATGCCCTCTCTAGCTTGTGCCTCACTCCCTACTTGAATGCAGTGTCAATATGGGATTGTTGTGGACCACCACTCTGTGTAAGGTCAATATCGATGGAGGCATGATTTTCCGTATTGATTTGGACCTGCTAAATATTTTGCTGAGGATAGATTAGACTGAGGGTCTCGCTGCACTACTCCTAGACCCCGAACCTGGGGTCAAACCTTGGCTCCTGAGGTTGGCCTCTTCTTTCGAGGCCCTCATGGCCATCTTGAGTTATTCCTGCTCAGTGTGGTACTCTGTGGCCAAGGTGGTCCAATCGTCACAAGCCTCTTCCGTACTTAGGCGCACCGCCTTCTTCTCATTTTTCTTCTCCCGACCTCCACGGAGGTTCGTGAGTATGGCCTGCCTAACCACTTTAGACACGTCAGGGTAGGCCTTCACATTGCCAGCGCGGTCAACCAGATGTTTCTTCAGACGGATCACCCCTCCACTCTTCATAACATGCATGCAGTAGTTGCACTTCGACCCAAACAGTTCGATGCACTCCCATGTTCCCATACGGTACTTGCACGATCTGCCATCACGATACCCTACAACGGAACATAAAAGATACCATTAACACATGCTTACTGCTCAGACATGCCACTAATACATGTTTGTTAAAGTAAATCACACAAGAATGAACACATTTAAAAGTAAAGGTCAAGAAGCATGGTCATGAACTCCTGATACTTTGAGTCTTCATGGAGCTGGTAAGCATCTAGGAAATGTGAGGCATCAAGAATAACACGGCATCTAGTTACTGAGGAAATACATATTGAGGATGTCAACAAGAGTGATAACATTTATGGATCGGTAACTCGGTATCATCTGTCTTAAAGGTGAAAATACTAGATCCCTTTTCTGTATAAACTTGCAACCAGTGCACATATGTTACTACTTCTGGCCGAAAGTAGTTGCTACAACATGAGAGTATTGTGAGCTAGTTCCTAGTTGCAATATCTGAGTTGAAACTTGAAAGATGGATTGTATTTTACTCTTAAAACTTTACTACATGATAGCTACAGACTATCAGATTTTTTAAGTATGGATCAATAGGATCAATAGAGCAAGTCAACATTTTACTGGCCCTTGAACCACAAACAAGTTCAACGTCTACTTATCTAGCTAGTTACTAACTTCCTACTTTCTGTAACCGGACAAACATCAGTACTCCGGCCAGAGCCGTCCATAAAAACAACTAATCCGACAGTCAAATGCATAAATCCGGCCGGTGCACAAGACCGAGATCTCACTGCTATTCGACAAGATTTCATCTAGAAAAATGAAGTCATTTGCACATATCAAACTTAGATTTTTAGTGAACACTGGCGAGATCTCGCTAGTGAACCCCGAGATGCGGTGAAAGCTTCGCCAGAGATGGTTGCACCTTGCCGAAAAATGGCCGGCGCAGAGAGGGAACAGTTTCCTAGGAGGTGGGAGCTGAGCAGAGGTGAGTGAGTGAGGATGTTCGCCCGTGAGTAATTGAGAAAAGGTCATTTTGTTGCTTGCTCATGCTCTGAGGCCTAGGCTTCAAATTCTAGCTAAAGGTGATACACAATAGGAAACATGGCTTGGTTCAGTTGGTTATCACGGGAGAGTTGAGGCCTTGCGCTGGAAGGGTGTGGGTTTGAATCCCATGCCCAACAAAAAATTTTCTTTTTTTTTCACATGTATTTCTTATAGATGGTCCAATAATACTAGAAAAAATTGAATACAAATCCAGTCTGAAATCACTGCATTCTGGTCGAAAATGATTGAATTCCGGCCAAAAACAATAAGATCTCGGCGAGATTTCCAAAATTACTATAGCATTTTGAACTTTTTTAAATCCGGACGGGATTTTAAATACCATCCACGTCTGAAATATGAGATCTCGTGAAATTTCATCAAGATTTTAATCCTAAGGTTAGATATCCTTGTCAAATGGTTAGTTTTATAAGCACATCACTGTCATTTTCTTGTATTAAACAGTAAGAAAAAAGTTATTATAGTATCTCCCCAGTTTCTTTTCGCCAATCTATAATCGGCAATCGCCCTCTCTTAAAGCTGGTCCCCTTCGGCAGCGCCGTTCCAGCCATCTTCTGGAGGTGATCGTAACACCACCGTTACAGGGTTACACTCCAAAGCTAGAAGATAGATGATACCCTCTCACCTGCAGGCAATTTGATACTTCTTTTTCTCTGCACATGAATACACGCACAGATGCACTGGCAACTTGCACCGATCTGTGACACATTTGTGGTCGTACCTGAGTGTCACTCGTAAGGCCGAGCAAAACATGCAGTCGATTCCCCTGCTTTGTACTGGATCCGGAGGATCTCCAGCTCTCCCCTCCCAGCACAATCTTTGCAACCTTTTCCCAGAAAAGTTTTCGACAAGAAGGCCAGCCATCTTGTCAAGCCTTAACTGTAACGTACCCGTCCCAAATTAACTTTACTCCATTTCTTTCTTCTGAACCTTGATTGCTTGCTCCTCATCCACACAGTACAACTAGACCTGTAAATTGGGCCGGCACGGCTCAAGTTCATCGTGCTTCGAGCCGTTTCAGGACAGTCCAACACGGCACGATCGCATCATCGGACCGGATCGGGCTGATCCGAAATAGTTTTTTCCTGACCCGATCCGGCATTAAAGTCTGTCGGGCCATGCACGGCCTAGACCTACTACAGATTGATTGAAGCAGTCGCACTTGCCCTCTCTCTCTCTGTTCCATCACTATCTGGTCATAAGCTAATTAGCCAACTATTTTTAGTCAGTACTTAATTACTATCTAGTGTGGCGCCAGCTGTGGTCAGTAATTAGTAGCGGGAGTGTATGATTGAGGATATCCAATTAGTTGGGCCGTTGTCGGGCCGTGCCGGCCCAAGCACATCACGATCAATCAGGCCGTGCCTGGTAGCCCACCGTGCTGCGATTTAAGGCCCAGCCCAGCACGGCATTTGAGCCGTGTCGTGTTTTAGGCCGTCAATTTCGTGCCGTGCTCGAGCTAGCCCATTTAAGCCCAGCCCAAATTACAGGTCTAAGTACAACCAATCAAACCCCCTCTGTCTATAAGTATTCATGTATCTCTCAGTCTCAAAGGCATGCTAACTTGAGTTCGTCCTTCGGTTTTGTACTACAGTTGCAAGTAGCTATCTGGCCATGGGTCGGTTCTTCCTCTGCTTGGTGGTTGCATGGTCCTGCATTGCTCTCGTTGTCCGAGTGCAAGGACGTGCTGGTACGGTCAAGCTTTGGTTTTGAGCCTTCCTTTCTTCTCCCCCAAACTATTCCCTTTTCTCTCTCTTTCTTTCTTGTACACGCATTGATGCATGCAGCATCTTTGTGATTCTCAGCTGCTGCTTTTCTTTGGACTCGATTTCAGGTCTGGCTAGTGGATTGGGTGGTAAGATCAGGCCTGTCTCGGCGCCACATTTTCATGTCGTGGAGGTACGTAGTTCTACTCCTAGCTACTCGCATATACTGTTTATTTACGTGAGATGTTATCTTCGCGACCGTAGCTTTGCTCCTAACGTGTGGTTGTTCTGGTAATCGAAAACTGCAGCGCGGCGTGAGGGCCGGGTCGTCGTGGTCGTCGACGTCGCTGCCGGCGCAGGCGGCCGCCGCGGAGTTGCGCTCCGTGCCGGCCGGACCGGACCCGATGCACCACCACGGCAGCCCGAGGCTGCCGGAGCACGACGCTCCATGAAGAAGTCAAGCTCTCACCACGTTGGTCGCCGGCTGCAGGCAGCATGCATGTTCCTCCACGGTGCACTGCCTTAGTGGGCATCGTGCGATCTCACCTGTGAGCGTGTTAGCTGCACGAGTGGCTGGTTGATAGGTCTTGCTGAGCTCTGACGTACGCCAACCTCTTTTGTAATGTACAAATGTGTTGATCATGCAGGTGTAAGTGAGCTCCACCTTGAGCGTGAAATTAATTAACCAGGTCGAAATTGTTCGGGTAATGTACTGCAAATGCGTTATGTGAGTGAACACTTTTGGAGCGGATCAACGGCACGCATATGTAGCAAGGTGCAGATCGAAGAGCCCAGCCGGGTGGCACCCATCCAGCATCATAGTCCAAACAC
The DNA here is from genome assembly GCA_036346375.1 of Guadua angustifolia. Lineage (NCBI taxonomy): Eukaryota > Viridiplantae > Streptophyta > Magnoliopsida > Poales > Poaceae > Guadua > Guadua angustifolia. The sequence continues at coordinate 46,193,893 of CM070517.1, read as the reverse complement.
TGCAGAATAGAGGCCTAGAGGGATATGCCACCGCCTTTGGCTCTCTCACAAACAGAGCACCTAGCTTTGCACGGATCACACATGCGTGACGTGATCTGTACTGCATCTTATGCACATCAGGTTACAGAGTTGTACGAATAGCAGTGCAACTCACAAGGAATATGTGCATCGCAGATACCCTCCCCGCGTGTGTTGTTTCTCAACACGCGCTGTACTGAAGTCCACAGCTCATGTAGTCATGTGTCAAGCCGTGTAAAGAGACGTCTCTTCAGTTGTAGTCGAAATAGAAAATTTTCGTTAGGTGTATATTTTATGTTTATAACTTTATAATTTTATATAATGATTTTATAATATCATAAATTTAATATATATATTTAAAATTTATTAAAAGTATAATACAAATGATTCTAAGAACTTAAAAATCCCAAACTACTAAAATTAAAATTAATTCAATCAATAAATTTAATTCATTGAACAGATGATCTTATAGCATTTTTCAAATCTTTGAAGGTGCAAAGGGCATACCCAACACCCCTTGTATCGCCCATACTCTTCAGCTTAGTGATCTTTCCTTTAAGAACTATTTTACGGTGCACTAAATTTAATATGGATCATTTATTTTTTTCAACATAATGGACCAAATTAGTGAATATTTATTTATACTTTCTCTGATAGTAGAGGAGTACAAATAACCTCAACAAGTCAATGGCTAATCTGATTTCTAGTACCACCATATACTACCTTAAAATTCCCCATTACATATACTATTTCAAAGTGGTTGTAAATAAGCTTTGCAGGCTCGGTATATAGCCAGTAGATGGGTCCAATAGTATCTGGGCTTGAGCTGACGACCATACTTAGGATCGAAGTGGCTGTTTGCCTTTCCATCTTTCTCAGAAGAAGAAAAGAAGCATGGTTTTCCTGTTGTATCGTGATGGATGGGTTATTTCCTGACTTTCAAAGAATTTTGCGATAGCTGGTTGATAACCAAAATAATCTGTTCAACCTATGAATCCATGCACAGTCTGCACGACTACGTTTCAGTAGGTTTCATATTTTAGGGTTAAGTTTCACATATAATTTTCATGAGGTTTCATAGTGTTTCATCCAGATATGCGAACCCTGTGAAACACGCTTGATTTTTTGAATATTTGGTGAATCTCATGAAATTCATATGAAACTGTTTTTTTTTGTTTTTCCATGAAACTTGTGAAACTTTGACGTTAACCTCTTGAAACTTAGTTAAAATTATTTTGAATCTCGTTTTAAATCAAGTTTCATATTTTGAAACTTAATGAAACTTATAGTTTCATATTAGAAACTCATTGAAATTTGTTGAGACATACCGAAATATTTATAAAATCTGTTTGAAACTCTTTTGAAACCTATGAAACATAAATAAAATACTTTAGAACCTAATGAAACATGCTATAATACCTTAAAACCTAGTGAAACTTGCTGCTATACTGTTGAAATCACTTCCAATGGTATAGCCTAGGGTAGTACTGCTCAAATCGAAATAGGTCGATCAAACAGCAGGTTGAGAGTTGAGACCTACATGATGAGGAAGTGTTGCTGTTCTAGCCTGAAGAAGCTCTGGGTGAATGTCACGTTGGTCGCTGCGCTCGTTTCTGCCGTGCACATTGCTTCGGTGCATGGTGTGTTTACCTGGAAAGTAGATCCAGTACAGTCTCACTAGTACTACAACTTAAATACTGTATGTGAACCATTGGATCAAAACACGATAATTCAAATCTTACGGAAATACTGAAGTAAGAACAATGCACCTTTTTTTTACTGTGTAGCAGGTCCAATAGCAAACACTATTTCAAAACATTATTGGACAATCGAACCGTTCGTTGTTCCGATCAGATAGTCCAAACGGCTAAAGACTACTTAAATACTCTGATACACAGGATCCCTTTTCATGTTTGCTCTCTGTCGATCCCTCTACGTGTATGCATGTACTTCCGGAAGTTGATACGGACTACCACAAATTACGTCGGTTATGTTGGCATTTGACAGGGCGTGTTCCTGTACATTTCCCTCCGTCCCCAAGGGCCAACACACGCAGAAGAACGCGTTTCTCCCATACTCACCGCCGATCGACAATTGCGGCGTACCACCGGCTGATTGTTGATTAGTTCCACTAGTCATCCATCTATGTCTGCACGGCTAGCAATTTCTATAAATAGATCTAAATCGTAACGCAGTCAATAATATCTTCTTGTCTTACTTTCTATTTCCAAGTCATTACTCCTTTATTAAACGCTTGAAGATGTGGTAAGTAGATAAGGAAAGCAAAGCTTTCCCTTCACATGGTACTCTAATTTACTATATATATCTTATGAATAGATAAATAGATCTAAGTCGTGGATGAAAATGATTAAGGAGATTGGACGACCAAGATTTTCTCTGTTTTTAGAATAATGTGGGATTTTCTAGCAATTTTTCTTTTTTTAGATTAATGTGAGAATTTTTAGCATTTCCTGATTAATGTGGGGGGCCTTAGAAGGACCTTCAATTAGTATATAAAAAGGAGGGATGTGGATCTTCTATGTACGAAATGACCACTATTTTGACGTACCCTACTCTTTTTTTGGGCAAAAAATGGATCACTCACAAAAAAATTACAAATATAGCTCCTCTCTCATAACGGAAGGCGCGGCAGGCGACACCTGTCGCCTACCACACCCACGGAGCATGGGAGGCTGGGGTGCCTCGGACGTATGGCGCGGGAGTGGGAGCCACAGAGGGGGAACACGGGAGAGACAGTGGCGTGCACAGGCATGGCTGTGTCGCAGGTGGGAGGACCGGTGCAGCGGAGGAGGAGCACAGTAGATCCTTCACTGATAGGGGAGCATGGAAGGTGCCTTCCGCAGTGGGTAAAGGGCTAGATTTGCAATTTTTAGAAAAAAGAGAGTAGGGATGGTAACAAGTTGGGTTGGGTGCGGGTTTTACAAAATCCGACCCGACAAAAAACCCGAATTAAAAAACTCGACCCGAACCCGAATACCCTATTAGTAAAAAACTATACCTGATCCTGACGAGTACCCGAAATCAGGTGAGTACCCGATGGGTATGTGTGGGTGAAAATTAGAACCTGAACTCATCTCGGGTACCCGACCCGAAGAACCTGCAGGTAAAAATTAGAACCCGAACCCGAACTGATCGGATGCAAAACTTATAGGTACTCGAACCCACGGGTTTAATTGCCATCTTAAAAAAAAGAGTTAGAATAATGATCACTTCTCTATGTACTCATGTGTTTGATGTGATATCCATCCATGCATGCATTCCGTTTCGGCTTGAGTGACGAGAGGGGCCTGCCGCCTGCGGCCTTGTGGGCTGACAATTAAGTGATTTTCCTTCTACCACGCTCCAGATGTTCCTTCTGGGATCGTCAGGCGTGCCACGGACCACGGTACCTATATCTTACTAGTTACTAGGTACAGGAACACAACAGGAGGCAGATGTATCTTAGTGTTGCTGTCGCGATGTCGATAAGGGCTAGCTAGAACTGCAAAACCGATGACAACAGAGCTATTCATGGTAAAACAAGCGACCGAGGGGTCAAATAAGCCAACGCCCCTCCCGAACTAGGTACGTATCCAGCTAGTCACGAACGGTTAGGGTTAAGTGCTAGCAATGACTTATCACTGACAATGAGAACAAATTCCAATCGAATAATTCCGACGCATGTTGCACTGACCGCTCGTCGCGAACAATTGAGCAATCATACTGCGAGAGCGCGCGGTGCCGGCCAAATTGATGGCGTAGGAAAGATAGAACGGATAGATACAGTTCAAACCGCCGCCAGGCCTTCCCCCTCCTTTCCCTGCCTCGCCGCCGCCGGAGCGTCCCGCCGAGAGGCTCACGTGGGCGCAAGGAAGGTGGCAGCGGGGAGTTGTTTTTCCTTCATCCTCTGCGGCCGTCGTCCCCTCCCTCTGCGGCTCGTCCCCTCCCTCTGCGGCCGTTGTTGCCGGCGGGCCTCCCGGCCTTGGGAAGGTTGGATCCACGGTTCGGTGGCCTGGATCTGGCTCCCCTCCGCCGGATCTGTGCTATGGCGGGGGTGGGCCATTGTGCGAGTTTGGGGAGGGCTCTGCTCAGGCGGATGAAGGCCGCACGGGTTCTTCTGCGGTGGCTGCGCGTGCGCGCGACGCCGGCGTGCAGTTGTATGGCGGAATCGGTTGGCGGCGGTGATCTTTGCGGCGGCCGGCTTAAGCGCAGTCTCATGCCGCTTGCTGCGCACCCTAGATGTTTCTAGGGTTCCGTAGCGTGTCGGACGGCGGCGGCGTCGGACGGCGGCGTCCTCTATCCATGGCTCTTCTTTGTTGGTGTGGCTGCGATGGTTGCGCTTCATTGGCGGTGCTCATGGTGACTCCTTCTTCGGCAATGGTGAGGTTGGTGGTGTTTGGGCTAACGCCTTGGCGACTTTATTTGGAGCGGACGATGGTGACGACCACGGTGCCATTGTCTTCCTTGAAGCGTCGTCGACAACACCTCCACCTCACCCTGACGGCGGCGTGAAGTGTCGTTTTTCCTCCGTGGGGGCGTCGTCTGGGTGCTTCCGCTTTGTCTTGGTGGTGTCCTGCCTTTGTGGGTCGTTTCGTCACTCGTCGCCAAGTTTGGGTTGTCACCGGTGACTACTCTTCGCTTCAGCGTCTTCATCTCTTTCTAGCGTTGTTCATACATTTCTTTTGACCTATGTCATCTTAGCATCGATTCGCGGATTCGCTTTTCTTAGGCGACACAACTCATTTTTTAGATGCACTCTATGGACTTGATGATCGTGTGCCTATTGGCTAGCTCGCGAATCTGTCATCGTAGAGTCGAACATCTAAAAATTGTTTGTCTGGTCTTGAGAAGATGGCCGTTGCTATTGGCTAAGATTAAGTGGTATGGCGGCACTAGCTCGGAATGCGGGTGGTTGCAACACTGAGATCTCCGGTACTTCGACTTCAGGGAGAAATCTCTAGGTCTGACCTTAGTTGGTTGTGCCTGGCAATGGTCTTGTTGAAGGCGTTGTTTTGTAGTCTGAGGATTTACTCTCCGAGGTGAAAACCTTTGGTCTGATCTTCACTGGTTGGATCATGGCAATGGCGGTGCGTGTGCGTATCGAGTCCTTTTTGGAGGCGTTGTCATCTGAGAGTTTTTATCGCGGTTCAAGTGTTGCTATGATGGTGGATAGTCTTGAAGACAATATTACGTGATGTAGTTTGCCGCGACGGTTCCTTTGTTTTTTCTTGTGTGTGTGTGTTTGGCTGTGCACACCCTAGCTGTGTAGAGGCCGGGAGTCTTCTTAGTATAATTGTATCACCTTGATGTAATTTACTAAGATTAATAAAAACTTCCTTTATCGAAAAAAAGGAAAGATAGAACCCCATGCCGCGCAGCTCGCCGGCCCATGGGACACGGCCGGTGAAACGGTACGGGCCGCTGGCTGGCGGGGTTGAATGGTTGGCAGTTGGAAAGGACAGGAGGGTGTTTCAGTGAAGTTGGGAATGGTCAGGTCAGAGGAGTGGGTGTGAGTAGAAAGGGATATTTAACTATTTGCCATCGTTACGAGTGGCCACTCTTGAAACGCCCGTTTTAGAATGTCCGTTACACATTTGCCACCGGGTTTTGAAAGATGCTACATTTTTGCCACTTTGGCCGACGTGGCATGCCACGCCCCCTCGCCACCGTGGATGCTGCGAGAAAAAGGGGAGGAAAAGATCGTACTGCCCTCCATTTAACTTGCTCGGCTGCGTTCATGGATTCCCCATTTGGTCTGTCGGCAACCCATGCTTGTGGGCCTTCTCCCAAGCTCAAGTTTATACGGAAGCTATGTATTGTCGGCAAAAGGATTCATCTTTGATCTACATTATACATATGAATATATGATTTCAGAGAGCAAAATTTCTCCTCCAAACTGGACAATGGATTGTATGGTACAAATATTTGATTACTGATTGTGTTTTGCATCATCAGCAAGTCAAAGCCTCACTTTCTACACTCGACCCGGAATTTACAAGCTCAATTGCCCCAAACCGCAATCCGAAGGACTAGAAGATGGTGCGCTCACCGAGCTCTGCCCGCCATGCCTTCCCTTATCACCCTCTCGAAGAACTGCCGGCGTGTCCTTGCCATAGCTCGGCGTCCTCTCGTCATTGTACTCCCGATCTCCGGGTCAAAGAAGAAAGATGCTCTCCGACGCGTAATACCTCCCAATCTTGCCGAACTCCATGGCGTCCTCCAGCGCCAGAACACCTTGGCGATCCATCGAAACGCGAGATGGCGCCATCCATGATCTGGATCGGCACCTTGATGAACTTGGGCTCGCGGCGAAAGCAATGAATAAAGATCTCCCCGCTCCGGTGGCGTGGCGCCTTCCCGCCCGCCGACGGGAGCACTTTGTTGGCCTTGTCCTCGTCGAAGATGCGATCGGCGATGAAGGCTGCGAGGTCCTCCTCCGATGGGCTTGAGCGCCTGACCTGCCGTCGCTGAACATGACGTAGGGTGGCCGTTCTTGACGGTCTCGACCGGCCGCCGAGGCTCTTGAAGAAGGCGGTGGGGCGGACGATCTTCAGAGGTGAAGGCGGGTCCCGAGCCGCCTCGGCGAGCCTGATCCTCGAACTTGAGCTTGGGATAAGGGGATAAGGGTAGGAGTCCATGAACGCAATGAGCAAGTTAAATGGAGGGCAAGACGGTCTTTTCCTTCCCTTTTCCTTACAGCATCCACGGTGGCGAGGGGGCGTGGCATGCCACGTCGGTCAAAGTGGCAAAAATGTAGCATCTTTCAAAATTCGGTGGCAAATGTGTAATGGACATTCTAAAAGGGGCGTTTGAGGAGTGGTCACTCGTAACGATGGCAAATAGTTAAATTTCCCGAGTAGAAAAGGTAAGATGTTGGTTTTTTTTTGGTCCACGAGAGGTAGGAGAACGTACCGTAGTTCACAGCTCATATTGTGTCATATTGCTTTTCTTAGAGAGGAGAGGAAGAACAAACTATCACTGCCAAGTTGTATTTATTTGTTAGCAAGCAAAGATGTGTTGAGCCTCAGGACGTCGGCTGGCAAAGACATCAGATCTGGAGTGCAGTCAACGGTGAACCGGCAATGGGAATGTGGGATGGTGTCCAAGTCTAGATACACACTAGGCCGGGCCTGGTTTTCAAACTAGGCTACGGACGAAGGCCGAATCTATCTTTGCTATCGTTTGTTTCTCCGCGTTTGTTTCTCCGCTGTCCATCATTCAACGGTGTTACAAAATTTATTATTTAGAAAAGTCAAGTTTTTTGATATTTGAGTTTTTGAAAACCACCCTCCATCATTCAACAGTGTTACGAAGGGCGTTTTGTAAAACTAAACTAAGGATGAAGGCCTGGTTTTTGAAAAGTCAAATTTTAAGATTTGAGTTGGAGCCACCTTTCCTCTTTCCATAATAAATGATGCCTGTAAGACATGAAGCTTAGGCACCGTTATGTTTTGGTCCTGTTTGTTTAGACTTTTTTACGAGTTTAAAAGATGAAAAGCTAAAGTCTAAACAAACAAGTAGCTTTTTATTTGGGTTTTTCAAATGCCATAAGTCTCTATATAACTAAAAGCCAAAAACCACTGGAGAGAGGCTTTTTTAGCTTATTGATAGTTGGTTTTAAACTAATAACACTAAAGTTAGATAAAATTACCCACCTCTATCACGTACAAAAGCCATTAGCTTTTAAGCTATTTAAGCCAAAAAGTTAACTTTAAGCTATAAGCCAAAAAGCCTAAACCTAAACAAACAGAACTTTTTGCAAAAGTCAGTTTCTAGCTGACTGCCCTGAAAAGCTAAACTGATTGCCCTGAAAAGCTAAATTTTAGGAGCTCTTGATTCTCTTCACAAACATGTTTGGGCTTCGTCAAAAAGTTAAACTAGAAGTCAGTTATTTGGCATAGCTTGTGGCTTCTTTTAGAAAAAAAAATCCTTAGTCTAGAAGCTTTGCCAAAGGAAGCCTTAGTGGACCGACTGGGCTTGAGCAAGGCTGGACGTTAACTTAATAAAAATAATATTTTATCTAGAAAACTAAAAATTCATATTTTATTTAAAAAACCTTTGGGATTTAGGCTTAGCCTTGTCGGTCTAGGATGGGTTACAAATCCTTTATATTTTAGGATTAGTCTTGTCAGTTTGAGTTGGGCTCGAGCTAGCATTTTAAGGCTAGGCTCCACCCTATACTCATCTCTAAGACTTCCTTCGGTCGCAAAATAGTCGTTGCGTTGGATATGATATAGTCTTCAAAACACAGCTTTAATTAGCTGCTAACTTTTATTATAATATATTTATAAAATTTAGTAAAATAATAATATTATAAAAGTATTTTTGTGGCGTGCGTGCCGGACGGGCTACAGGATGGCGTGAGTTGTTAGCACTGGGTGTGCGTGAGTTTAAGCTTGGCTATTGTGTGTGTTGAGTGGCCCACCTGTCGGGGTCACTGTTGAGGGTTTAAATACTGAAAAGGTCTGTCGAAGTAGTTATGCAAGAACAGAATACTAACTTTCTCTCCAAGTTCATCTAAGTTCATCTCGTTCTTTTCTCTGTTCTTCTCTCTGTTCTCCAGTCCTTTCTTCTGATTTGTAGCAAGATTGTGACATTTGGTATCAGAGCAAGGTTCAGGATCCGATTATTCCGACTGAATTGCAAAATCCAGGCTCGGGTTGGAGATTTCGGGTATCGTACTCGATCCTAAGAACTCCGTAAAAACCTAAAAGGGCTACCAAGCCTGGTTAAATTCGGTTGGATTGGTCCGACGAACACTCTGGCGCCTCGGAAGAAATTTTCGCAGTTCGAAGAGAAGATGACAACATCCATGGCAACTGTGGAAAACCAGTTCGAGGGAGTTAACACTCTCTTGAAGCAGATTCTGGATGATTTGCATGGAGTGAAGGCGGAAGTAGGGGAAGTGCGATCGGCGGTGGAAGGAGTACGGGGCAGAGTTGAGGTCCTGGAAGTCCAGGCGGAGACAGGAGGGTTGACGGCCATTCATGGTGGTCTGGGAAACACCCAGGGCACCCATGTTGGTGTGATGGGGCCAACGCCGAGACATGGAGGCGAGACGGAGAGGGTGAACGAACCTGGTGGATCGGAGCAATCGAAGGGATCGATGAAGGGAATCTTGGGGGCTTCTCCGTCATCAGTGGTGATTGGAAGACAGGAAGGGATCCAAGCGATTCAGGTGGCGGATCTGAGGAAGCCGGAGGAAAGAGTTGTTGGTGAGGGGCATGGGCAAGGATGGCACCCATCGTGGCAACCTCGACAAAACTTGCCAAAATTGGAGTTCCCAAAATTCAATGGGGAAAACCCCAGACTATGGAGGGAGAGGTGTGAAACATATTTTGAAGTGATGGGAGTTCATCCAGGAGTGCGGACAAGATTTGCAGCGCTGAATTTTTTTGGTAATGCTGCGCTTTGGTTACAAACTGCAGAGGCACGTGGAAGATTTGAAGATTGGGACACCTTATGCGATGCAGTGGAGAGAAGATTCGGTAAGAACCTTTATAAACACCAAATGAACCAACTCATTGGTTTGAAGCAGATTGGTTCGGTAACAGAGTATATTGACATGTTTGAAAAGCTACAACATCAGTTGTTACTTTATAATCCATCTCAGGATGATACCTTTTTTGTGACGCATTTCCTGAGTGGTCTCCGTGAAGATATCTGGGCTGCCATTGTTTTGCACAATCCAGGTGAGGTGGAAACAGCAGCAGCATTAGCACTGGTGCAGGAGGAAGAGTTGGAGCATGTGAGGAAGAGATCTTACCTGAAAAATGATGGTAAGGGAGGAGGCAAGTTGTTGGACAAATTTAAAATGGCCGGCAAGTGGGAGGAGGGCAAAAAGGTTGATGACCAAAAGAAAAACAACACTGGTAGGGTGGAGGATAAACTGGAGGCCTTGAGATCTTACAGAAGAGCAAATGGGCTCTGCTTTGTGTGTGGGGAGAAATGGAATAAGACTCATAAGTGTCCTGAAAATGTGCCATTACATGTGCTGGAAGAGCTGATGGAGGCCTTACATATACCAGTGTCGTCGGAGGAAGATTCCAATCTTGCTGACATTCTTGCACCTGAAGAACTGCTGGCTGTCACAGAGCAACAACAGCAAGGGCAAAACCGGCGCAGAACCCTGCGGCTGTTGGGTTTGGTGGGTAAACTGGAGGTGCTAATTCTTGTAGATTCTGGAAGTACTTACTCCTTTGTCAACGAACGGTTGTTGGACAAGCTTAAGTCTCCGACAAAAGATATTACTCCAATTCAGTTAACAGTGGCTGACGGTAGAGTGATGATTTGTGACCAAATGGTGCCAAATTTAGTGTGGTGGGTTCAAGGCCACACTTTCCAGCAGGACATGAGAGTGCTTCAGCTTGGGTGTTATGATATGATTTTGGGAGCCGATTGGTTGGAGGAGCATAGTCCCATGTGGATACACTGGGGTAGCAAATGTATACAATTTACACATAATCACCGTCAGATCCGTCTGCAAGGGATACAAGAGGCTCCATCATCTAACAATTGCATTGATTCAAAGGAGCTTCAGGGATTGTTGCGGAGGGGAGCTGTGTCTCATGTTATTCAGTTAAGGCCGCACCTTCAAGCAGACCGACAAGAGGTGACAGAAGAGGTTGCGAAGGAGATTCCACCATCTCTGCAGAGGGTGTTGGACAAGTTCCAGCACCTATTTAAAGAGTCGGTCTCTTTGCCTCCCAGACGTGAGTTTGATCATTCTATTCCATTGCTCCCAGGTGCTCAGCCGGTGAATGTGCGCCCATACCGGTACTCTCCACATCAGAAGGACATAATAGAGCAGTTGGTGACTGACATGTTGAAGAAAGGTATAATCCAGCAGAGCACCAGTTCCTTTGCTTCACCTGTGTTATTGGTCAGAAAGAAGGACGGCTCATGGCGTTTTTGCGTCGATTATCGCAAGCTTAACACAATCACGGTGAAGAATAAACACCCACTTCCTGTGATTGATGAGCTGTTGGATGAGCTGGCCGGGGCGAGTTGGTTTACAAAGCTCGATTTGCGATCAGGCTATCACCAAATCCGAGTGGCTGGTGGAGAGGAGCACAAGACTGCGTTTCGCACTCATCAAGGTTTGTATGAATTCCTTGTCATGCCATTTGGTCTCACTAATGCACCGGCCACCTTCCAAGGTGTGATGAACCAGATTTTTGGTTCAGTCTTGCGCCACTTTATCTTGGTGTTTGTGGACGATATATTGGTGTACAGCCGATCCTTGGAAGATCATGTGACGCATTTGACTGAGGTTCTGAGAATTCTTGAGCTTCATCAATTGTTCATTAACAAGGATAAGTGTTCCTTTGGACAGCAACAGTTAGCCTATTTGGGACATGTCATCTCTGTGGCTGGGGTATCGACGGACAAGTCCAAGGTGCAGGCTGTTCTAGATTGGCCAACTCCATCAAATATCAAAGCATTGAGGGGGTTTCTTGGGCTTACAGGTTATTATAGAAAGTTCATTCAGAATTATGGATTGATGTGTAAGCCTCTTACTCAGTTGCTAAAAAAAGGGGTTACGTTTCAGTGGACCTCAACCGCAGATTCAGCCTTTCGGAACTTGCAACATGCTCTGGTGCACGCCCCAGTGCTCGCCCTGCCAGACTTCAACAAGCAATTCATCCTGGAAACAGATGCGAGCAATGAGGGTATTGGTGCTGTCTTAATGCAGGAGGGTCACCCAATAGCATTTCTTAGTAAGCATTTGAGCCGACAGAACCAGGCCTTGTCTGTGTATGAGAAAGAGTGCTTGGCCATATTGTTGGCAGTGTCCAAATGGCGGCCGTATCTTCAATACCGAGAATTTATTATCCGTACTGACCAAAAGGCTCTAATGCATCTTATGGAGCAAAGGTTAACAACTGGAATGCAGCATAAAGCTTTTGTCAAGTTGCTCGGATTACAATTCCAAATTCAGTACAAAAAGGGTAATCTGAACATGGCAGCTGATGCTCTCTCCCGGAAGCAACAAACTGCGGAGTTTCAGGCCATATCCTCTTGCACTCCGAAGTGGATAGAGAACTTGATTGCTGGCTATGAGGACGATCCAGTCACAAAGCAATTATATGCTGAATTGTGTTTAACTGGTCGCAATGACCATGGGTATTCTCTAATCGATGGAGTCATCCGTTTCAAAAATCGTATTTGGGTGGGAGGAAATCCCTTGGCTCAGCAGCACATCCTTCAAGCTCTGCACAGTAGTGGTATTGGGGGCCACTCTGGAATACAAGCTACATATCAGAAGGTGAAAACTATGTTTGCTTGGCCGAAAATGAAAGAAATGGTGCAGCAGTATGTGCAAGAATGTGGTGTCTGTCAACAAGCAAAAGTTGAGCACGTGAAACTTCCAGGTTTACTTCAGCCCTTGGCTGTGCCGCCTCAAGCATGGCACACCATCTGTATGGACTTTATTGAGGGTCTTCCTCGGTCTCACCGGTATACAACCATTTTAGTGGTTATTGATAAGTTTTCGAAATATGGACACTTTCTGCCTTTGGTGCACCCATTTTCAGCCTCACAGATTGCTCAAGTGTTCTTCAATCATGTTTACAAATTACATGGGTTGCCGCATGCTATTGTATCTGACAGGGACAAGGTGTTTACTAGCTCCTTTTGGCAGGAATTGTTCCGGTTGTCGGATACTCAACTTAGTATGAGCTCTGCTTACCATCCACAAACCGATGGACAAACGGAGCGTCTGAATCAATGTGTTGAAACCTATCTTCGCTGCTTTGTTCATGCATGCCCTAAGCGCTGGTCGGATTGGCTGCCGTTATCTGAGTTCTGGTACAACACTACTTTTCAGTCAGCTGTTGGCAAATCTCCCTTTGAAGTCCTCTACGGCTACCCCCCTCGCCATTTTGGTTTAACCTCTGTGAATGTTAGCGCGGTGCCTGATGTTCAGGAGTGGCTGGATGATCGCAAAAGAGTCACGCAGTTGCTCAAGCAGCATTTGGAGAGAGCCTGTTTGCGTATGAAATCACAAGCTGATAAATCGCGTTCTGAACGGGTGTTTGTTGTGGGGGAGAAGGTCTATCTCAAGTTGCAGCCTTATGCACAGACATCATTGGCCACTCGGAGCAACCAGAAACTTTGTTTCCGTTTCTACGGTCCATACACCATTCTCGCCAAAGTTGGTGCTGTGGCATATAAGTTGGACTTGCCTGCTGACTGTAAGATCCATCCGGTCATCCATGTATCTCAACTTAAGCGGCACATTCCTCCTTCGGCAAATGTGTCTTCTATTCTCTCTGTCCATTGTATTGAGGTGGCTGCACAACATGTTCCTGCGGAGATTCTGGAGCGTCGGTTGATTAAGCAAGGAGGTCAGGCCATTTCTTCGGTGCTGATCAGATGGTCAGGATTGTCCTCTTTGTTGGCAACCTGGGAGAACACTGCTACACTGCATCATCAGTTCCCTACTGCGCCGGCTTGGGGACAAGCCTCTCCTTAAGGGGAGGGGAATGTGGCGTGCGTGCCGGATGGGCTACAGGATGGCGTGAGTTGTTAGCACTGGGTGTGCGTGAGTTTAAGCTTGGCTGTTGTGTGTGTTGAGTGGCCCACCTGTCGGGGTCTCTGTTGAGGGTTTAAATACTGAAAAGGTCTGTCGAAGTAGTTATGCAAGAACAGAATACTAACTTTCTCTCCAAGTTCATCTAAGTTCCTCTCGTTCTTTTCTCTGTTCTTCTCTCTGTTCTCCAGTCCTTTCTTCTGATTTGTAGCAAGATTGTGACAATTTTTTAAACAAATCTACATATACGATTTTCACTTTTCTAATTTAAATATTTAAAAAGATATTAAAAATCAAAGTTTTGAAAATTTGACCATACCTATATCCAAAACCAAAACTATTTAGTGACTTGATAGAGTTGAAAATTCGCTACGGATCACCCGGAAAATTCTCTAGCGCTAGCTAAGCTTTTATAGATGTGTGACGACAATCACCGACACTTGCAGGTCGACGCTCACGCTAATTAACCTCCCTCCTACTGCCCAACGGGCTACGTGAACGAGGACGATCATGTGTCTGCCATGCCCCCGAACATTCGGTTGCTATCGTGCACCACCGGCTGAACTGCCAAATCCATAACAGCTAGCTCCGGAGTTCGCCGGCCGGCGGTTGTGAACTGTGGCAACTAATGGATCTACCGGAGCTAGACATCACGAGTACGACTGCACAAGTGCATGCACGTACGGCTAACTGTGCGAATATATACACAATTGTTAATTTAAACGGGATTGCTATAATTGAACCAGCAAGCCAGCGCATACAGCTGGAGAAAGGACGGAGATCCTGTGCCGTACGGCTCAAATCGCCCCTGCTAAATACAAATGAAAACACCAAGGCCAGCCACCCTTAGTAACCTGTTCCTCTTCCTTCATTTTAATTTTTTCTCTTCCCCTAAAAGGCTATGCACCTTTTGGGTACCACCTCTGCACCTATGTACCATGTACCTTGTACTCTGGCTTCCTTCCTTCTCATAATACAATCACGGCACACCATTTAAAAAAAAAACACCAAGGCCGGCAACTCACATGATTTGGTGCGACGTCCACGACCCGGCCGGCCGAATGCCCCCGGTAAACAGAAGAAGGCAAGACTCGAGCGCTAGCCAATTAATGGGAAATCAAAGGCCAAGATCACGCGTAGACGACGACGACAACGACGATTTGTCTTGCACGTACGGCTAGCTTCCACAGTGCATAACCGCGTACATGGACCGTTTCTCGGACGAGATCGAGCACAGAGGCCGCCGCGCCGACCCACCCCTATGCTCCCACGAGCCATCCTTCCATCTTCATCCGCAGCATTAATTCGGATCACACCAACACTTGGTAAAATCTTGTAATCAACAGAATTCGAATCACACGGTTCAACATTTTTTTGTAAAGCTTGTATTAATTGGAAGGCCGCGTTCGATATCCGTTACCGATCCGTTCCCACTGCCAAACACAAACCACGTTTCATATATACCGAGTGCCAAACGCGTACATGCATGCTCGACACCATACTAAACGGAATTTCGAAATTTATCGGGTCTATTTTACTAAAAAACAGAGAAAGGATCTAGACGTAAGGAGTATGGACCTGTCCGCTATCCTGAAAAATTAGAAAAGGGCTTGCTCGCGATTTGAATATAGCGGGAGGTGTTTTCTGCAAAACAGCGCGCGAGGGACCCAAACGCGATTTAAAAAAATATCTTCCCCTCACAAAAAATCACGAAGGACCTATTTGTAATTTTCAGAGACCTATCCGTAATTTAAAGAAGTGGAGGGTTTTTTTCGCAAAAATGGCAAGCTGCCACCTGGACGCTCTGGTTGGTCGGCAATCTCAGCGCATATTATATGGGGTATATTCTAGTTCCGTCAGTCCTAGGGATGGCAATCGGGTGCGGCGGGGACGGGTAGTACTCGCCCATACCCATACCCGCAAACCAAAATCTCCTCCACGGGTATACCGTGAAGGGTCATGAACAAAAATCTCGCCCATACAGATTACATGGTACTGATACCATGGTATACCCGATTACCGCCACCATCAACAATCTTTCCAACCAAATGGTACTAGAAGCTAATGAGTTATAATACTAATACAATCTTTTGATGAAGTTATAGGTATTAGCAACATTCTATAGATTAAAAATGATTATCAATGATTCAAAATTTCAAATGTACATAAGAATAATAATTAAAATAATATATGCGGACAAATAATACACATATGGTCAAGTTCAATAATTCTTGAAATGAGATACTACAAATTGGGGATCGAGGGCCAACTAGGTGCTGTTTTAGCCCATATGTCAATAGGAGGTGGCGGGTGTCGGCGGAGCAGCACGGTGAAGCTCCCCATACCCATACCCGTTTACCCGTCGGGTAGAGTTTGGCCCCCATAAACATACCCGCGGGTAATAAAAGAGGAACATACCCACCTCCATTAGGGTTTTTACCCGCGGGTACACGGGTAATCGGGTAAGATTGCCATCCCTAGTCAGTCCAGGCCTCCAGGGCGTGACGCACGTGGATGGACAGACGTGAGGAGAGCGCAGCTAGTGCACTATTCTCGTGCGGTTGGACGAGTGCAGTCGAAGCCTATCGTTGTGTCGCGTACATACGCGTGGCCGGTGCGGTGGCCGTCCTCAGGATCGGATGTAAAGCACGCGCGGTGAGCAGCCCAAGAGAACGACGTGAAGCACATTAGTTTTTCCACAAGTCGTACAAAATACCGACGCGACTTCGCCGCGAACACTCAGCGAAGCCAGCGTCTCGAGGACGGTGCTCGATCGGACGAATAAAATTCGGTTGTGTGGACTTGTAACGTGACTTCCATCCGGTGGTCTTCAGCCTTCACTTCCTCGGACGGACGATTCTCTTGCGTTATAAAAAGCCCGGAGCAACTCCGGCGAAGAGGAGATCAACGCAAGCTTGGCATATATAGCGGGAGAGGGAGAGATGGCGAGGATGGAACGGTGTTCTGGCGCTTACATCTGCCTCGTGGTGCTGCTCGTTGCTACACTCATTTCTGCTGCTTCCATGACCGTGGTTGCAGGTATATCGATCTTCTGTTTTATTACGTATACAAAATGCATGATATGGCAGGTTGTCTGCAAATCAATTGTGCCCTTCTCGGGCTTACAGACGTTTTGTTCATTAATTAATTGTGTAAAATCAGCCCAATCTTGATTTTGAGTCTCGCTTATATATGTGCTGATTCGTCAATGTCAGGAGGTCGAGGTTTCGGACGAGCGCCCCCGTCACCAATGCCTAACGAACCAATCGTAATGCATCCCTAATGCCTACGCGGCAACCATTTCTAGGCTACCGCTACTACCACTGCGACCTGCTGCATGCGTCCGAAGTCTAAATGAAGAGCACATAACTAAAGAGAAACTGCAATTTTGCGATGCTCCCATCTGTACTCCTTTTGTAGGTTTTTTGTTTAATCGATATTGCGATATACTCTACCATCATGCCTATCTCTCCCATACAATGATAAACATCACCCTCTCTTCTTTAATGCAAGGCAGAGCTCCTGCCATTTCCTTCAAAAAAAAAAAACATCACCCTCCGAGACTTCTCTTGCTGTTCACTGTTTAGATAGAATCGCTTCTTCGTTTGTGGTTGAGCACCATTCAGATGCCACATGCTGCTTTTGGATGCGCAACAAACATATATAGAATGATGAGAAATCCCCCTCTACAAATACTACGTAAACAATTTGACTCCAAAGTCATCTTGTGCTATTATTCGGTCTGGCTGAGGGAGATCATGACAATGTTGAATAAAGCCGTATGAGTACGATCATGAGCAAGTGAGCAGCTTTAATTTGACACAAAGGCAAAACTATGTTTTTTCGCCCTCTTTTGAAATTAGTCTAGAAAATGTCTTTATATGCCCGGCTCTGTGTTGCTGTAACCTAGCGTTGAAGCCATATGGACAGTTAAAATATGTTAGGTTGCTCTGCTTTCACGTTTGGTTTTGCTATAGCTCAACAACACAAAAAACGGTGCTTATGTTTAGCATAGTCAAGTGGCTTCCAGAATATTCACATCAGGAAGTTCCTGCTGATTTTTTTTTAGTAGGAATAAATGTAAAAAAATGCATCACAATGGTCACTTTACGGTAAAACTCTAAAAGGGACTTCACTTTATTAACACAATCATCTACGGAATCGATAAACAGAGAGGCAATTCCAAATTCAGGGAAGAATATCCATATATCTAACGTCAACTCATTGAACATTTTAACCTGTTTGTTGACTAAGAATTTGATTAGGGTGTATAGCAACCAAAATTTAGTAGTTGCGGGATCAATTAGTATGGCAGGCATCGATATCACTGAAGACCTTCAAAACCATATATTTCAATTTAGACAAAGTGTGGGTCATACGAATGTTCAGCAGTCAACAGACCTAGTAAACACGGTCTGGTCTGACTGCTGTGGCATGATCACCGGAAGCTCATGCAATATGATTAAAAAAATCACATTTCAAGATAAGACATTTCTACTTGTTACAAAAAAACAAGCCTAATATGACATTGAAACCATTTTAGTAAACCATATAATGGACTTTTGGCATGCTTCATGTGGAATATAAAATTTGACAAACTGCCTACTAAAATCCATAATATGGTTGAAACTGCTCAAAAAATGCCAAGATGAAGAAAAACTATCGTGCTATCAATAGAATATAAATTGCAGTAGACCCTCATATCGAGCAAAGACAACAAAAAGAACGTTGTATTATTCACGCAGAAACAACTCCTTCTTTCACTTCAAACCTTCATCTCAAACTGACATTGGAGCAGATCCTTCGCTAGAAAAACTCCAAAAAGTATAATGCTACCATCAGGGTGGCATCAAATTCCAAATGAACGTTACCAAAACTTCCATAATGGTCAACGTATCCAAGCGGTAAATAAAATACCAAAATAACGGTGATGAAACACCAAATTCCAATTAACGGTGATGAAACACCAAAATCAGTTGTCTTATCAACTAATATTTTTTCTCCAAAGTCTCCAATGTAGACGATGAAGCGTCAACCAAATTGCCAATGATAAATCAACGATGAAACGTTGAATAAATCTCCAGTGATAAATTCTATCTGCATTGCAATAAAATTCCACAAAAAAAGTATAAAAACATTAATTGCATTAAATGAAATCTGCTAAATAATAATCAAGAAAGTCTGAATTTGTGCATAATATCCCGCCAATAATGTGCACAAAATAATAGGCATAAAAATTTGAACTGTGCACGAATATCCCTCCAATAATCAGAATTGCAATAAAATCCCACTTTTGTTGGCACTGAAACAATCATCGGGGTAAAAGGCAACTCTTTCCTCACGCCCACTGAGAACGGCTTTTATTTGAATCTAGTTTGCTTTGAGTGCACGTAGCAATTTTTGGTCCGTTCTGGTACACTGTGGGTGCACTTAGCAAAATTTGTTGAAAATTGGAAGCCATTGGAAGCAGAGCTAGAGACGTGAGGGTTAAGTTGGAAGCCGGAGACGTGGTTGCGGGCCGCGCCGAAGGGGTGATCGGTGGCTGGTCCGGCACGAAGTCCACAGCAGATGGAGCGGTCACCGAGCTAGTCGGCGGAGATCCGGCAGAGCGTCGGTGGGTTACCGAGGGGCACCGAGGGCCGGCCGAAACACGGGCCGAAGGGCGCAGCAGCGATGGAGGTGGCACGTGCGAAGGACGGCGATGACCGGTGCGTGTTGGGGCCGACGCGGGCTGATGGCCACGCATGGAAGACGGCGGACAGTGCAATGAACGGCGGCGGCGACAGATCGTAACCCCAGGCTCTATAATGCCGTGTGGAGATGGCGACGGGTGAACCGCACGATGAAAGCCGGCGACGTGACGTAGATTGGAAAGTGCCGCGTGGATGCTGCCAGATTGATATGAACCCTAACTTTGTTGTCATCAGATTCGCGCGGAAGGCGTCGCGGAAGCCAAGGAGGCCGAGGTGGCCCGAGGTGGAAGACGAGCGGCCGGGTCGGGCGCAGAGACCACGCGGAGTCGAGTGGACGCAGCGCGCAGCGGGAGGCCTGGCTGCACCTCGACGGAGCCGAAGGAGGACGATGCGTGCGAGGGACAGCGACGGCGGCGACGACGACGAAGATCGGTACCCTAGGTGCGTGCGAGGCACTCTGATACCCTTTGTTAGGGATAGATGGATGGCAAATAATAGAGACAAAGATTTAACGTGAAAAAATCCTTACAGAAAAAATCACGGGAAATAATCCACTATAATGCTTCAAAATTACAAGTACAGTGGATTGGTTTGTATAGCCAAAGAGTCCTAATTGTAGACGACTTAGATTAACAACATATTTGTATAGAACCAAAAGATATCTTAAATTGAGATATTGAGTTATCTCCAACATAGGCAATTCAAACAGACTCAACAACTAAAATAATTTAAGAGAGAGGTTACAACTGGCTTCTAGTAAATCTAAACTGAAAAACAGAAGAAAATCTTAACCGCTGAGGAAAGAAGCATCTTAACAAATAAGAAGACAACCAAACTGCTAATAAGATTAAAAGAACATATATATATTTCTTCAAGGATAGTGATAATATAAGTCGATTATGCAGCTGTACACAAGAAATAGATTCACAGCTTCAGTATTTTACATTCGAGAATTCACAATTGCTAATTTTTAATTATGACATGTTACTTTGGCCTATATTGAAAAGTGTGTTTCTAAGAAAAATAAATGAGAACTCTAAAATCATTGGTCTGTACGCCCCAAACTATTGTCCCACTGAACTGACAACTTCACCGTCAATTCCGCAAAGTTGTTAAGTTGATTTCTCAATATTCGGTAACCGGTAGTTAACAAGAAGACCTACATACAATATTTTTACAAGCCCATATGCAACATCAAGTACCATTTCTCAATTGCATTACAAACTACAATGTAACTAGTAAACAAAATAAAAACTTGTTGAAAATATACATGCTGTAGAGGTAATATATGTGAAGTTGAGTTTTTAACACCGGACGTACATAAGAATGGTATCAAAGGCAGCAAGCAAAAGGTTAATCTCCCTCTCTTTTAGCCATTAATGTTGATTACAGTAACAAACTTTACAGATCCAGAAGAAGAAAAACCACGCCTTAATTTGATTATGTTGATACCTAGTTTAGGACCTGTATCAAAGACAAGCCAAGCTTCCCAAGTATCATCCTCTCCGGTAAAAAGAGCATGCAAATCCTGCAGAAAATATCTTTCAACCTTAACCTGGACTACTCTCTCTTTTCTGAGAGCAAACCCAACCCATCCCTTAAGGGTGCGTTTGGTTGTCTGAATAGGATGGTACAAGATTTTGTTTGATTGCTTGAATAGGATGGTCCTAGATGGTTCGAGATGCTGTTTGATTTGAAGAATGAGGTTGGTATGAAACAGTGCCATCCAGACAACGAGATGCTGCGCTGCTACTTACCAGAGAGATCTCATTCGATCACCAATTTATTCCATTGAATTTTGATTAAAATTGCAAAATATATACAAGATTGAATTTCACTGATCTGGAAAATGTATTGAAGTATTGGAAATACGCTTTCAGAATGATGAAAACGTCTTTTACCCTTGAACTGGAGTTCTCTTGCGCCATTGACAATGGGGGCCCGCCGATCGAGAGGCAAGCGAGTATGGCCTAGGGCCTCACCGTGACAGTCCCCGGTGGCTTTCCGTGGCGAGGGTCTTGAGAGGGCGGCTCGGCGAGGCACACCAACAGTGGAGCCGATTCGGTGGAGATGGCCCGAGGTGAGTCAGTAGAAGCTCCAACGGCGGCTCTAATGGCGGTAGGCGGAGAAGGTGAACCAAGGCGAGGAGTTCGGATGGGTTCAGATTTAGCCAGGTGACACGGGATTCTATTTTTGGGCTTAGTTGGTGGAGAACACCGAGGAGCTCCGCCGCCTGGCCGTAGTGGGAAAGATGAGCTCACGGCGGTGAGTTTTCGCTTGAACAGCTCGAGAAGCATCGGAGGGGTTTTGATCAGTAGAACTTGGGGATGCTATGAGTCAAAGGAATTTGGGATCGGTCGGGTGCGTCGGCTGAATTTGAGCATGGGCCGGGCTCCAGTTTATACGGTAATGGCGGAATGGACTGGGGATTTTGGCGTTTCGATTGAGTAGAGGCAAGGGAAGGATAAGAGGGAAGGAAAACGCGGCTCCAGGCGATCTGTGCGGTGACCCGAGACGAGGAACGCGTGGAGGGAGACGACGACCCGAAACAAGGACCGAGACGCATTCGGGACCGAATGGTTCGGCGATTTTGGGCGAACGATTTGGTACGACATATTAGGGGAATATTTTGAGTATGTGTACCACTTCGTCCTGGATGAGATGGTTCCATACACTCAACCAAACGCATGTATCACCCATCCATCTTGTACCATCCCATTCCGTTCACCCTGATACAGCGAACCAAACGCACCCTAAATCTCTCCCTATCCTAAATTATAAGGAGAATTAAAAAAACATGAGCTCCAGCCCAACCCCCCTATTCTAAGGAGGCATCTTCTCACCCCTACATCTAGGGGCTTTCTTCTTTGCTTTTACTATTTTCTTTAGCATTTTTTTATTCATTTTAAAATAATAATTTATGGGTCCAAAGTAATAATAATGTTTAGATAAATGATAGGGGTGAGTAATAGGGGGTGTGGGTTGGAGATAAATTTGGTATAGGATGCCCCTAATTTTTATACAATCCCTACATAAGTGATTTAGGAGAAAAATATAGGGATTTGGGTTGAAGTTGCTCTGAGGTAGTCATTTTGCCGGTTTTTTAATCCTTGCTACGCATGCTCTAGACGCAACTAGCAAAAGTAGATCCCCACAAAATCCTTGATTGCATGTGTGGAAGCATGAACACGATCGCTATGTTAATTGAACCCCAGAGGATAAATTGATACCGCAAGACTCGAGGTTTGCGTTGACGTGAACACGGCTGCAGAATGAACAAATTGTGGGAGTTGTGTTATATATCACGTGGCCTATTATAATATAAAAGCTATTTAAGGAAGCACCATCGACCGGGCATTTGGTCTAGTGGTATGATTCTCGCTTTGGGTGCGAGAGGTCCCGAGTTCGATTCTCGGAATGCCCCTTTTATTAATATGGATTTTCTTTTTAATTTTACCTCCAATTTCTTCCAATTAATATTAAGTAAACAAAGGTTGATAACAAAATCGATGTAAGAGAATGCTTCAAAATATCTTATCCCCAAAATCTTGTCTTGGATCATGTTATAGGCATAACGTATTCCACACCAAATCATTGTAAGACACGAGCATGAGCATGATGATACTGGTACCATTGAAGCACAAACTCCAGGAACTAATTCAGTAACAATGCCGTAATGCTATATCCAACACAAAACAATGTATATATTCACAGTGACTCGGAAAATAACGTTATATGACTTGGACCTATGTATGTGTGGTTAGATATTATTCAGAGCATGATATACTATTAACTTTTATTCCATTAACTTACGAATGCTCTCATAAAATTTAAGGTCCTATTTGGCAGACGAATGCTCTCATAAAATTTAAGGTTCTATTTGGCAGACCTTTAGATCTTAGCTCCACCTCAGATCTGGAGTTTATAGGCTAAAATAAAGTGAATTAAGTTTATATTTTTAGTTCAAAATGTAAACAACATGACCCACAACTTCAGCACTATAAATTTTTAGAGTTAACAAAACTCTGCTCCACCTAAGTGGTAGATGAGGTCAAGACTTGTGCGCCAAAATTGGTATTGCCTTTTTCTGTAATAGTTTTTTAGATGTGCTTCAATGCTTTTTTCTTTTAATACAAGTTACATAAATTAAGCACCGCTCTTTTTTTTAATATCTGATCTCACTCCAATTCTACAAATCTACAATATCACAGAAGGGCACAATGCTACGAGATACCTTGTCAGAGGCAAAAGGGGCACAGAAATAGAGATAGGATTGCAACACTGGATCATGGAAAATTTTGTGGCCTTGCATCAGCTCAGGAGATGACGAACACCCTCAGCTCTCCTCTGTCTCCTCGTGTGATGCGGGTGTTGTCGTCGAGGTAGGTCACCTCGAACTCACCGCTCCCGGTGTTGGACGGCGGCCTGAGGTTGTCGGGGATGCGAGGAACCTCCAGCGGCGGCAGCTGGGATAGGTTCCCCTTGGTCTTCACCGTCGTCTTCTCAAACATGATCTTTATGCTCGAAGTGCCTGACAGCAAGGAGCAACATGCAAGGCAACCATCAGAATTCAGACAACACCGATTGACTTACCACTATGAACATTTTTTTTTTCGAGTACACACAAAAGGTTTGTGCGCATTTTATTAAGAAGCACTATGAACGATTCAATATTTCTAGGCAGAAATTGTGGCATTTAGCGTTCTCAGTTTGGGTTTGAAACTGTAATGACAACCTAGATACAAGTGGAGCACAGCATGGTGACTTACCGATGAGCTCAAACTTGTGCGCCAGTGTGGCCGTCGCCTCGACGGGCGGCAGCGGCCACGGCGCCCCGAGCTCGACCTCGACGATGTTGTCGAAGTCCTTGCTGATTACATCGATCCTCTGAAATACCTGATGGAACAAAGACACGCATAATTACACTCCCTTCACATCAAATTTCAGTTCAAGGTTTGCTTGGTTCTATTCAAGATTGTTGTTGTTCCTGACCTGGCCGAGAGTGATGGGGAGGAGCCGGCCGGTGGGCGGGCCGGGGCGGCTGCCACCGAGCGTCCGCGACGAGAACGCGCTGCTGTAGACCAGCCTCCACCGCCCCTGCAGCTTGTCGAGGTCCCTGCTCAGGTCAACGGGGCCCGCCACCGCCGCCTCGAGCTCCCTCGCCGCCGCGTCCGCCTGGTCTAGGTCCTCCTGGCTCGCCGCGAGGCCCCGGTTCAGCCCGGACACCGCGCTCTGCGTCCAAAAGAAATAAATAATCTATCAAGCCAGCGAACGGCCAATAAACATTTGGAGTACAGATTTGTTTCTTGGTTAGTAACTGACCAGCAGCTTGACTTTGAGCGAAGCCACGGCGTCGGCGTCGGCTTCGGCGCCGTCTTTTGCGTAGTCGACGGCCGACGGTGCGGCCGTCGCGCAGATGGAGAGCTGTTGCGTCTTCTTGCTACAGCTCCTGCCGCTGACACTTGTCCACCATATCTTCTTGCTCTTGCTGCCCGTAGGAGTAAGCAGAGGACGAGCAGCGGTGGAGGAGCAGCAAGACGACGACCACGACGCTGCCATGGCCATGAGCACCGTACCTAGGCTACGTGCAGAGCACAAAGCAAGCAAACAAGCGAAACAATGGCTAAATTTTCGATTACAGCGTTGAAACTTGCAAGAAGTCACGGCTAGGACGCGGCGAAATTGCCATCGTTTTCTTGAAGTAGAAGAAGGGGAAAAAACAGAGATGAGAAGATACTATGAGTCGTGGAATTTTTGTGGTGGACTGGTGGGAGGCTGGGTTAGCAGCCAAGGGAGTGGCGCAGATTGGGACGCGTACGTGCGGAAGAAGGGATTAAGTTTACGCCTTCGTAGCAGCGTTGGCACATTACACGAACATTTCGCTATGGGCGTGTAGTATCCGTTCCACGCGGTGCAACTCCCACGCGTAATTGTGGCGCGCCAATCTAGCAGACTCATTTGCGTAACCACGCGGTCAGATACTATAATATTATTTATTTTCATATACAATTCTACTTTATATAATTAAAATATAATTATATTTGTTATATAACTTTAATATCTACACACACGAGTAGGCCTGTAAATAAGGTGAACTCAAGCTCGAACAAGCTCGAATTGAGATTCGAGCTCAGACTCAGGTTCAAGTTCGACTCAAGTAAGCTCGATAACTGTAAACAATTCAATATATACTATTTTTTTAACAATGAAAATTGTTTAAGTTCGAGCTCGGCTCAAGTAAACTCAATAAGAATTAACATATAGTTATATTTTACAAAAAAATAGTAAATTTACTAGTCTCACAAACTATTCGAGCTCAGTTTGGTGAAACTCACGATCTCGAGATCAAGGTCGAGTTCGACTCGTTTGAAGCTCGAACTGAGATCGAATCGAGTCTAGAACGAGTAGAGCTTAAATAGCTTGCAAGCCGCAAGCTTTTTTCATAGCCCTACATGTGAGTAGTGTTTCTATGCTTTCTCTTGTAATACAAACTTTAAAAAAGTGAAGCATAGAAGAACCTCTCTATACATAATTAATCTATACTGTTATAATCTGCCTTACCAAAATAAGTGGTGGGCATCCCCTTTTTCTTTGATTAATACGAGAGTTTCTAGGATTTTTTTTTATTTTTTAGGATTATTGTAGGATTTTCTTACCCTTAAAACGAAAGAGATGTTTTAAATATCATATTTTTATTTATATAGATGTATTAGATATAGTATTTGCACTGGACTTCAGCACAAACCCTCGCAGATTCACTGAGATAAAACAGTTTGGATGGCAACTCTCTTCATCAGTTCCTGCAGCAGCAAGTCCTTTCCTGCTTGTCAATATGATGGAGTTGAAGGCGATTTTGTTCGTTAACAAGGATCTCCAACCCACTAGGAACTACCCTTACTTTGATCGGTTTGATGTATTTGTGTACAAATTTTTTTTAAAAGATCGGCAGGATCTCTCTACCTTTCATTCACGCAGAAGATGATAATAGAAGTTTGTTTACAGCGAAAGGTCTTCCTGGCTATTCCTGCAGGATAGGATTCTCACTGCTGATAGACTGGCGCTTCGAGGATGGCCGCATACCACACTTTGTGCGATGTGCGGACTAGAGCCAGAGTCATCCAAACACCTCATCCTGCTTTGCTCGTTCGCAAAACAGGTCTGGAGAAAGGTCTTCCTCTGCATGAACATAACCTTCGTCGCCAACCGACCATCTATGGTACAACCAGACATAGCAGCCTGGTGGAGATCAATCCGTGCCACGATCAGCCACAAATATCGCAGACAGACGGACGGCACCATTATGTATGTAGCGTGGAACCTCTGGAAAGAGAGGAACGGCAGGATCTTCAGTAACCAGTACAGATCTGTGGACTCTGTCGCCGACGCCGCGGTTGATGATATTCGTAGTCGAAGGGCGGCGGTAAGCATTCAATATTCATAGATGGGCCCAAGCGCTTACTTCATCGCCTTAGGTGCGTTCTGCTAAAAGGAGGGCTCTCCAAGGATGACGCATAGGGCTTCGTTTTGGCGGAATAGGAGTTTCGCTCTTTTCGCCTCCTTTCTGTTGTCGTTTCATCTACTCCCTCCCAGAGGCTGTTATCTGATCTATTAATTAACTTTCTGCTGTACTCATGACTATCTTTCTTTAATGCAAGGCAGAGTTCCCGTCATTTTCTTTCAAAAAAAGAAGTTTTTTTACAGCATGCCGTGAAAGTTTCATGGCAGAGATAGTTTCATGGCAGAGATAATAAGGACAGGACATCGAGACAAAGAAACAAGCAGAGAGGTGTGGAAATCTTAGGACAAACTAAGCCTTAGGACACCTCTTACTTAAAAGAGGGGTGTACAATATGAGAGATGCTACAATGGCAGCCTTCTCTGTCGAGACACCAGAAGACAACATTGAGGCATCAGAGCGCAGCTTTGTATGGTTCCTTCTTCCTGGATGAATGCTGCTGAGTAAATGCAATCATATCATGAGTATAGGTTGCACTGATATTGCCTCGGATGATCGTGATAGATGCAAACCAGGGATGGTGTTTTCTTCTTTTCGTGACCAAAATCTACTACTGTTGTTTGTTCCCAAGTGCCATATCCTGTTTCATAGCATACTGATCTTTGTTTCGTTTCTGTTTGGGGTTTCGAATTTCGGTGTAGTTGGCCTATGATTTCACTCTACAAAACATCAGGAGACACATATCGAGGAGGTTGACTTTCAGGACAATAACGTCGCACACGGAGGATTTTTGCTTACGCCAGTCGCACACAACCATAACAACTCGGCTTTTTTTACAAGCAAGCTTTTTTGGTTTTAGTATTTTCGCTAATCTTTTATGCGCTAAGTTGTGTATGTTGTCGTACCTATTTTTAATTTTTCTGCCAACAGTTCCAGTGGACATCTTGAAACATTCATTTTTTGTTGTCCTAATTCTCCTGTTGTACTAGTTCTGGCTATTTTCTACTTCTCTTGAATGAAAGGCGGAGCTCCAGCTAATCTTTTAAAAAAATTGCTTGCAGTTTATGGGAGTACTTGTTTAACTCAATTCTTTTCATGTCTCGTTCTTTTCATGTTACTATCGAAGTGACGATGAATATGATCGTGATGTTGTTACTTTCTTCAAGAAAGAAGTATGTTGTTATATTTTCCTATTTTGGGATAGGATGCTTATGGTCTCGTAGTGACTTGGCTTGAATGTTTCTGTTCGAGGTTAATGATCACAAGATAATATGGTGTTCAGTTAAATATTAATTGTTTGAACTATCTGGGAGACTGGGAATAATTATTTTCACAAGGACGCATGATCTTGCTACTTTGAACGAAGCTTCTTTGTTCTGGAAGCAGCTCTTAAGGTAACTTTACATGCTCCCAACTTGATTTACTTGTAGCGTCTGCCTTCAGAGTCACGGCTAAAGCGCAGACCATCTCTAAATTTGACTGGGATCGAATCCCTTTGATCCCTGAATTGGAGTTCTGTGATTATGTCAAAATCATGATCTTGTCTATTAGGATCGAGTCCCCTTGATCCCTGAATTCACTTCAGTTTTTAAATTCTGATTGTTGAAGAAAAAGATCCTAAGAGAAACTAAGAAAAAATAGTCAAGAAGCTCGCAAATTCCACTTCACTGTAAAGCAATATTAAGCTATAGAATTTGACAACATTTATTTTATGAAGCAAAGTACAGGGAATTAGAAGAAATGAAAAATCAAATGAGGAGGAAAGTTGCATATTAGCCCCCGACATATTCAGTCTACATTTCAAGCTCAAAGGCCGACACATCGAAGCTATCAGATAGACCAGTGCCAGTCTTGAAGGTGATCTTTCCAGCAGAGGACTCCTCAACATAAACCTCAACCACACTGAGCCACAGCAACAGCTCCTTAGTCTTCACCCCGGTAATCTTCTTCAGCTTACCCTTCTCGACGAACGCCGTCACCTCGGTGGCGTAGGAGACAGTCTGCTTGATCTTCATGAACGTGTGCTCCTTCTTCTTCTTATGAAGAATCCACATGAACCCATCCGCACGGTTGTACCCAAACTCCTCGATGTCGTCCAAGGGGAATAGGCCCTTTGGAAGGCCGAGCTCCTCGAGCAGCTCAATCGACCCCTTCTTGCCAGCGGCGTCGCCATTAGCAACCTCTGCACCGGCACGTTGGGCCGCGATGGTTTGAGATGCCATTTCAGTTATGCTTGGTCAGTTCGGTACTAGTAAGAAGCTATAGCTTTGGTGATGAAAAGTGTAGCAAGGAGGGGAGCTATATATAGTTTAGTGTCAAGTGTCCTGATTGAATGGTTTCTGGCTAGAGAAGGTGTCCTAGTTGCATGGATTGAGACAACTGAATGTGTGAATTTTTTTGGGAGTGTATAGGTATCATTCGGATGTTTTTTTGGTTGAAATCACTCAAATCTAGAACCATTGGATTTCGGATCCAAATTCACCGGGCCGTTGGATCAAATCATACGATCGGATGTAATCGATACTCCCGAACATCCAAATTCACCGGGCCGTTGGATCAAATCATAGGATCGGATCCAAATTCACCGGGCCGTTGGATCAAACATAGGATCGGATGTAATCGATACTCCCGAATCTCAACAATGATCCAATGGTTCTAGATTTGGGTGATTTCAACCAAAAAAACATCCGGTTGATACTTATCAAATCCCAATTTTTTTTTACTAGGTTGTACAGCGGAGCACTGAGCCTGAGCATGACTTGGTAGACCAGACTGGTACTAATGCGGTCAACCAGGTCATCCTTGGCTACCTCTCCACTGTGCTATGGTCATGGCTTGCGGCTAACGGACTGTGCTATGCCGTTGCAATGCAAAGACGCCAAAAGAGGCATAACTCTGTGGACTAGGTCATGAAATTAAGCGTTAAGAAATATCCATGGTCAGCGAAGGCTGGACAATAGCCTTGATTTTGTTCTTGACGACCTATGAAAACCAAGTCCAGAGAAGTGGCCTCTCCATTCCAGAAAATAGCAGCCTGTGCCTGCCAAAGTTGACAAACATATGCCGATACACAGTGAGGAAAACAAGCATACAGCCCTCGCAGCAGCTATATAAGAAGCCCCTGCATCTCACAATCCATCACAACAAGCTCTGATTAGCTCTCCCATTTCACAGTATCAACACTGTATTTTTGTAGGAAACCAACTCCGAACAACACCTGATGGCGTCCCAAGTCGTCGAGAGCCACCGTGCCGGCGCAGAGGTCGTCCGCGGGGACGCCGTCTGCAAGAAGAAGTCGGTCGAAGTGCTCGAGGAGCTCGGCCTTCCCAAGGGCCTGTTGCCCCTCGAGGACATTGAGGAGTTCGGCTACAACCGCGACGCCGGGTTCTTCTGGCTCGTGCAGAAGAAGAAGAAGGAGCACACCTTCAAGAAGATAAAGCAGAACGTGTCGTACGCCGGCGAGGTGGCGGCCTTCGTCGAGCCGGGGAAGATGAAGAAGATTGTCGGTGTGAAGACCAAGGAGCTGCTGCTGTGGCTCAGTGTGGTGGAGGTGTATGTTGACAAGACGTCTCCTGGTAAGGTCACCTTCAAGACCGGCACTGGCCTGTCTGACACCTTTGATGCAGCTGCCTTTGCCCTTGGAGAGTAGTTAATGAGATGTTATCTCGAAATGATGCTGAACATGAATATCTGTAGTCGGATGTTAATTCTGCTACGTATGCAGAAGTATATGCCTTTAATTTCTTGTAATACTTGTGAGTTGATGATCTTTTTTCTTACCCAAAAATCTTGTACCTGTGTTGAGACTATGACAGTTCAGTCGTGAAATGGTCAAATGGATGTACTTCTTAAGAACCAAAAGCGCACATAACCTGGGTTTTTTTCTCCTTGATCTGTTTGCTACTCTCCTTTCTTTTTTTCTCTCTCTCTCTCTTGAAAGAAACTCTTTGGTATTGATTTTTGTCCAATCAATTTTCATTTTCTGTGGTGAGTTTTGTGGTTACTCTATTAATCACCTATTCTTGGAAAGGCAATGTGCTAAATAAGGTTACAAAGCTATGTCAGAATTGAATTGATGTGTTGTTACGTTATGCAGTTAATGTTCATATCTGAAATGGGTTATGACACTACAATTCAGACATACTATGAGGCTACTGTATCATATCCGGCAAAAAGAAAAAGAAAAATCGTCCCCATCGTTATTCAAAAGGCTGCATTGAATTATCATTCTGGAACACGGTCTCAATGTGATAATGTGGAACAAGATGTCAATTGTCAAACAGACAACCGCAAGCTCATCTAGGAAAGGCCGGCGTCAGAATTTGTCATGCACAAATCAGCATTTGGCAATGTTGAAGTCGCCCGTGGACATCAGAAAAGCGTGGACGAGTATTCAGGCTAGCATCAGAGACCATGGACATCAACACATGGGCCTTCCTTGTGCCATTGTTCTCCAACTTCATGCCATTACAAAGATGACATTAGAGAATGACCGAGTAATGCCATCACTTCTGCCATGCTGGGTGGTTGTATCACAAGTCTCCAGTCTGTATTTCAGCTTACATGGCAACCCAGATATCATGTCTAGTACGATGCAAGGAATCCACCATTGCGCACGATATTGGCAAATGTTGAAATTTTGTTGCTATTCTTTTTAACAGCTGCACAAATATTAAAACATGAATGGAGGGTAGATAATTGAATTAGTTCCAATTTTAGTGGTTTGGTATTTTTAAGATCTTAGAACTATTTGTATTGTACTTTTAGTAAATTTCAAGGATATGTACTGAATTTATGATCTTATGAAATCATTGTATAAGGGTCTGTTTGGTAGAGCTCCAGATCCTAGTTTTACTTGAGATCTGAAACTTGTAGGCTAAAATAAAGTGAATTAAGTTTATATTTTTGGTCCAAAATATAAACAAGATGATCCATCTAAACACTTTTAATGTACTCACAATTCCAGCTCCACGGATCTGTGGAGCTAGGAATACCCAGCTCCACCAGACCCACAGATTTGGTGGAGCTGGAACCCTACCAAACACACCCTAAGACTATAGAGTTATATGTGCAAAGTATGCACCCTCGATGAAAATTTCTAGTCCTGCCACTGCTTGTATAATAAGCCATCCTGGAATATTTAGATTACATTCCCAGCTCAAAAAGCCGACGCATCGAAGCTGTCGGACAGACCAGTGCCAGTCTTGAGGGTGATTTTTCCAGCAGAGAACTCCTCAACATAAGCCTCAACCACACTGAGCCACAGCAACAGCTCCTTAGTATTGACTCCAGCAATCTTCTTCAACCTGCCCTTTTCACCGGCGTAGGAGACAGTCTGGCTGATTTTCTTGAACGTGTGCTGTTCCTCCTCTGAACAATCCACATGAACCCACTTCCACGGTTATACCTAAACTCCTCGTTGTCGTCCGAAGGGAATAAGGGTTTTGTAACGGACCGCCCTTTTCAGGGGGTGCGTATAAATACCTTTGCAGCTACCCAGGATTTTAGCTGCAGGTAACCAAGTGTACATTGCTTGATAAAAGAGCAATTGCAAATATTTTATAGATGAAATAGGGGCCTAACGGCCAAGATTTTACAAGAGGTGCGGCTGGCACCGAATACATTCTGTAACACCCACAGAAACGCTTGAGCAGATAGATCAAGGCCTCCAAAACAAAATAACATCGTCATCTACGGTCTTTCGAACTCGCCATCTTCAAAGGAAATCTATGGAGGAATTTGGAGCAAGGGTGAGTACACAACCGTACTCAACAAACCACACGGAAATTTCAATATTACATGCGAGAATAAACAAAGGTAGGCACAGGTTTAAATATTGTGGATGCAAGTTGTGAACATCTTTTTTTTTTTTTACATTTGAAACACAAATCATAAATAGCCGTATATATAAATCAGGGGGGGGGGTTAACTTGCAAAGTTCACCTTCACGACAGGTTTTAATTATAAAAGCTACAGGGGCGCAGTTACAGGTATCACCCTAGATTAACTCCGCTTCATTAACCGGAAGCACGGCGTATTCGAATACCATTGATATCACTCTGCAGAGGTGCTCAGCTTTACCCACAAGATATCTATGGTCTTTAGTGCCACGCGATTAACATGCAACTTAAATGCATGCGGCCGGACCAAGATGATCGTGGCCGTTTGTTGAACTTCCCCTTTTTAGCTCCTACCCAGTGGGATCTCCGAGATCCGTAACATTCAGGACCCACTGGCCGTCGCGGGAGACTCTTTCTGAATGTTGTGGACACCACTGTTGCGGGAATCGGTGAATGATCCCTCCATTCCCGTTCCGCTCTCGATTGCCCAGTGATCCATTTTCCCATGGAAGCTTTGTCCTGTAGGCATTCCAAGGGAAGGTACAATGTACTAAGCCACGTTGGAAAGAGTCAACGGGGTCGACTATCCCAACTTGCGGTTGAGCGATTTACTGAAGTTATTTACTTTGCCCAAGGCCTCGGTCCTTACATGCCAAAGACTTAGCCAAATGACATACCACAAATCATTGGTACCAACTGTACCACCACCACATCACTTCCACTAGCTTCGTCATCGGTTGGGGATTGGGCCGGCATCCATCTTCCGTGGTCCGCCCAATGCTGTCCCCCTCACCGTAGCAATTTTATAAAAACCAAAAATCATCCAAGCCAATCCTTCTGAGATTAAGCATTTGTCTAAAAGTAATAGTGGTATAAATTGCTACATCTACGATGGTTTCAATATATTTTGTATCTAGGGTTAAAAGGAATTAAGACATAACAACAGGTTTAATATTGGGTTGTATCTAATCATGTCATTCGAAACTACCACATTTTCTAGTTTCGTAAAATAATAAAAATAATGCAATACAAGGAATATAAATATATACTATAATGGAACTGGGTTCAACATGTTCAAGGAGTGTGGCTTGCCTTGCGAGGTTAGAGGTTCGCCTAATGAGAGGGGTTGATGTCGTGTCTGACTTCGAACGGCTCTTGTTCCTGCGACAGCTCCTCGTACTGCTCCTGCTCCGAGATTCGTGCCAACGGTGGCGTCGACGTCGGATCTAGCGCGAGAAAATGCCAACAATAAATAAACGAATAAATCCAAAACAAAGAACAAAGAAAAAGCAATGGAAAGGAAAATCGAGAGAGAAATGGTCGGATCGGAGTTCAGGGGTATTCTGGGAATTTTCTGGATTTGGTTTGGCGAAACGGAGATTATTTTTGGACTCAGCGGCTCGAGACGATCAAGGAAATGTATTTTTGGCATTTTTGTATTTTTGGGAATTTCTGGGATTTTTGGAAGGTTTTCGGATTTTCCTTAGTATTTAAATCCAAAAATCGAATTTAAAACTGAAAAGAAAAAGGAAAAGAGTTTTCTTGAACGGGCTGCCTGATGTTGCGATTTTTGGCTGGCCAAAGACTGCGTTTTGCTGGCGAAGCGAACCATGGCCCTGCAAGACGGCCGGCCGCGTCTTGGAGAGGAGGCCGACAAAGGGTCGTTTGGCAAATGAGCGGAGGGAGTAGCCGCTGGCAGGTGGGGTTGGCGAGTCAGCGGCATGGAGATGGTGCTGGCGCGCGGGCCCGGCGAGTCGGTGACTCGGGGAGCGACGCTGGCGAGTGGGGGCCACACGGCAGCGAAACAAAAGGCGGAGGAACAGAGCGAGTGAGGAGGCGAAGGGGATTTCGCCGGCGCGGAAGAAGATGACCGGCGATACGGCGGGATGGTGGCGCGGGGGAGAAATGGAGTGGCGGTGAAGCATGAAGGACTCCCGGCGAACTCTATGGAGGCGAAAATGGGGAGGGAGAGAAGGCGAGGCGGCCTAGCGGCGAGAGCGCACCGGAGGCGAAGAAGATGGGGACGAACGGCCGAATCAGTGGACGGGGAAAGGAATGGATGGGCGGGGACGAGATAGCAGCTCATGGGGGACTCGGTGGTGGAAGAAAATGAGCGAGGGAGAAAGTGGAGCGACCTGGTGGCGTGCGGGCACCGGAGACGAAGAAGCTGACGTTGGATCTGGCGATCGGTGGTGTGGGGGAGAAAAAGAAGTGGCGGGAGAGAATGAGTGGCTTATGGTGACCTCGATGGTGGCCGGAATTGGCTGCAAGAGGTGGCGAAACGGCGGGACGGCGTGCGGCCACCGGAGGGGGAGAAGAAGCTCGTGGCGCGGCGGAATGAGGCCACCGGAGAGGAAAACGAAGCCGGGAATGGGAAGAGGAGAGTGCGGGGATGAAGAAGAGTTACTCTCCGGCTCGGGTGCGGGGAGAAGATGGCGCGGCGCTGAGTTTTTGTAGCCGAACAGAGGGGAGAGAGAGTGCGCGGTGGGGGAGTACTCGAGTGGCGAGATGACCGATCGGCGCAGGGGAGTAGGCACGGGATTGGACGAGCATTCGGCGCGGTGCTGCAGAGAGATCAGAGCATCACCGGTTGGGTGAAATGGCGGCGAGGCGTGACAGATCGAGCGCGCGGCAGAGGAGAGATGCGCACGCAGGGGGAGTAAATGGCGACGAGATGATGGCGATGGGACTCTGCGAGCAGACGGCGCAAATGACAGGAGGAAGACGACACTGCTTCGGTGGACTGGGCGAGCGCTCGGCGCGGCACAGCAGAGGGTGAGAGCTTCAGGGATTGGGCGGGACGACGGCGGCACTGGATTGGCGAGTGGCGCGGCTGAGGGGAGATGCGCACGGTGTAGGGGCACTCGAGTGGCGAAGCAACCGGACGGAACAGAGAAATGATGGCGGCAGGGGAGCAGCCTTTGGCGCGGCGCAGAGGAGAAACGCGAGCTCCTTTGATTGGGCGAAGCGGCGCAGACAGACGAGCATGCGGCGGAGAAGACGGATCGTGACGAGGCAATGCGGCGGTGTCGGACAGAGGTGAAGTGATGGAACACTCTGCGGATAAATATGGCGCAATGGGCGGCGTCAGAAACTCGCGATTAGGCGACATGGCGCGAAACGGGTTAGCAGAGGGCGCGGCGAGAATGACGGAGCGCACGGAGAAGACGGTCGGAACGGATGGAACAGCAATATGAAGTGGGCTTAAGTGGCGTCACGCTGCGGCGAGGGAGGCGGGCAGCATGAAGTTCGGGGCCGCGCGGAAGGCGGGAAAAAGGCCGGGCGCGAAGGAATGAGGGAGGCGGGAAAATGGAAAGGCGCAAGCTTGAAGAGGAAAGCGCCTCGGACGGAAAGGGAAAGCGGAAAGGGGGAGACTTTTCCAGAAAAGGAAAGTTTTTGATTTAAATCGGATAAATGCGAAATAAATTCGAAAAAAAAATTTCACATAAATTTCAAATAAATAGCAAAGGCCAAATTAAATTTATTTTTGAAATTTTTGGGGTGTTTCAGGTTTTTGCTTTGGATTCGCTAAAAGCTGATTCTGGATTATGATTGTAGAGAAGTTGATTCTCCAAAAGCTGAAATCCAAAAGCACATATAAAGTAGATTGTAGATTCTAGCATATATGGGTGGGCTGGATTATGAAAATTGATTCCTAAAATTGGACTATTTATTTTTTATTCTGCTTTTAGAGCCAGAATCTAGAATCAAAAACAAATACAAACAAGCCCTGACACTTTCGAGAGGCCCAGTTCCACAAGAAGTTCAATGGACTTCTTCTTCCCTGCCGTGTCACCCTTAAAGACCTCTGCATCGGCACGGTGGGTCTCAATGATCTGGGAGATGCCATTTCCGCTATGTCTAGTTAGTATCTACCTAATTGCTTGTTAGAAGTTATTTGATCGCGAATGCGATGAGAAGTTCAGAAAATACGAGGGCTATACATGGGGAAGTATCAAGTGTCCTAATTTCAATGGTTTGAGACTAGAAAATGACTGAATTTTTTTTGACTTGGTTCCTACAGTACACATCCTGCGCGACTTCTTGGACCAGATCACCGGACTTCTGGACTAGTACAAAATGGTCGATTTGGTCATCTCTGGCCAGCACTCCAGTGTGGTATTGTTAATGTGGAGATCCCAAGAAGTATATGCCTCCATGGACTTGGTCATGGACTTGATCATCTGCATGGTCAGAAATGGCTGGACAATATCCTTGACTCCATTCTTGACGGCCTATGAAAACGAAGCCTACAGAGTTTGCCTCTCCATTGCGCAAAGTAGGCATACCTGCCGGTCTCACTAAGTTGGCGCTCACACACAATGAATCAATCATACATGCCTAGCTTGAAACATCTATATAAGTTGCCCCAGCTCCTCATATTCCGTCATAGTAAGCTCTAGTTAGCTCTTCCAATTTAGAAAATTAATTAGCACATCTTCGTTGCAAACAAATACTAGAAAGTACTTTCATGGCGTCCCAGGTTGTGGAGAGCCACCGTGACGGTGCGGAGATCGTCAAAGGGGAGGATATCTGCAAGAAGAAGTCCATGGAGCTTCTCGATGAGCTCGGCCTCCCGAAGGGCCTGTTCCCGCTGGACGACGTCGAAGAGTTCGGGTACAACCGTGCGAGCGGGTTCATGTGGATCCTTCACAAGAAGAAGAAGGAGCACACTTTCAAGAAGATCAAGCAGACTGTCTCCTACGCCGGCGAGGTGGCGGCCTTCGTCGAGCCGGGGAAGATGAAGAAGATCATCGGGGTGAAGACCAAGGAGCTGCTGCTATGGCTCAGTGTGGTGGAGGTGTATGTTGATAAGGCGTCTCCTGGCAAGGTCACCTTCAAGACCGGCACCGGGTTGTCTGAAACCTTTGATGCAGCAGCCTTTGCACTCGGAGAGTAGGGAGCAAGGAGCCATGAAGCACGAGCTGGTAATGATGCTACACAAAATCAAGTCCATGGTAGATGGTGTGCTACACTTCAGATGCTAGACATGAGTATATATATGTTTTAAATCTCTTGTGATCTTTAAGCTGTTCTTATTCACTACTAAGAAGCCTTGTAACTTGTTCAGTTTGCAAGGGTTTAGTCATGAAATGGATTATTGCACCTTAAAGTTTTCTCTCGATCTCATTGTTGCTCTCTTGAATTGATCTCTTAGTCTGTGTACACTAAGTAAGAATGGCATCAAAATATAAGAGCAAATGAACAACGAGTCCTATCAACAAAAAATTCTGTAGTGATCTGGCGTACAAACATGAACAGTCGATAATTGAGCTTATTCTGAACACGCATTTCCATACAAGCGGCACTCGAAGCACCCAAGGCGTGCAGAGAGGAATACTGAATAGCATTAGAACACTTCAATTTGAGCCTCAATAGTTTCTTAGAAAATCTCACATTTTTCAAGATGCATATGTAATCCTACTGCTGGTCTCATCTGTTCTGAGTTCTGACAGAAATGTGTACCAAACCAGAAAGAAAAAGCTATGTCATGCCGAAGTTGTGTTCATTTAAGGGTCTGTTTGTTTCAGCTTTGGACTTTCATAAAACTGATTTTGGATTGTGATTGTAGAGAAGCTAATTCTCTAAAAGCTGAAATCCAAAAGTACATATAAAGTGGATTGTGGATTCTAGTGTATACAGGTGGGTTGGATTGTGAGAATCGGATTGTTTGTTTTTAATTCTAATTTTAAGGCTAGAATATAGAATCAAAAACTAAAACAAACGGAATCTAGAAAGTTCTTGTCAGAGCTGACTAGACCAGCCAATGGGCTTTTACTAGCCCTTGCACTGGGTCGGACCAACGAGAGACATTTTAACTGTCCGCAATCACCATTTAAATCAAAACCCACGTAAGAATTGATCATGTTCAGCAGCAACCACGAAAAATCAGCATGTCGGGCCAGCGGGCCTGACCGGGCCCAGGCCACGAACACCATTTGAAAGCTGAAAGGAATGCGGCACACACAAGAATCGACCTTTCCATGACCATTTTGCCCCTTGGTTGCCGGAAGGCATGGATAGAGCAGATCAGCAGAACAATCCCACGACCGCGAGGCCACGAGGCTCCGAGGCCGCACAAGGCGAAGGCGATCGATCTCTCATCCTCCGGAGCAACGGGTTCAGCCATTGCAATCGTAAGCCCCTTCTCCCGTGGAGCAAAAAACGTTAACCTGTTTCGATTCTCACCTAGTTCTAACCTGGCGCAGCTATCCGGGGTTCGTCGAATCAAGAAACCGCGCTGCGCCGGCCACCGGCGGCGATGGACCCCGGCGCCAGCACCAACGGTGTGTCCGACTCCCACCTCCTGTATCGCGTGTCCCGTGGTGGTGGTGGGTGGCTGTGGGGCTACTTCGTCGTACCCGCCTGCGGCTCGTGCAGGTGAGGCGTTCGACGAAAGACCCCTGAAGAGGCCAATATTCCTTGCGGGGCCCGATCCGGCGACGGTGCTGCTGTCCCTCCTCGCCGACCGCGCCAGGGTGCGGTCGGTCTGCCGCAAATGGCGCGCCGCCGCTCCCCCTGCTGGTGCTCCCCAACTTCAGGTTCTCCAGCTTGTCCACGGACGGGGCTTTGACGGCAGTCCGGCGCGGCCCGCTCCCTGAGGAGGTGGTGATCGCTGACGTCCGTTGCGTGGGCTCGTTCGAAGGTTGGCTTCTGTGCGTGCAGCCCAGCAAGTATTGCAGAGATGGGGATGGCGAGTGCTTCTCGGTGAATGCTTTCTCCTGTGCTTTCCATTTCAATGGTTACTCCAGGAGCACTCTCCTCCCCATCATCAATGGCTCCGGTGAGGTCTACTGTACCATCAGTGATCGGGTGTATGCAATGTCACTAGGCTCCTTGGTCATATCTGCTTCACCTGACTCTGGATCCAAATGCATTGTGGCTACTTTCTCTAACCGTCCACAGGCATGTGCGCACACTTGATCTCTGGAGGCCTGGGGTGAAATCATGGTGTGTTTGTGATGGTGATTGTTTCTCTGGACGCAGTAATCTTGCCTTCTACCAGGGAAAGCTGTACATGCTCTTGAGTTTCAAGCCATGCCTCTTCGCTTTTGAGCTCGAGTAGGATGATTCTGGTGTCAGGGTCTCTCGTGTTGAACATTGTGTGACTGAGCCACTGCCACATGTGGTGCATACTGGTTTAGTGAATTGCAACATGGTGGAATGGCATGGATAGCTACTGGTGATCATCAGATACTAGGATGGTTTCGGCGATGAGCTCACTGTTCCTGAAGTTAAAGTATTTGCGCTGGACTTCAGCACAACCCTTATGGACTCACCGAGATCTACACTTCTACAGCTTAGATGGCGATTGTACTCATGCAGTAGCAAGTCCTTTCCTGCCGGTCTTTATGATGGAGTTCAAGCCTTCAAGGTGACCTCATCTACTTTGTTGATGAATACATCTGCCCCGGTTATTGCAGCCCTTCTTACGACACGTTTGTGTACAACATGAGCGATTTGCGTTAACGCCATTTGCTGTTGTTTTTGCTGAGCAATTTTGGCGCACCAGAAGACAAACTTGCTTACCCGTCGTGGTTCTTTCCTTACAAATCAACTGCTGCAGAGCAAAACTGACCCCACTGACTGTTTAGTGCTGTTGTTTGCACACTTGGGGCTCTGAATACTACAATGTTTGTCGTGTTCTAACTCTCTCTCTCTCTCTCTCTCTCTCTCTCTCTGTAGCACAATGATGTGTATTTTCCTTTCCAACCTGTTGTCTATATGGTCAGTTACATCGCAATTACCGAAAAAGTTTTGCATTAATGCTCTTATGAATCAAATATTTGGCTTGAAAATCTTGAAGTGATGCATTTAATGGCGGTATTTTTTTCTTTGTATTTCTTGAATTGGATGTCACTCTATTCTTTTGAAGTATGACTGGGATATGCTGCTATTGTTAGTGGCATACTATCTCGTCGAGCTTGAAATTGCTAGCAGTTTATGGGAGCACTCACTTCCTTGATGAAGCATGATATTGTCATGATCATCCTACGATTCAGTAGTCTTTTTCAAGGTTTTTACTTTGGTCCTCACAAAAATGTGATTAGTTTGGTGATTCCGTAGGATGCATAATCTAGTAATTTTTTCTTCTTATTCATGGGTTAGTATCACTCCAATTTACATGTGAGATCTGGCATATGCCATGTTGTGTTCATTGTCCCTGGAGTTTGCCATTCGGTTAATTTTGCTCTCCCTGTCATGTCTATTTGCCTGGCTAAATGCTTCAAATTCAGTAGCACTATGTGAGAGTAAAGCATTGTATTGAAAAAGAGAGGTCAAACCAAAATCAAACTCTAGCCATCCAAATATCATATTTACATAAAGCAAAATGCATAATGTAGACCACATGATTCGTGTAAACTTTGTCTTGCAAGCCCTTTCAATCAACTTACCAAAATGATAGTAAACATTTCAGTAAAAAGTAGAAGAGCTAGGCATGAGTACTTTTTTTTTTTCTGAAACATTTGATTATTTGCCACACCTAAGTTAATTGATGATTTGCTATGCTATGTCTTGCTGACATGTAACCTACCATCAACTTTGTGACAAACAATCAACTATTCCTTTTTTTTATCATATTACAATATCTTGACCACAACTCTTGACAATATTAACAAAAAAAATCGAAAATAGAGGAAATTGAGAAGATCTCTTCTGGAATAAGGTAGCTGCCCCACAAGGTGGACACCGAACGACAGTAGGGGGTCCCACCTGTCAGACCAGACCGCACCCGCTGCCTCCAGCATCTCAAGATGAAAGCTCACAGCGTCAGTCTAGCTAACCGAGAGTCCGAGACACCCCAGTGGAGCGACGCAAGCGACGCGCTCTGCTCCCCGAGGGGACCAGCCCTCAAGCCACGCCATCCTCCGGCGGCCATGGATTCCGGTACAGGAACATCAGGTGAGACCCCTCGCCTACCCGTCTGCATCACTCACGCGGTCACGACGTCAGGGTCGTCGGTGGCGGCCGTGCGGACGCGATGTTCGATGAAATGCCTCCTGAGATGCCTAGATTTGACCTTTGACGGCAGGGCGCGAGCCGCAGCGGCGGCCATGGGCGGACATCCCGTCCGACATCCTCGGCGTTGTGGTTTGCCGCCTCCCCTGCGTCGAAGACCGCGCTAGGCTGCGCTCCGTCTGCCGCTCGTGGCACGTCGCCGCGCGCCTCCACCGGACGCCGCCTCCGCCGCTCCCCCTGCTCGTCCTGTCCAACTTCAAGTTCTTCGGATTCTCCCCGGACGCGACCATCACGGCCACGAGCCGCATCCCGCTGCCTGGGGAGGTGGCGGCTCACGATGTCCGTTGCGTCGGCTCCTTCGAAGGATGGCTCGCCGGCGTGCAGCCCAACAAGGGTCGCTACTATGGTGACGGCAAGTGCTTCTTGATGAATGCTTTCTCCCGGGATGTTGTCCGTCTCCCTCTCCCACCTCCTTCTGCAGCCACCCATTTCGTCGATGCCTACAGCAGATCACTCCCCATCATCAATGGCTACGGTGTGGTGGACTGCACGATCCACGCCGCGCAGTATGTGATGTCGTTCTGCAAGGTGGTCTTATCCTCTTCACCTGACGCTGGCTCCGTCTGCAGGGTGGCTGCCTTCTCTGTGCACCGGAACGGAGCTAAGCTTGCCGTCTGGCGGCCCGGGATGAGGTCGTGGTGCGTGTGCCACAGTGGCTGCATCAGTAAGTACAGTGATATCTCCTTCTACCAGGGGAAGCTCTACATGCTCAGCAATCTCACCACAAACCTATTTGCCTTTGAGATCTCGGAGGATGATCGCGGGCTAATGGTTTCTCGT
Organism: Guadua angustifolia; assembly: GCA_036346375.1. Lineage (NCBI taxonomy): Eukaryota > Viridiplantae > Streptophyta > Magnoliopsida > Poales > Poaceae > Guadua > Guadua angustifolia. The sequence goes on along the minus strand of CM070517.1, from coordinate 46,151,551 downwards.
GTTGAGCGTTGTGTGGCCGAGCTGCCTGAGGTCAAGGATAGCTATGGACAGAGGTGGAACCTAGTGGAATGGCATGGGAAATTATTGCTAGTCGTCAGTTACTTGGGTGGTGGTGAAGGTTGGCATAACATTTGTAAGGTTGGTGTATTTGTGGTGGACTTAAGCACAAGCCCTTTCGGATTCAGTGAAATTAACAGCTTGGATGGGAACTGCATCTTCATCAGTCCGTGCAGCAGCAAGTCATTTCCTGCGTGTCAGTATGAGGAAGTCGAAGACGATCTCATCTACTTCATTAATGGCTACCTCTACCCTGCTAAAAATGGCCCCCCTTTTGATAAGTTTGTGTACAACATGAGAGATGGTACAACGGCACCATTTGCCGCAGGTATGTCGGAGGACAACTTCCGGGCACCAGATGGCAAACCGATGAGTCCAGCATGGTTCTTTCCTTCTGAATGAACTGCTGCAGATCAACTCTGATCCTGACGAGCCTGATGTCTGAGTGTACATGAAGCCCCAGATGCTGCTTGGTGCGAGCACCATGGTGTTTACCTCCAAGAACCGAAAACAAGTGTTTGCTGTTGTTTGATGTCTGGTTTTCATGATGCTGATCTTATTTATAGCTGTTTTCTAGTAGCAAAATTATCTGTACTTACTTTTCATGTTCCTTTAGCTGATCAGTGATTTCACATGTGGTGGACAACAGTAGGTCAGTAGCTCTGTAATGCTTGCATGGCAGTTTCTCTTCTTACAACTCTTGAAGTGACCAATCCACGTTTTTTTTTTTTGAAAGATCCATAAACACCCATATGTCTCGTGCCTTCTTCATTTGCCCTATTTATTTTATTATCGTTTACTTCGCCTCGCATAAATTTAAGTTACACACCTTCCGGTTTGCTGGGCCTTGCTTCAGGGAAGAAGGAGGAGGCCCACTCCGCCGTCTGGTTGCTGGGCCTTGCTTCATGGACAAAAACCTACACCTCGGCAATTCTGAAAGCCTCGCGCCGACATATCCGAGGACAATTTCCGGGTACAAGAAAGCAGCTTGAGATGTTCAATGCGGCTTTTCCCTTTTGAATGAATTGCTCCGAATGGTGCTGATCCTACTCAGTCCATGCATATAGGAAGCCCTGATGTTTCTTAATGTGAGCTTCATGCATGTCGTTTGCTTTCCAAGAACCGAAAACGTGTGCGGGGATGCAATTATCAATCGAAAAGGGCAAGATGTAATATGTGTTAATGTAGCTATCGGTTAAAAAGCATCCTGTGTGGCTAGCTGGTTGTGACCCGGCTTTGCTTGGTGGGCTGGGAATGCCAGAAAATCGAGTTCCTGTTTGCTGTAGGATTTGTATTCTCCTTGTCGGCTTTAACTGTTTTAGTATTGAACTGACGCTGAATTTCTGTTCTAGATCCTGTCTAATGGTCAGCGGCTTTGCAGCTGCGGGAAAACTTCAACTCTGCAACGCTTGTATGAATCGATTTCTTTCTATGCGACTCTTAATTAAGTGTCGAATCTCATGCTGTGATTTTATTGTTGTTATTATTATTATTAGGTTCGACAATACTCCTGTTGTTTCTGTATGAATAATACTGCATAAATAGCGAAACTTTCTATGCTGTGGAATGTTCTGAGTATGTTTTTTTCCCTTCTTGTGCAGTATACTATTAGACTTTGGGTTCACATTAGATGTAGAAAATATATGATGCATACATAAGGTTCCACGGAATTCTCAAAAAGGCATAAGTTAGAGATATTTCCTAGGAATACTCTAGGACAAATTATTTTGCTATTCTTTATGGTAAAGTATAGAAATTTCTAGAGCTAGATATTTCTAGATGAATGTTCTAGTGATTAAGATATTTGTAGTTGAAAGATTTGGATTGTGCCACATGGCAACAATCTAATGGCCATGTAATTCTATAAATAGGGGGTGCTTCTCACTCCTAGTGTGTGCGCTATAGGTGTGCCATTGTAAACCACCATGTGAGCTTAAGGGCATAATAAAAGCTAGATGAAGTAGAGATGTGTATCATAGATAGCTACCAAAGGGGTGTATATTGTATCTATATTCGTGTTAATAAAGTAGCATTTTGTAATTATAAATCTTTTAGTTAGGTCGGTATTTCTAAGCACTTATTACATTGTTAAGTTGTGGTTTAATGTGAGTGACTTGGTTGCTTAGAATCACTAAGTCCTAACTTCAACATGAGTGGCTCGTCTGGCCAAAAGCAGGACAATCTTGGCTTCAACGTTAGCGTCTTAGGCAATCAGAATTCAATAATAAACAGTGCATTAAGTAGAAATTAAAAGGTTAACCGATTTTAATAAATAGTTGGTATAGCATTAAGTATAGATCCCATCAAAGTGGATACTAGGTTCCATTGGGTCTCTTTGAGCACAATATTCTACTCTGTCATAAACTCATAACCACACAGTCAACTGGTACAGTTTGAAGAGGGTCAAGCAAGCTAGCTAGCTACCCTCTGCATTAAACTTCATTGTGAATTCAATGACAAATAGAAATCACACATGTCTAGAATACTTTTGTTTTTTGAGCGGCATGTCTAGAATACTACATTACTGCATATATATATATACACACACACATATGTATATATACATACATACATACATACATATATATATATATATATATATATATGTATGTGTGTGTGTATACACAACTAACACAACAAATCAAATTAATTGAACCGCATTACAGTGAATTGAGCACACCCGTTCAGCTCCTTCCGCCCGCCGCTGTTGTGCACACCCGTTCAACTCCTTCCGCCAGGAAGACCTTCAGCGACGCCCGCTTCAGCTCCTTCCGCCGCAGGTGGTCACCTCCTCCTCCTCCCCTCTATATCCCGCTCTGCAGGTTTCAAGTCTCGGTTTCAAGTTTGGACCATAGGTTTTGTTGGTGTGGTGGTGATTTCAGTGAGTGTAGTTGATCCTCATTTTGGTCTTGCCTGCAAATTTAGTTCAGTGAGTGATTAACAAATTAAAGTACCCAACATCTAAGGCTCAAAGTTCTCTAGGTTCATTCCAAGTTCTTCAGTTATGACCTGGTTTGAGGAAGGCACATATTTCGGTGAAGTGAATTCAATGATCTGATAACAGTGAAATGACCAATATAATACCAAAATGCTGTGAACTATTGTTTGAACATCAGCACTGACACTTAACTATGTTCCATTAGGAAATTTTAAATGTTCCAGTAGTTATATATTCATATTCCAGTAGGAAATAGCAAATGTTTCTTGAACCACCGGTTTAGCGAGATGTCTCCTGAGCAGCAGACATTTTTTGTCACACTCTACAGAATTGCATTCTACTATATTGTTTTTTTTTTGCATTCTTTTGATTATAGGATTAGCTCCCTACTATTTTTTGTTACTTGTACCTTTTTTATATACCTCATGAATAGCAGTATTGATTTCGTTTTGACATGTTTGTTTTGTAGGCATATCTTTTTGAAAATCATGGCTGTTGGCAATAGCAAATGTTTCTTGAACCACCGGTTTAATGCAATTAGGATTCATGACCTTGTTAGCGAGATTCTCCAGAGCAGCAGGCATTTGTTTCAAATAATGGGTTTGGATCTTTGTTATCCATTTCAAAGTTCAAAATTTCATGTAGTCTTACTGAGTGGTTATTGGGTAAGATCAACCCCACCTTCTGTGAGTTTCGTTTCCATGGTAAAGTGATCAAGTTCACTAGAGAAATGGTCGTAAAAGTTCTTGGGATACCTTCTGGGGGGAACCATGTGGTCACATCAGGCAATGTGGAGGACATTGTTGGTCTGCGTGCCTTGTATAGGGTTGGAGAGAAGGCATCAATACCATGCGCTGCTGCTTTAATGAAAGCAAGTGTGGATGAGGAAAGTTTTATGAGGTCATTCATGCTTGTGGTGTTGGCTAGTGTTCTATGCCCTGGAACCCAAAATAATGTCTGCTTGGATTACTTGTACAGTCTCCTCGATATTTCAGTTTTGAGCCAGTTTGATTGGGCTGGGCATGTCTTGTGTTATATGATGAAGGAAGTTGAACGATTTCAGAACATGTCCACAGATCAACGCGCGAAAAATTACTGGGTTGGTGGATGTCTTGGGTTTCTTGTGGTACGTGTTCTATGTACACATTTCCTTGTTGCATTTGTTTTTGTTTCTTATGAGCTTTCTGCTTTATCACGATATGTGTTCTTTTCTTGTGTATGCAGATTATTTACATGGACTTCCTAAACCTTGAAACTGGACCTCTCAACAGTCACATGATTAACTACTCTTTGCCTAGGATATGCAATGTTTGCAATGATGATTTTGACTTTGTGGATAAAGTTGACAAGAATAAAAACTCGGTGTATTTGGATGCCGTCCTGTATGTATATGCTTCTGTTGTGTTGATTTTTCTCACCCAAAAATTATTAGTGTGTTGACATTTTTTTTCAGTTTCGTGATGTACTAGCTACTCCATACCAAGACCAGCCAATTGTCGAAGAACATGTTGAAGCGGTTAACTCTGCGTCCGAGGAATGGCTCCCTGTTCTATACAACTCATTTGACTTATCTAACTTATCTGCCTATTTACTTATCTTCGTTTAAAATACAAACGATTTGGTTTTTTGAATCTGTTTTCTTCCTATGTTGAAGGCATGCCAAACTAAGAGCAACTGATTCTCGAGGCCTCCTCGGGAAACTCTCAAAGTTATGAGATAAGCTGAATAAGTAGATAAGTTAAATAAGTTAAGCTGAGGAGAACAGGACCTAAATCAACCTCATGTTCCAGTAGGCAATTTTAACATGTTCCTGTAGTACTACGTTCAAGTTCTAGTATGCAATTTTACATGTTCCAGTAGTTCTATATTCATGTTCCAATTGTTCTATGTTCTACTTTCATGTTCCAGTAGGTAATTTTACATGTTCCTGTAGTTCTAGTTCATGTTCCAGCAGGTAATTTTAGATGTTATAATCTATTCCACTTGTTTTTGGCATATTTCAAAAGCATGTTCTTTATTTGATGTTTTATTTGTCAATAGGTACCCCAGCACTTGCAAGATATTATTGATAGGCATGAAAAGTTATGGGCAAATGATCTGGAGTCTGTCATGGTTACATTAAAATCATTGCACTCTAATCAAGTAGCTGCATTGTTAGCGGATGTTAGGGAGGTTTCAGCGAGAACAAATGTGCATGAAGAAAAGATTCCTAGTCCAAGCAGACAAGAGGGAACAAATGTTGAAGCGGCGAGAGGACGAGCCCAGCAGTTTACATCCACGGACAAGAAATGTTGCTGATAGTTCATCTCCTGCTGAGGTTGAGATGACGGCAGAGGTGGAAAAATAGGAGGGCTTAAATGAAGTAACTAACAAGACCTATGTCAAGGTGCGCTAATCTGAGCTCGTGGCGACCTACTCAAGAAAAAGGAGGAAACTAGATTGTTCTTCAGTTTCAGAGGACACAAGCTCTGCACCCCAACATACCTCAGGACACAAAAACAAAAAGTGAGTAACACCCTTTTGTGCCAACAACGCTCCATGACTTCTGCTGAAATTTTGGAAACAAATGACGAAGACTATGCTTGTTAGCTGCTGAATTTATGTACTATGATTGCTAGTTTTATTTTGCATGGTTACCTTTTGTCCATCCAGTCAACTGACCTAATAAGGAGAATGATGATTTTGGTTCATTGATATTGTTTTTTCTTCCTGAAAATAAGATTTTAGTTATGATTTGTTATCTCCTGTAATCTGATTTCAAGTTGTGCATGCAGGAAGAGGGAGGGGAAAACCGTACTGACATGGAGTTGGACCCGGAGGTTGGCGACGCACCCGTCCCTACCATACGATCTGATGGCCAAGCAGAGGATAGCAAGGAAGAAGAGGAAGAAGCAAAAGGGTGTTACTCTCCCGAGGAACCTGCACAAAAGAGTAGAAAGTGCCAAATGGTCTGCATCCCCAATGCTGCTCCTTTGATCCGAGGGGACACAAGTCAAACAAATCAAGCCATTCAGCCTTCAGAGGGTGATAATGAGAACAACTCGGAGAGTGACTCCAGCTTGGAGGGTGACACTGAGTCCTCTGACAACTGCTCGGATGCGACGGACAGCAAGTATTATAATGTCCTCAAATCCAAAGGAATAAAAATGATTTGCAACCCGGACGGCACCTTCCATTGCCCCCTCTGCCCCTCCAAGAAGAAGGACCACATCTTGGAGCTCATCCAGCACGCCAGAAGCATCAGTCGAGATCCTGACAAACACCTTGCGATTGTTCGGTATGTCAAATGCAACCCAGACATCATAGAAAGGCTTGCAGGTGCTTTTAAGAGGAATCTTAATGCCAGCCAGAGTAACAGAAAGAAGAATCAAACGGTTAGTTAAAGAAATATAACACATGTGCCGGCTATCCAGAATACACTTGTACACTTATCTGTGCTGACTATGCCATGTATTGTTTGCGCAGGATTTTGCACGCTTCACAAGACCGCCAACCACTGTCCACTTCAGTAACACTGTCATCAACACAATAGTCACATCCAAGGCCTTTGACGTTGAGGTTTTCCTCCAGCAATTCAACAATAGGGAGGCACTCAACGTTGGTCTAGATACCGAGAGCAAAACCGTTGAGGGTCCTCTTAAGCAAAAGATTGGCACCCTGCAGCTCTACATTGATGACCAATGCCTCATCTTTCATATCATCAATGCCGACAGAATCCCGGAAGATCTTATCAGTTTCCTTAAGAACTCCAAATGCTGCTTCATTGGCATGGGGATCCACAAAGACGCCCACCTGCTGGTTAAGTGTTACAACCTGAAGGTGGCCAACATGGTTGACCTTGCAGACATAGTGGCAGTCAAGCAGTCAGATATGAAAAACCCATCGCTGAAGAACCTAGCAACTGAGTTATTGGGATGTCACATGGATAATTCTGCGACCAGAACAAACTGGTTTGCACAGGTGCTGTCGCCGAAGCAGGTCGAATATGCGTGCTTCGACGCTTACATGTCCCTTGAAGTTGGTCGACACCTCCTTGATGACTAGGTAACTATTGAGAGAGAGTGCCAAAACCAAATATCAGTTTCGTCTGGTGGCATTCATTGTTTAATCTCTGCTTGCTTGTTTTATTCATTCTACGGGAACATACTGGAACACAAACAGGAACAGGAACATAGAACATGTAAAACTATTGGAACATGTAAATTACCTACGGGAACATTAACATATAATTACTGGAACATGTAAACTTTCCTAAGGGAACATGAAACAATCCAGGTAAAATTCATCCAGTTTCATCTCGTCTTTTGAAAAGATAGGTGGTGTCACCTTAGTTTCACATGGTTTTAAAACACCAAACGTCTAAATTGAGCCAAACAGTACTGTTAGAGGGAAATTGTCTAAATTAGTAAGCCCTTAGTTAGCCTTTAATTCTAGAATCTCCTTTGCTGTTCTCCTTCTAAATTGGTCGACACCTCCTTGATGACTAGGTAACTAAGGGTTTATGGGGTGAGTACAATGGCTTGACAGAGAGTAGTAAGGTATTAGCTCCACCCTCTCAGTTCACCACTGTTCACTTTGTTTGTAAACTTGAACTGAGACTTTGCATCGTAGGGTAGAGGCAACAATAAATTCAAAATCTGTCGCACTTATGGGGAGAAGCTCAAGACCATATATGACGAAAATACACCATCAGACTCTGTGACTATTTCAGCGCCTCCTTTCTCTGGTCAGTCAATGGGTGTGTCGCAGCCAACGCCACAGTCGGAGCCACCTTGCATGGACTTCAAGAGTGCGATAAAGTACCTTCTAGACAATGGTGTCAACTACTCAAGCAGTGCCTATGCCATCGCTGTAGATTTACTTGCAACCAATACTACTCTGTTGGGGTTTTCTATGGCAACAACCTATGATGCAAGGATCAAGTTCCTGCATCACACCTAGTTGGTGAAGTATGATCCCCAAGGTTTGCTGGTAAGCCAGTTTTTTATGTTTTCTGCTTATTTCATTCCTATAATAAACCATTTTTCTAGATATATTTTGAAAATATCTTGTAGAAGAATGTCTAATTTGCAGATTGTGACAATTAATCACTGATTCTACACATATTAATCACTGCATGCAAAGAAATTCGAAATTCAATGCCCCAAGCTTCCCTTTTTTGTTTGTTATGTTTTCTTCTTATTTCACTCGTATAATTTTGAAAATATCTTATAAATGGAAATATTTTGAATATGCTCGCATGATTTATACTTCTTGTTTTGATGAAATATTGGCAGGCGGAGGGCATCTACCACCTAAGGTTAAAACATTCTGTACATCTAATGTTTTGATGAAATATTAGTCTAGAATTTTCCCCATGTAATGTTTCTTTTTTGTGAATTTTCTTTGTTGAGTGAAATTATTTAGACTGAGTAACTATGTTGTTCAAAACCTGAAGATTTGCTGGTCCTTATGTATCCAATGAAGTCTTTTGCATGTTAAAGCTTAAAGGTTCTACCACATTTGGTAATATGGTGAAATTATTAAAGGTTCTATCAAGCAAGTAGCAATAGTAGTAAACTTGTCCTGTGCTTTATCCCAAAAATCAGATTTTGCTTGTCAAACTTATACATACTCAACTGTTTGTATTCCAAAATTCAGATTTTTGTGTGCTCTTAACTGTTGTGAATGGCATGATTTCTTTCTCCCATCCATTTGAATATCCTTGCACAAGATGGCCGTGGGTATTTCATTACGGTATAATATGGTTGTTGTAATTGAAATTTTGACCATTGATGAGAAAAACGACACTGACAGGAAGCAAACTGGGGAGTTGGACATGTTGGAGAAGAAGCAGGACAGGGAGATGAACTTGAAGGAGAGGGAGGCTGCCACGTTAAGAAAATGATGAGCATTGAGACTCTAAACTATGTTGAGTGAAATTCAGATTTATACCTACTCAACTGTTTGTATTCCAAAATTCAGATTTTTGTGTGCTCTTAACTGTTTTAATTGAATATGTAGCATTATCAGAGAGTTGAATGTTTAATTGTGTCTCCCCATTAGCTGGGCGTGTGAATTAAGTGCCATTGCCCTCTGCTTTAGGCGTACTATTTTGATGCGCTAGGCGTTCCAGTTTCTTCAGCGGGAATTGCCAGTGCTCTACTTAGGATGTTCTATTTTGACGAGCTAGGAGTGCCAGTTTCTTCAGGGGCACGTGCTAATGACCAATTGAAGATTACCTGAGGCAACCTCCCCAAATTTCCTGCTTATAATTTTAAGTTGCTTATAAGAAAAAGAATCGGAGACTGGCGCCTAGGATTCCAGAGAGAACTTCTTTAGATTTTTAATTGTTTTCCTTTCTACTTGTTTTTTACACAAGTTTTTCCTTTCTACTTACCGCCCATCCGGCAAAATGTCATTGGCTGATCCAATTCTTGCGGTGGCATGCCCACTGACTTAATGGAGAAACAAACCCCTGAATCTGTAGCAGCCATAGAGTCTGATATTGAGTTTGATGTTGTATCTTTCTGGCCATATATGGCCTTGAGCTGCTCCTCAAAGTTGATACAGGCTTGAACTTTCATCATTTGCCATCTGCCTCTGCATAAAAAACACAATTTATTTTGCAGTGGTATATCCAGGATTTTAATTCTGTGGGTGCCCATTGGTCCACTAGTCATTGATTGCACTATCACACCTATTTCATTGTCTTGCTACTCTAGTTATGAATCTTTGGAGATGTTTGGCCTAGGGGCGAAAATCTCCACAGTCTGTGTAATGGGTAGACCAGACCATTTCAACAAATTTCAGGTGGACATGGGAAAGTAGCTCACCTTCTGTCGGAGGCAGTAAGGGGCCGCCGTGCCTTGCGCCGCCGACAGCAAATGGAAGAAGACGCGGTGCTTGAGTGAGCTGGGGCCGTTCGACGGGTCTTCATGGCAGATTTTATGGATGGAGCAAATCCGCGGAGAGCAATGGCGATTTGACCTGCCTTGGAAGCGGCGACTCGGGAATAGAAGAGGGGAACAGAATACCAAGTTTTTACTAAGCGGGGAGAACAGAATACCTACTGAAACTTGAATGCTCCAAGGCCTCAAGGAGAGGAGGAGCCAGAGATGTGGAACTCGAAAGCGCCGCCCTCGCCGATGCAGCCCTCGACCCCGAGCTAGCGCCCGGAGTCATCGGTGGGTCCCGCATAAGCCGGCCTAACCCTAAGTGCATAGGTTTAAGTGTTAAATATTTGAAAATTGAAATTTAAATCTAAAATACATTTTTCATCTAGTTTTGGGATTTTCCTTGAATATAAAACGAATATGAAACCTTTTTGACGCTTTGCGGCCTGCAGTTCACTGTCAGTGTGTGATAGAGATAGCCAATCGGGCGAGGCAAACAGCATCGCCCATTGTCGATAGTGTGATAGAGATGGCCAATGGCCGGGCCAAACAACATCGCCCTTAAAACAAGGGACGCACTACACGTCGGTCTCCCGATATTTGGCAGAAATCAGATGCCATGTTCCGCACTTGTTCAGATAGTTCAATCCATTTGTTCACGTAACAAGCTAAGTGAAAAAAATATACTAGAAATCAGATGGTTGTTATACATATATATATACATACATACATATATATATATATATATATATGTATACATATGTATATATATATATATATATATATATATATATATATATATATACGTATATATATATACATATATATATATATATATATATATATATACGTATGTATATACATACATACGTAGATATAAGCGTATACATTACATACGATATAGCGTGCGTACATACGTATATATATACGTATGTACATACGTTATAATATATATATATACATACGTATATACATACATACATACGTATATACATACATATATACATATGTATACATACCTATATACATATACATACATATATATATATATATATATATATATATATACATATATATATATATATATATATATATATATATATATATATATATATATATATATATATATATATATATATATATATATATATATATATATATATACACACACACACACACACACACACACACATGTATCCATATATATATACATATATACATACATATGTATATATATACACATATATTTGCCCTACTTCATATATCGATCCAGCAGAGTAACATACTTACTGTGGATGCATATGTATACTCCATGGTTGGAACTGAAGGTTCCATCGCTTCACTCTCAAAGTTATTCTCAAAGTTAGATCAAGAGTAGAGCAGTGCTTAGGTATGGGAGATGTCGGGACCATACACATTGCTCAGTTGGAGCTTCCAACTACATCTTGCCACGGAATAGCTTGTTGAAGAGGGAAAAGTTGATTTGGCAGGACAAACTATGCAAGCAGCCCGATGTCGGCATGGCCAAGAGCCCATTGCTCCATTACTGCAAACTATGCAAGCACCTCGACGCCAGCATGGCCAAGCTGAGCCCATTGCTCCACTACTGCGGGTTTCCACCTTCCTTCCCAACCGTGCTTGCTACTAACGAACTCCAGGAACACAACCCTCCATTGCCGGCCGAGCTAGTTGTTTTGTTTCTAAAGTGAGGGAGTAGGTTAGGTTCAAGTAATTTGGCATGTCTATTTTTCACAAAGAGCTTCATAGCCCAAGGACCTAACTATTGAAGTTAAAGTCTTTGCATTGGATTTTGGCTCAAACCCTTGTAGATTGATGGAAATGAAGAGTTTAGTTGGAGAGAGTATTTTTGTCAACAAATCCTGCAGCAACTCCTTTACCGCCTCTCAATATGAGGAGACTAAAGAGGATCACCCTAATCCCTATGCTAATGAATTTGACAACTATTCATATCGTTCCATGATATACAACATGAGAGATGGGATAACCAATCCATTTTTTATTGGGACAGGACCAATACTCAATACTTCAGGGCTCCCAATGTGGTTCTTTCCTTCTCAGTGAAACGCTGCTCAGCAAATACAATCTTATTGGAGTTTGTAAAGCACTTATTTTCTTTTCGGTGAGAATACTACTATGTAAGTAGTGTTGCTCTGTTTGTAGTGGAATATACTGCATATGGCTAAGAATTGAAATTTTCGATATGTACATGCTCTGAAATTGTTTGTAACATGAATATTCTTTGATCACTGTTGACATATACGTTGAAATGCACTTCTTTATATTCTTATGTTTATTTCTGATGATGCTACAACTATTTCAAGTTTACAGGAACTGGACTTGAAGAATGTTGTATCGTTGATTGTTCTAGAACAGTAGTCGGATAATTTTTTGAGTACCTGGATGATAACACTTTGAAAAGCTTGCAGTTAGTTGGAACAGTTTCTTTTATGAACCATGATTTTGTTGCTTGTCGTTGGAATACTGTCATCCTGGTCGCTCAGTCTCAATCTGCCATATTTGCTGCACATATTTTGTACCGAACTTGGCTGCCTGGTGTCCAATACAAAGTCTATGTTTCCTGATGCACTCTCCACATGTATATATCGCAACAGGTTCGCATCGCCACCACCAAAATTCCACTTAGTTCTGCCCCTGTGAGGGATGATCTATTCTCCTAGAGGAGAGAGGTTTATCACGAGAAAGATGGCTTGTTTCGGTGTCCACAAGGACCACAACACCAGTGCTGTTTATAACGAGAAAGATGGCTTGTTTTGCGTGCTACACTACTGTGGCGTCGTCTACGCTCTAGACCTGAACGGGCCGGGCCGTCTCCGGTGTCATGGCCCGTCTCAGGCAGTCTGGATTTCTACTTTTTCTATGGTAAGATCACCGGGTCATAGCTAAGGTCTGTTTGGTAGAGTTTTAGATTTCAGTTTCATCTGAAATCTAAAACTTGTAGGCTAAAATAAAGTGAATTAAGTTTATATTTTTATTTAAAATGTAAACAAGATGATCTATCTAAACACTCTTAATGTACTCACGGCTTCAGCTTCACGAATCTGGTGAAGCTAGAATTTTCAGCCTCACCGGATTCACGAATCTGGAGAAGCTGAATCCCTACCAAACACACCCTTACTCCCACACACCTGATATATCACTTAAGCGAACTTAAAATACTTATTTTTCACTTTGGGCACACTCATATATTAATTATAAGATACTCTAATATGAACCACATGAAAAAAAAAATTGGAAGGAGTTCTAAAAATTGGAAGGGAGTCCATAGTTAGCATATTTGGCAAATACCTTTATACACGCACATAAAAAGAAGTATGTCTTAAAAAAATGTAAACACGACTTAGATAGTCTTATATACTCGTATATGGAGTATCTTATAACGTAAGGAATATCTCATGTGACGGAGGATATGTACGTGTAGTATACGGGTATATAAGACCACCTAGGTGGTATTTACATTTTTTACATGTATTCTTTCTATGTGCTTATACGAAGGTATTTGCGAAATACGCTGAAAACCATGAACTCCACAATTTTTTGTGTAGTTCATGTTGGAGTATCTTCTAATTAGAATATAAGTGCAACAAAGTGATAAAAAAGTATTTTAAATTTGTTTAGATCATATGTCAGAGGTGAAAGTAACTACAACTAGAAGTAGAATGTATTTTCCATATAGTGTGTACGTATGTACTAGCTAGCTTGCATGTCTGACGAAATCTTAATCCACGTGTGCTGAGTTTGCGGGGTTCTTTTATTCAGATCTACCCTTTGTTTAAGGTTTTGGACTGGTTGTATCAGAATCACGTACAAGGAAGACTGTACATCTATCTTGTCAAATGGCTCCTTGAACATATTGTGATCTCAGATATATAGTTGCAATCACATACTTGCTAAACAATTACATACACGGATTAAGTCCAAAAGATACATTCGAGCCAGCAAATTAGAACATGTATGTACCAGTTGGCCTACTGTATCATGCAATGAATCATATCGAGATAATGAAGGCAATCAGACTGTTGGATGTCAAACTAGCAGGTTTAGGGAAAGGGAAAATTGTGTGCAGCAAACAGAGTAGAAAGACAGTGATCTAGCAGCAACACCATAGTTCACCGAAGAATCTCTTTCCACCGACCACAAGAAACAGGGGTATTTCTTTGAGATCACCTCAAGGGACGATGCATCCAGCAAGTCCAGAAGGCAACGCATGCAGTGGCTCTCAAGACAACTAAACTACGAGTCAAGAATGCATTAACAGAATGTTCATTCACTTACGTACGGCAAGCATCAAGAGAGAGCCTCTTGAGCCTTCGAGGTACGAAAATTATGAACTATTTGTACATTCCGATAGGAACGTGAAAACAGAATGAGAGTATTGTAGCAGAAATGCCCACAATATCTATAAGCAAATCAAGATTCCACAGAGTCAGCAGAGCAACAAAGCATCACCAGAACACAATAATTGACACCTTGCAGTTGAAAAGTGTGAACAGTTGGGTTGGCTGAGGGCGTGGATGCACGCGTTTTTTTTAAAAAAAAACTTATATATTTTTAAATAATTTTATAAAAATAATACCCAAAACACGAAGAGAGACGGAATCACGAGGATTTTTCTTTTGGGTGAGGGGCTGAGGGCTACAGCGGAGATGACGGCAGGACTTGATCCTTCAAGAGAAAGATGGAGACTCAACATGGAGCTCGACTGCTCGAGTATGGATTCGGTGGCAGGTGACATTGCTGTTGAGAAATTAGACATTTTCCAGATTAAATTCCGAATATAAATCATGAGCAAGCATGACGAAACTAGCATGTATATCTCTAACATACTAGATAGCACGAACATCATGATCATATTGATAAACATGATTAACCACGAGGTTAGGACAGATTGAACGTCTTGGCGAAGAGGATGACGCGCGTTGCGTTGCGGTTCTTGTTGCGGCGTTAGCGTAGTAGATGCGATTGCAGTGTTGACGGCGCGTCGCGAAGCGGCCAGCTACGACGGCGTCAGCAGCGAGAACAGGAGAGCGAGCCGTGGTAGCGATCTTGAGCGATCGCGCGAGCGCTTCCCAAAAACCTTATTCGCCCTCTCCGGTGCGGGATCTCGAAGACGAAGGGTTCCGGAGACTCGCTCTCCGATCGCAGATGCGTCGGCGCTTCGGGATGGAGAAGGTTACGGCGGCGGCGATGGCGAGAGGTGGCAAAACCCTAGCGATGTGTTTGTGCGTATCTCTACACGGTGCACGACGCGATATTTATAGGGTTACTCGGTAACGCGACCGAACGTGACTCGAGGGCGTGCCACGATCGGAGTCCGTTCTGAGTCCTTATCTCATACCGCAACCGCGACGAATCCGAGTAGCAAAGAATAAAGCGCAAAGGAAGCTGCGTCTGCGCAAGGCCTGGACCGGATTTCGGCGGACCATTCACGCAGTGCCGCGCGCCCGCGCCCTCGCCCGCCCGGCCGTGCCCATGCCCGCGGCGGCGCAGCGTGTGGGCCTTCTCCCTTTCTCCCACATGGTTCTACCATGGTGAATCACACTCCACTATATAAACTAGTGTTCACCACTTTAGGCTAGCAATGTGGGACTATTCATAGTGCACATGCCTCCTCATGAGTGGGCCTTTGAGATTTTCTAGGAATTATTTGTCTCAATAAGTGGGCCAAGCCCAAATATTCCAACAATTGCTTGGCTCCATTGCGGTAGTGGCAGTTAGGGCTGGAACTAGAGAAGATGGTGTTTCAATAACATACAATGTTGGACGACCCTAGGCAACGTGTTAGACCCTCGCAGCTAGGTATGCTCACCGAAACTTTTTAAAAACTTATTAGAATTCTATTGAAACTTGTTAAAACTTTTGTTCAAAACTTGTTGAAATTCTTGGTTGAAACTCGGTGAAACTTGAGTTCCAAATCTAAAACTTATTGAAGCTTTTAATTGAAATATTCTAGAAATTTATGTGAAACTTAAGTTTGAAATCTTTTTTTTTTTGAATATTTAGCTTCGAATCTTCTAGAAACACATGAAACTCACTAAAATATGAAACTTTTCAAACGCATTGTGGAAACTGTATAAAACTTTCCTACAGTGTTGATAGCACTTTCGACAATATAGCGTCGGATAGGCGCACTTCATCGAAAAATTGGAGTATCCATCGCTGCGTCAGCAACTCCTGGCCCCACGGTTGCTACACTAGGATCAAACGATCGACGCGTGTGAACATTTCATTAAGAATTAATATCATCGTCACATCATGACCCATGAAAGAATCACATCTTTATCTAAAAAAATGAAAGAATCACATCAAACAAATCTTAAGCAATCTGCAAAACATTTTCTACCGCTCTCTTTAGTCAGTAGTCACAAATATATATATATTTTTTTGACATCGATATATTCTTCAAAATAAAACTTTAACCACTAATTTCTATTATAATATATCTATAAAAAGTAAAATTATAATACTATAAAAGTACTTTTCGAGGCAAACCATATTTTTTTGACATCGACACGTTTATCAAAATATAACTTTGACCACTAATTTCTATTATAATATATCTATAAAACAAATAAAATTATAATATTATGAAAGTACTTTCAAGACATATCTACATATATGATTTTCATATATATATATATATATATATATATTTAAATATTTTAAAAGATATTAATAGCCAAAATTTTAAAAATTTGCTTGCACCTATGTCTAAAAAGACAAGTATTTGTGGCCGGAGTAGTATATTGGCCCTAGGTAAAAATGCATGACGTGGCATATCCACTGATCACCTCAATTCGTAGCTAACATTTGCAGTACTTCCTTGCCTTGGGTGCTATATTACTTCTCCACGTTCAGAACCGTTGGATCCGAAACAAAGGGAGAGGATTGCAGATCGCCCATGCTCAATGAGGAGCAGATCGAGATGGAAGGTGAAGGAGCTCAAATGACACGAACCAGTAAATTAAGGGGATTTTAACAAAGTGTACCACCAATTGGGATCGTAAATGAAAGTGGGATGCTCTTCTAGGGGGTTTTGTTGAAAATGGTCAATATATATATATATATTTTTTATCAGAAGAAAATGGTCAATATAAAATGGGGCATATGATGAAATTTCTCTATCCTCTACTAAAGGCATGTTTGGGAGCCAGGGAAAAGACCGGGATCCCAACCTATTCCCAACGTTGAAAGCCCATGCGAGCAGATTCGTACGCCTCGGGCATACGCGAGTCTCCATGTCATCTCTTCTTAGGAATGTGAAGAGAATTGAAGCCTGGTGCCAGTTGATACTTGCTATTGAGTTTTTGTTCCTTAGTGTTGGAGCTAATTTTGGTTATTTGTATGCAATTTGGAAGTTGAGAACCTACACCAACGGACAGCATGATCCATAAATTTATGTTAATTTTTTGGGCATCATCCTGCAACTAGCTATTGTGGCAAGTCTGAGGGCTAACATATTGTTCTTAAACATACCGAACAGTGTTATGTTTTGAATAGAGCCATGTTGATGAATTATGAAGTGGTGCAATGCCTATCTGAATGGAATTGTGTAGTCTATGAGTTAAAGTTGTCAGTATGGAACTATGGATATTGGGGCGTTGGTTCTTGAAATCAGCTGCTTATGTTTGTAAGGTAACAATGGATTTTAGCAATTCTTCAATGTTACCTTTTGTTTCCAATATTTTTATCTTCGGTTCTAAGTGTGGGTAACCTAAAGATACTCCTAATGCAATGTATTATGCACTATGTTTTGTTTATCCCAGTGTCTTTCAAACAGTGGTAGGAAATATTTTCTCGAAGGAATTATTTTCTCAAAGGGTTAAATCGGAATCTATGCGCCCTTCAAAATTCTCGTAGAAGGCCTAACATCCAAACAAGCCTTAAGAGAGGAAGCACAGGAAATGTTGTCCTGTTCTGACCGGAAGAATTGACCCACGTGTACATGTTGACGCTGATCCGCGAATCCTGGGCCATGTCGCACGTGCGCATGGGTGGGTGTTGTAGCAGGACCAAGCTGTAGGTCTATCCCCATTTAGGGTGCTTTGGATGCTTTTAGGGTAGTCTCAACCTATGATTTTCATGAGCAATATCTAAAGAAGAGAGAGAGAGTAATAAATCAATACATAATTTTTCAACCTATGGTTTTCATAAGCAGTATCTAGAGGAGAAAAAGAGCAATAAACCAACGCATGCACCACAAACACACCTTGATCAGCGTGCAGAAACGTCCAACCCCGATTTTGCTCGTTTCTTGCGTCTTGATGTCCGCGCCGACCCAGTTTCTTGCATGAGACACAGTTTCTTTGTTTTTCCTTCTCTCTCTTCCTTAATTCCTATGCCACATCAGATTTTTGCTTAGTTGGCAGCGTAATTAATTCTATGGACACCAGCCCTTAATCACAAATCACATTTGTCTGACTACTGGTAAATAGACTATCATTAATCTAACATTCCAACCTATGGTTGGTTCGAGGAAAACTACAGTATAATCTTTGTAATAGTCAAACAAATTTAAATTACATGATTTGAAATTCAACTTGAAGTTCAACATTTTTACTTTTAACTTGCTAATTAAAAATTTGAATTTTAAAGTTTAAATTATCGGAATTTAAAATTCAAAAATTCTGAATTCTAGAATTTGAAAGTTCATTTCTTTAAGATTCAAAAGTACAAAATTTGGATTTCCAAAAATAAAGTCTGAAAATTTGACTTTTGGAGTTTAATTTCTCAGGGTCGACATTCTGATATTCAAATTTAAAAATTTGAAGAGTCGTTCACAAATTTTCACTTGCTTGTATTTTTCTCTAGAAATATGAATTAATTTTGAACTGAAGTACAAATTTGTATAAACATCATGTTACTAAAAGTTCTTGAGAAGAATCAATCACTGAATTTTGGTCTGAACGTGTTTCACAGCTTATCGCTAGCCTGCTGCACTTCGGCCACACCGACAACCCTCCTCCAGAACCAGTGCTCCCCCCACACCTTCCCGATTTGCTCAATGGGAATTCCTCTCGTCTCCGGCAAGAACAGGTAGCCGAAAGCCGTCATCGCCGCGATCCAACCGGCGAAGAAGAAGAAGAGCCACGCCTTCATCCGGCAAAGCATGGCGAGGAAGCACTGCGCGAAGAAGATGGTGAACACGAAGCCGGACGCCACCGTGATGCTCTGCCCGGCGGACCGGACCTCCAGCGGAAAGATCTCGCTGGGCACCAGCCACGTCAGCGGGCCCCACGACCAGCTGAAACCCGCCACGTAGACGCCGATTAGGGTGAATAATAGCACCGCGTACGTCTGGCTGAGCCCGCCCTCGTCTCCGAGCTTCGCAGCCATGATGGCGCCGATGAGCACCTCGGAGACGAGCATTTGGAGGCCGCCGGCAAGGAGGAGCGTCCGCCGTCCGAAGCGGTCGATGACGAACATGAATACGACCGTCGAGGCCGTGAAGATGATGTTCGTCACGACGGTGGACAGCAGGGACGCGCTCTCCTCCATGCCGATGGTGCGCAGCAGCACCGGCGCGTAGAACCCGACTGCATTGATCCCCGTAAGCTGCATAAACGCCGGTATCAAGATGGCCATGGCGAGCTGCGGGTAGTATCGTCGGTGCGAGACGATCAGTCGCAGGCCATTGTCGCCCTGCGCAGCGCTGCTTGCGGCGACGATATCGTCTAGTTCTTCGTCGACGGCATCCGTGCCTCTGATCTTTTGCAGCAGTACTTTAACCTTGTGACGGTCCTCGCCTTGTTGCACGAGGCTGTTCGGTGTCTCCGGCAAAAAGATGGCGCCAACGGTGAAGAACGCGGCAGGGACGCCGGCCAAGGCTAGCGAGAGCCTCCAGCCCCAGCCCCCCTTGATCTTGTCTGCGCCGAAGTTGACGACGGTCGCGAAGATAGATCCAAGGCATATGCTGAATTGAAAGCCGTTACTGAATGCTCCTCTGTATCGTGCAGGGGCCATTTCAGACAGATATAGTAGCACTGCCTGCAATTTCTTTTACGATTTTTATTGTTCATTTGATACGAACATATCAACATGGTTCATTTGCATTTAAACTATTTTTTTCACAAGGTTTTTCCAGGATCTTCCAAGAAGAACAGAAATTCACAAATTAACAGCTTCGCTGACCTGATTGGCGAACCCGAGCCCAACGCCGAGCAGCGCCCTGCCAAGGATGGCCATGTAGACATCCACGGCCGCCCCACTCACCGCCGCGCCGGTGAGGAACGCCACCGCCAGGATCATCGACGGCCGGCGTCCGCGCCTGGCCGTGACCCACGACGCTAGTAGCATCGCGGTGAGGAGACCGGAGATGTACATCGACGAGGTGAAGAGCGTCAGCAGCTGGCTGTCGAACTTGCAGTAGTTGCTGACACGCGCGTCGCCCTTCATCCGCCTGTACACCTCCGGGAAGAACTCCCTCAAGAACGGCTCCATCGATGACACGCCACCTATGTTAATCATATAGTACAATTAACTCGTTGATTTTGCAAATAAAGTTTGTAATTAACTTGTTCTCGAGACTTGTACATGCACAGTGTACCTGAGGTTCCGAGGTCATAGCCGAAGACGGCGCCACCCATGGCCGCAGTTACGCAGGAGAGCGCCACGAACGCGGTGATCCTACCGCCGTACCGTTGCTCCTCGCCGTCGACGACGTCGACGGAACCGACGGCCATGGTCAATAGTTGTAGGCAGCTCAAGGTGAGGTTTCGTGCCTGAGCTCGTGTCGACTGGCTGCTGTTATCTCCTCTTGTTCCATTAAAGCTTGATGTGCCCTCGCTTGGAGCTTTGCTAGGTGGGCCATTGGCAGGATGTTTGCTTACGCAGCAGTACAGTTTTTTCCACATCGATGCTTGACTTGCTTGCACGAGTGACGAGTCCATACGAAATAATTTGCAGCTTAGCAGCTATCACTGTCAATATGTGATGTGCATGCAAGAAATGGAGAAGAAAGAATGGAGTGGAGAACAAGCAACAGAGAGGAAGATACGGAAGAACTTGCGATCTGGTATTTATCATCTCATCCTGTCCAACTGGCAGGGTTATATACTCCCTGTCTAGAGACCCTTACAAGTGGCCAATGCCAGAAAACACTACGCCAACCCCAAATCACCAACTCTGCTTACAACGCGCACACACAACAGCCATCGTCGCTCCTGTAGCATATCTGGCACATGACAGTCCCTCCCCCTTAAAACACGGCTTGCCCCCAAGCCGGTGCCGCCAGGAACTGAATGCGCACAGCTTCGGCATGCTCCCAGGAGGCTAAAGAGGTCGGCAGCCCTGCCTACTGAATCAACACCGAAGATTTGACACTGCTGCCTTGTTTGATCAACCTGGTCTTCAGTACTGCTGCTGGAACTGGAGTTGCCCCCACATCCATACAATCCAGAAAACAGAGAGTATCCATCGGTGTCGAAGAGGGAATAAATCTCTTAAGCTGGGACACATGGACCACTAGGTGGATCTTACTGCCTTCAGGTAAATTGAGCTTGTATGCGACATTGCCCACTCGTGCCAGTATGCAGTATGGTCCATAGAAGCGAAAGCACAGCTTTTGGTTGCTTCTGGTTGCCATTGTGGATTGAGCATATGGTTGGAGTTTCAAATACACTTGATCACCAACCTGGAAAGTACGGTCAGACCTGTGTTGATCTGCTTGTGACTTCATACGCAAGCACGCGTGGTCCAAGTGCTGCTTGAGCAATTGAGTCATCCTCTCCCTCTGGTGTAACCAATCCTGCACATCGGTGGACACGACAGTATTCAAGTTGGAAATGCCAAAATGCTGAGGGGGGTAACCATACAAGACCTCAAACGGTGTTTTGGCAATTGCTGTCTGATAGGTAGTATTATACCAGTATTCGGCTAATAGCAACCACTCGGACCATTTCTTAGGACAGGCATGCACAAAACATCTCAAATAGGTCTCTAAGCATTGATTAAGACGTTCAATTTGACCATCCGTTTGCGGGTGATAGGCAGAGCTCATATTCAACTGAGTGTCGGATACCCGAAACAATTCTTGCCAAAACAGACTGGTGAACGCCTTGTCTCGGTCAGAAATAATAACTTGGGGCAGGCCATGCAGTTTGTAGATTTGATTGCAAAAGAGTTGAGCCAAGGAAGGTGCTGTAAAGGGGTGTGCCAATGGTAAGAAGTGGGCATACTTGGAGAATTTGTCAATGATCACCCAAATCACAGTATACTTATGTGATAGCGGTAACCCTTCGATGAAGTACATGCAAATTGTGCTCCAAGCTTGCATAGGCACCGGCAGAGGCTGCAGCAGGCCCGGTAATTTAACATGCTCAACCTTAACTTGCTGACAAATGGAGCATTCTTTGACATATTGTTGCACAATGGATTTCATCTTTGGCCATGCAAATAAGGACTTCACTTTATGATAGGTCGCATACTCGCATGCATACCAGAATGTCCCCCAATAATACCACTCTGATGCAGCGCTTGAAGAATATGTTGTTGAGCTAATGAGTTATTGCCCACCCAGATTCTTCCATGGAAACGAATTACTCCATCCTAAAGAGTATACCCTTTGTCATTTGAGCCATTTACACTTAATTCCGAGAGCAATTGCTTTGTTTTGGTGTTCTCCAAATAACCAGCCACCAAATTATCAAGCCAAACAGGAGTACTCACTGAAATTGCCTGCAATTCAGTAGAATGAGGCCTTCGAGAGAGAGCATCCGCAGCTGCATTCTGAGTGCCTTTCTTGTATTGTATCTGAAATTGCAAACCTAACAATTTCACAAATGCTTTGTGTTGCATACCAGTGGTTAATCTCTGCTCGGCGAGGTGCATTAAGGCCCTTTGATCTGTTCTGATAATGAATTCCCTGTGTTGCAAGTATGATCTCCATTTGGCAACAGCTAAAAGAATAGCCATGCATTCTTTTTCGTACGTGGATAATGCTTGATTCTTAGCACTCAAGGCTTTACTGAGATAGGCCACAGGGTGTCCCTCTTGCATCAATACAACACCAATGCCCCCATTACTTGCATTGTTTCCAGGATGAAAGGCTTGGAAAAGTTGGGCAATGCCAAGACCAGTGCATGAACCAGCGCCTGCTTCAATGCCCCAAACGCCTCATTGGTGAGTGAGGTCCACTGAAATAGCACCCCCTTTTTGAGCAGTGATGTCAATGGCTTACTTATAATGCCGTAATTTTGAATGAATTTCTGGTAGTAACTAGTCAATCCAAGGAACCCTCGCAACTCCTTCAAATTCCTTGGCACCGGCCAATCGAGCACTGCTTGCACTTTGCGCCCATCGGTTGATACCCCGGCGACAGTGATAATATGTCCCAGGTATTCCAGTTGCTGCTGCCCAAATGAACATTTGTCTCGCTTCACCACCAAATGATGTTGGGTCAGAATATCAAATACTTTCCTCAAGTGAATCAAATGCTCCTCCAGTGTAGGGCTGTACACCAAGATGTCGTCGACAAACACAAGAACACATCGACGCAGCAAAGGTGCAAAAATTTGATTCATTACACTTTGAAATGTGGCAGGTGCGTTAGTCAAGCCAAAGGGCATTACCAGAAATTTTTAAAGCCCTTGATGAGTGCGAAAAGCTGTTTTCGGTTCCTCTCCTTCAGCCATTCTAATCTGGTGATAACCGGAGCGCAAGTCCAACTTGGTAAACCAGCTTGCTCCTTCCAGTTCATCAAGCAGCTCGTCAATCACAGGTAAAGGATGCTTGTTCTTCACTGTGAGGGAGTTGAGTTGACGATAGTCCACACAAAAACACCACGTGCCATCCTTTTTCTTTACCAGCAAAACCGGCGAAGCAAAAGGGCTGACACTCTATTGTATGACTCCCTTACCCAGCATGTCAGCAATCTGGCGTTCTATCTCATTCTTTTGTTGTGGAGAATATCTATACAGCCTGACATTGACTGGCTGTGCCCCTGGTATCAAAGGAATGGTGTGATCAAATGTGCATCGAGGGGGTAACTGGACCAAGTCACTGAAGACATGCACATATTCCCGCAAGACAGCTTCAACTACGTCTGGAATACGTTCCGACTGTTGTTCAAACGCAACAGCCCTGTGATGAACTGACTCTTCTGCAGCTAGAGAGTAGCATTCCCAGTGAAACTCAATGCTGCTATCCGAGTGGCGATCCGAGTGTGAAGCTCTGGACAAACTCCCAGCACTTCAAAATAAGTCTCACATCTCTCTCTCCACAACCTCGGATTGTCTCCATCAAACTTTGGGAACTCAATCTTCGGTATTGCCTGACAAGGTTGCCAACTAGAAACATGATTATGCCCGTTTCCATTGCCTCTTCCCTCCCCAGGCTTTGCATCAAACACCTGCACAGCATAAGAGGATTCTTGCTTACCCATGATTGTGGTCGATGTGGGTGAAGGCCCCAATATTCCCTTCATCGACCCTCGCACTTGCTCTTGGCCACGAACCCCATTCGCGGAAGCCACCCCTTCATCCAATGGTATCACTTCTGCGAGATTGGCATGCTGTGTGATGCCATGAGACGCTGTCAAATTTCCCATCTCGGGTCGGGCTTCCAACACCTCCACCCTTCCTCGCACTTTCTCCATCGAAACCCTCACTTCTCCAACCTCCGATTTAACCCCATGCACATCTTCTAAGATCTGCTTCAACAAAGCATTGATCCCTTCGAACTGCGTCTCCACCGAAGCCATAGTGGTCGCCATCTTCATTTCCCACATTGTTTGCTTCTTCCTAGGCGCCAGATCGAAGCCGAGCACAATCGGCTAATGGCTCTGATACCAAATGTGATGTGTATGCAAGAAATGGAGAAGAAAGAATGGAGTGGAGAACAAGCAACAGAGAGGAAGATACGGAAGAACTTGTGATCTGGTATTTCTCATCTCATCCTGTCCAACTGGCAGGGTTATATACTCCCTGTCCAGAGACCCTTACAAGTGGGCCAACGCCAGAAAACACTACGCCAACCCCAAATCACCAACTCTGCTTACAACGCACACACACAACAGCCATCGTCGCTCCTGTAGCATATCCGGCACATGACACAATAATATGGTGTTTTTCTGTTGATGTGTAACACTTGACAGTGGTTTCACATTAAGAGGATCCACAATAAGTCATAGGGATATGGATAAATCTAGTGGCGGCTTATCCTTACAAAAAATAGCTGGGTAGTCGACGCATTTGAATGCCTAGTCTCAACATTTTTTTTTTCAAATTTAAAAGAGTTGAGTGTGCCATAAACAAAACTTGCATGCATAAAAAAAGAAGAAGATAGTCCAGAAAAGTGGTGTAACACTAGGAATATGCATAATGTGTGACATACTACAATTTCTGATGTGCAAAATATCTCCTACATGCTATCATGCGAAAGAACGCCATAAAAATAAACTTATTGCAAATATTTTAGATTCTATGCTTTGTAAGTTTGGGTCGTTATAATCTGGCCACACTACATAAGTGGTGTGACCCATTCTTAAATGTAGAATTTCTTCCCAATTCTTGCAGAACTCTATCCTACGCCAGAGTATTCGGATTGACACACTATGCCTAAAAACAATTGTACAAATAATGCTTTATTTCCTTTTTTTCTCACATGATATTTCAGTATGCATACTGGGCATGCAGATAATACAATGGAAATAATAAATCAAACAACCAATAAAAAAATTTCCTTAAGAAATCGAAATACAGGATGACCACCTAGAGGACCGAATGGAAGTGTTCGAAAAGTTTGCTATGGAGTGCGGATTAGTGAGATCTGTACTTGATTATTTCCTTCACGAGTCGTAATATTGTTAGTTCTTACCGAATTGCTCACGTGCTTTTAAATTTTTGGGCGCAAAGTTTGTCTTCCATGTCTCTGCGCATGCCTGTCCTAACCTCTGCTCCCTGTCATTTGTTTGAGTTTGGCCTTATTTGAAGCTCACTAATCCCTATATTGTATATACTACATGAAGATATCATTCACTGAACATGTCGATGTGTTCTTGTTAGGCATGCATCACAATTTTAGATATAAGAAATTTTACAGAGTATTATGCTGATAGTATATAGTGGACAATAGGAATTAGATTTATCAATTGATTTGTTGAGGGTGTTCCTATTACCCTACTACTGGAGAACAGGGCAGTTCCTAATATTTCAGAGGCCCTAGGACAAATGAAAGTAGAAGCTCTGGGTAGAAACTGATATTTTAGATATCTCA
This sequence comes from Guadua angustifolia, assembly GCA_036346375.1. Lineage (NCBI taxonomy): Eukaryota > Viridiplantae > Streptophyta > Magnoliopsida > Poales > Poaceae > Guadua > Guadua angustifolia. The sequence continues at coordinate 46,125,430 of CM070517.1, read as the reverse complement.
ATTATGTTTAGGACAGTTCCGGGTATTTCCATATCCAAAGCCTAACATGCATTGATAACACGTACGAACACTTCTATAAAACTAACATCCTACTATATTATTGTATGAATAAGGCTATACGTGCCAAATTTCTCTTGCAAGTTGTAAGCGACATATAACTTAAGACCTTGCATGAAACTCGAGAAATTTACATATAGCTATATGAAATGATCTGTTTTCTATTAAATTCATGCATTCTAAATATTCTTTAAAGAGTATGAAACTACATAAAAAATATTTTTATGGGATTTTTCGGTTAGCCAAGATATATAACTAAGCAATCATCAGCCCACACTGAATATCCAAAACATCAACCTTTAACAAAACATTCTTCATATCTCTCAACTAATAAGGAACTTTCTGTTAGTCAGCAAACACAACCAATCGGTCACTATAGGCACTGGAAATTCAAATTACCAATCTTGAATCAAATGTTTTCTTTGTATTCTTTAAACAAGGAATTCGAATATACAAAGAACCACCAATTGTCAAATTCTCTTTTAGCTTAATTAGCAGGTAGTAAGATGTAAGTGAGTTGTGTCAAGCTAGCCATCGATCTTGTGATCGAGTATTCGTTCATTTAGTCTATTGTGAATGCCAAATGTAGGTGTTTTCAAATATCTAATCGTCGAGTTGAGTACCTGGACTGGCTTGGACAAGTTCCCAATATTGTTTCTGGTGGTCTAATTTTTTGTTCTTGCTAATGGCTACTTAGGAGTTGACGATATAGGCCCATATCCTTATGTATTTCGATTTGTACATCCAACTATGAGTCTACACATAGTAAGGTATATATACATGGGCTGGGGGCCCTAGCTCTCATGGGCCCTAGGTATATATACCTGATGCAGAGTATTGGAAAGAGGCTGTCCATAGCGAGATGGATTTCATCATGGCTAATGGAACATGGGAGATCGCTGAACTTCCTACTGGGTGCAAACCAGTTGGATGTAAGTGGATCTTTAAAAAGAAAATGAGACCTGATGGTACTGTTGATAAGTATAAGGCAAGACTTGTAGCCAAGGGTTATACCCAGAAAGAAGGAGAGGATTATTTTGATACTTATTCTCCTGTTGCCGATTAACCACCATTAGAGTGCTCATTGCATTAGCGACTTCCTATGGTCTACACATCCATCAAATGGATGTAAAGACAACTTTCCTTAATGGAGAGTTGGAGGAAGAAATCTATATGGAGCAACGGATGGTTATGCGATTCTTGGACAGAAAATAAAGTATGCAAATTATTAAAATCCTTGTATGGCTTAAAGCAAGCACCTAAACAATGGCACGAAAAGTTTGATAAAACTTTGACATCTCTAGTTTTCTTTGTGAATGAGGCGAATAAATGTGTTTATTATCGCTATGGTGGGGGTCAAGGAGTAATCTTGTATTTGTATGTTGATGACATACTTATATTTGGGACCAACACGCTATCATTGACGAGGTCAAGTCTTTCTTATCTAGTTGTTTTGATATGAAAGACATGGGTGAAGCAGATGTAATTATAAATATTAAATTGATCGAACCGAGAATGGGATTACTTTGAGTCGGTCCCATTATGCGAGAAAAATTATTGAGCCGCTTGCTTTGAGAAGCGCAAAATAGCCCCAACTCCCTATGATGCAAGTGTAAAACTTCGCAAAAATAATGAATTAGGAAAGATCAATTAAGATATTCACAAATAATTGGGTCCCTTATGTATTTAGTGGTGTAACGAGACACGACATCTCATTTCTTTGTGAGCAAATTAAGCCGGTTTACATCGAATCCGGAGATGATCATTGGGAGGCTCTTAAGAGAGTGTTAGCTATCTCGAGAGGTACTACCTCTTATGGAATTCACTATCTTGGATACCCTCGGTATTAGAAGGGTATAGTGATTCAAAGCTGGATCTCTGATGCAGATGAGATCAAAGCTACTAGTGGCTATGTGTTTACATTAGCGGGTGCTGCAGTTTCATGGAGGTCATGTAAATAGACTATATTGACGCGGTCAACCATGGAAGCTAAGCTTGTAGCACTAGACACAACCACTGTTGAGGCTGAATGGCTAAGAGAGCTTCTGTTGGACTTGCCATTGGTTGAGAAACCAATCCTAGCGATCCTAATGTACTGCGATAACCAAACAGTGTTGATCAAGGTTATGAGTGCTAAGGATAATATGAAGTCCTCCAGACATGTGAAATGTAGGCTTAAATCTGTTAGAAAATTGAGATGCTCCGGAGTGATAGCTGTCAATTATATACGCACTGAGAAAAATCTGGCAGACCCTTTCACAAAGGGGCTAACAAGAAATGCGATTTCTATTGCGTCGAAGGACATGGGAATGAGGCCCATTTGAGTTACTTCACAATTGTAACCTATCCTTTTGATCGGAGATCCCGTGAATTAAGTAATGGGAAAAACAAGTTGTGGTTGTAACAAGAGAGTACACTAAATTAATGTATTCTAGTGTCCTAATGAGAGGAAAAGGTATCAGCCTACAAGATATCTAAAATGAATACACCTACTTAAGCCTAACTGTGAGGTCGTAGTTCACGAGAAAGGGGCATTCTCTAGAAAGCTCATGAGAAGATTAGGGAGTATAACCATTTAACGCTCCGTTGAGGTGAAGTTCTTTGGTAGCCTAGTATCAGTTAAGATTTCGGGTGAAATCTAACCACACAAAGCTGTGAATTCAAGGCTTAGTCCATTCATTAGCTGTGGGAGGATGGATCTCGTTATTCTAGGTGAAAGTCCAACTTGCATGGGACTTACACCGAAACACTGATATATTAAACGAAGATTCATCACAGTGATCAAACTTTTGAGTCTTTGTCTGCTTCGGTATTGGTGGGGGATTGTTAGAAATGAAGCCCAAGTGGCCCATTTATCTCTAATGCCAAAGCTACAAAGGATAATACCATATTGTTAATTGAGAGAGGAGAATGCCAATTTAAAAGGGAGAGCTCCCACCATACCTTGTAATGAGGCATATGGAGGGTGAGGAGCACGGCTAAAGTCACACGCACGCGCGCGCGCGTATTTCGCGAATTACCGCGTGTTTTTCCCGCGTGACTTGTGACTTGCGACGTCACCGTGCCGTAGATTAAATTCCTGGCACGTTTAAACCCTTTTAATTTTCGGTTTCTCTCCATTATGACGTCAGTTTCAATTGAAACAGTCTGTTTGAATGAATATTTGATGACTGGCGTTACTAGCATTTAATGGTGTTATAATGGTCAATTTATTGATCGTTACTGGTGCGAGCCTATAAAATCTGGAGACGTCTAGACAGATGGAGCTTTTTGTCTCTTGCGCTCGCGTTTCATCCTCTGTGATCTGTGTTGCGTCTTCGTGCTGCACTTGTTCTTCACCGACCTTCCTTTCGGCGTGCACCGCGAGGCAAGGAGAGCGGGATCTCCGAACCGTTGCCGCTGCGAGAACCTGCACGGGGGCGGCAATAAGGTTTCTGGGCAGCGCAACTGCGCGACCGCTCGAGCTCTTCTTCCTGCTTCTGGACGTTGGACGCGATCCACGACGTCGACTACTTCCTCTACAGCCGGTCGTTACTGCGCTGCCTCCTTTTCTTCATCAAGCCCATCGTAAGAATTCTCTGTTCGTCTCATACATGGCATTTCTGGATCTATTTTTCAGTAGCATGTGGTACCTGTTGTCTTGTCTGTTGTCTTTAATCATTTTGGAAATTAGCTTAATATTCAAATCTGAAACAAAATAATACCTAGATATCCAACAGTATTTTCTCTCTCTCTCTATATATATATATGTATATATATATGTATATATATGTGTGTGTGTATATATATATGTATATATATATATGTATGTATATATGTACTAGCTAGCTTGCCTGTCTGACGACATCTTAATCCACGTGTGCTGAGTTTGCGGGGTTCTTTTATTCAGATCTACCCTTTGTATAAGGTTTTGGACTGGTTGTATCAGAATCATGTACAAGGAAGACTGTACATCTATCTTGTCAAATGGCTCCTTGAACATATTGTGATCTCAGATATATAGTTGCAATCACATACTTGCTAAACAATTACATACACGGATTAAGTCCAAAAGATACATTCGAGCCAGCAAATTAGAACATGTATGTACCAGTTGGCCTACTGTATCATGCAATGAATCATATCGAGATAATGAAGGCAATCAGACTGTTGGATGTCAAACTAGCAGGTTTAGGGAAAGGGAAAATTGTGTGCAGCAAACAGAGTAGAGAGACAGTGATCTAGCAGCAACACCATAGTTCACCGAAGAATCTCTTTCCACCGACCACAAGAAACAGGGGTATTTCTTTGAGATCACCTCAAGGGACGATGCATCCAGCAAGTCCAGAAGGCAACGCATGCAGTGGCTCTCAAGACAACTAAACTACGAGTCAAGAATGCATCAACAGAATGTTCATTCACTTGCGGCAATCATCAAGAGAGAGCCTCTTGAGCCTTTGAGGTACGAAAGTTATGAACTATTTGTACATTCCGATAGGAACGTGAAAACAGAATGAGAGTACTGTAGCAGAAATGCCCACAATATCTATAAGCAAATCAAGATTCCACAAAGTCAGCAGAGCAGTGGCAGTCGGGCTGAAATTAGAGAAGATGGTACAATGTTGAGCGGTCCTAGGTGACGTGTTAGACCCTCGTAACTAGGTGTGCTCACCGAAAGTTCTTGAAAACTTATTAGAAAGCTATTGGAACTTGTTAAAACTTCTTAGAACTTTTGTTCAAAACTATTTGAAACTCTTGGTTGAAACTTGGTGAAACTTGAGTTCCAAATCTAAAGTTTGTTGAAGCTTTTGATTGAAATATTCTAAAACTTGTGTGAAACTTAAGTTTCAAATCTTTTTTTTTTTGAAAATTTAGCTTAGAATCTTCTAGAAACACACAAAACTCACTAAAATATGAAACTTTTCAAACGCTTTGTGGAAACTGTGTAAAAATTTACTACAGTGTTGATAGCACTTTCGACAATATAGCGTCGGATAGGTGCATTCATCGAAAAATTGGAGAATCCATCGCTGCGTCAGCAACTCCTGGCCCCACGTTTGCTACACTAGGATCAAACGATCGACGCGTGTGAACATTTCATTAAAAATTAATATCATCGTCACATCATGACCCATGAAAGAATCACATCAAACAAATCTTAAGCAGTCTGCAAAACATTTTCTACCACTGTCTTCAGTCAAAAAAAAAATATATTTTTTGACATGATACATTCTTCAAAACATAACTTTGACCACTAATTTCTATTATAATATATCTATAAAAATAAAATTATAATACTATAAAAGTACTTTTCGAGGCAAACCATATTTTTTTTTGACATCGACATATTCATCAAAATATAACTTTGACCACTAATTTCTATTATAATATATCTATAAAAAATAAAATTATAATATTATGAAAGTATTTTTGAGACATATGTACACATATGATTTTCATATATATAATTTAAATATTTTAAAAGATATTGATAGCCAAAGTTTTAAAATTTGCCTCACTTATGTCTAAAAAGACAAATATTTGTGGCCGGAGTAGTATATTGGACCTAGGTAAAAATGCATGACGTGGCATATCCACTGATCACCTCAATTCGTAGTACTAGCAGTGCTCTAAGGCTAACATTTGCAGTACTTCCTTGCCTTGGGTGCTATATTACTTCTCCACGTTCAGAACCGTTGGATCCGAAACAAAGGGAGAGGATTGCAGAGCGCCCATGCTCAATGAGGAGCAGATCGAGATGGAAGGTGAAGGAGCTCAAATGACACGAACCAGTAAATTAGGGGGATTTTAACAAAGTGTACCACCAATTGGGATCGTAAATGAAAGTGGGATGCTCTTCTAGGGGGTTTTGTTGGAAATAGTCAATATAAAATGGGGCATATGATCAAATTTCTCTATCCCCTACTAAAGGCATGTTTGGGAGCCAGGGAAAAGACCGTGGAATTGCTACAGTTCAGACGTCTGAATTTCTCAAACGCATTGTAACATTTTTTTCTACGTATGTAACATTTTTTACCAACGCGTACAATATTTTTTTTTGATGAATAGTGAAATGCAGCACAGTAAACGGATGTTGCAAGCGTTGAAAAAAATGTTACACGTGTCAGAAAAAAATGTTTCTAACGTTGAAAAAAAATGTTTCAAGAGACGTCCGATGAAATGAACAGTATGGGACGTCCGAGCGCTAGTTCTTCCCTTCTTCCCAACCTATTCCCAACGTTGAAAGCCCATGCGAGCAGATTCGTAGGCCTCGGGCATACGCGAGTCTCCATGTCATCTCTTCTTAGGAATGTGAAGAGAATTGAAGCCTGGTGCCAGTTGATACTTGCTATTGAGTTTTTGTTCGTTAGTGTTGGAGCTAATTTTGGTTATTTGTATGCAATTTGGAAGTTGAGAACCTACACCAAGGGACAGCATGATCCATAAATTTATGTTAATTTTTTGGGCATCCTCCTGCAACTAGCTATTGTGGCAAGTCTGAGGGCTAACATATTGTTCTTAAACATACCGAACAGTGTTACGTTTTGAATAGAGCCATTTTGATGAATTATGAAGTGGTGCAATGTCTATCTGAATGGACTTGTGTATTCTATGAGTTAAAATTGTCAGTATGGAATTATGGATATAGGGGCATTGGTTCTTGAAATCAGCTGCTTATGTCTGTAAGGTAACAATGGATTTTAGCAATTCTTCAATGTTACCTTTTGTTTCCAATATTTTTATCTTCGGTTCTAAGTGTGGGTAACCTAAAGATACTCCTAATGCAATGTATTATGCACTATGTTTTGTTTTCAATAGATTTTTTAATTTCTGGGATTTTTATCCCAGTGTCTTTCAAATAGTGGCAGGGAATATTTTCCCAAATGGTTAAATGGGATTCTATGTGCCCTTAAAATCTTCTTAGAACGCCTAACATCCAAACAAGTCTTAAGAGAGGGAGCAAAGGAAATATTGTCAATTGTCATGTTCTGACCGGAAGAATTGACCCACGTGTACATGTTGACGCCGATCCGCGAATCCTGGGCCATGTCGCACGTGCGCATGGGTGGGTGTTGTAGCAGGACCAAGTTGTAGGTCTATCCCCACTTAGGGTGCTTTGGATGCTCTCAATCACAAATCCCATTTGTCTGACTACTGGTAAACAGATTATCATTAATCTAACATTCCAACCTATGGTTGGTTCGACGAAAACTACAGTATAGTCTTTGTAATAGTCAAACAAATTTAAATTACATGATTTGAAATTCAACTTGAAGTTCAACATTTTTACTTTTAAATTGCTAATTAAAATTTTGAATTTTAAAGCTTAAATTATCGGGATTTAAAATTCGAAGATTCTGAATTCTAGAATTTGAAAGTTCATTTCTTTAAGATTCAAAAGTACAAAAATTTGGATTTCCAAAAATAAAGTTTGAAAATTTGACTTTTGGAATTTAATTTCTCAGGGTCGACATTCTGATATTCAAATTTAAAAATTTGAAGAGTCGTTCACAAATTTTCACTTGCTTGTATTTTTCTCTAGAAATATGAATTAATTTTGAACTGAAGTACAAATTTGTATAAACATCATGTTACTAAAGGTTCTTGAGAAGAATCAATCACTGAAATTTCTTGTCTGAACGTGTTTCACAGCTCATCGCTTGCCTGCCGCACTTCGGCCACACCGACAACCCTCCTCCAGAACCAGTGCTCCCCCCACACCTTCCCAATTAGCTCAATGGGAATTCCTCTCGTCTCCGGCAAGAACAGGAAGGCGAAAGCCGTCATCACCGCGATCCAACCGGCGAAGAAGAAGAAGAGCCACGCCTTCATCTGGCAAAGCATGGCGAGGAAGCACTGCGCGAAGAAGATGGTGAACACGAAGCCGGACGCCACCGTGATGCTCTGCCCGGCGGACCGGACCTCCAGCGGAAAGATCTCGCTGGGCACCAGCCACGTCAGCGGGCCCCACGACCAGCTGTAACCCGCCACGTAGACGCCGATTAGGGTGAATAATAGCACCGCGTACGTCTGGCTGAGCCCGCCCTCGTCTCCGAGCTTCGCAGCCATGATGGTGCCGATGAGCACCTCGGAGACGAGCATTTGGAGGCCGCCGGCAAGTAGGAGCGTCCGCCGTCCGAAGCGGTCGATGACGAACATGAATACGACCGTCGAGGCCGTGAAGATGATGATCGTCACGACGGTGGACAGCAGGGACGCGCTCTCCCCCATGCCGATGGTGCGCAGCAGCACCGGCGCGTAGAACCCGACTGCATTGATCCCCGTAAGCTGCATAAAAGCCGGTATCAAGATGGCCATGGCGAGCTGCGGGTAGTATCGTCGGTGCGAGACGATCAGTCGCAGGCCATTGTCGCCCTGCGCAGCGCTGCTTGCGGCGACAATATCGTCTAGTTCTTCGTCGACGGCATCCGTGCCTCTGATCTTTTGCAGCAGTACTTTAACCTTGTGACGGTCCTCGCCTTGTTGCACGAGGCTGTTCGGTGTCTCCGGCAAAAAGATGGCGCCAACGGTGAAGAACGCGGCAGGGACGCCGGCCAAGGCTAGCGAGAGCCTCCAGCCCCAGCCCCCCTTGATCTTGTCTGCGCCGAAGTTGACGACGGTCGCGAAGACAGATCCAAGGTTTAGGCTGAATTGAAAGCCGTTACTGAATGCTCCTCTGTATCGTGCAGGGGCCATTTCAGACAGATATAGTAGCACTGCCTGCAATTTCTTTTACGATTTTTATTGTTCATTTGATACGAACATATCAACATGGTTCATTTGCATTTAAACTATTTTTTTCACAAGGTTTTTCCAGGATCTTCCAAGAAGAACAGAAATTCACAAATTAACAGCTTCGCTGACCTGATTGGCGAACCCGAGCCCAACGCCGAGCAGCGCCCTGCCAAGGATGGCCATGTAGACATCCACGGCCGCCCCACTCACCGCCGCGCCGGTGAGGAACGCCACCCCGCCAAGGATCATCGACGGCCGGCGTCCGCGCCTGGCCGTGACCCACGACGCTAGTAGCATCGCGGTGAGGAGACCGGAGATGTACATCGACGAGGTGAAGAGCGTCAGCAGCTGGCTGTCGAACTTGCAGTAGTTGCTGACACGCGCGTCGCCCTTCATCCGCCTGTACACCTCCGGGAAGAACTCCCTCAAGAACGGCTCCATCGATGACACGCCACCTATGTTAATCATATAGTACAATTAACTCGTTGATTTTGCAAATAAAGTTTGTAATTAACTTGTTCTCGAGACTTGTACATGCACAGTGTACCTGAGGTTCCGAGGTCATAGCCGAAGACGGCGCCACCCATGGCCGCAGTTACGCAGGAGAGCGCCACGAACGCGGTGATCCTACCGCCGTACCGTTGCTCCTCGCCGTCCACGACGTCGACGGAACCGACGGCCATGGTCAATAGTTGTAGGCAGCTCAAGGTGAGGTTTCGTGCCTGAGCTCGTGTCGACTGGCTGCTGTTATCTCTTCTCGTTCCATTCAAGCTTGATGTGCCATCGCTTGGAGCTTTGCCAGGTGGGCCATTGGCAGGATGTTTGCTTACGCAGCAGCTAGTACAATTTTTTCCACATCGATGCTTGACTTGGTTGCAGGAGTCCATACGAAATAATTGGCAGCTTAGCAGCTATCACTGTCAATAATATTGTGATTTTCTGTTGATGTGTAACACTTGACAGTGGTTTCACATTCAGACCTAGGATCCACAATTAGTCGTAGGGATGTGGATAAATCTAGTGTCGGCTTATCCTTACAAAAAATAGCTGGGTAGTCGACGCATTTGCATGCCTAGTCTTAACATTTTTTTCAGACTTAAAAGAGTTGAGTGTGCCATAAACAAAACTTGCATGCATAAAAAAAAGAAGATAGTCCAGAAAAGTGGTGTAACACTTGGAATATGCGTAATGTGTGACAGACAACAATTTCTGATGTGCAAAATATCTCCTACAGACCATCATGCGAAAGAACGCCATAAAAATAAACTTATTGCAAATATTTTAGATTCTATCTATGCTTGGTAAGTTTGGATCGTTATAATCTGACCCCACTATATAAGTGGTGTGACCCAGTCTTAAATGTAGAATTTCTTCCCAATTCCTGCAGGGTTTGAACTCTATCCTACGCCAGAGTATTCGAATTGACACACTACGCCTAAAAACAATTGTACAAATAATGCAAATATAAAGAAACGGTTTTTTTCCTTTTTTTTTCCTCACATGATATTTCAGTATGCATACTGGGCATGCATATAATACAATGGAAATAATAAATCAAACAACCAATAAAAAAAATTCCTTAAGAAATCGAAATACCTGGGATGACCACCTAGAGGACCAGAATGGAAGTGTTCTGAAAAGTTTGCTATGGAGTCTGGATTGGTGAGATACTGTACTTGATTATTTCCTTCACGAGTCGTAATATTGTTAGTTCTTACTGAATTGCTCACAGGCTTTTAAATTTTTTGGGCGCAAAGTTTGTCTTCCATGTCTACTGCACATGCCCTGTCCTAACCTACTGCTCCCCTGTCATTTGTTTGAGTTTGGCCTTATTTGAAGCTCACTAATCCCTATATTGTATATACTACATGAAGATATCATTCACCTGAACATGTCGATGTATTCTTGTTAGGCATGCATCACAATATTAGATATGAGAAATTTTACAGAGCATTATGCTGGTAGTATATAGTGGATAATAGAAGTTAGATTTAGCAATTGATTTATTGAGGGTGTTCCTACTACCCTACTACCGAGGAACAGGGCAGTTCCTAATATTTCAGAGGCCCTAGGACAAATGAAAGTGGAGGCTCTGGGTAGAAACTGATATTTTAGATATCTCAATTATGTTTAAGATAGTTCCGGGTATTTCCATATCCAAAGCCTAACATGTATCGATAACACGTGCGAACACTTTCATAAAACTAACATCCTACTAATAAAGCTATACGTGCCAAACTTCTCTTGTAAGTTGTAAGCGACATATAACTTAAGACCTTGCATGAAACTCGAGAAATTTACATATAGCTATATGAAATGATCTGTTTTCTATGAAATTCATGCATTCTAAATATTCTCTAAAAAGTATGAAACTACATAAAAAATGTTTTTATGGGATTTTTCGGTTAGCCAAGATATATAACTAAGCAATCATCAGCCGACACTGAAAACCCAAAACATCAACCTTTAACAAAACATTCTTCATATCTCTCAACTAGTAAGGAACTTTTTGTTAGTCACCAAACACAACCAATCGGTCACTATAGGCACTAGAAATTCAAATTATCAATCTTGAATCAAATGTTTTCTTCGTATTCTTTAAACAAGGAATTCGAATATATAAAGAACCACCAATTGTCAAATTCTCTTTTAGCTTAATTAGCAGGTAGTAAAATATAAGCGAGTTGTGTCAAGCTAGCCATCGATCTTGTGATCGAGTATTTGTTCGTTTAGTCTATTGTGAATGCCAAATGCAGGTGTTTCCAAATATCTAATCGTCGAGTTGAGTACTTGGACTGGCTTGGACAAGTTCCCAATATTGTTTCTGATGGTCTAATTTTTTGTTCTTACTAGTGGCTACTCAGAAGTTGACGATATAGGCCCATATCTTTATGTACTTCGATTTGTACATCCAACTATGAGTCTACACAAGCTACATGTAAGGTATATATACATGGGTTGGGGCGCCTAGCACTCATGGGCCCTAGGCGATTGCACTTGCTGCCCATGTCCTGGCCGGCCCTACCGGAGAAGTATAAATAAATACTAGCTAATTTGATCTGTTAGATCGAAAGAATAAAATATCTATATTAAATTTAGTGTACCGTAAATACTAGCTCTTAGATATGTGATTAGTGAAATTCTTGCTTGCACATCACATAAAGTTAGTCACATTCATTTTTTTTTTCTTTTCATTTTCTTGTACCTAGCTTAACTAGCAAGATAGCCTACAAAGTTCCGTCCAGTCAAGAAAAGAACACTTGTACTAAACTGGCAATATGTATGCAGATCAAATTCCCGAAAAGTCTTTAAGAGATCCAATTACTAAATTTTCTTGTCCGAAAGAACGCATTGCTGAAAACAGTTTCACAGCTTCTCACTAGCCCGCACTTCACCAACCCCAAGAACCCTCCTCCAGAACCAGTGCTCCCCCCACACCTTCCCAATCTGCTCAATGGGCAGCCCCTTCGTCTCCGGCAAGAAGAAGTAGGCGAACGCTGTCATTACCGCGATCCATCCGGCGAAGAAGAAGAACAGCCACGCCTTCATCCGGCACAGCATGCCAAGGGAGCACTGCGCGATGAAGATGGTGAATACGAAGCTCGACGCCACCGTGATGCTCTGCCCGGCTGATCGGACCTCCAGCGGGAAGATCTCGCTGGGCACCAGCCAGCTCAGTGGGCCCCAGGACCAGCCGAAACCGGCCACGTAGATGCTGATGAGGAAGATGAGGACGAGAGCGTACGTCCTGTTGACTTCGCCCTCGTCATGGAGTTTCGCGGCCATGATGCCGCCGATGAGCAACTCGGAGACGAGCATCTGGACTCCACCGACGAGGAGGAGCGTCCGCCTACCGAATCGGTCGACGATGAACATTGATATGAATGTTGACGTCGAGACGATGACGACCGTGACGATGGTGGAGAGCAGGGACGCGCTCTCGCCCATGCCGATGGTACGCAGTAGCACTGGCGCATAGAACCCAATGGCGTTGATCCCCGTGAGCTGTTCCACAAAACAACAACAATGCCAGTTAGTTGCTTACTACATTAAATGCCTTCTTGGCTGCTAAAATGGCTCAGTCACCTCACCTGCGTGAACGTCGGTATCAAGATGGCCATGGCCAGCTGCGGGCGGTACCGTCGCTGCGACAAGATCATCAGCAATCCACTGTCGCCCTGTGCCATGGCGTTAGCAGTGACGATATCGTCCAGCTCTTCGTCGACAGCGTCGGTGCCTCTGATCTTTTGGAGTAGCGCCTTGACCTTGTTACGGTCTTCACCTATTTGGACTAGGCTGTTCGGCGTCTCCGGCAAGAAGATGGCGCCAACGGTGAGCAACACGGCAGGGACGCCGGCCAAGGCCAGCGAGAGTCTCCAGCCCCAGCCACTCTTGATCTTTTCGGCACCGTAGTTGATGATGGTCGCGGCGAGAGCACCAAGACATAGGCTGAATTGGAAGCCGTTGCTGAATGCTCCTCGGTATCGTGCTGGGGCCATCTCTGAAAGGTACAATGGCACTGCCTGCAAAATATTTCAAGAATATTTTTCATGTCAATTAGATACAGACATCAACATGGTCAATTTGCTTTAATATATAATTTGCGCAAGATTTTTCTATGGTGTTCTAAGAACAAATATCTTCTGACCTGATTGGCCAACCCCAGCCCGACGCCGAGCAGCGCCCTGCCGAGGATGGCCATGTACACATTCACGGCCCCGCCGCTGACCGCCGCGCCGGCGAGGTAGGCGACGCCACCAAGGATCATGGACGGCCGGCGCCCGCACCTCGCCGTGACCCAGGACGCGAGGAGCATGGCCGTGAGCAGCCCGGAGATGTAGAGCGACGAGGTGAAGAGCGTCAGCAGCTGGCTATCGAACTTGCAGTAGTTGCTGACGCGCGCGTCCCCTTTCATCCGCCGGTACACGACCGGGAAGAACTTCCTCAGGAACGGCTCCATCGACGACACGCCAGCCGCGGTGCCGATGTCGTAGCCGAAGATGGCGCCGCCCATGGCCGCGGTGACGCAGGAGAGCGTCACGAACGCGGTGATCCTTCCGCCGTACCGCCGCGCCTGATCCTCGCCGCCCGCGCCACCAACGAAACCGGCGGCCATGGTTTGGAAGGTAGAGTACGAGCTTGGTGGTAGCTCAAGCTAGCTGAGCACTGTGAGTGTGACCGAGCCTCCTTGCCTGGGTTATTTGCGAGTGTTGACTCGCTGCTCTTATCGTTCCAAGATGCTCGATCGCTACGCGCGTGGTCAAGCTTGGCGTGAACGACCTTGCTTGGAATTTGCTTCATTGGCGATCTGTTGCCTTGTACGCCGCGCAAATTTTCCACAGCGAAGCTTGACTAAGTTGCAGTGATGCGTATATAATAATTGGCAGTGTATCAGCTATCACATGTTGGTGTAGCTTCGTAAAGTCGGATCAAGCCAGCGCCGGCGGCACGTATCAAATCTGGTAGCTTTCAATTGCTACGACTTGGGTTTAATTTACTCAGAACTGGAAATACAACAGCACGCGCGGTGTAATGGAAAGGGAAAAAAATTACGTCTAACTGTTGTGTTGAATTCAAGTATATTATCCATATTTTTCTCCTGGAAGAACTCGTTGGAACTTGGTGCACGGAACTCCTCTATGCGCAGTATTTGACGTGTCATTGAGACATGTTGATGAACGGTGTGATATCGCACCGGCCGCGTCTCGCTCCCGGCCAGCCATTCTACACGACGGGACCATTACGCAGTACACTTTCTTCTCCGCACGTCAGGGCGACCAAAAAGGCGAAAGCCGCATGCAGTGTGTTGAAACGTAGATGCGCTCTAGCCGAGTGCGTGATCTTACGCATGGGTGAATCCAATAGGAGGATCAGCTTAGTAGGTCTCGAGCGGCAGGGTTTCATTTTTTGTGGAAAACCCGCGCTTTTACCATTTTGGTTTGGAAAAGGATTTCGTTCGGTTTACCGCTCAAACTCAAATTCAAAAAATTCAAAAATTTGAAAAAAAATTATCTAAAAATTCTCTAAAATTAGTATTAATAGCTTTGCGACCTTTGGTGTGAATATTTTTTGAAAAAAAAACAAAGTTTGGAATTTTACAACATTTTTCCTAATTTTTCTGCCTGTCGTCGATTTTCACGAAAATCGCTCGAAATATGTCGCTTTTTGACTGGTTTTCGATCTTTTCGTTCGAATTTTGCTCCATAGTCTGACTATGTTTTAGATTTGTTTGACTTTTAAAACCATTAGATTTTTTTGCAAATTTTGGCACCACCGGCTTGTCCAAATCCGAGACCAAAGACCAAAACGGTATTGTTAACCCCGCTCGAGCCCACCCTCTAGTCCTCTACCGCTGGCCCGGTGCTCATCATCTATGGTGCTTGCTAGGCTCGGGGAAGAAGGTACGGCTCCCAGTCTACTAGCTTGCTCTGGCACCGAAAGCCCACAAGGCCCAAGGCTGTGCGTAAGGGCAAAGCACCAGATATTCACATCGTCAAGAACTCAAGATGCCAACACTGAAACAGAGAGAGGAGGACAAAGTGCTGCGTATCGAGAGGAAAAGTCCGGCGAGGCTGTGCGACGAGGCTGCAGCAGGGGACTGAGAATCTGGCGACCGTTGAGGGACGGGGAACCCGGGAGGCGGCCGAGGAGCATTCCTGTGCAGCCGTGCATCATTGAACAAGTTAGTTTTTCCTCTGCTCCGATGGATTAGCATTTTTTTTAATTATCCATTTTAAGAGAATTTTGATTATCTTTCACTTTACTTATTTTGCACAATGAGAAAACTCATGTGAAGTCAGAGAATTAGAGAAAAAACTGCTAACAGTGAGAAACAAAAGTGTTAATAGAAGAACTAGAGACTAAACGGAAAGTAGCATGTTTGCTATGATTAACCCCTTTCTGCATGCTAACAACTTCAAACCAATCAGTATATCGATTCATTTTATGCTTTCTCGAATTCAAACCTCTATTTGCTAATAAAAGTACGAATTTTGGTTACATAAGACTATATTTGCTATGTTGCTCCGATCCCTTTGCCACTGGATTCTTACCTGAATTCCATGCGAGTCGTTTTTTGGACCATGAATGAACAGTCTGCCACCACTGTGCATGCAATATCCGGCGCCCTGTATTTTTTCTGCCTAGGCGCAGGCGGCGTAACGGCTGCTTCAGATGGCCACCAGATGCGCAACGCGGGCCTGAGCTCCGAATCCCCCGTCCGTCCATCTCCGTGCCAGGCCGGGAGGACTAGACCCAGCTGGGCCATGCGCACCAGCCCACGCATGCACATAGTGCAATCTACTTTAGTGCGGATCACCTACACGGCTACACAGGCCTGCCAGTCCAATCTTACCGGCCTCGCTGGGCCGGACTCAGAGTTGTCCTCGGCCTCCGCTTTATTATCTTTACTTACTTAAAAATCAATCGCTTGCCCAATTGAAACATCCAAACAAGATCACTTTACTAGTGCTACTCGTGCTATAATTATTACGCCGAGCCTGAGCGCTCCAGCTAAACCGCTCGTCTGCATGGGGCGCTGTCCCAAACCACGCGCGGGCGGCGTAACGTCTCGGCCGACCGGACGCACGAGCCCTCCAAAGAACCGTGCCGGGCTGGGAAAAATGGGCACGTATGGATGCCGAGCGTGTCCACGTACGGGGCCAAGCTGCCTTGTATAACAAATCGAAAACCTAGCTTGTGCTCGGCTACCTCCCCTCTTTATCTGACCGCAGGATCAGATGTAAGTTTGTTTGCAGAAGAGCTCTTATTTATAAATCGAAAACAGTGCGCCTTCATCTACCCTTTGTTCGTAAGAGTTCAATGCTAGCCATTTTTAGGACTGTGAACAGAATGCCAAGATTGGCAGCAGTCTATGCAATATCCGGCACGCTGTGTTTCTCCTCCAGTTTAGTTCTATACTTCTATATAATTTATATGCAGTAATTATATGGCCTGAAATGACTGCACAGACTGCTGTAGTTCCATGTCTTCTCCGCACCAACCTGGGAGTACACGAGCGCATGCCGGCCCGCATCACACCATGCCTGCGTACAAACCGGGTTAATTTCTAGTTACTCCCTGTCCATGCAAACAACAAGGCAGTAACCAATTTACTCCGGTAACTCACGCACCGCTATAAAACCCCGCTTCCCCCTTCAAACAGACACACCCTCTCGCTCGCCACCCAAGCCAAGAAACAGCCAAGAACCAAGAAACAACCCGCTCCGAAATCAAGAACCCATCTCTGTCTTCGATCCTTTCCCGCCGCGACGAGCAGTATGGGTGACCATGGCGAGGGGGTCGAGGAGTTCGGCGGCGCCGCCGTCGACGGCGAGCCTGATGGTGATCACGCCCTGGGATGGCTCCAGGGGATAGAGGAGGAGGTCGGCGGGGCCGCCGGAGCCGACCAGCAGCCGCCGCAGCACGAGGAGGGTGAAATCCCCGACGCCGACGAGGTCCCGGACGAGTGGGTCGATTGGGTGGAGGAGGGCGAGGAGTTCGACGACGAGCCGCCGCCGCAGCACGAGGAGGACCAGGTCCCCGTATTTGACACCGCCGAGGCGCTCCAGCGCGCTCTCCTCGCGTTCTTTACCCTCCGTCCCAAGTCTTTCAAGAAGCATTACACTGCCTGCCACCGACAAATCATGCGCAAGAAGTCGAGGCTTACAGAGTGCACTTACTGTAATAATTGGTTTGCTACCCTGGCCTCCTACTACGAGCACAAGGCTATTTTTCATCCGAACCAACGCTAGGCACTGCAACCAGGTGAAAATTTTGGAGTTCTTAGGAATTTTTTTGTCCGTTTTCCTAAAGAGAGTTTTGCGCGACATTGCTAATTGCCTAAACTGTTGAAGCAATTGTTGATTAATACAACATTGGAGCCTTTCATTTTTTGAAATGTCCCATTTGATTCTGGACGTTTTCCATGCAGGCAGCGGATCGCGGGCATAGCATTTTCATCACTTTACCGTGCAGCAAGTCCTTTCCTCCTGTCTCTGCAACGGCCCATTAGCCTTTCCCACCAAGATATACATAGAAAAGTTGAACCTGTGCATAAAAATTGCTAAGATGTACATTCTTATAGATTGCTTGAAGTATACAAATCTTCGATAACTGCTGACTTTTCTTTGGAAGCAAGCTTCCTTAAGCTTGTGTTCATTTCTAAATTCTGGTGATGTTGAATTGATATTTGGAGCTTATAGAAACTGGCTTTGCTGTAATATACTGCTGATAGTTCTAATACAGAATCGATACTTTCCAAGTTCATGTCTTGATGTATAATGAGTTCATAACTTCGTACTTGGAAGTTGAAAGTTCCAGATAATTTTCCACATGTGAGTGTGTTAATTCGGCAAATTTATCCTTAAATTGGTTTTCAGTTGGAGCCATTGGGTTGCCCTTGCAGACCTCCAGGTTGTTCCCACTGAATTGATTGATCTGTTGTTTCCAAAACAGAGAAGTGATGCTTTTCACTGCATTAATTAGGCATTATGATATGCAAGTTGCATGGTTTGGTTATGAAGGCTACTTAATCTGTTGACTCATGTACATAGTGAGGAGATATCCTTTTATGAATTGGTGTGTTGTTTGTCTCGTTAAATTGCTCTTCTTGTGGTCACTCATGCTCAGTACTGGGCTGCTGGCCATTTCAGACTTTCAGTAGGTGCTGAGCCTGCGTTGTTTGATGCATATATTTTGGGCACCTTAGTTTGTTATTAGCATGCAACCCAAATTCTGGTGGTTTAGTGGTGATTCAGATCATGATATATAGCTATGTGCACATGGTGGATATAATGGGTAAAAGATAAACATACCCAATTTATTTTCCGCATATAGCATGGTTTAGGGACTAATGTAAACTCAAACATTAAACTATGTCATGGACTAAACTTCCATAGTTCCTAACACTGAATTGACCCTTCAAGGCAATTTGTTGCCAGTTTGGCAGAATGGCAGGAACCATTTTGGTAATGAATTCTGGAACCGTACACCAGACAATATATGTTCATCTATAAGAGCAGACAGGCTGTGGGTAGAGAGGGGATGGAAGGGCAGACCGCATGTCTTGACTGAAGCTTCTCGGTGACATCAAGCACCGAAGCACTGTTTAATGAACTGAAGGGCCGCTGGCCATTGTTTAGTCTCAATGAAAACGTAGTGGATGTCAAGCCGCTGCCGTACGAGAACATGACAATTCGTTGGCCATCCTGTAACAGTAACAATAAATAGTTACAAGGATTCAAGGATGGCAGATACAATACTACTCCTATGCCATCAGGTAGCATGCTTGGGATAGTTTTCTATCAATGATCAGCAATGAACATGATGTTATAGGATAGCTAGAGACAGGGCATTCAAAAGAAAAAAAAATCCCGTATATACGTGAATAAAAATGGTAGAGAGGTACAAAAACTAACCGGATATTCAGTCGCAAGATCAGGCTTGTAGAAATCATAAATGTGAGCCATGTGAGAAGCTCTGTATTTACTCTCAAATGAAATAGGAGCATTAGGACCAATGAGCATTGCAATAGCAGCAGCACCCCTTGTCGGACGAGCTGGCCCTTCCACATAAACCTGAACAGGACAATAGCACAATGCAGAAAGTGGTTGAGTATTCCACCAGAAACTAAAAGGATGTTAATTAGGCAACCCATGCTTAAAGAGAAGGCTGGGTGACAAACCGCACTGTCTGTACAAACAACAAGGTCATAGCGTCCGTCCCAGGAATTACTTTCAACCCAACTTATTTTCTAAGCGTTCGGGCGCGTGAGTCTCCTGCCGACTGCCCGCATGGCTAGATAGGGCATATAAAAAGTTTCTAAACGGAAACGACCCCGTGCCACTTTGCTGTGTTGTCGGAATCCAAAAATTGGCCTACTCGGATTTTGAATCGTAAGCTGAGAGTTGGCAGGATGGTTGAGAAAGAAAACTAGACAAAAGGAGTAGAATTAGGACACCCACGGTAGTTTAATACTCCCTCCACCAGCGATAAATAGTTATTATTTTGAATATAGGTGCAATTAAAATTTTATAACTTTGATCATCGATATCTTTTCAAATATTTAAATTAGATACATTAAAAATCATATGTAGATTTGTATCGTAAAGTATTTTCATAATATTACAATTTTATTAGGTTTTATAAATATATTACAATATAAATTATGAAACTCTAAAAATATGAAAATTAGAATGTCGAATTTTTATAAAATTAATATACAAGATATTGAATTTAAATTTTTGTAATAGTATTCTTGACATAAATGTAACCCTGAAAAAAGTTTCAAAAATAAATATTACCATCTGCACTCTTAAATAAATCAAAATCCGAAAAGGAATTTCTGAGCAGTCATCAATGCCAAATTTTTTAATAATTCCCCATGAAATATTTTAACCCAAATTTTTAAAGAAGGTTTTTCACTGCCTAGGGCCCATATTTAAAAAGTTTAGAAACATTTTAACCAGTTATGATAGCTCCGATTATGGATTTTGTACTGCACTAAATATTCAAAAATGGTTTGAAAACTAGTTAACTTTGAGGAATTATTGTATGAAAACCACATTAGCGAATTAAGCAAAACCAAAGAAAATAGAAACTACATACCATAGTATCTCTACATAAAATTTTCTAGAAAATTTCAAAAGTGATAAAAACTACTTTTGAATTAATTAAACACTTGATCAAAACATTCGGACAACAATAATGAAGAATGAGAAAGTTAGCTAAATACTAAGACAGTAGACTAAGTTTATGCTGCCAACATTACATCAAGACTATGATAGTTTTAAAGCAAAACCTTAGAGAATGAATATGGGGCTAATGTCGGAGCTGTTGGAAGTTTCCATCAGTACTAAGTTATGTTTTCACCCTCTATTCTGATAATGTAATTTATGTTTCCATTATAAAAGGTAATTACTTACACTTTTATAAAATATTTGGGAAGCATTAAGTATGTTGCTAACTCTATTGGCTTCATCAAAAGTGAAATATTTATAAAAGTTCATCGAAATTGTGGCTTTGTCGCTTATACCACATTTCGAAGGGGAGAGTAGAACGTCTCATTAAGAAAAGAAAAGTTTCATTATGTGAGACATAAACCCCACGAATAAATTATTTACTCTATTAAAGTTACTCTCCTTGTGTCGACGTTTGTTACCGACAATAATGAAAAGGGGGCTAGGCGCTGGATCCAAACTCGATGGTAGCACAAGACACGGAAATTATACAGGTTCGGGCTCTCGCGGTGGAGATAATACCCTAGTCCTGTGCTCTGGGATTATATGTGGTTAGCTTATTTGCTGATGATCTTCTTCTCCTGCTTCTCCCGTCCCCTCCCTTTATATAACAGGGGCGGAGGCGGTTTACAAAAGAGAGTCCTACTCGGACTCGAGGTGGAGTTTATATCTATTCCGACTACGTATCAGTTTGGATTACAACCGCGTCTTGCCTAATCCGGATCGATTTCTATCTCTAGGATTTCCTTGTTGCGCATGGCGGCCTGCCTCCTGAGCAATACCCATCTTCATGTAGTCGGCTTGGCCCATCCCCTCTTGGGTGGTCCTCACGACCTGCCATGCAGACACCTGGGGTCCATATATTCCACAGTAGCCCCCGAGTGCTTTGCGATCGAGTCGCCGCCTTCTTGGTCGCAGCCCAACCAAGTCATGCTTCACACCGAGTGCTTCCAGTTCTTGATGTAGTTTCCCGACTGGCTTTCCTTTCCAGCCGAGTGCCCATTGTAGGCAAAAAGATCGTGAAAGACTCAATAGAGCTCCACGCGTTGAATTATATCCGACTGTCGCGGCATACAGCTGGTGGCCCATCATGAGCCATACCGTATCCCAAACGATATGCAAAAGTCAAAACGCTTTTCCCGCTCAAGGCGAAATTCAGCGCCGCTCCCTTTAAATTCATTCGTCGTCGAAGTTGCTGATGTCGTCATTGAAGCGTTGGCCCACACGCGTTGCATCCAAATTTAGTAGCCCTGAAATCATGTATATGCAGAACTTAGGCAATGTAAAAACCATTCACTCGGATGTGGTGTCCGACTGGTTTATATATAACTTTAGAGTTTTTTACTCCTTTTCCTTATTGATTTTGAATTCATCCGAGTGGTTTGACTCTTTATGTTTAAGCACTCTACCCGACTAGTCTAGCCCCCGAGCATCGGGAGTCGGCTCATGGCTCTTTTTCCCAGGCACGCATTTTGAGTGACTAAAGTTCGCCGTTCATGGGGTCAGAGCTTCACAACTCGGAATTAACGCACTCGGATTCATTTGCAATCGTTAAGTAAAAGAAGAAAAATACAACTCAAAAAAAGATGTGCACATGCGCACACTATTAGGTGTAGCCCCCGACTTACTGCTTAGTTGTGGATCAACTAAGTAGCAAGTCAAAAAAGCCAACAATTTTATTCATAATGACATAATTGAGTAAAAAGCGACTTAGCTGCTCTATACTCCATGTGTTGTCGACGATCGTGTCGTCCTTACTAAATAAATGTGCGTGGCTCGTGGCGTCGTGAAAGGTGGCGCTCGGGCACCGGCGTGGCTCGTGGCCGTGCTTGAAGGTGGCGCTTCGGCGCGGCGTAGGCTCGTGGCGTGCCGAAGTTGGCGCTCGGGGCGCAGGCGTGGCTCTTGGCCGTGCGAGTTGGCGCTTCGGCGCAGTGTAGGCTCGTGGCCGTGCCTAAGGTGGCGCTTCGAAGCGCAGCGTAAGCTTCGTGGCCGTGCGAAGTTGGCGCTTCGAAGCGCGGCGTGGCTCTTGGCCATGCGAAGTTGGCGCTTCGAAGCGCGGCGTGACTTCGTGGCGTGCCTAAGGTGGCGCTTCGGCGCGGCGTAAACTTCGTGGTCGTGCCGGTTGGCGCTTCGAAGCGCGGCGCGGCTCTTAGCCGTGCGAAATTGGCGCTTCGAAGCGCGGCGTAGGCTCGTGGCGTGCGAAGTTGGCGCTTCGAAGCGCGCGTGGCTTTTGCGCCGTTGGCGCTTCGAAGCGCGGCGTAGGCTCGTGGCGTTACTAAGTGGCGCTTCGAAGCGCGGCGTAAGGTCGTGGCGTGCCGGTTGGCGCTTCGAAGCGCGGCGTGGCTCTTGGCCGTGCGGTTGGCGCTTCGAAGGCGGCGTAAACTCGTGGCGTGTCGTTGGCGCTTCGCGGCGCGCTCTTAGCGTGCAAAGTTGGCGCTCGGCGCAGCGTAGGCTCGTGGCGTGCCTAAGGTGGCGCTTCGGCGTAGCGAGGCTCGTGGCCGCGCGAGGTTGGCGCTTCGAAGCGCGGCGTGGCTCGTGGCGTGCGGTTGGCGCTTCGGCGCGGCGAGGCTCGTGGGCGTGCCTAAGGTGGCGCTTCGAAGCGCAGCGTAAACTCGTGGTCGTAGCTTCGTGGCGCGCCTAAAGTGGCGCTCGGGCGCAGCGTAGGCTCGTGGCCGTGCGTTGGCGCTTCGAAGCGCGGCGTGGCTCTTAGCGTGCGCCGGTTGGCGCCGGGCGCAGCGTAGGCTCGTGGGCGTGCGAAATTGGCGCCGAGGCGCAGCGTAGGCTCGTGGTGCGGTGGCGCGGGCGCAGCGTGACTCGTGGCCGTGCGAAGTTGGCGCTTCGAAGCGCGGCGTGGCTCTTGGCCGTGCCGAAGTTGGCGCTCGGGACGCAGGCGTAGGCTCGTGGCCGTGCCTAAGGTGGCGCTCGTGGCGCAGTCGTCAGTGGTCCGCTAATGCGAACATCTCTTTTACCGTAGTCGGCGGCCTCCAGGACATCTTTTTCATCAAGTTGGCGTCGCTAATTCCTTTCTGAAAAACCGCTATGATGACCACATCCGAGATGTCCCAAATCGAATCTTTACCGTATCCGAATCGAGAAGGCAGCCCCAGCTTACTACTCGTGAGCAAATGGCCGCGACGCTCCCCAACCCGAACGGACTTAATCAGATGGAATTAAGATTGGTTATCTCATTGAAAACTCCAAGTCGGCAGCACTTCTAGTTGAGATTTTCCTCACGAAGGTTCTGGAGCAACGAGGAAAGCTTCCGATCAAAAAGTTGTCCTCCTGATCTTGATCACATGGCTTTGGTCTTGATTGAAGAAACGAGCAAAGCTAATTAATTGAAGTCTCAAGCGATGCTTCTCCACGGTTCTTCGCGTGATTCTCCAAGCATGGGTGTGTCACTTCGGGAGGAGCGGCTGGCGCTGGGACGGCTGGCAGCGCTCAACGGTGCGCGGGCCAAAGGAGCGCTGCAGTGAGAAACATGTAGAATCTTTTGTCAAATAAAATCAGTTTCGTCTGGAAGAATTTCTTTTCTTTTTTTAGATGAAGGAAAGGATAGTACATCTACATGTTCGAGTCGGAGTCCAACAAGTGTCCTCATCGTCATCGGATTCGGTTTTGGGGCTGCCTATTTAAGCAGGCCGTGTATTTCGAAGACCCACACGGCCGGCGACATCAAGGGTGTACCAAGAGACGTAGGGGAAACTGAGCTCCCTGTGGTTCGCCTCCGCCGCCCACCATGGCATCTGCCAACGCCGCCGCCGCCAGACCCGATTGGGCGGGGCTACTGGAGGAAATGCTCCTGACTGTCATGGAGGAACTGGAGATCCCCGACCTCATCCGCTCCGGCGCCGTCTGCGCCGCGTGGCACGCCGCTTCCGCCGCCTTACTCCGCCTCCGCCTCCCCCTCCCGGTCTCACCGAGGCAGCTCCCCTGCCTGCTCTACGCCTGCGACGCTTGCGCCCCCGACGCCGCGGCCGTCTACTGCCCCTTCACCGGCGAGTCCTTCCGCGTCCCCTTCCCGCTCCCGCCGCTCACCAGTCACTCCACGGTCGGCTCGGCCCACGGCTGGCTGGTCACCGCCGACGAGGCCTCCAACCTCCGGCTCCTCAACCCCGTCACTGGCGCCCAGGCCGCGCTCCCGCCCATCACTACCATCCACCACGTCGAGAGCTTCGCCGGCCCCGACGGCTGCCTCATGTACAACGTCTTCGAGCGGCCCAGTTACGATCCGGAGCCGACCCCCTTCACCGCGCGCGAGGCGCGGGACTGCATGTACCACCGGGTGTCCCTCTCCCGCAGCCCGTCCGCCGGGAGCGCGTGTGTCGCGCTGCTCGTGCACATGCCGATCGGCGAACTCTCGTACGCCCGACCCGGCGACAAGCGGTGGACGTGGGTCTCGCCGGACGACCACCAGTGCATCCGCGTCAGCTGTGGCTTCCTCGATTCCTTCTTCAACGACGACGATGGCCTGTTCTACGTTCTGCGCTGCGACGGATCCATATACACCCTAGACCTCAACGGCGATTCCCCAATTGTAACAAAGATCATGGGAGAAACGATGGAAGGGAAGGTCGAACCAGCCGGCATGTACCTGCTCCAGGCGCCATGGGGCGACATCTTGCAAGTCTGGAGGTGGAGGGACTACGTCGAATCGTCCACGCCCTCGGATCTTCCGGACGATCTGGAGGTGGGCGACGGCTACTACGACCAGGACATCGACCCATATATGGAGCTCAGGACGACTGACATTGAGCTCTACAAGGTCGACCTTGATGGGCAGAAGCTTGTGGAGATGACGAGCTTGGGAGACCATGCTTTGTTCCTCGGTTACAATGGCACCATGTGCCTTCCTACCAAGGATTTCCCGATGTTGAAGCCGAACCGCGCATACATCACGGATGACTCGTTCGAGTATGTCAACATGTACAAGTATAACTGGCGAGAAATAGGCGTTTGGGACATTGAGAGCAAGAGCTTGCAGAGCTTCGACGCCGCAGCGCCGCCTTTGGGTCCGTGGCTGAATTGGCCTTCCCCGGTTTGGATAACACCCTCCCTTTTCTAGGGGGGGCAGTGTTGACTGTTAGTAGAGGATGCAATTGCGAGTGATGCATCCTCCAATCTCGGCCTGCTTGCTGTAAGTCGTAGAACGAATTAGTATCGATTAGTTATGAATAACCTATCAAATGAATTCGTATTTCTGAATTTGTTTTACTTATCAAATGGATGTATTGATGTTCGCCCACAATAATCCAACTTAAAGCCTTGGGTTGTCCTACATATGGATGTCTTCGTGTGAGGGGAACATAATAATTCATAGTAGTTGTTTTGTACCTAATGCTTCCTGTTACTTTAGTATTTTTTTTTTGCTTTTAACTTGTCTCTTTTAGAAATCATTCCATCCATAAACTACTGATGTATTTTTTCGCTCTTGACTCGTCTCTTTTAGAAATCATTCCATTCATAAACTACTGATGTGGTTATGGACTAAGCGGTAGAAAAAGGGATGTCCTCGCACCGGACCCAGGGGTACTTTTGGAGACAGTACGCTAGGGATGAATGTACGTATATTATATATTAAAGTGGTGAGGATTGTCGGCTTGTGAGGGAGGCCACGTGTCGGCCCTCGCGGAGAGGTCCGTCAAAAAATTAGAAATTGTGTTTAGATCTTTTTAGCGGTTTTTTAATAAAATAGACTTGGAAAAACAAAATTACGTTTAGGTCCCTCTGTGGTTTACATTTAAGTCCTCCTGGTAGTTTTTGGAGGAGCGGACCTCGGAAAAATTACTTTAGGTCCCTCTACGGTTTACGTTTGGCTCCTCTCAACGGTTTTTATAGAAATGGACTCAAAAACAAAAAATACACCCCGACAAACAAAAAACACAGATTCGTCGAAGGTTTATAGTGGCCCATAGATTCGCTGATGGGTTCTAACGACCCATTTTTTAAAAAAATATGAAAGCCAAAAATACAATCAAATTTTCCAAATTACGTTAAAAAACAGTCGCGGTTTTCTAAAAAAAACCCCAACGGGTCTTAACCGTGGTTTTCTAAAAAAAATACAGGTTCGTTAAAATTTATAGCAGCCCATAAATTCGCCGACGGGTCCTAATGACCTATTTAAAAAAACGAAAACCGAAAATCTGACCAAATTCCAAAATTACGTAAAAAAACAGCCACGGTTTTCTAAAAAAAACACATATTCGTCGGAGGTTTATAGCAGCCCATAGATTTGCCAACGGGTCCTAACCGACGGGCCCATAGATTCGCCGACGGGTTCAAAAATAGAAACTCTAAAAATATGAAAATTAGAATGTCAGAATTTTTATAAAATTAATATACAAGATATTGAATTTAAAATTTTGTATAAGTATTCTTGACATAAATGTAACCCTGAAAAAAGTTTCAAAAATAAATATTACCATCTGCACTCTTAAATAAATCAAAATCCGAAAAGGAATTTACGGCGATCATCAATGTCAAATTTTTAATAATTCCCCCTGAAATATTTTAACCCAAATTTTTAAAGAAGGTTTTTCACTGCCTGGGGCCCATATTTAAAAAGTTTAGAAATATTTTAACCAGTTATGATAGCTTCGATTATGGATTTTGTACCGTACTAAATATTCAAAAATGGTTTGCAAACTAGTTAACTTTGAGGAATTATTGTATGAAAACCACATTAGCGAATTAAGCAAAACCAAAGAAAATAGAAACTACATACTATAGTATCTCTACATAAAATTTTCTAGAAAATTTCAAAAGTGATAAAAACTACTTTTGAATTAATTAAACACTTGATCAAAACATTCGGACAACAATAATGAAGAATGAGAAGTGAACTATAATTGTACCTATGAATGTGTGCATTCATAAAGAAAGTTAGCTAAATACTAAGACAGTAAACTGAGTTTATACTGCCAACATTACATCAAGACTATGAAAGTTTTAAAGCGAAACCTTATAGAATGAATAGGGGGCTAATGTCGGAGCTGTTGGAAGTTTTCCATCAGTACTAAGTTATGTTTTCACCCTCTATTCTAATAATGTTGTCGGGGATTGGATACACTGTACCGATACGACCATTGGAGCTCGGCGCCAACCGACCATGCTCTTGCCCGGATGGCGCGCGCAAGACCGACCTTCGGGTAGCCCGGCTCACAGGACTACCCCGTCCCCGAGCTAGCCAAGCTCGGGGGCTCGCGACAAGGCAACGTGGCATTAAATGCCGCGTGGCTCGAGATCGATCGCTTCGCGGGATCCATGGCTGCCACGGTCGCGCCGCCTTTAGCTTGCTTCGCTATTCCCACGTCGCGGGTACCCGTGGTGGCGCTGATTCTGACCGCCCACGCCTCTCTGATGAGTGCGCCCTGTAATAAATAATCTGTCTCCTGTAAATCCTCTATAAATACCCCCTCGCACGATGTATGGAGGGCTGGACTTTCTGTACTACGCACACACTTACCCCTGAGCTTGCTAGGGGAGCCCTTAGGATCGTTCAGGACCCCCCCGAGCAAGCGCATTGTAATAGCCTTTCGCATATCAGTACAACTACTGGACGTAGGGTTATTATCTCCCCCGTGAGAAGCCCGAACCAGGTAAAAAAAATGACCCCGTGCTTTCCGATTGTCTGGTTCATCCCGATCCGTAGCTCGGCATACCCTCAGACGCATAACCCTTGCGGAAAAGGGGCCCTAAGTTGATCCCTCATTCAACAAGTAGGCTCGGCGGGGGACCCCTGTCCCGAATCGTCGACAGCTGGCGCCGTCCGTGGGGATCGACTGAAGTCCTTCTGCAAGGAATCCCTGAGGATGCCAAACTCGCAAGACAATCAAGACCTCTGCGTCTTCAACGACGTAGAGGACGGCGACGAATACTACGCCAGCGATGGCGTGGGTGGTGCGGCCGATCCGGAAGGCCACACCGAAACCGGGAATCTTTCCCGATGGCAGCAGCACGAGAGCGTTTCCTTCTTTAAGGCGCTCCGCAAGCATGATGGTTTCGTCTGGACGGATGAAGCTAACCGCTCCTTCGAGGAGCTAAAGCAGTACCTGTCCAGCCCTCCGATCTTGGCCACGCCAAGGTCGGGGGAGCCGCTCTTGCTATACCTCGCAAAGAACACCCCAGCCGAAGCGGTCTTTGGCGGTAGAGCGAGAAGGGACGCAGCGTCCGGTGTACTACGTCAGCGAAGTGTTGCACGGACCAAAGGAGCGCTACCCTGAGGTCCAGAAACTTTTGTACTCGCTGCTCGTAGCCTCGAGGAAGCTGCGCCACTATTTCCAAGCCCACAAGGTCGTTGTCCCGACCAGCTTTCCACTTAGGGAGATCCTAAGAAATCTGGACGCCAGCGGCCGGATAGCGAAGTGGGCCATGGAACTCGCAGAGTTCGATGTCCACTTCTCTGCCTGCACTGCGGTCAAATCTCAGATTCTAGCAGACTTTGTGGTGGAATGGACGAACCCAGCCCAGCCCACCACCAAGGATCACGAATCTGAGAGCGCTCACTGGACCATGTACTTCGACGGGTCCCGAGCTTTGAACGCCGGGTGGCGTTGTGTATTGTGTCCTCAAGGGACCAGCTCGAGACATCATCCAATTACACTTCTGCAACAAACAATGCGGCGAGTACGAAGGCCTCTTGGCGGGACTCGAGCGCCCAAGGCTTCGAGTCCAAATGCACGACCGTGAAAGGCGATTCACAAATGGTCATCAACCAAGTCAACAAGGAGTATCGGTGTTCGATCGCTCAATGGCGCTTTACTTGGTTGAAGTAAGGAAGATGGAGCGGTACTTCAGAAATTTCAAGTATTCTACATCCCGGGAAGGATAATTTCGCCGACCTATATCAGAAAAGGCGCTTGGAGTCCTCTCCAAGTGCATATCTCGAGAAGAGGGCGAATTCCTTCTCGAGATATCCATGAAGGAATGTGCGGAGCCCACTCGCCCTTCCGGGACGCGTGAGCAAGGCATTCGGTTGGGATACTATTGGCCAAACGCTAGACGACGCCGGGCGATCGTGGCGATTTGCCCGCATGCCGCCCACGCCAGAAGTCCCACCTACCCAGACGCTACCGCAAACCATCCACTCTCATGGCCATTCTCGACCGGGGTCGACATCCTGCCTTTCCCGTGGTCGCAAGGGTTGCAAATTCTTGCTCGCCGCAATCGACACTTTCTAAGTGGATCGAGGCCGAGCCCGTTTCAACCATTTCGGCTCAAGCAGCCAAAAGGTTCTTCCGCAGCAACGTGATGACGCACTTTGGGATACCCAATCGCCTCATCACAGACAACGGCACCCAGTTCACCAGCAAACTATTTCAAGCCTACTGCGAAGACATCGGCACAAAAATCTGCTTCGCCTCTGTAGCCCATCCGCAGAGCAATGGAGCAGCCGAAAGAGCCAACAGCCAGTTACTCCAGGGGATCAAGAAAAGAGTCTTCAGGGACCTTTCCCAGCAAGGCGGATCATGGGTGGACGAGCTCCCTTCCATCCTTTGGTCGGTGCGCACCACCGCAAGCCGAGCTACGGGCGAAACACCCTTCCAGCTCGTCTATGGTGCCGAGGCCGTCCTCCCCGCCGAAATCGTGCTCGGGTCCCCACGAGTGCACCTGGCCGACGACGTTCACCAAGGTCGCGAGCGTCGCCTCGACCTTGACCTTGCCGAAGAAGCCCGCCTAAAGGCACAGCTCCGATCAGCCGTCTATCAGCAAATCCTTCGCAAGCACGCGGCCAAGTCCATTCGGCCTCGAGCTCTGCAGGCTGGCGACCTTGTCCTGCGTCGGATTCAGGACACGTCGAAGGCCAACAAACTCTCCCCCAAATGGGAGGGACCATTCACTTGCCGTTTGATTGTCACGCCTGGGCCGTCCGCCTTGCAACGGAGGAAGGTCATGAGCTCACCGTTCATGGAACATCGACCCATTCGTTAAGTTCTATATCTAAAGCTCGTGTTTCATTTCCTACATTATGTTGTAAATTCACGACCTTTTGAATCAATGCAACTCTCGTTCGTCTAAATACTTCTCACTCCGTAGAACTCAGACCGCGCACGCGCAATGGCACAAGGTACTGCGACCAACACCCGGCCGCTAAAAAATCACCACCAAAGGCGCCAGTCTTGATAAGCCGACCTTGGTCCGCAGTAGCTATCCGCTGCGCGATGCAAGTCGCAAACAGACACCCTTTCGGTCGGTCCAAAATTTAGCTCGGCTAAGCGCGTGTGGTCGCCTCACACCATGTCCGTCCACCGTGCGCTCTCCCATCACGCGACTATGCTCGCGGGTTAGGGCCATGCGTTTTAAGTGTTAAGAAATTTTGGGACACGCTTGTTTTCCCCCACCGACCTAACCTACGCTTGTCGCCCGGATAGGCCGGTGTTTGGTCGGAGGGGCAGCGCGCGCTTTGTCTCGTCTCTCCTGCGAAACAAACTCGTGCTCGCAACCCAGGTGCACGACTTTCATTCGCAGCGGGGGCTCGGATAGGAGCGAGTTATCGCGCTAAGATACTTTTTGCTGCAAAGCACGGCTCACTTTCAAGCACCGTTTACATACGCAAGTCATTTTATTTCGACTAACCCCGGGCCTGTTTTGCCCATACGTCGATCTAATCTACACTACGTCCATCTTGCAGCTATTTTTTGCAGGAAAAGCAAGAGAAAGACCAAAAAGAAGACGTCACCACAGACGCGACATTCGAGTAAAAAAGAAATTATGCTCCAACAAAGGCGAAAAAGTGTATAGTCTTACACACCGGGCGTCGCCCCTCTAAGCGCTGCGGAGAGCTTTTGCCTATAGTCGGCGACCTTAGCCTCAAGATCGATCACCTTCCGCCGGGCGTCGCGACCTTCGCGGGCTTCTTCGCGGAGCTGCTCGACTTCTTCTTTATCATGGTCGGCAAGGGCGGTGGCCGTTCGCGCTGCCCGCTCAAGCTCGGCCACCTTGGCTTCGAGGGCCCGAGCACGCTGCCTCTCCTGTTCAAGTCTTTGCTCGAACCCAAGGGCCTTGTCCCGGCTAAGGGCCAGATCCTTCTCCAACTGGCCAGCTCTCTGCTTCGCCCGGTCTAGCTCCTCCTCGGCCTGGCGCGACACTTCAAGCTCGGCCGCCTTGGTCTCGAGGGTCCGGGCATGCTGCTTCTCCTGCTGAAGCTCTTGCTCGAGCCCAAGGACCTTGCTCCGGCTAAGAGAGAGAGTCTCCTCCGCCAGGCTAGCGGTCTGCTTCCACTGCTCCAATTCTTGCTCAAGCGCAAGCACTTTCTTCTCGGCAGTGGCAGCACCCTCCTTGGCCTGGCAGGAGGCAGACCTTTCCTGCTCAAGCTCTCGCTCGAGCACGAGGATATGCCCCTTGGACTCGCCGACCTTCTGCTCCGCCTCGTGATACCTCTTCACGACTATAGTGTCCGCGAGCTTGAGGTCGTTCACCTTCTCCTCCAGCCTCCCGGCCCGGGCTTCGCTTTCTTCGTACAATTGGGCCACGGAGGCGGGGACGATCAACACCTCTTCAAAGCTGGCCAAGGTCTTTTTAAGAAGCTGCGGGCAGAAAAACTCTAAGCAAGACCCCACAAGAATCAGAGAAGAAAAATTATCGCGGCAAGCAGTTCCTCACCTTAGCAACGCTTGCGCGCAGTTTTCCGGAATCGCTCAAAAATCGCCTACTGAATATCATCCGCTTCGCAGGGGGGCGATAAGCCCGAATCCTTGAAGAAGGGCGGATTGTCCGAGGATGACGAATCCTCCCCCAGGGCAGGAGTTTTGCCCCAGGGTACCAAGGCCCGCTCCTGAGCGGTGCTCTCGCTCAAGGTCCGCTCGCTATCCGCCCGAGCATGTTGTTCGCTCGGGACCTCGGTATCCGCCCGAACATGTGGTCCGCTCGGAGCAGACGTCGTCTCATCTCGGGCAGGCGTTTCGCCCGGGAGCCCCGAGCCCTCTCGAGCAGTCTTTTCGCTCGGGGCCGCGGGGTCGATCTTCTCCTCCTCGCCGTTTCGCCACACTCCGCGCTTCGCCATCACAACATCAGCAACGGCGGAGAGCACGCCCGCTAAAGCATAATCAACAAGCTCGTAAGCTATTTTGCGGCAGTCCGGGAAGGCCCTACGAGCTATTATCGCCCACGTCAGGAGAGTGGGGTTAGCCCGGGCACGCAAAAACAAGAGCGAAGAAAAACAAAGCAAGGGCGAAGATCGGCGCTCACCTTTGGCCGGGCCCCCCTCGTCGCTCGCAGGAGGGTTCGCCGCCGCCAAGACCACTAGCTCGGCCTTCTTCTCGGCGGCTCGGGTGATCTTTGCCAGCTTAGGGTCAACTGCCTCCATGTCGACCCCCTCCAGCGTCCTTCCCGGATGCTCGGGTTCCGTTGCGAGAGGCTTCGCCCGGCTGATGATCCCGAACTCCCGAGCTTTAGCGGCCCGCGCGAGTTGGTCCTTCGCCTCGGCGTGCTCCCTCTCCAGCGCCTCCCGCTCGATCTGCACCATCCCTTCGATCAATCTTCGCTCGCCGCGATTTGTTCGATTTGAACTTCAGTTATAATTCTTCAAATTAAAGCCTCAAAGGCTTACCTCCTCCACCGACGCAAGATACTCCATATGCCACTTGAGGGTTCACGTCTTGCGTCAAGGCCTCTTCGTCGACCGGGTGCTCACCGGAGGCGCAGTCAGCCTCTTGCTCCTCCCCTTTTTGGCCTTAGCCGCAGGGACGAGCACTTTGCCGCCGCCCGCTTTGGATTGAAGCTCGGTCACGCCCAGCTCCAGGGCAAGCTTCTCCTGCCCAAGGGAAGCGGAATGCCGTCAGGACAGCGCGGATGTTGTTCCCGTGCATAAATGCTCAGTAAGACTCGGATGTTTTCCCTGAGCATGAATGATCGGAGATACTTACCACACTGCCCCGCTCGAGCACGTTCAGCGGGACTTGGCGTTTCTTCTCGAGCTCCTTGCCCTTGGGGGTCCCGAACATCTCGCCGACCCTCTTCTCCACCCAGTCGAAGCCCGGGGCTGCCGTCACGTCGCGCAGAATGTCATCACGAGTTCGAGCATCACACATGAAGTGAAGTTGTCACAAGTCAAGAGGGCATACCTGATTCGGCTTCACGGGTGAGGTCGTCCCACCCAATGATTTCGAAGAAGGGGTGCTCTCTCCTCCGCAGTGGGGATATCCTATTCCGGAGGAAGTCGTGGACGATGTCGCGCCCAGTGAGCCCCATGTTCGTGAGCTCGTGGATCGTCATCAAGATCCGCTCCTCTTCAGGGTCGGCTGGCGGGCGCGGCGTCTCGGCGGTGGGCGCCGCCGCTCCGGTGTAGCGCAGGGAGCTGTCCCGCGGCTTCCGCAGATAGAACCAATGGTCAGCCCAGCCCGCGACGGAGTCCTTGAGGGTGAAGACGGGGAACTCGTACGGGCGGACGGGCCGCAGGCGGAAATATAGAGCACCGGTGGGGGAAGCACCGCCGGTGCGGAAGAGATTGTAGAAATGAAAGAAAAGACTTGGCGTGGGAAGGGTGCCCACGTAGCCTTCGCAAAGGTGGGCAAAAACGTTCAAGACAAGGATGGAGTTGGGGTTCAGATGGGTGAGCTCACACTGACATTGCTCAAGCACATCCTCCAAGAACTCGCTCTCCGGCAGTCGGAGCCCGTTGACGGTGTAGCGGTCGCACGAGACTATCTCGTCGTCCTGCGGCACCGGGGCTCCCTCGCCCTCCAGGATCCTCCAGGTGTGGGCGTCCAGGTACCCCAGATCCTCCAAAACTCGGAGCCTCTCCGCCGTGATCTTGCTCGCCCCGAACTGCGCCATGGAAGGACTCAGAAAGACGAACCGCCGCGGTAGAGGGAGGAAGTTTGGAAGTCGTCGAGGTTTTTGGCGGAGTGCTTATCGCAAGCGGTGAAAATGAAGGAAGGAAGGCAAATGAAGCGTTCCCGCCGGTTATTTCTAGGTGGAGAAGCCGAACGGGCTGGTAACGGCAGCCAATTGCCGACGTGTGGCAGTACGTTCCCCGAAGCGGGCCTGATCAGGCGCGGTTCCCAAAAAACTATCAGAACCGCACCACGACGCTTCGCGGGGAAGGAACCGCTGCAATTTTTCCCGCGCACCCCTCGCGATCACTATTTGGCCCGAGCTTCGACCAAGTACGCTCAGTCTCGAGGGAGCGCGCCTTTCCTCGAGCTTGGTTGCTCGGATGCCGCAACAGGTCTTTTCGTTGCGAGATCCTTTTTCCCGAGTACAGCGGCTCGGATGCCGCGGCAATTTTTCGCCGTGAGATCTCCGCCACCGAGCATGATTGCTCGGGCACCGTAATAGCTTTTCACTGCCAAATTCCTCTCTCCCGAGCTAGGGCAGCTCGGGCATCGCGGTAGCTCTTCGTCGCTCGACTCCAACCCCTCTTTAAAGGTCTGGAGGCTTAAGGCGAAGGCCTCGGCATGGCCTTTTCCCCCTTTAGCCTCGGGGCTAATCGTCGGATTGGATATATCTTGATCGACATTCGACCATTGAAGCTCGGCGCCAACCGACCATGTTTTGCTTGATGGATGGCGCAAGAAGACCGACCTTCGTAGCCCGCTCACAGACTACCCTGCCCCCGAAGCTAGCTAAGCTCGGGGGCTCGCGACAAGGCAACATGGCATTAAATGCCGCGTGGCTCGAGGGATCGCCCGGCCGGGATCCGCGCTGCCACGGCCGCGCCGCTTTGGCTGCCTTCGCTGTTCCCACGTCGCGGGGTACCCGGCGGGTGGCGCGGCATCTTGACCGCCCACGCCCCCAAGAGGCGCGCTGTAATAAATAACTCCTCAGAATCTCTATAAATACCCCTTGCACGATGTATGGAGGGTGGACTTTCGTATTACGCACACACTTACACCCTGAGCTTGCTAGGGGAGCCTTTAGGATCGTTCAGGACCCCACCCCCGAGCAAGCGCATTGTAATAGCTTTTCGATATCAAGACAACCATCGACGAGGGTTATTATCTCCCGTGAGAGGTCCGAACTGTAAAAACGACTTCGTGCTTTCCGATTGTCTGGTTCATCCCGATCCGTACCTCGGCATACCCTCAGACGCATAACCCTTGCGGAAAAGGGGCCCTAAGTTGATCCCTCATTCAACAAGTAAGCTCGGCGGGGGACCCATGTCCCGAATCGTCGACAAATGTAATTTATGTTCCCATTATAAAAGGTAATTTACTTACACTTTTATAAAATATTTGGGAAGCATTAAGTATGTTGCTAACTCTATTGGCTTTATCAAAAGTGAAATATTTATAAAAGTTCATCGAAATTGTGGCTTTGTCGCTTATACCACATTTCGAAGGGGAGAGTAGAACGTCTCATTAAGAAAAGAAAAGCTTCATTATGTGATACATAAACCCCACGAATAAATTATTTACTCTATTAAAGTTACCACTACTAGAATTCCGGGCTTTTGCAACGGCGAGAAATCGTTGCAACAGGGCCCATTTCATTGCAATATGTACCAATAGCTACAATATGACAATCGTTGGCAGGCGTGGCTATTAGTTGCGTGGTCCAAAGTTTGGGCCACGATTTACGCTTTTGTTGCAATTGTAATGCTAATTGCAACGGAATATGTGTTGCATTAGTCCGTAGTTGCAATGACGGTTTAACGTGGCAATAGTAGTCTCTATTGCCACGCCTCATGCGCTGCATTAGATAGTAGTCGCAATGACCTTAATACCGCGGGCAATATTTTTTTATTGTCGTGGCAATAGAGATCTCTATTGCCATGCGTTTAGGCATTGCATTAGACAACAGATTGCAACAAAAACCAATCCATGGCAATAAGTGAGGTCGCAACGAAATAATTTTCGTGGCAATATGATGTATTGTAATGAAATAACTTCGTTGCAATAAATTATAACAACGATCTATATCTGTAGCAATTCATTTTGTCGCAATGAGGCGCCAATGCATATTGCAATAATATTTGCTTATATACCGTTGTTGCAAAAGAAATGTACTCAAATTAGAAATTGCACTAACGTAAATATCAATTATAGGCATCAAATCATATATAAGAGCATTTGTAACAATCTTTTTTTGTATGTACAAACATCAAGCAAAAAAGACCAATAATAGAATAATTTCGTAGTAATCTCGAACGAAAACTTTAAATTTCTCAACTAAGATTGCGTATAATGAACTAATCTATTGACTAGTGACTTGAGAATAGGTTGTTCCACATTGTAGACTTGCTTGACTTGACCATGCGATGAGATCAGACGCTCGCTCAAATTGTATCCTCTGTTGAATAAAAGCACGGTTTATTCTTTTAAGTATAAACAAATAGTGGATCAGATATTATCATAATGTACAAAGTGCATTGCTGAAAAATAAACTTTGCAATTCATACCTTGTTCAAATTTCTTCACCGACCATGATTTTTAGCAACTTGCATTAACTCATCGGGTAGTTATATAACGCGTGTCCCATTGGAATCGTTATTGAATAGATTACGCTTGACATTAGAACTTCGAAAGTGTTGTGATTATTCTTGCCCACAATCGTCCTAGCTGCATCATCACTTGGGATGATGCTTGTTGGGTTAGTCTGCATTAGAAAAATGAAAAAAATAAATTAAGGTCGCATATAATGTGCAAAACCATCATTGAACTAAATTGTTTCAATTTTTTACCTCATCGTATTGATGCTTCTCTCGTTTCTCGCAATCAATGAAAGCATCTCTTCCTCGAAAGTGCAAGCCTTGCATTCTGCTCCTCTTGAATCTGCCGCCTACTTTCTTCTCGCTATCCTATCCCTTTCAAAGAATCTCATTTGGAAGTTGCTCTTTTAACTTTTGAACCTCACTTTGGAGCTCAACATTTTGTAGTTGGGCTGCAGCTGTAACACGGGCTTGTTGTTCGATTTGAGCATGCATCCTTTCAGTACGTGTTCGACGTTTCGCCAAGTATCCCTGTCCGTGAAGTTGGGATGTTTTGCTTGATGTGAGTTCCTTGTAGCTTGATTGGAAAATATTGTTTTCCTCTTCGTGTGAAAGGATGCCATTGTCTCGCTGTAATTCTACCTCACAAATCTTCTCGCATGCCCCGTCCTAAGTGACAGAACACAAGTTAATTGAATATTGAAGTTCTAAAAGATTGCAAAAAATTACAAACACATTGTGAGTCCAATATCAAAGAAGTACTCACATAAACTTTTTTAGATGCAGCGTTTGACCATTGCCCATTCTTCATGTGAGTGCTCATCCAGAGGTGCACATCATTTGGCTCTTCACCTGTTTCTGGGTCTCTAAAATTGCAAGGACATGGCATATTAATCCTACATCATTTATGAAAAGAAGAGCATTCAAACATATATTTACCTGCTCATAGCTAATTTGAGAAAAAGGTTTGGAACCCATCAAACGCTTGGTCTTTTGTTTTTGGCGGTTTCCAGAGTTTTGATTACTAACCTTCCGCAGAGATGACAAGACAAAAAGATATGAGACGATTTTATGTAGCAAAGGTAAAATATAAAAAGAAAGTACAATATGCTTGGAATAGAACTCGAGTATCAGAATAGAGAAAGAAAGCACTATATGTTGTATGAAAAATAAAAGCTATGCATAATTTCGTTTAACCTTGAATTATTCGCACCCAAAATATAAGTTCAAGTAGTGCCACACAACAATGTCTACATCTTCGTGCTTTTGTTTCATTCTCTCAAAGATAAGTACTATACGCCTTGTATGTAGCACTCAATGTTGACCGCCATCCTATAACGCTTTTTGGCAATATCCCATATCTTTTCCTTTGCAAGGGGGGGTGTTTTGAAGGTCCCATTTATTCGTGTTGAATGAAAACACGTAAAGAAATCAAAGTTTTAGTAACTAGAAATATATACATGGAACCTAAACAAATAACATTATACGAACCATGACATCTCGTAGCTATAGAATTTTTTACTATTTACTTTATGTCCTTCCACTTTTTCACTCCAATGAGTGGTGCCCTTTTTCTTGTAAACATTACCACTTCATCGACAAAGGAGCGGGCGTTTGTTCTTGCTATGGGACCTCCCAGCCTCGCAGAAAATTGTATTTCCATTTTTTGGGAGCCCATTTTTATTCTCTTATTGGCTACTGCTAGACCTTTGAGTGTACCACGACTAGTTTTTTTGCACCCTTGATTGGAAGCTGCTAACATAGCATCAAGAATATAAACAAATATATTCACCGAGGCAAATTTGAGCATAATAATATAAACAAGTACCATTTATTTACACTTTACCATCAGTTTTCTGCTTTAAACGACGAGCATGAGATGGCCAAATTGTTGTTGATGGGTTGTCACATCGATTTCCGTGATCGGTATGCTAGGAAGATTGTTGCGATGTTCTCAGACATACGCAACTGCATACAATGCAAACATCGGTAAGTAATTATGAACAATACAATATATCATGTATTCGGTGTTAGAAAACTAGTTACTAATATCTAGAAGGTCGCCTTGTCTGCCTCAACCATTCCTTATATGTTTCGATTGTATCCTCTCTATATTCATCCTTAAATTCTGCAATTCATCAAGATGTTAGCTTTGTATGGTCAATGCATTATATGCCTAGAAGTGTAAAAGTGCAAGCAACATAGCTTACCCAGATCTGGTTCTTCGCAGGTGTTCTCAATCCATAGCTTGTATGCATCAATATTGTCATATGTAACAAATTCATCCCGGATGGTGCCTCCTAGAGCGCTTTTATGGGTGTAATGTTAACTGCATCTCCTCGGCGGATCTTAGCCATTAATAATCGAACCTTCCTCTATGCCTCGTTGTTTGTTACCATTGTAAGTGCTTCATGTTCAAAATCAATCACTCAAGAGTTGCTACATCCTCGCCACATCGCTTCTTATAGAACAAGTAATCTCTCCTCGAGTACCCAAACTTTGATTTCAAACACATCAAGTTGTAAAAGGAGATATTAGCTCTATCCATATCCATTTCATGGAATTCTTCTCCGCAGTGCCCCTTGCATTGAAATAGTAAAGTCCAACTCTCACCGATGAGCCCGCTAAAATATATTTTAAACTGAAATATGAATGTGTAGATGCTAGTCTAATTATGTCGATCGAGAAATGACAAAACAAAACAATTTCAGATGGTGGATTCATTTTGGAGGGTGAATTTACCCGCTAGAGGGTGGATAAAAATGGGCGCTGCAAAGACTTAACGCCATTCTCAATAGTCATGTTCGATTCACAAGACCTTCCCGAGTATCTAAAACAAGGCTATGCAAAGAGGTAAGACAATATGCAGAATAATGCAACAATTAATAGTATTTGAAGCATATAATGCATTCAACAAGAAAATACTTTGTTGTTGCAATGTTGCCAAATACCAATCAAACATGGTTCTGAAAATATGTAGGAAAAAAGCACTCATTTGTTTATATTCTGTACAGATAATGAGACTTTAACTAAAAATATGAAGTATAGGCATTTGATACAATATAACTGATAGCAATATACAATGAGAATTAAAATGGTACTTAAGTATTTATCAAAATGGAGGAACCCATGAAAAAGAATTCCATTCATTGGAATTTGAAAGACTAAAACAGAAGACCGAATCCATATTGGAGAGGCTTTGGGAGGTGCTAATGGAAATGTCAAATTACCGGAGGGACTCACTTTTGAGGGGATGGTAGAAAAATGCTTTTTAGAAGAAGATTCTCTTCACGAGAAGATTCTCGCGTTAGACCACATCCTTTTGGATCTCTATAAATGGAACTTGCACTAACTACTTAATTGACATTCTGGATGTGTATGGCACAAAACAAACTGAAACCTTGACATGAACGCTGCATGCCACAGGTCCTACTTTCTTCAAAGTAAAAAAATCAGTTTGTAGGAATCACCTTTAAGACCAAATGGGGGAAAACAAAGCTATCACAACTAGATTATACATGTCCGTGCCTACTCTATCTCGAACAGTGAAATGACTTTGAAGTCGTGGCAAGGCATTGCAATCATTCCTCCGAATTGAAGAAAAAAATAGTAGAAACAACAAACCGTAATTATTGTCCATCTATGCTAGAAGATAGTGGTCACATTAGTCTTAACTCTCAATTACCACAACCTGGTTTTCTCGTGGTTTTATGCTCATCATATAGAATCAAAATATTGATTAACTCACCGATGAACTAGATATCACAGAAAAGCCTCGATCTCGCCTGCTTCTATCCATGCTTTATCGATTGGACCGTTCACCCTAGTCTCAAGTATCCGCAATTCTCAACAAGGACTCCTCCTAAAATCAATGTTCAAAACTTAAACTTGAGCACCGTAATAATCAAAAAGGAAACTAGAATCTCAAAGAAAAGATACTGTACCACTATCAGAAAATACATTTATACACCAAAAAATGCTGAATTCCACTATTTTTCCTATGCGCCACAGACTGAATTTCAGCGGTGAAATTATGTGGCACGTTAGTAGTGCAAATGAGAGTCCTCCGTAAATTTTTAGCTAAATTTGATAGCAAATGCTAGCTTGAATTACCAGATAGTGCCGCACGATGAAAACAAAACAATATATGCTGACTTCCATTATTTTTCCTATGCACCACAGACGGAATTCCAGTGGCGAATTTATGTGGCATGTTAACAGTGCAACTGGGAGTTCTCCGTGAAATTTTTAGCTTATTTCGACAGTAAATGCATGCTTGAATTGCCATATAGTGCCGCACGATGAAAGTGAAAGAGAATATGCTGGCTTCCATTATTTTTCATATGCGCCACGGACTGAATTCTAGCGGCGAAATTATATGTAGCATGTTACCAATGAAAAGGAGAGTTCTTTGTGAAATTGTTAGCTTAATTCGATGGCAAATACAAGCTAGAATTGCCAGATAATGCCGCACAATGAAAGCAAAAGAGAATGTGCTGACTTCCACTATTTTTCCTATCGCGCCGTGATCGAATTCCAAATGGCGAAATTATGTGGCATGTTAGTAGTGCAAATGAGAGTCGTCCGTGAAATTTTTAGCTAAATTCGACAGTAAATGCTAGCTTGAATTATCAGATAGTGCCGCACGATGAAAACAAAACAGTATATGCTGACTTCCATTATTTTTCCTATGCACCACAGACGGAATGCTAGTGGCGAATTTATGTGGCATGTTAACAGTGCAACTGGGAGTTCTTCATGAAATTTTTAGCTCATTTTAACAGTAAATGCTTGCTTGAATTGCTAGATAGTACCACACGATGAAAACAAAATAGTATATGCTGACTTCCATTATTTTTCCTATGCGCCACAGACTGAATTCCAGCGGCGAAATTCTATGGCATTTTAGTAGTGCAAATGAGAGTTCTCCGTGAATTTTTTTGCGCAATTCGATGGCAAATGCTAGCTTGAATTTCCAGATAGTTCCGCACGATGAAAACAAAACAGTATATGCTGACTTCCATTATTTTTCCTTTGTGCCACAGACAGAATTCCAGCTGTGAATTTATTTGGCATGTTAACAATGCAACCGGGAGTTCTCCGTGAAATTTTTAGCTTATTTCGACAGTAAATGCATGCTTGAATTGCCATATAGTGCCGCACGATGAAAGCAAAAGAGAATATGCTGGCTTCCATTATTTTTCCTATGCACCACAGACTGAATTCTAGCAGCGAAATTCTGTGGCATGTTACCAATGCAAATGAGAGTTCTTTGTGAAATTGTTAGCTTTATTCGATGGCAAATACAAGCTAGAATTGCCAGATAATGCCGCACAACGAAAGCAAAAGAGAATATGCTGGCTTCCACTATTTTTCCTATGTGCCACAAACCGAATTCCAGCGGCGAAATTATGTGGCATGTTAGTAGTGCAAATAAGAGTCCTCCGTGAAATTTTTAGCTAAATTCGATAGCAAATTCTAGCTTGAATTACCAGATAGTGCCGCACGATGAAATCAAAACAATATATGCTGACTTCCATTATTTTTCCTGTACGCCACAGATGGAATTCCAGTGGCGAATTTATGTGGCATGTTAACAGTGCAACTGGGAGTTCTCCATGAAATTTTTAGCTCATTTCAACACTAAATGCTTACTTGAATTGCTAGATAGTACCACACGATGAAAACAAAACAGTATATGCTGACTTCCATTATTTTTCCTATGCGCCACGGACTGAATTCCAGCGGCGAAATTTTATGGCATGTTAGTAGTGCAAATGAGAGTTCTCCGTGAATTTTTTTGCTCAATTCGATGGCAAATGCTAGCTTGAATTTCCAGATAGTTCCGCACGATGAAAACAAAACAGTATATATGCTGACTTCTATTATTTTTCCTTTGTTCCACAGACAGAATTCCAGCTGCGAATTTATTTGGCATGTTAACAGTGCAACCGGGAGTTCTCCGTGAAATTTTTAGCTTATTTCGACAGTAAATGCATGCTTGAATTGCCATATAGTGCCGCATGATAAAAGTAAAAGAGAATATGCTGGCTTCCATTATTTTTCCTATGCGCCACGGACTGAATTCTAGCAGCAAAATTCTGTGGCATGTTACCAATGCAAATGAGAGTTCTTTGTAAAATTGTTAGCTTTATTCGATGGCAAATACAAGCTAAAATTGCCAGATAATGCCGCACAACGAAAGCAAAAGTAAAATTTGACAGTGTCTCTGTTCTTTCTAGATTTTGCTGTTTTTTATTTTGCAGAAGCATTAAATGATTTCAAAATTTCCTGAAATTTTTCTGACGTGCCCTAGGGATGATTTAGGATTTAAATGAATTTTATCAAGATTTTTATGTTTGTTAAATTTCAGAAATGGAAAATCTGAAACCTTATCTTGACCATTAAAAGCATTTCTTTAATTGCCAAAAATCCAGAGAAATTCGTAAATGATCAAAATTCAAATTCAGACTAAAAATTCCAGATTCAACTTTGTATTTTATTTCTTGAATTTTTTGTGCTGTCACATGATTGCATTTTGTTTTCCATTCCCTCCAAAACTATGCGTAGCGTCGGATCATGTTCTGACGGTGGATCACGCAAAGCCGCATCAGAGGAGCCACTAATCGCTATAAAACCAAGCTTCTTCCTTCCCCGCCCCCAGGATCAAACAGACACACCTCTCGCCACCCAAGCCAAGAACCAAGAAACAACCTGCTCCGAAATCAAGAACCCATCTCCGTCTTCGATCCTTTCCCGCCGCGACGAGCAGTATGGGTGACCATGGCGAGGGGGTCGAGGAGTTCGGCGGCGCCGCCGTCGACGGCGAGCCCGATGGCGAAGACGCCCTGGGATGGCTCCAGGGGATAGAGGAGGACGTCGGAGGGGCCGCCGGAGCCGACCAGCAGCCACCGCAGCACGAGGAGGGTGAAATCCCCGACGCTGACGAGGTCCCGGACGAGTGGGTCGATTGGGTGGAGGAGGGGGAGGAGTTCGACGACGAGCCGCCGCCGCAGCACGAGGAGGACCAGGTCCCCGTAATCGACACCGCCCAGGCGCTCCAGCACGCTCTCCTTGAGTTCTTTACCGA
Source organism: Guadua angustifolia (assembly GCA_036346375.1). NCBI lineage: Eukaryota > Viridiplantae > Streptophyta > Magnoliopsida > Poales > Poaceae > Guadua > Guadua angustifolia. Next base: position 46,081,461 of record CM070517.1, on the reverse strand, counting down.
GTGCCGACTGGAGGAGAAGGGCGAGAAGCCCTGTACCACCTGCTTCACCGACCCAACCATTCGTAAGCGCAAGAAACTCCGTCCCAATTCTTTCGAGAAGCATTACACTGCCTGCCACCGACAAATCATGCGCAAGAATTCGAGGCGTACAGAGTGCACTTACTGTAATAATTGGTTTGCTACCCTGGCCTCCTACTACGAGCACAAGGCTATTTTTCATCCGAACCAACGCTAGGCACTGCAACCAGGTGAAAATTTTGGAGTTCTTTGGAATTTTTTTGTCCGTTTTCCTAAAGAGAGTTTTGCACGACATTGCTAATTGCCTAAACTGTTGAAGCAATTGTTGAGTAATACAACATTGGGGCCTTATAGTTTTGCGCAACATTGCTGGTTGCATGGTTTGGTGGAACCAGGCGAAAGGGAAAGCGACCTGGTGTTGCTTTTTGTATATTCAGCAGTGCTTGGGTTGTTTGTCTTGTCTCTATCTTGGTTACGGGGAAGCGTTTGTAGTTGATGCACATGTTTGTGATCTAGTTGAGCTGCGTTGTCACAAGTGTCGTCGCTCTCGTTGATAGTTTGTGTTCATGGTTTCGATCGTACCATTTGATCTGATAGTTGTATATAGCATGGTTTTCCGCATATAGCATATAGCATGGTTTAGGGACTAATGTAAACTCAAACATTAAACTATGTCATGGACTAAACTTCCATAGTTCCTAACACTGAATTGACCCTTCAAGGCAATTTGTTGCCAGTTTGGCAGAATGGCAGGAACCATTTTGGTAATGAATTCTGGAACCGTACACCGACAATATATGTTCATCTATAAGAGCAGCAGGCTGTGGGTAGAGAGGGATGGAAGGGCAGACCGCATGTCTTGATGAAGCTTCGGTGACATCAAGCACAAGCACTGCTTAATGAACTCAAGGGCAGCTGGCCATTGTTTAGTCTCAATGAAAACGTAGTGGATGTCAAGCCTGCCGCACGAGAACATGACATTCGCTGGCTATCCTGTATAAAGTAATAATAGATAGTTACAAGGATTCAAGGATGGCAGATACAATACTACTCCTATGCCATCAGGTAGCATGCTTGGGATAGTTTTCTATCAATGATCGATCAGCAATGAACATGATGTTATAGGATAGCTAGAGACAGGGCATTCAAAAGAAAAAAAATCCCGTATATACGTGAATAAAAATGGTAGAGAGGTACGAAAACTAACCGGATATTCAGTCGCAAGATCAGGCTTGTAGAAATCATAAACGTGAGCCATGTGAGAAGCTCTGTATTTACTCTCGAATGAAATAGGAGCATTAGGACCAATGAGCATTGCAATAGCAAGAGCACCTTTGTCGGACGAAATGGCCCTTCCACATAAACCCGAACAGACAATAGCACAATGCGTAAAGTGGTTTGAGTATTCCACCGTAAACTAAAAGGATGTAAATTAGGCAACCCATGCTTAAAGAGAAGGCTGGGTGACAAACCGCACTGTCTGTACAAACAACAAGGTCATAGCGTCCGTCCCAGGAATTACTTTCAACCCAACTTATTTTCTAAGCGTTCATGGCTAGATAGGGCATATAAAAAGTTTCAAAACGGAAACGACGTCCTGGAAGGAAGACCCCGTGTCGCTTTGCTGTGTTGTCGGAATCCAAAAATTGGCCTACTCGGATTTTGAATCGTTAGCTGAGAGTTGGCAGGATGGTTGAGAAAGAAAACTAGACAAAAGGAGTAGAATTAGGACACCCACGGTAGTTTAATACTCCCTCCACCAGTGATAAATAGTTATTATTTTGAACATAAATATAATTAAACTTTTGAAACTTTAATCGTGGATATCTTTTCAAATATTTAAATCGGATATATTAAAAACCATATATGTGGATTTGTATCGAAAAGTATACTAAACCAGAGTGAGTATACTAAACTTTGATATTACATGATGATTCTTCACGAACGACCTGGTCTTTTGCCAAATAAAATCAGTTTCGTCTTGAAGAATTTCTTTTCTTTTTTTTGGATGAAGGGGAGCATAGTACATCTACATGTTCGAGTCGGAGTCCAAGAAGTGTCTTCATCGGATTCGGTTTTGGGGCTGCCTATTTAAGCAGGCCGTGTATTTCGAAGACCCACACGGCCGGCGACATCAAGGGTGTACCAAGAGACGTAGGGGAAACTGAGCTCCCTGTGGCTCGCCTCCGCCGCCCACCACGGCATCTGCCATCACAATGACCGCCGCCGCCGCCAGACCCGATTGGGCGGGGCTGCTGGAGGAAATGCTCCTGATTGTCATGGAGGAACTGGACATCCCCGACCTCATCCGCTCCGGCGCCGTCTGCGCCGCGTGGCACGCCGCTTCAGCCGCCTTACTCCGCCTCCGCCTCCCCCTTCCGGTCTCACCGAGGCAGCTCCCCTGCCTGCTCTACGCCTGCGACGCTTGCGCCCCCGACGCCGCGGCCGTCTACTGCCCCTTCACCGGCGAGTCCTTCCGCGTCCCCTTCCCGCTCTCGCCGCTCACCAGCCACTCCACGGTCGGCTCGGCCCACGGCTGGCTGGTCACCGCCGACGAGGCCTCCAACCTCCGGCTCCTCAACCCCGTCACTGGCGCCCAGGCCGCGCTCCCGCCCATCAGTACCATCCACCACGTCGAGAGCTTCGCCGGCGCCGACGGCGGTCTCATGTACAACGTCTTCGAGCGGTTCAGATACGACCCGGAGCCGACCCCCTTCACCGCAAGCGAGGCGCGGGGCTGCGTGTACAACCGGGTGTCCCTCTCCCGCAGCCCGTCCGCCGGGAGCGCGTGTGTCGCGCTGCTCGTGCACATGCCGATCGGCGAACTCTCGTACGCCCGACCCGCTGACAAGCGGTGGACGTGGGTCTCGCCGGACGACCACGAGTGCATCCGCGTCAGCTATGGCTTCCTCGATTCCTTCTTCAACGACGAAGATGGCTTGTTCTACGTTCTGCGCTGCGACGGATCCATATACACCCTAGACCTCAACGGCGATTCCCCAATTGTAACAAAGATCATGGGAGAAACGATGGAAGGGAAGGACGAACCAGACGGCATGTACCTGCTCCAGGCGCCATGGGGCGACATCTTGCAAGTCTGGAGGTGGAGGGACTACGTCGAATCGTCGACGCCCTCGGATCTTCCGGACGATCTGGAGGTGGGCGACGGCTACTACGACGAGGACATCGACCCATATATGGAGCTCAGGACGACTGACATTGAGCTCTACAAGGTCGACCTTGATGGGCAGAAGCTTGTGAAGATGACGAGCTTGGGAGACCATGCTTTGTTCCTCGGTTACAATTGCACCATGTGCCTTCCTACCAAGGATTTCCCGATGTTGAAGCCGAACTGCGCATACATCACGGATGACTCGTTCGAGGATGTCAGCATTTACAAGTATAACTGGCGAGAAATAGGCGTTTGGGACATTGAGAGCAAGAGCTTGCAGAGCTTCGACGCCGCAGCGCCGCCTTTGCATCCGTGGCTGAATTGGCCTTCCCCGGTTTGGATAACACCCACCCTTTTCTAGGGGGGGCAGTAGTGTTGACTTTAGTAGAGGGTGCATCCTCCAATCTCAGCCTGCTCGCTGTAAGTCGTAGAACAAATTAGTATCGATTAGTTATGAATAACCTATCAAATGAATTCGTATTTCTGAATTTGTTTTACTTATCAAATGGATGTATTGATGTTCGCCCACAATAATCAAACTTAAAGCGTTGGGTTGTCCTACATATGGATGTCTTCGTGTGAGGGGAACATAATAATTCATAATAGTTGTTTTGTACCTAATGCTTCCTGTCACTTTAGTATTTTTTTTTTGCTTTTAACTTGTCTCTTTTAGAAATCATTCCATCCATAAACTACTGATGTATTTTTTCGCTCTTGACTCGTCTCTTTTAGAAATCATTCCATTCATAAACTACTGATGTGGTTATGGACCAAGCGGTAGAAAAAGGGATGTCCTCGCACCGGACCCAGGGGTACTTTTGGAGCCAGTACGCTAGGGATGAATGTACGTATACTATATATTAAAGTGGCGAGGATTGTCGGCTTGTGAGGGAGGCCACGTATCGGCCTTCGCAGAGAAGTCCGTCGAAAAATTAGAAATTGCGTTTAAGTCTTTTTAGCAGTTTTTTAATAAAATAAACTTGAAAAAATAAAATTACATTTAGGTCCCTCTGTGGTTTACATTTAGGTCCTCCTGGTGGTTTTTAGAGGAGCGGACCCCGGAAAAAAATTACTTTAGGTCCCTCTACGGTTTACGCTATTCTTTCACGGTTTTTATAGAAATGGTCTCAAAAACAAAAATACACCCCACAAAAAAACACAGATTTGTCGAAGATTTATAGTGGCCCATAGATTCGCTGATGGGTTCTAACGACCCATTTTTTTTAAAAAAAATATGAAAGCCAAAAATACGATCAAATTTTCCAAATTACGTTAAAAAACAGTTGCGGTTTTCTTAAAAAAACCCCAACGGGTCTTAACCATGGTTTTCTCAAAAAAAAATACAGGTTCGTCAAAGATTTATAGCAGCCCATAAATTCGCTGACGGGTCCTAATGACCTTTTTTTTTAAAAAAAAACGAAAACCGAAAATCTGACCAAATTCCCTAAATCTAAAAAAACACATATTCGTCAGAGGTTTATAGCAGCCTATAGATTCGCCGACGGGTCCTAACCGCGGTTTTCTAAAAAACATAGAGTCGTTCAGGGTTTATAATAGCCCATATATTCGTCGATGGGTCCTAACTACCCATTTTTTTAAAAAAATACGAAAACTGAAAATACGATTAGATTTCCCAAATTTTACATATTGCATCGTCGTGCACGATGTAGCGTAACGCGTTACCCTGGCTAGTGATATGTGTAAATGTGAAAAGATGCTATGGACCACACCGTAGAAAAGGGTAGCAAAGGGTGCGAGGGGGTCCCCTATCTTTTTTTGTCGCGTCCTAGTGCAACAAAGGGTGCGAGGAGGGGGCAAAGCTTAAACTAATGAGGAATATACTTCAACACTTCTCCTCACGTATAGACTTCTCTGGCTTAGGACGGGGAATAGAAGTGGGCTACAATTATTTTTGTAATTGCGCCAACCGAGTCTTGAATTCGAGACCTTTTGGTTCTGATATCATATCTAGTTGTATGCATCAGCTAATTCACCTAAAAGTTTAAGTTAATGAGGAAAGGTGAGCAATTTACTTATATTTCAACAGGTTAGAAGGGGGAGATGAATCCAAGCGCCATCCCCAATCTTTTTTTATCCCGTCGTAGCGTAGCGAAGGGTGTGAAGGAGTAGGCGAATCCAAACGTCGTCCCCTATCTTTTCTAGTTGCGCCCTAGCATCATGAAAGGTGCAAAGGGGGAGACGAAGCCGAGCATCATCCCCTATCTTTCTTAATCGCTCCCTAGCGCCATCCCCTGCTGTTCCCTAGGTAGGACACCTTCGGCAGAAGAAGCACCCCCTCGTCTCAGAGCTGCAGGGGGTGCGCCATGAATGAAGCCTTCAAACGCACACCGAAGGTTTCTGCCAGCTTCCGAAGGGACATGCGCCACCCTTGCTAGATCTGAACAAGCATGCTAGAGGGGGTAAACCCAGGAGGGATAGCGAAAACGAAGGGAGGTCTACCCAAGCGGTCATCATGGCATGTATGGGTCTACACGACAAGTCATCATAGTGCCTACGAGTTAGGTCCCACGAGTGGGAAAGTACCGGAGGGCCTCTAGCACCCTATGGGTTGCATAGGGGCACAATTGTAAGATCACCTCGGGTCAACAGGGTCCCTATAAATAGCCCCTGGCCTGGAATTTTTAAGGACAGGCAATACATTGGAAATAACACAGTAAACATCTTGTTCATCCCCCTCGCACACAGATTCTAGAAATTATTCCATCCATAACCTACCTAGGAAGTTATGCTTAGGTAAAAAAAAACGCACAAGGTTCTCCACACATGGCCTTCATGATCAAATTGAATGGAAATAAGTAACCTGATGAAATTTTCCAACAAATTTGGATGAATAAGTGAGCAGTTGTGAATTTGATGCAAGTACGTTACATGTTCCAATAGCCATGCACTGTGGTGATTTTGAATGAAAATGTAGTCAACTAAATATCCTAATTAATGAGAGAAACCAAAAATCAGTGTAATCGTCTGATGTGTTCCTCCTAATTTGGACTTCGAGTTATGGACACCAGATGATCACGCCTCTGCTTATTGGAGCTTGAGACTGTATGGGGTGGGGGCAGGGGGCGGTGCTGGCCGACACGGGCGACGGGGGAGAAGAGACGGCAACGCTAGCAACAGGAAAGAGGTGGTGCTTGTCGCCGGTAGAGATGTGGTGGTGTCAGCCGACTGGTGAGGCGCATAGTGTGACATGGATCAACTATCAAGATTCAAGAATAGCTAATTAATGCGTAAGCTGCCTGATTTTTTACATTACCACACGCGAAAACTTGCAAACCAATCTGAAACAGATAGAATTGCAAGAGCTTCCTTCAAGTATAATATGAAAACAATGAATCTTTAACTTGTGCAATCAACTCTCTCCTCTCTTGTGCAGCAAATCTTCCTCTCTCAACTCATAGCAATCACGCCAATCGTGATGTCCAATGGCTTTTCTTTATTTCATATAACTCAACTCATAATTTGTAATCTTGCTACATGGGGTGCACCTCTTAGCCTTACATTGGTACTCATGCACGGCCGAAATACATCTAAAATTACTCAAATTCAACTCGTACTGAACAATTTGGATCACACGACCATTTCGACCAGCGGGTATTCAGTTTAGTGGCATATATGTACGTACGTATAATGCGGCGTGCGACAATCATCTTGTCGTCGTCGCCGATTCGTCGGAGATTATCGGATCACCATGCATCAAGCAGCTAGCTAGGCTCCAAAGACCGGCGATCCGCGCCGTGCATGTCATGAGTCACAGACTGATTCGAGTCCACCATAGTCATCGATCTTAATTCAGACCAGGCACGTCTCCCTACCTATTTGCGCAGCTCCTAATGAGTGATGACTTTTCTAGTTTTACTTACTTTATTTTTCTCAAATTTAGTTTTTTATCGAGCAAAATTATAAATCTAGTTTTTTATTTTTACCGTGCTTCACTACCGTAAAAGACGGCCAGCCGCGCTCCCGCCCTTGCCTAGTTATTTATGATAAAGAAAAGTATTGTAGAGCTTCTCGTAAACGATTAACAAAGTGTGTTATTTATTTATGACCAGTAGTTGCTAACACTTGCCCTACCATCATCTTTTAGTAGTGAAAAGCCTTCTCCGAATTGGTGAGATTGGTGGTCAATAGCGAAAATTATATTTCAATCCTTTTTTTTTCTTGTGTTTCACTGTACGTTTATTGCTACTTAATAGCTTCGAAGAACATAAGCAATGAACAAAATTTAAACCACTATAGTTGGAAGTTCTTTTGGTACACCCTTGATGTCGCCGTGTGGCTCTTCGAAATACACGGCCTGCTTAAATACCCCCCAACCCCCACAAAACCGAATCCGATGGGGACACTTGTTAATTAGAGTCCGACTCGAACATGTACTACTACTAGATCATCTTCTTCATCTAAAGAAAGAAAAAAAATTATACATAATAGATCATCTCCTTCAATTCATTTAGTAAGTGCAATATCAAAGGTGCAAAGGAACATATATATACATCTCGATGGAACAAAGATAGCTACAGGCTGCAGCGGATTCACGTTTCCCGGAGCATCTCATCCTCTAATTATTTGGTCTTCCCGTTGCTCTTCTCGTTCAGAAGGTAGGACTTAACACTCCGCATTTTGGTGATCATATTGTCAGATTACTTTAAATTTCATTAGTATATAATGTCTGTTGGTTCAATCATAACATTTTCGAAAATGCTCTCTCCGCAGTCTGCTGCCTGCATGGAAAACATTCAGAATCAAATCGGACATTTAAAAAAATGAAAGGCTCCAATGTGTATTAATCGACAATTGCTTCAAGAGTTTAGGCAATTGGCAATGTTGCGCAAAACTCTCTTTAGGAAAATAGACATAAAAAAATACCTAATAGTTCCAAATTTTTCACTTCGTTGAGGTACCCTAGCGATGGTTCCGATGAAATATCGCCTTATGCTCGTAGTACGCGGTCAGGGTGGCAAACCAGTTGTTGCAATAGGTGCACTCAATGCGCCTCGACTTCTTACGCATGATTTGTCTGTGGCAAGAAGTGTAATGCTTCTTGAAAGAATTGGGATGGAGTTTCTTCCGCTTACGAATGGTTGGGTCGGTGAAGCAGGTGGTACAGGGCTTCTTGCCCTTCTCCTCCAGTCGGCACTCGGTAAAGAACTCAAGGAGAGCGTGCTGGAGCGCCTCGGCGGTGTCGAATACGGGGACCTGGTCCTCCTCGTGCTGCGGCGGCGGTTCGTCGTCGAACTCCTCCCCTTCCTCCACCGAATCGAGCCAGTCGTCCAGGACATCGTCGGCGTCGGGGATTTCACCCTCCTCGTGCCGCGGCAGCTGCTGGTCGTCTTTGACGGCGCCGCCGACCTCCTCCTCCTCCATCCCCTGAAGCCATCCCTCCGGGGCGTCATCAGCATCATGGACCTCCCGCTCGTGCAGATGCGGGTGTACGTCGTCGACGGCGGCGCCGCCGAACTCCTCCTCGACGTCAAACCGCTGATCCTTCGGCACCTCTACTCCATTGCCATGGTCACCCATACCATCCGAGCTATCTTGGGAAAGGATCGAACCCATACCAAGCGAGAGGATCGAACCCATATCGCCCGAAAGGATCGAAGGGCTTGTTTCTTGGGTTCCTGGCTTGGGAGGCGAGAGGTCGTGGTTCTGTTTGATCTCGGAAGTGGGGTACGAGTAGTGGGGTTTAAGGGAAGCGGGCGCGGGGTACGAGGAGTTGAGTTTTAAGGCCATTAGTGGCTCGTCTGACGCGTGAGAGAATAGGCTGCGCGTGATCGACCGTCAGAAAATGATCCGACGCTTATGGTCTCCTAACATCAGTTACCTCTAATTTTGTTAAGCATAGTTAATATGGACGTCTCAGAAAACCGTTTAGTATGATCGCAAAAAGCATCATATGGGCGGTCTGTTTAGACCTGTACGTATGAGCATGCCACATTTTCTGTACATTATATTCTTCCGTGAGAGGTTTGCTTCTAAATTGTTCAGCACATCAGTTCCCTGGGAGTCTAGTCCATCCCAACAAAGTTCAATGGTGCATGTTAACTAGTGGTGGGTATTTTTTAATCGAAACTAAGAAAACAAACATAACTAAAAAAAATCAATTTTTTTTTTAGTTTTGGTTTAACGTTCGGTTTTTATTTCAATATTATTCGGTTTTCGGTTCGATTCTTTAGAAATCGAAAGACCGAAGAACCGAATCACACTTCTAACTTCCATGAATTCCCCATTCTTCAAATCGCCTCCGACCATTCGGGCGTTCTAACCCACTCCTTTCGCCCTCTCTCTCTCTCACACACATGGAGCTCTCCAAACCCTAGCCGGAGACCAAGGTTTCACTATATTTGTTTGCAGCTCACTATGCGTACAGACCAAGGAAGCACTCAATTGAAGAAATAGTTAAGAGCATCTCCAATGGTACTAGCTATAATAAATGTCCATGTCATCTATAGATAGCATATAGACAACCTCTACAATGGATTAGCTATAGCATTGTCTATGAAATTAAATATTGGCCCACATGTAATAGATAATAAGTGCCTTGGAATTAGTTATAGCCTGACTATAAATTAGTAGCCGGTGGGGATGTGGTGGCTTCGCCTCGAAATCTCCTTACCCCATCATGCTGTGTCAGAAGCGGGTCTGCTGTGTTAGGTCCGTCGATTACAAGGAATTCTGCTACAAGCCCATTCCTCTGACGCCTCACTCCTACCCGTCACAAAGGGGTCACATCCCGAGCGAACCGGGTGAAGCCATGCGTCGGCATTAATTGAGGCTGAAGGAACGGGACAACACAGAAGGGTGTAATAAATGTATGTAGATCAGCATGATGACACTCCTTTTACCTGCCCGAGTTGGCCCGGCCTATATAAGGGCACTCGGGTGCATGGGAAAAGGGGTCGAGAGCTCAGCAATAGAACCTAAGGAAGAAATTGTAACCTAAGAGCATTGTACTAGCTTCAAACCTTCAACAAGAGATCTAGCAGGACGTAGGGCTGTTACCCTCCTTGGAAGGGGGCCTGAACCTGGGTAAAATCTGCGTGTCATCTTAGTTTATAGGCTCCGGAATCCTTCGTGTGGAAGTCGCTAGGGTTTTCACTCGTTCGGGTTTACCAGCCGCGAAGACGTCCTCCTACTGAACCAAACCCGGTCTGTAGACTCGAGCCTGTCAGGTGGAATACGCCGACAATATGGTATATGCATGGACTAATCGGCTAGTTAGTAAAAAAAACACAGAGATATAGAACTAAAATTCTCGAAAGAATTATAAGCAGGACAAACATATAGACTTCCAAGTTTCTGCAAGACTCAAATTGATCTTTAAAAAATCTGCTAGTGTCTTAGGCGTTAAGTTATCATAATCTAAAAAGCCAAAAGTAGCTAAGTAAAAGATCCATTATTAGTACACAAAAAGATGGCCCGAGTCAAAAGAGTATAAAAAAAAGATGGCCAGTGGATCCCATGTGGAATCTTTTTGTTTCTTCCTTTTAGCATTTTCTTAGGAAGAAAGGTAATCGTCAAGAGGTGATGCACCGAAATGGCCGAAGATCCCACCGTTGAATTGATATATATTTACTAAAATGTTAATTCCCGAAGATTCCACCGTTGGATTGGCATGCAATTTGGACTGTAGAAACTAACTCAATAAGAATCAGCTCAATCGGATATACAGATTTAGAGTTATGACCTTCACAAGTTGACTATACCAATAAATGATAGGGACCTGGTAATTTAGAGGCCCGGGGTGACCGTCCTGCCTGCCCTGCCCAGGGCCGGGCCTTTCCCAGCAAATCACTTGCCCTTTGGACTGATCGATCATTCAGTAAGTGCAATATAAAGGTGCAAAGGAACACAATACATCTCCATGAAACAGAGATCGCTGCAGGCTGCAGCGGATTCACGTTTCCTGGAGCATCTTATCCTCTAATTATTCGGTCTCCCCGTTGCACTTCTCGTTCAGATGGTAGGACTTAACACCCCCTCTTGGTATCACATTACCAGTTTACTTTAAATTTCATTAGTATATAATATATGTTGGTTCAAAGGTAGCATTTTCGAGTTAACTCTCTTGGTTGAAGTGAGGACAAAAAGATCAAGGGAGGTGCTTGTTACACATACGTGCCCACCCTGTGGGTAGGATGTGATTTTAGTGAACTTTGAGCTACACGGTTGTCGGCGTACTTTGCGCCAGAGTACCCTCTCCATCGCACAAAAGCAGCCGCGTATGCTCGAGGAGCAGTGGGCGAGATGCCCCTGCTGGCCCAAATACCACCACGTGGCGGCTTTGGCGGCGGGTGGGCGAAGCACGCTCGCCGCCAGTGTTGGCCCACGTGGCGTTCGGGCGAGCAGTGGGCGAGACGCCTCGCCGCCGGCGCCCAAACCCACGTGGCGACTGGCAGCGAGTGGCGAGCACGCCGCCGCCAGTGCCGCCCACGTGGCGTTCGGGCGAGCAAGTGGGTTAGACGCCGCCGCTTTCGGCCCGCCACCACATGGCGCCCTAGCAGCGGGTGGGCGAGCACGCCGCCGCCAGTGCCGCCCACGTGGCGTTCGGCGAAGCAGTGGGCGAGACGCCCGCCGCCCGCCGCCAGTAAGAAGGTGGGGCGAGGTGGCTTCACTCAAGTCTCCTTCCCTATCGTACCGCCAGAGGCAGCTCGCTGCGGTCGTCTCTTGATCTGTGAGGATTTCGCCATAAGCCCATTCCTCTCGACGCCTCACCTACCCGCCGCAAAGGGGTCATATACGGGCGGACCAAGCGGCTTACAAGCGTCGGCATTTAATGAGGTTGGAGGAACGGACAAAGCACGGGAAGGAGTAATAAATGTATGAAGATCAGCATGATGACCCCCCTTTTACCTACCCCCGTTAGCCTGGGCTATATAAGGGCCCTCTGATGCATGGGGAAGGGGGTCGAGGGATCAAGAGTTCAGCAGTAAAGCCTAAGGAAGAACTTGTAACTTGAGAGCTCTGTACAAGCTTCAAACACTCTATAAAAGATCTAGCAGGACGTAAGGCTATTACCCCGGTGGAGGGGCCTCAACTCGGGTAAAAATCAGGTGTCATCTTAGTTCATAGGCTCCGAGTCCTTCGCGGGAGTCATTAGGGTTTTCACTCGCTAGGGTTTGCCACCATGAAGACGCCTCCCATCGAACCAAACCCGATCCAGAGACCCGGGCTCGTTCGTGGAATACGCCGACAGACGCGCGCCAGGTAGGGGGCTAGTGGTTGGTTCTCCCGGCCAACTCCCCGGCGGACTTCAGTGTCCGTGATTTGGAAGCAAGCCCGCGCATCTAAAGATGGCGGGTTCTCAACATCAAGAAGCGGCGGGGGCGAGCGTCGCCCAGGGCGCGTCCCGGCAGTCTCGCCGGACGAAGGATCATCTCACCCCGCCCCTACAGGGTGGCAACATTGCTCCTTTGGAGGCGGCGGAGCACCCCGTGCGACGTCGGCTGGCCATGGAGGCAGCTACTCCTCGCTTAGAACTCGCATGTTCGCTTCCTCTTGACCACCCCGGTGGAACTCGCAGAGACTCTCGCCACCGTGGTCAGCGAGCATCGCCGGTCTCGTGGACGCGCCCAACTCCGTAGGTTTCGACCGGCCGTACTGCTTGGTCCACCGCTGTTTAGGGCGATGCCGAAGACTCAGCGTTTAGCCGCCTCTAACGGAAGTAGCTTTGGCCAGCGGGCGGAGCCGAAGGAAGGGCGCGCATGAGTGGTCCTGCCCGCAAGGACCGTGGGGACCTCCGAACGCACTGGATGAAAGCCGCCAGCGGGGATGACCTCCATGGTCGCCACACGCCGCCGGCCCAGAGCGCCGCACGGGAAGCGGATAGCCTCGACGGTGAGAGTCCCTCCCATGGCTCTCACTTCTGACCAAGGAGGAGGTTCACCTTCGATTCTATAGGAAGCCGAGCCCCGCGCCCCGGAACGGTCTCCGGACGGGCCTCCAATGAAGCGGCTGGGTTTCTTTTCTGGCGTCGGGTGCTGTGCCTTCTCCCGACGGCACAAGGCCGCGTGGCGTGGTTCGACAGTTCCGCCGGCGTCCATAGAGAAGTATGACGGCACCACCAACCCGGAGGAATTTCGCAGATGATACCACGGTGGTGCGAAAGTGGCGGGTCTAAAAGATCATGGCCAACTACCTCCCACGGCCTTGACGGCTCTCGCCGTTCTTGGTTGTTAAATCTCCCCCGAGGGTCGGTGCACTCGTGTGAGGAGTTGTGCGGCCTCTTCGTCACCAACTTTCAAGGCTCCTTTGCGCAGCCAGGCATGGAGGATGACCTCCATGCCCTCGAGCAGGAGAAGGGGGAGTCGCTGCGCGACTTCATCCGGCGGTTTTGCCACCGCCGCAACACGATCCCCACATTTCGAGCAATCGGTCGCCATCGCCAAGAGGCGTCGAGACCGTAAGATGAAGGAGAAGATGGCCACCCGTATTCATCAATACCACCTCCGAAGTTCTTCTCCTCGCACATAAGTGTGCTTGGCCGCGGAGGCAGGGGCTGGCGTCGGCCCTAGGGATGGCCGAGAAAGGACGGCCGGAACCTCGAAGGGTTCCAAATGGCGCGGCAAGAAGGCGCGAAGCGTGAGGCAGAGAGACCGGCGGGTCTTGGCCGCCGAAGCGACAATGAGGACCCAGCAAGGCGAAAGCGCAATCGTGTGGATCGGCGCGATGACCGCCGTGACCGGCGCGACGACCGCCGTGATCGGTGTGATGACCGCCGCGAACAAAAAGAGGGCAAGCTCTATTGCCCGATCCATCGGACCAACACTCATGACCTGGACGGCTGTCGGGTCGTGAGCAAAATGGTGGAGAAGCGGCTCAAGGAACGCCGCCCCGACGATGATCAAGACGAGGATCCCGCCCCGCTGGCCTTCCAGCAGGCGGACCACGCCGTGGCGTACATCCATGGTGGCTCGTCCACCTTTTCCTCCAACGCCGCATACAAACGGCTGAAGAGGGAAGTGTGCGCCACAGCATCAAGCTTAGGGGCGGGTCGGATGCTGATGTAGTCGGAGAAGACGATCACTTTCAGTCGGGCTGACCTCCCTGAAAGCACCACCGCACTAGGGTATCTCCCGATCGTGGTGTCGCCACCATCCTAATGTACGATCGGGCGTAGGCCGTGGACGGGGGGAGCTCCATCAACCTCCTGTCCTCTTCGGCGTTCCTGGCGCTCCAGATCCCGCAGCAGATTCAAGGCCCGGCTCGCTTTCTTCGGGTAGCCCCGAGGCTGGTTTGATGCCCCTCGGTCAAGCGCCTCCCGCCACCTTCGGGAGAAGGACAATTACCGTGATCGAGATGGTGGACTTCGAGGTCGCCGATTTCGACCTCCCTACAATGCTTTGCTTGGTCGACCGGCGTTGGTCAAGTTCATGGTGGCAACCCACTATGCCTACATGGTGGTGAAGATGCCGGGCCCGGCCCTGCTACAATCCGGTGGACAGTCGGAGGCCTTATGCCGCCACAAGTAGGCATGGGACTGCCGATGCCACTCAGACGGGCGTGGCTGACGCCACTGCTCGGGAGCCCCTCAGCCCGACCACGCCTCGCCCTCAGGGAGGTTAAGGTGGTCGCCTGAGTGAGGGCGAGCCCTGAAGATCACAACATTGGCGCCAGCCTCGGCGCCAAATAGGAAGACGCGCGCCACCTTCCTCCAGCCTAACTCCGACGTGTTCGCCGCAACCGTCCGACATGATCGGGTCCCCAGGAGGTGATCGAGCACCGATTAGCAACGCCTCGGCGCGCCGGTCCAAGAAAAGGTCCGGAGGCAGGCGCCAGAGCGGCAAGATGCTATTCGGGAGGAGGTAGAGAAGCTGCTGCGCGTAGGGATAGTCAGGGAAGTCTCTCACCCCGAGTGGCTTGCCAACCCTGTGCTTGTCAAGAAGTCCAACGGGAGATGGCGCATGTGTGTCGACTTCACCGACCTCAACAAGGCCTGCCCGAAGGATCCTTCACTACAGAGATCTTGCTCAGTGTCCTCGGCTTTTACCGACGACACAGATGCCAAAACCGCCGACAGAGCTATGTCGCGGCCTCCCGACGACACAAGTCCCACGACACGTAGTCGACGACATCGAGTACCTATGTCGACGCCACAATAAATCCCGAGGACACAGATGCCATCCCGGCCAGCCCGACACCCGGACATTTGTCGCTTCGGCTTAAATTAGATCGCCAAACAGATGGCACACTTTTGTCCTCGGCTTAATTAATGCCGCCGACCTGTAGTAGACATCCGTGTCTTCGGCCCGGGCTATAGCCGACGATACGCACTTCTTGATTGCCGTAACTCGGGCTATCTTGTGTCGTCGGCATATTTAGAGCCGAGGACACAGAGTGGACATCTGTGTCCTGGGCCGGGCTATAGCCGACGATTACGCACTTTTGCGCGATGCAAGACTGGGCTATCTTGTGTCGTCGGCATATTTAGAGCCGAGGACACAGAGGACATTCAGTGTCCTCGGCCTCGGCTATAGCCGACGACACGCACTCTTCCGTGCCGTAACTGGCTATCTTGTGTCGTCGGCATGATTGGAGCCGAGGACACAGTTGTAAAAATAAAAAAATACCGAATTTTATAAAAATCCAATTTTAACCTCGCAAAAACCCCATTCCCAGCAGCTTTATATCCCCAATTGCCCGTAACAATCACAATATATAATTTCACACACATTCACATTCATCAATACAATTCACAAATGATCAAAGTTTCCATTGACACATTCACATTCACAAATATCACCGTAACAATGACAATATAATTGCACTAGCTGCTTCCAACGTGTTTTGCTCAAAGTTCAAGACTATGAATCATCGAGACAAGAAATAAGAACATGGACAAGCCACACTAGTAAATTTCAAAACCGACATGTAGGTCATTGTTTGGAGAGATTATCGGTTTCATTCCGGGATAATTAATGAATCCAAATTTTGATACAGTTCTTCAAATTATCCGGTATGGACATCACAAGAAACCAAAGAAACAAAACATCAGACACCGAGCTATGCCATAATTAGCTAGCAAAATCATAGGAAAAATAAAACTCTAAAAATATATGTTTTAATACCTTCATAGTGTGCTCTAAACTCATTCGATGTACCTAGAAGCAAGTTTCAAGCTCCACAAGATTTAGTGGATATGGGGTATTTTAGTTTCTCCCGATTCTCGACATTTTGTACCGCAGAAACAAAATAAAACAACTTAAAACTCTCTCAATCACAATAAAGTATAATAATAACTCCTTTTATCGACAAAATAAAGCATAATAATAACTAGGCATACGATTGAAAGAAAACAAAAGTATGTAAGTACTTACAACCAAACTTTCCTCCATCGAGCAATTGTTCTTATTTTGGATGCAACTTCTTCACTAGCTGTTTCCAATGTGTTTTGCTCAAAGTTCTGAAGACTATGATCAACACCATATTTCACTCAACCTAAAGCAATTTCCATTTATTAAAAGATTGTAATGCACTTAAAGAGTAAAAAATTTCGGAAGCACTTCCCCTAAAACTAGGACATCCACTCAGCAGACAAAAGACAACAGTTGATATGATAACAACATAAAGCAAATTAGGATAGCCAACCAAGCACATATAGCACATATAGCAAAATGCATTAATAATTCACAAATTCAGCTCACAAACCAAAAGTGTACATCACATTCACAATCAATGTGTCTATGAACCAAAGAAAAGCAATAATTAACTAAGTCTGTGAACCAAAGAACGGATCAAGAAACACATCGTCGATTTAATTGATCTGCAGCCGATCTAGTGCCATCGAATCACCCATGAGCATTCGCCGCAGAGCAAAGCGCAATTGAGGTGGACACCTACAAGAATAGAGGAAACCACAATTTTCAAAACTCTTGTGCATTTGTGTACTTGTATGAATAGTTAGCTAAAATCGAACAAATGCATTACCCCTGCGGCGGGCGCTTGTCGGTGTTCTGCGTGAAGAACGGCGGCGGAGGTGGCATTCTGCTGGTCGCCGGAGGGTCCCGCCGCAACGCATCGTGGATATGATATGTTAGCATCTCAAACGTAAGTACAACGAGCTACGATACAATCTTAATTACCGAAATAGTTGTACATCCAGAGGTTCGACTCGAGGGCCTCAGATCGCCTCCTATCCTCCTCTCGCTCCCTCCGCCTCCGCTGCTCATCCGCCTGCCGCTGCTCATCCGCCTCAGATCTCTGCCGCAATCTCTGCGATCATCTTCGCCTGGGCTTCTAGCGTGGCATTGGCGGAAGAGGCGGCTTCTTGCTGCAGGTCTCCGACTTGGCCATTTGACTATATATACACATCGAATCATTTATTAGAATTACATATCATGTCCATTTGAATCTACAGAATTAAAATGCACAACAACCATACCACTCATCGAGGTTATATATGATTTCTTAGCCACACTAGAATAATGCCCAGATATTCCTTGCTTGACTCAGATTTTGTAAAGGACGAGCTTAAGAACGATCCGTTGTCTAGTTGAGTATCAAGTTAGCTACGGTTCTAAGTAATACCGATGAAATATCATGTGCGATCCTATGTAATTGTACCAATCATAACTTACCGAAATTATTAGAAATTTCAAAGACTCTCCCTAAACCTAGGACATCCACTCACAGACAAAAGATGATTTAATATAATAACAACCACATATAGCATATACATTTCTCATGGATTACTCGGCCACATTTTGCATATACATTTCATTGCATCACAACATTATGCACATACATTCCATCACAAATTTAGACTACATTCGCATATATATTGGGCTACATTCACACCGGAGATTACCTTAACCTGAGATGGCGACTAGGAGGTCGAGGGCGGACCGACGGGCGTGGACGAGCTTGGGAAAGCTGGCGGCGTGGTTCGGTGTGGACGACCTCCCACAATTATTGTTCTCCTAAACAAGACATGCAGGCAAAAATCAATAAAGGCCTCGAATTTAGCAATATGCCCACTAACTGGAGGCATATCAGCATCACTTTTGTTTCCTCCGGCTTGCTAGATAATCTTTGAATGCTCTTTCTAATGTCAAGTAGGACCTCACATGAATCCACCTATGCAAGACATGGTGCATAATAATCTCTCCCAGATACAGAGTAAAATCTCTAGCGATAATGTGTCTACCTTGCTAAATCACATCAAACACAATTTCTAATCTCTCCCATCCTCTAACCAAAATCATCTCAAAACCGTAAACCTAGCTAGACATTTGCACAAACACCATACATGCAAGCTAAACTCAAAGAAGATATACCTCCAATTTCACACACCAAAGAGGAGGAGGCACCAATGAGTCGTCGGGCTAGAGCGACACTGCAGAGGAGAGGAGGCGCGCCACGAGCGTGAGCAATGGGCGGGCGGCCGGGCACACCCGGAGGCGCGGGCGGGAGGCTTGGCGCTGGGCCGACCGGCCGGAAGGAGGCGCCGACGGCCGGAAGGGCGCAAGGAGGCGGCGCGCAAGGACTCGGGGGCGCAGGGACGGCCGTGGAGGGGCGCAGGAGTCGAGGGCGCAGCGGCTGGAGTCGGCTTCGGCACAAGACGGAGGATGTGCGACGAGGAACAATCGAGCGGATGTGCTAAGTCCCAGATCGAGCCGACCTGTTAAATCCAATACTTGTGTCGTCGGCCTACAGTGAAACCGCCGACATCGAAGCCTGACCCACCGCAGAGACACGGAGGCTACCGAGGAATGTGCTAAGTCCCAGAGCCGCCGCTTTGTTAAATGCAATACTTGTGTCGCCGGCCTAACATAATACCGCCGACATCGAAGTCGGACCCACCCGCAGACAGGATCTATGTCGCCGCCTACATCGGATCGACGACACTAAGTCATCTCTCGTGTCTTCGCTTATATGAAACCGACGACATCGGGCTATTTTTGTCGCCGCCTACACCGAACCATGGACACAGATATGGGTATCAACCATTGGTGCATCCATCTACATAACTAATTTGAATTAATATATATAAATTAATGTCCCTTAAAAATTATAGTATACCAATGTCCCTTAAACTATAGCATATACCTAAAAGCCATTTTTGCAATTTCATAGATATTATTAATCAATTAAACCCTACGCACACAAAGATGCACGGCCCACAAATGAGAGAGACAATAAAGTTGTGGCGGTTGATGACAACCCATTTAAATAGCTCACACTTATATCGGCGGCTATGTCAACCATTCCAACAAGATATTTTTCGGACCAGTTTAAGGTTTTAGAACATGCACAACCTATTCCATTGCTCGCTTCTTCTTTCACCCAAGATTTCATCGCCACAAGAAGTTCTATGAAAACTCAAGGGAGTAACAAAGTCACCACCACCGTGACATTCTTCGACACTTTTCTACCTACGACGGGTCGAACGAGACATTTCTAGGGTCACTTTAAGATTTTACAACATACACAAATTTATTCCAGTCATTAATTCTCGCTTCTTCAATCGCCCAAATGATGGAACGTCATAAGGTTCTACTCAAACTCGACGATCGCACGGAGACATCACACAAATATTGTCACATACCAATTAACTAAATAATAAAAATTACATTTCATATAGATGTGTGTTGTCTAACAACTATTCTAAAAGCTCTATTTAAGTTTTCTTAATTTTAAAAACAACAAAAACATTTTCAAATAGATTTTATGAATTAGTCTCGAATTACTATTGTCGTCTGCTAAAATAAAGCCGCCGACAAAATTTTATCTCGTGTCGCGGCCATACTTATGCCGGGACATAGACCATTTTATCGTCATTGCTTTCTCTCCGACGACAAAAAGTCTTCGTGCATGAGCAACTGCAGGTTGGTCCCACATGGCGGAGTGCCTCAGATCGTCGGGTTTATGTTAGCCGCCGACATTACCTTGTGTTGGCGGATCTGAAATTCAAATTTCATCGCTACCGCACTTCGCTTGGGCGGAGTGGTCGTGTGTCGTCCGTTAAGTTAGACCGAGGACACGTGTCGAGCTCTATGTCGTCGGGTTAAGTGCAGCCGAGACACACCGCTTGGTCTATATATATCGCCGGTTTGCATTATAGCCGCCGACGAGGGTAACTTTGTGTCGCCGGCTATTTTACCGACGATAAAAATGTTTCGCCGAGGACACCGTTTGTTTCTGTAGTGCTTACCCCCGCCATGAAGTCGACCTCATTGTTGATTCCACGGTCGGGTGCGAGCTACTGTGCTTTTCCCGTTAGACCCTCAAAACTCACACGATTTACACTATTTGTCTTACGGCGGCTGGTGCG
This sequence comes from Guadua angustifolia, assembly GCA_036346375.1. Taxonomy (NCBI): domain Eukaryota; kingdom Viridiplantae; phylum Streptophyta; class Magnoliopsida; order Poales; family Poaceae; genus Guadua; species Guadua angustifolia. Next base: position 46,060,984 of record CM070517.1, on the reverse strand, counting down.
GCGGACGCAGCGCCCCTGCATCTAGTTTAACTCAAATCTGGAGATTTTTTAAGCAAGTAGCTCTTCCGAGATTTGTTTTGGGTCCGTTTGAATGTCTGAATTGGAATTAGAATCCCAATTTCAATTCAACTGATAATTGAAATTGGCTAACAATTCTTATTGTTATGTTTGGTTGGCAGAGAAATTGTAACATGGAAATGAATACTAAGCTAATTCTAAATTTCGTTTGTTTGCCAAAGAAAACTTGAGCATATAAAAATGATATCGATTAAAAGATGATCACGCTTCTGCTTATTGGAGCTTGAGACTGTTTGGGGTGGGGACAGGGGGCGGTGCTGGACGCCACGGGCGACGGGGGAGAAGAGACGGCAACGCTAGCAACAGGAAAGAGGTGGTGCTTGTCGCCGGTAGACATGTGGTGGTGTCAGCCGACTGGTGAGGTGCATAGTGTGACATGGATCAACTATCAAGAATAGCTAATTAATGCCTAAGCTGCCCGATTTTTTACAGCACCACACACGAAAACTTGCAAACCAATCTGAAACAGATAGAATTGCAAGAGCTTCCTTCAGGTATAATATGAAAACAATGAATCTTTAACTTGTGCAATCAAATCTCTACTCTCTTGTGCAGCAAATCTCCCTCTCTCAACTCATAGCAATCACGCCAATCGTGATGTCCAATGGTCTTGCTTTATTTCATATAACTCAACTCATAATTTGTAATTTTGCTACATGGGGTGCACCTCTTAGTCTTATATTGGTACTCATGCACGGCCGAAATACATCTAAAATTACTCAAATTCAACTCGTATCTTTAACCGGCTGAACAATTTGGATCACAGGACCATTTCGACCAGCGGGTATTCAGTTTAGTGGCATATATGAACGTACGTATAATGCAGCGTGCGACAATCATCTTGTCGTCGCCGCCGATTCGTCGGAGATTATCGGATCACCATCAAGCAGCTAGCTAGGCTCCAAAGACCGGCGATCCGCGCCGTGCATGTCATGAGTCACAGACTGATCCGAGTCCTCCGTAAGTCATCGATCTTAATTCAGACCAGGCACGTCTCCCGACCTATTTGCGTAGCTCCTAATGAGTGATGACTTTTCTAGTTTCACTTACTTTATTTTTCTCAAATTTAGTTTTTTTATCAAGTAAAACTGTAAATCTAGTCTTCTTTAACGTGCTTCACTACCGTAAGAGACGGCTAGCCGTGCTCCCACCCTTGCCTAGTTATTTATGATAAAGCAAAGTGTTGTAGAGCTTCTCGTAAACGATTAACAAACTGTGTTATTTATTTATGGCCAGTAGTTGCTAACACTTTGCCCTCCCATCATCCTTTAGTAGTGAAAAGCCTTCTCCAAATTGGTGAGATAGGTGGTCAATAGCGAAACTTATATTTCAATCCTTTTTTTCTTGTGTTTCACTGTACATTTATTGCTACTTAATAGCTTCAAAGAACATAAGCAATGAACATAATTTAAACCACTATAGTTGGAAGTTCTTCAGACACCTTGATATCGCCTGTGGCTCTTCAAATACACGGCCTGCTTAAATACCCCCCCCACACACACACACACCACCACCACAAAACCCAAATTCAATGGGGACACTTGTTAGAGTCCGACTCAAACACGACTACTTCTAGATCATCTTCTTCATCTAAAAAAAAAAAAAAATTATACATAATAGATCATCTCCTTCAATTCATTTAGTAAGTGCAATAATACATAATACATCTCGATGGAACAAAGATCGCTACAGGCTGCAGCGGATTCACGTTTCCTGGAGCATCTCATCCTCTAATTATTTGGTCTTCCCGTTGCTCTTCTCGTTCAGAAGGTAGGACTTAACACTCCGCATTTTGGTGCTCATATTGTCAGTTTACTTTAAATTTCATTAGTATATAATGTCTGTTGGTTCAATCATAGCATTTTTGAAAATGCTCTATCCGCAATCTGCTGCCTGCATGGAAAACATCCAGAATCAAATGGGACATTTCAAAAAATGAAAGGCTCCAATGTGCATGTATGAATCAACAATTGCTTCAAGAGTAGTTTAAGCAATTGGCAATGTTACGCAAAACTCTCTTTAGGAAAATGGACATAAAAAAATACCTAAGAGTTCCAAATTTTTCACTTCGTTGAGGTACGTACCCTAGCGATGGTTCGCATGAAATATCGCCTTATGCTCGTAGTACGCAGTCAGGGTGGCAAACCAGTTGTTGCAATAGGTGCACTCAATGCGCCTCGACTTCTTGCGCATGATTTGTCGGTGGCAAGAAGTGTAATGCTTCTTGAAAGAATTGGGATAGAGTTTCTTCCGCTTACGAATGGTTGGGTCGGTGAAGCAGGTGGTACAGGGCTTCTTGCCCTTCTCCTCCAGTCGGCACTCGGTAAAGAACTCAAGGAGAGCGTGCTGGAGCGCCTCGGTGGTGTCGAATACAGGGACCTGGTCCTCCTCGTGCTGCGGCGCGGCTCATCGTCGAACTCCTCCTCCTCCACCCAATCGAGCCAGCCGTCCAGACATCGCCGGCGCCGGGATTTCACCTCCTCGTGCCGCTGGCAGCTGCTGGTCGTCTTTGACGGCGCCGCCGACCTCCTCCTCCTCCATCCTCGGAGTGTCAAGACTTCACCGAGACAACCAGACATGAAGCATCTCACGGAGGGGAGGCGCAGAATCAAGATCGTGGAGGCGGTTTCAAGTCCGGAGAAAGAAGGCCCGATTAAGCGGAAGCAATAACCTGTTGAACATGCGCCTGCTCGTCCCGACCGGGTAAACATGTAGGCATATAAACTCGGTAGTTACGGTAGCCGATGCGATGCATCGGGCGGTTGTGATTGATTAGGTTGAGAAGTATACAAAGGAAAAAGGGAAAATAGAGAAGACAAAGCGGCTATAGGCGTGAGGTTTTCTTGTTCTTGTTCTTGGAGGCGAATCATCGGGCGGTGAAACTGTAAACTCGAGAGATTGTAAGCTACTTGATAGTTTCTTCCCGAGAGATTGCTTGGAACCTCACATCCGTATCGAGCCGGTCTTGGGGCGTTAAATCGATCTGGCGGCGGGGCACGATCATTTCAATCGCTTGAAGAGCTGGACGAAAGCCATGGCGCCGCCTAAATCCGATGATCCTCTCGCCATGATCCTGGCCAAGTTGGAAGAGAATAGCAATAAGGAGGAGGAGACTCGATCGATGGTCGCGGATGTGCAGCAGTACATCCGGCGCATGGACGACTCGATGCGGAAACTGGCTGAAGAACACGAGCAGATGGTGGCGTGGAGGCCGACCGTGGAGAATCAGGTGACTGATTTGCACACCTCGACGATTGATCTGAGGAATCAAATCGGCCCGGTTTTGGAGCAAGTTCACTTGGATTCATTCAATTCCAAAGAGCATGAGTTGATGCGTATGAGTTTTGCGTCGATGATCCTCTCGCGAAATTAACCAAGAGCATGGGATGATCGAGGCCCGAAGCCAAAGATGGAGGGTAGTGTGATGGAACTACAAACTTCGTGACGGATTTGAAGCATCAAATCGGGCGTAGTTCTTGCAAAGTTACCAAGTACCAACTCATGTCAAGGAAGGTATCGCTCCTCCGATGGGATGTCGACTTCCTCTTCTCGAAGCGTTGCCCAAGGCGGCGATAATGGCAGATCGCCACCACGAGTATTCTTCATCGGAGGGTGGGCATTGGGGTCGGTGATACTCCTCGCATTCTCCGGTCACAGGTCCAATTCCTGACCTCGGTGGCTCTTCAAACTCGATACCATCCACTTGACAACAATCAACCGAGTGGCGGTGTGCCTTCATATCCGAAAGCAGTTTACCCAAGCCGAGTGAATTGTATCTTCGAATAACAAGCTATCCGAGTCATTCACGGGGCTTTGCTAAGTAGAAGCATCATTTTCAGCTACTCAGGAACATGTATCTTGGAATAGGGAAGTCGAGAAGCGCCACGTGATAATCATTATGTCTACGCCGCTTGGAATATCCTTCTTATTTGGAGCTGCCCTCACTTGCTACATGCTAAACCGCAAAACCGTTAAGAAATACTCAGAAGATGATCTTACGAAGGTCCCGCCTCGCATGGTTACTGAAGTCAAGCGCCACCCAAATGAAATTGCCATCGAGACAAAGCTCATGCCTACAATTTATCTCGACCAAATCTGGCGACCAACAACTTTGCAAACAGGATCGGCTCTGGAGGTTTTGGGACAGTGTATTATGAGAAGCTGACAGATGGGAAGAAGATTGCAGTGAACGTGCCTACAAATGATTCACACCAAGGAAAGAAGCAGTTGAAAAATGAGGTGTCCTTGCTTTCAAGAAAACACCATAGGACTCTGGTTGTCTTACTAGTATACTGCCATCAAGATGGGAAGAACATCCTGGTTTATGAATTCAGGCAGAATGGTTACCCAAGATGTTCAATGTATGATTTCTGCGAGGTGTATTGGCGTCCTTTTGGATCCCTCCTTGTGAATATGGAAACAGCTGGAAAGTTGGTTGACCGTGCTTACCTGTCCGAGATTGAAATAATTGCTGTTGCACAGCGAAAATTCGCTGCTGATAAATTTCAGAAATGTGCCTATAACTATTGTCCTGATACAAAGTACACGAATGTCAATAGTGATACTCAGATTCGCCAACTCTTTAGTGGTGGAATAGAGAATAGAAGCAAACTTGGTGAAACTTTGCCGAAGAGTAAAGCTTTTAAAGTGCAGGATGACGAATGCGACACCGATTCAGAAATTTCTGAGATTGATCTAGAAGACACTACCTCATATGGGACTGCATATGAAGCATTTGGTGGAGGAAAGAAAGGAAAGGAAGCAGGCCATGCCATTGCAGCTCTTTGTGAGATCTACTCTATTGACTCGTTAATATCCAACTTTATTCTTCCAACAAGAATGACTCATCAGAAGTTTGCTAGACGGTATGGCTTTCTTCTTCTTGAGGATGTCGCATCTCAAGACCCCCTTAGTGTCTCAGTTGCAATTCGTCATCAGTTCAACATTTTGCCTGAGATGTATCAAGTTGGCTACACAAAAATTATCCCTCTGGTGAAACGGTGCCCAGCGATCACTAGCATTCAACTGCAGGCACTCATGAAACCGTAGCACTAGAGCAGTCTTAGAGACTTCATCACCCGGACGATAACCGGCGTTCAAAGAAACCATCGTAACATCACCAATTAGTTACGTAACTTGAACATATGTTTCAAGCACTTATCGGACGGCCTCTCGGCGAGATTTCGATCATACTATTCCTTTGATTCTCGAGTCCAACTGCTCCGACTTCCATTTACCATTCAAGATAAGAAAGGACAAGATAATTGGGATGCGGATGCATTGTCTCGCCGTCCAGACCTCCACGTCGAAAACAAGGACGCTGTTCTTCCTGTTGCAGCAATATCGGTTAGAAAGTCTATATGGCTTGAGCAGGTCTCCTTAATACAGGCTCTTCACGATAGGCTCCTCAAGCCAGCCAAGGGAGCACCTTGTCAGGTCAGTGCCCATAGTCCTGATCTGGACCAGCAATTACAGTTTCTTTTGCAAGTTATCAATCGCAGGTTGTGCCGCCGAGCGGGAAGGGTGATTCCGCAAGTTCTCGTGCATTGGGCTACACGGCCGAAGTCTATGGACACTTGGGAAGATAGGCAAACATTGAAGATTCAATTCCCAAGAGCTTCAGCTTGGGGACAAGCTGGTTTTCAAGGAAGGGAGGATGTCAGCACTTCACCGAGACAACCAGGACATGAAGCATCTCACGGAGGGGAGGCGCCAGAACTGAAGATTCAGGAGGCGGTTTCAAGTCCGGAGAAAGAAGGCCCAGTTAAGCGGAAGCAGCGAACCCAGAAGCTGAACATGCGTCTGTTCGGTCCTGACTGGGTAAACATGTAGGCATATAAACTCTGGTAGCTACGGTAGCCGTGCGATGCATCGGGCGGCTGTGATTGATTAGGTTGAGAAGTATACAAAGGAAAAAGGGAAAATAGAGAAGACAGGCGGCGGCTATAGGCGTGAGGTTTTCTTGTTCTTGTTCTTGGAGGCGAATACTGGCGGCGGTGAAACTGTAAACTCCTGAGAGATTGTAAGCTACTTGATAGTTTCTTCCTGAGAGATTGCTTGGAACCTCACATGGAGCCATCCCTCCAGGGCGTCATCAGCATCATGGACCTCCCGCTCGTGCAGATGCGGGTGTACGTCGTCGACGGCGGCCCCGCCAAACTCCTCCTCGACCTCAAACCGCTCCTTCGGCACCTCTACTCCATAGCCATGGTCACCCATACCATCCGAGCTATCTTGGGAAAGGATCGAACCCAAACCAAGCGTGCAGATGCCTCCCCTAAAGCCATCCCTCCGGGGCGTGTCATCAGCATCATGGACCTCCCGCTCGTGCAGATGCGGGTGTACGTCGTCGACGGCGTCATCAGCTCCTCCCTCCCCTGAAGCCATCCCTCCGGGGCGTCATCAGCATCATGGACCTCCCACTCGTGCAGATGCGGGTGTACGTCGTCGACGGCGGCGGCGCCGAACTCCTCCTCGACCTCAAACCGCTGATCCTTCGGCACCTCTACTCCATTGCCATGGTCACCCATACCATCCGAGCTATCTTGGGAAAGGATCGAACCCATACCAAGCGAGAGGATCGAACCCATATCGCCCGAAAGGATCGAAGGGCTTGTTTCTTGGGTTCCTGGCTTGGGAGGCGAGAGGTCGTGGTTCTGTTTGTTCTCGGAAGTGGGATACGAGTAGTGGGGTTTTAAGGGAAGCGGGGCGGGGTACGAGGAGTAGTGGGGTTTTAAGGCCATTAGTGGCTCGTCTGACGCGTGAGAGAATAGGCTGCGCGTGATCGACCGTCAGAAAATGATCCGACGCTTATGGTCTCCTAACATTAGTTACCTCTAATTTTGTTAAGCATGGTTAATATGGACGTCTCAGAAAACCGTTTAGTATGATCACAAAAATCGTCATATGGGCCGTCTGCTTAGACCTGTACGTATGAGCATGCCACATTTTCTGTACATTATATTCTTCCGTGAGAGGCTTGCTTCTAAATTGTTCAGCACATCAGGTCCCTGGGAGTCTAGTCCATCCCAACAAAGTTCAATGGTGCACGCTTACTAGCGGTGGCTATTTTTTAATCGAAACTGAAAAACCGAAAAATAACTAAAAATCATTTTTTTATTTTTGTTTAAAGTTCAGTTTTTATCTTAATATTATTTGGTTTTCGGTTCGGTTATTTAGTTTTAGAAACCGAAAGACCGAAGAACCGAATCACGCTTCCAACTTCCACGAATTCCCCATTCTTCAAATCACCTCCAACCATTTGGCCGTTCCAACCCACTCCTTTCTCTCTCTCTCTCTCTCTCTCTCTCTCTCTCTCTCTCTCATGGAGTTCTCCAAACCCTAGCTAGAATAGTGGTTGCTGCCGCCTGCCAGTCCCAGTGTCCTCGCCGCCGGCCCTTAGGTCCATACTAGCTACTATCTCTAGAGTCAATCATGCGACATTGCCTACAGCACCTTGGTTTCCTCTCTCGGCCGCAACCACTGGCAACCTCAACCATAACATCCCCTTCATCCTCTGCTCCGACGCCCTTCAAGGCATGAGCTGGTCCCCCAAATAGAGATCTGCAAATTCCAAACGAATCTAAGATTTGGTCCTAATTTCTTTCTCACTTAGAAATTTCCTCAAATTTTCACATCTGAGCCAAGTCTTTGGATCGTTTTGGTTTGCACGTTTTCTTGAATTTCTTTGGTTTGAATGGTACAAGATCGATGTTCCATGTAGTGAGAATTTGAGGAAATTATTCTTATAGAGCACAAAGCTGGAATAGCTTATATCCGCACCACACAAACACCAGTAGAAGAACAAAGTGAGAATATTATAGTTAAAATGTGAACTGAATGCATCAGCGTCCTATAAAATACATAATGCATACCATTGAATAGTTGATTCATTTATTGAAAGAGTTATCAGCATAATGCATAATTGTTGATTCATTTAACTATATCGGTAGATTGTAATTAAATCAAATTTTGAAATAGAAGTACCTATCAGTAGCTAAATAAAGAGGATACGTAGACAATCTCAGATGCCAACTGCATAGTTTCGATGACATTCTCCCTCCATTTCGCTATATTTGTTCGCAGCTTACTATGCGTACAGACCAAAGAAGCACTCAATTGAAGAAATACTTAATAAGAAATGTCATGTATATCCTTATTAAATGACATATCACAACCATTTGATATCTTCCAAAACATTTAATAGGGTAGAGAGAGATAGAGAAATTGCAATAACTACACTAAATTTCTTCAATGGAAAAATATATTGGAACAAACTTGCAGCTTACAAGGTGCTAAATTCTAAAAGAAAAATGTTGGGGATTGGGTAACTCCCATGAAGACCATCGTACCCCGGTGGCCAATTGGCGGCTGGCTATGCTTACCCTTGGACGGTGTCCCCAAGGAAGACCTTCGGGTAGATCGACCTATGGGTCTGTCCCGACCACGACCAAACTCGTCCCCGAGCATGTGCCCCTGTTTCCCGAGTGTGCCTGCTCGGAAGAGTGCGACGGACGACCAAGGCTGAAGGAAGATCTCGGGCATGATCGGCGGGTCGAGCATGGCCCACGAAGACGACATGGCATTAATCACTCGGCGGCTCGAATGGCCGTACGGCCATGTTCTAAGCCCACTACGCTCACGTGACACGTCACGGCATGGCGAAAAGCAAGAGCAACAGTTACACCCACGTCCGGGCACAGTAGTGGCATGTCATTCTGTAATAAATGATGCAAGACTGTAATCGTCTATAAATACCCCGTTGTATGTAACGTTGAGAAGAGAAGGGTTAGTCAGTTTATGCATAAGTTTGGAAAAGACGGCGATCCTCTCAAGAAGAAACTGTAGACAAAAGAAAAGAGAGACACTCAAGCATATCTGTAAGAAGTGGAGAGAAGAGAGAGGCTCGACGCTCCTGAGTAAGCACCCTGTAAATCATCCTTTGACAGTAGTGAAGCCCGTAGGGTCATTATCTCCTCCGTGAAAGATCCGAATCAAGATAAAAAGACTCTTGTCCGTTGTCTCATTCTCAACCATCTGACCATCCCCCTAACTCGGTAGGCCCTCGGAGCTAAACCCTTTGCAGAAAAGGAGTCCTGTTGATCTCGGAATCCATTCCCGAATCGTCGACAAAATACAATGCGAAAAGTAAATTTCAATTGGTCTACTCCGTAGACTAAAATGCTATGCAGAAATCCTGCATGTGCTCAGAGGATTCCGACCAATGTACATAACAGGGCATCTGTAAACCGAACATAGATTTCTGGTAGCCTATTACAGTATGTGGTATCCAGGCAGGAGAGGTCCTCATTGGTTGCACACAAGAGCTCTGTAGTTGGCATCATCCATGGCGCTCCCATGTACTGCTATTAGTTCACAATCTCTAATCAGGGCTATTTTGTTAATAAGCAAGTTCACATAGAATTCCCCAAAATCAGCATTTTCAACGGTTAAATAGAAGCCCTGGCACCTACAACTATTCCCCCATATCGCCCCTTACAAAGCGGATAATCCCATGCAAAATTCTGCCCTCCACTGTGAAAAATCAAAACCGTATGTACATGCAACTACATGTACTATCCCTACTATCCAACATGTTCTGAGATTCGTGCTCCATTATCTCTCTCCTTCCTCTCTCCTCTCCCACTCCGGTGAGCCACACCGTCGCTACCGGCCAAGCCAACGCCAGGTTGAGCTGCAGCCATTGGGAACTTCGAAACCCGAAAACCTCGGCTGGCAACCGGTGCGACATGGTGGCTCAGATGAGAAATACATAAATCTATGCATATCATTTACATGTGTACAAACTAAATATTTATAAAGTTACCAATAGCAAATGTTGAGAAAGTTGGAGCGCGCATATCCCAAACCATATCTTTTGTGATTGGAGGGAGTATTAAGCAATAGCCTAAGACCCTAAGTCTAATACTTTATAGAGTTGCCTATAAATTGCATTGTATATGCAAAAAAAAATTAAGGTTGTTTTTAGGGGAAATATGTTCCTGAGTACTCTAGACACATGTAGGTCACAATTCACATATCAATTACAGCCAATCTTTCCGATAAGACCAAACAAAAAGGTTTTAACACTTAAAATACATATACTTGCAGTGAATTGTAGGGTTACCAGTCAATTACTCCTCCAGTCACAAATAGTTATCGTTTTAGACATAGGTACAAGCAAACTTTTGAAACATTGGTTGTCAATATCTTTTTAAATATTTACATTGGATACATGAAAATCATATATATAGATTTATCTTGAAAAGTACTTTCATAATATTATAATTTTATTAGGTTTTATAAATATATTATAATAAAAATTAGTAGTCAAAACTATATTTTTAGAACTATATTAATATTTAAAATGATAACTATTTTTGACGTAAGAGTACTAGCTACATACAAATGGAAAAACCCACCGTGTCATTATCGGTTATTGACAGTCTTGTAATAAAATCATCACATATCTACGCCTATTAAAAGAGTGTCTCGCTCCTTTTTATGTGTTGTTCCCTCCTGCAGTCCTGCTAGCTCCCAAACAAAAGCACAGAACCACTAGAAACTGGAGAAGGCTAAAAAAAAGAAACCAGTTCAATGGCCCAAATCAACTTGCAAATAGATGGACCTACTCAAAAAGCAGTTAATAAAACCTTCCCCAACCCTCCACATAAAACCATTAGATCGTAGATATCCAAAATGATAATTATTTGTGACCAAAAAGGAGTACAGCATAATTTTTTAATAAATAGAGAGGAACAATAGGGTAATACAGAATATAACTGTAGCTAAATACTGTTCACTGTAGCGATGTTCCCTTCAATCTGACAGTTGAGATTGGACGCATATCCTCTACCGTTATAGCATCTTGCCATTGGGCCACTGCAATAGTTGAGATTAGCCCAAGTCAAATGACTGTGCGGGCCCACACGGCAGTGGCCTAACAGCAGAGGATCTGTAATAGTTGAGATAAGCCCAAGTCAAATGATTGTTCGTGTGGGACCCACGTGGTAGTGACCTAACGGCAGAGGATCTGCAATTGTTGAGATTAGCCCAAGTCAAATGACTGTGCGGGCCCACACGGCAGTGGCCTAACGGCAGAGGATCTACAATCGTTGAGATAAGCCCAAGTCAAATGATTGTTCGTGTGGGACCCACGTGGCAGTGACCTAATGACAGAGAATCTGCAATTGTTGAGATTAGCCCAAGTCAAATGACTGTTCACCTAAGGCAGTGCATACAAATTAACTCCCGTACATTTATGTGAACTACACGTCTACACCTACAATGCCTGTCATGTCATTCCGGGACTACAAGCTAAGCTTAAACAAAATTATAAGGGAACAGCCAGTAATCGAATGTTCGATGGGAAGTTCATCACTAAATAATATGTACAATAATTGTAATTAACGTATGCAACAAAATACTCCTAATTGCTATAAAGTGTACAACGAAGTGCAACAAAAATCTGCTTAGTAATCAGACATCCAATGAGAAGATCATCACTAGATAATATATGCAACAACTGCAATTAACATGTGCAACAAAATACTCCTGATTGTAACAAAGTGTACAACGAAGTGCAATAAAAATCCATTGGGTAGCAACACAAAATACACTTAGGGCGTTCTCCTACGCAATAATTGAGATAGCGCATGAAACATTTTGATTTCGATTGTGTAATTATTGTTGCAACATTTAGAAAAAATGAAAAAAAATCAACTCTCAATAAAAACGATATCTACATCCATTTTTTTTTGAAGGAAATGACAGGAGCTCTGCCTTGCATTAAAGAAGGATAGTCAGGAATACAGCAAGAACATAAATAATAGATCGGTTAACAATGACAATGACAACATTTAGATAAGGATGACACAATATTTTAGATTGTAAAGTGCAACAGCTCAAGAATCTGTAGTAAAAAAATATAATTTCAACGTTTTAAATCACCTATGGCAACAAAAAAATCTTGTACATGCAACAAATACTCCACTCACTAGTTTTTAGCCTCGATGGTGGCAAAGAAGGAGGCTAGCCCGATGCCTTATCACTGGTAGACCCGGATCTGATGAGAACGAGACCTACCTAGCTAATGCCTTCCGCTAGCCCAACAACATGGGTGACACAGGGAGGGAGACGAGGAAGCAACGCTTGTGGTCTACCAAAGTTGATGAAGACAAATGCCATGCCGGGAGCTCGTCCTTGAGGTCACCGGTGTGATTCTTGGTGATGGTAACTGCATTTGCTACTTCCTTCATGACAGCAGGTAGAGAAGGAGAAGGAAGCTGATGCATCGACGGTGTGTGGGACGCCGGCTGCTTGCAGTGATGGTGATGGCAGACATGCCGACGAAGAATTGCCCATGGTGGTGATGAATGTGAGTTGCTTGGAGAAATGGAGAATTGTATGGGAGGATAGATCGGGAACGAAGATAGCAAATAGGAGATGCCTCTATGACTCGTGTGACTTTAGAGCAAATATAATAGTAAAGTTCACTACTTACTCTTATCTCTTATCAATATTATCTAGAGTAAGCAAAAAGTTAGATTGTACAATAACTGTCTTTAAAAGTTGTCTATAGATGATGTGCAATATCTATCACTTCTCTCTTGTACATAACTACTTTACTTATATTTCCATACAAAACTGATTAATAAATAAGAGCCGACTCTTTTCTCAGTCATCTTTTCTCGCTACCTACTCCGAAATAATAATAACAACCTATTCCCCAATAAATACACATACTAAACTACCAGTTACTAAGAACTAAGCCATCCTAGCATTAGCTTGCCTTCTCCTCCAACCTCCAGTAGTTAAGCCAGCCTCGCCAGCCGGTGGGCACGACAAGCTAGCTCGCTCCCATCTCATGGCGGACAAGATCAAGACGGTGGTGGTGCTGGTCCAGGAGAACCGCTCCTTCGACCACATGCTCGGCTGGATGAAGTCCCTCAACCCGGAGATCGACGGCGTCACGGGCGCCGAGTTCAACCTTGCCACCGCCGCCGACGCGTCCTCCGGCGCCGTCCACTTCGGCAACGGCTCCGAGTACGTGGACCCGGACCCGGGCCACTCCTTCCAGGCCATCTACGAGCAGGTGTACGGCGATCCCTACACCTGGGGCAGCACGGCGCCGGCGACGAAGCCGGGCGTGGACGTCCCGCCGATGAGCGGGTTCGCGCAGCAGGCGGAGAAGGAGCGCGCCGGGATGTCGAAGACCGTGATGAACGGGTTCCGTCCCGACGCCGTGCCGGTGTACCGCGAGCTGGTGCGCGAGTTCGCCGTGTGCGACCGGTGGTTCGCGCCCGTGCCGTCGTCCACGCAACCCAACCGGATGTTCGTGCACTCGGCGACGTCGCACGGGCTCGTCAGCAACGACAAGAAGATGCTCCGCGACGGCCTGCCGCAGCGCACCATCTTCGACGCCCTCCACGACGCCGGCCGCTCCTTCGGCGTCTACTACCAGTTCCCGCCTGCCGTGCTCTTCTACAGGTAGTGGTTCGTCCTACATAAATGCAATGCGTGCACAAAGTACGTTGTACTGTACTTACATTATTATAGTTAAGCCCCGTTTGGAATGTGAAATTTTTTCTGATTCTTACGGAAATTAAACTGTTTTACATGAAATTTCTACAAGATTACTGGGATCCAAAATAGGAATTTCACATCATGCTTAATACGGCGATGATTGATTGCATTGAATGCAAACCTCGGATGCTTTTGGTCTCAGTCGGGATTTGTCTTAGATCTGCCTCTAGTTAAAATGGCAATATGGCATGCATGAATATGGCATTATCATTGTTTTCTGCCATTTTTATGTACCTTGTCCAATGGGAACGATAATAGAATGGCTCAAGATGAACAGTTGATGTGTTTTCTGAACTAGTACCATTTTTATATATGGATGTGCCAAGTTGTGCTTTAAGTAAAAGAGTAAAATGTGACACCGAGTTCTCACTTGTTCCACGCGTTGGTAGAGCATTGGTTCATAACAACGTTTGGTTGCTTCACGCATTGGTACAGCAGTGGTCATATCTTGACTTTGAGTTGTTCCAAATGGGACATTTCACGGATATTCCTAACTGTGTAGTGTACATATCACCATTCACCACTGCTAAGATGAATCATATCTTATCTTAATTTGTAAGATGGACTATATATGTGAGGTTGATCTGACCTGGAGGTTTTAGTAATATAAATTCTGTCAGATATATCGATATTGGATATGTACATGATCGCACATGCATGCCAACTAGAATGGACTAATTAACACTAGGTTTTTGATTTGTGATCTGTACAAACCAAAATTTAACTTGAAACAGCAGAAGTAGGAGGTACTTAATTTAGTTTATCTTGCAAGTTGGATTTTCTATTTAGTTCAATATCTAAACCTTAGCTGTCAGGGGTTTTCTATTGTTCCACCAACTTCCCTTCAAGGTATACCGGTTCAGCCCTGTGCTTTTAAAATGAGCAATCAGTCTTCTACTTAATTTCATTAGAAGGTTTAATTATGTTATTCAAAACTGACTATTTTGTATTCATACATATACTTATTCCTTATGAGTACTTCAAAATTGATCATAATGGGTTCTTATTCCTTAATGAATTGTTTGTCTGGTTAAGTTCATGATCGGATTGTTGTACTTTGAGAGGCTCGGTTTGGAACACACGAATTTCACGTGAAGCAATTCAATTCCCATAGTAACAAAAACAAAATTCCGTGTGCCAAACAGGGCCTGAGATGGCTTCTTCTTGCCATGCAATTGCTCAATGCAACGGTACATGCATCACGATCATCATACACATTGTTGTCAATTAAATCACAAATCAATGGAGTGCGCATGCAGGAACATGAGGAAGCTCAAGTACTTGGGCAACTTCCACCCGTTCGACATGGACTTCGAGCGTCACTGCAAGGAAGGCAAGCTCCCCAACTACGTCGTCATCGAGCAGCGCTACTTCGACCTCAAGCTCTTCCCCGGCAACGACGACCACCCGTCGCACGACGTCGCCGAGGGCCAGCGCCTCGTCAAGAAGGTCTACGAGGCGCTCCGGTCGGGCCCCCAGTGGCACGAGACGCTGCTCGTCATCACCTACGACGAGCACGGCGGCTTCTTCGACCACGTCCCCACCCCCGTCGCCGGCGTCCCCAGCCCCGACGGCATCGTCAGCGCCGCCCCCGTCCTCTTCCACTTCGACCGCCTCGGCGTCCGCGTCCCAACGCTCTTCATCTCGCCCTGGATCGAGCCAGGAACAGGTAGATCATGTCATGTCATGCATGTATGCACGGACAACTTGTGACGGAAATTATTGATTTGCAGTGGTTCACCGGCCGTCGGGGCCGGAGCCGACGTCGCAGTACGAGCACTCGTCCATCCCGGCAACGGTGAAGAAGATCTTCAACCTCAAGGACTTCCTGACCAAGCGCGACGCGTGGGCCGGCACGTTCGAGTCCGTGCTCACGCGCGCCACGCCAAGAACCGACTGCCCGGCCAAGTTACCGGAGCCGGTGCGGCTGCGCTCGGCCGAGGCGGAGGAGAACCGGGAGATATCGGAGTTCCAGGTGGAGCTGGTGCAGTTGGGCGCGGCGCTGAACGGCGACGACGCCAAGGAAGGCTACGACCCGGACAGGGTCTGCGAAGGGATGACCGTCGCTACGGCCGCCGAGTACTGCATCAACGCGTTCGACCGGTTCAGGGAGGAGTGCGAGCGGTGCCGGGAGTGCGGCATGGACGGGTCGCACGTCCCGACGGTGCAGCCCGCTCCGGCTCCGGCGCAGGCCTCTCTGGTGCCGTCGGCGGCGCTGGCGCAGTCGTTTGCGTCCAAGTTGTGCGGTTGCTTCCCCTGCTTTAATGCGTAGTAGGAGTACGTCGCCGGCATGCATCGATGCAAGTTGTGTTTTGCCTTTTAAGTGTGCATATGCATGTCTGAAAAGATTAGTTTGCTTTAAGGATTGCTTTGCTTGCTATTGTTTATTCGTGAAGGAAAGATTGGTTTTCTAGCTAGTTGGTGTTCATGTTGGTATTGAGTGAGCAATAAGAGAATGGACTCGTACGAAGATGTATTATCCAACAAGGAATTACAAAAGCGATTGTTTGAGCATGCGTAACTTGTTTTTAGTTGTGACGGCTTAGCTAGTCCAACTGATAGAGTATATATTCTGATATGCGTATCATGGTTAATGGTTATAGTTCGAATTAGCTCTGGCTGAAGAAGGCACGGCTATCTCCAGCATTGGACGTGACCAGCTTACCCTTCTGCGGTGGCAATGCCGTGACGCAGCATACGCCCCCACTCTCCTCCCTCTTGAGGAACCCATCAGTCTTCAAGTAGCCCCTCCTAACCGGCTCACCACAAGCAGATACTGTTTAAGATCCTCGATGCAGTGGTGCTAGCTCCTGCAAGGCATCAGCAGTAAGGTGTTCAATCAGATGCCACCTGGGCTTGTAACATCTTGTTTATAGAGTGAGTAGGTTGTGCATACACCGTATCTTCCCAAATTAAGTACGCTGATAAAACCAAACAGATCATCATCGTCACCGCCATTTCCTTGTCCCTCCTCGTCCTCATCGTCGGCCATCTTGACAATAGTGCCCATCATGGTCTGTGTCAGGATAAGGTTGACAAAGCCTGTGAAATCCCACGGCTTGGAGTCAGTCGAGGTAGGTCTTGAGTAGCATCTTGACGCTGTGGAAATCGCTGGGCTTAGGGTCGAAGAAGACGATGTCCGCCTGCACCGTCTGAAGCTAGGAGCGCCAATCCGAAGAGCAAAGCATCAATCAATCTGCGAGTGAAAATTCCTAAGACGCTGGGCTACGACCCAGGTAGATACTGCCGAGTCTCAAAATTTTGGAGCCTGGCACCCCTAGTTCCGCCTCTGATGACAGCCAACTGCACCCCTTAATGTTTATTCAACCACTAGAACGAAAAATAATACATGGATCATTGTAGAATGTAGACTGTATAATATTTTTCAGTATCGTATCAGATTGCATAAAAAAGTATTTTATTAGCAAATTGAATTAAAAACATTGTAGCAAATGTCTATAGTAATTAATCTTTATCTCCTGCCTTATATGCAATGGCTAAAAGCGGGAGATCGAATGGCGGTGGCGCTATGGTCACGGTGGAAGTTTCATGTATGACAGTGTGAACTGTGATTGAAGCGCACGAGTAGTAGACATTTATTATCAAATAATCATTTCTCTATAGATGCGTGTCTGAATATCGTACGCGGTAAGCTAATTAATGTGCTAAAAAAATACATACTATTCTTGAATGATCTTATTTACAAATGTAAGACTTGCATGTAAATTTAATGAGAACTTTCCTTCTATACCCCTATTTATTTTCTCTCATCCATATGCATTTATTCATTACCACCCACACAAAATATATTTTTCATCTTCCAAGACAATTAAGTGGGGCATCTAAGTTATTTTCTCTCGTATCTTTCTCAATTTCAACGCAACCCTGGTGCCATCTTAATATTTTGCTTAGGTGGAAGAGAAAAAATGAGGAGAAAAATATAGACCGGCTACTAATGTATAGCCAGATTATAACTGATTTCAAGGCACTTGTTATCTATTACATGTGAGCCAATATTTAATTTTATAGGCAATGCTATAGCTAATTTATTGAAGAGGCTTTCTGTATACTATCTATAGATAACATGAACATTTCTTATAGCTAGTATCATTGAAGATGCTCTTATAAAAAAACCGGAGGGAGTACATTGTAAGAGGAAGACAAAATAAGGAATCCAACTGTTTTGTACTAATTTTCAGTGAAATTCCCTTTGTTTCAAGTGGGGCTTAGTGCTCAGATAGGCTAAGCAAATGAATTTATATGTACCTTGTATTCATGTGTTCCACCCAATTTTCTTTCCTATCTCTGTATTTTTCAATCCTATGCACTTTTTTAAAGGGGGTGTGTCGAAGTTTTAAATGAAGTGCCATACAGATAATAGGGATTGGGGGCTACGTACTGCCCATCCACTTAGACCAGCTCCAACGGCTTCCCTTCCCGTCTCCCGTTCCCATCGCGAGGAGAAAAGCAGTGTTCTCACAGAAAAATCAGCCCAACGCTTCCTTCCCGTCTCCCGTCGAGGGTCGAGGAGCGACGATCCTTCCCCGCCGAACCTCTCTCCTTGCGCTCCGGCTCTCAAGATCCCGCAATGGCCAACGGGCGTTCGTCTTGGCGCCGAGCCTCGACGATTAAATGGCGAGGCGAGACTAGCTCAGAAAGGCGAAGAAGCGGCAAGACCTTCCGCACCATCGACGACGAGGTGAGCGGCGCGACGCACCGAGTACTCCTTGCCGATCGCCGCCACCACACAACTACATTGTGGTATTTGCGCCGATTAGGGTTTCTCACCGATGGGTGTCGATTTGGGTGCATCTAGAAGATACTTGCTCTAGGGTTTCGATTTGGTTGTTGTACACATCGATTGAAAAGCCGATTTGGGCGATGTTGCATTAGGGTTTCGATTTGGTTGTTCGATTTGTTAGGGTATGGTATCGATTTGGTCCGGATGGGGACATGCACAATTGTTGATCTTGTGAATGGGGACATCGCGGTTGTTGATGTTGTGAATGGGGACATGGGGACATCCGGTGTCGATTTGGTGCGGATTAATCTGAAACTGATTAAATAAGGCCCTGCTTGCTCCCATTACGGTCTCGATTGTTGATGTTGTGTCTCGCAATTTGGGAACAAATCTTCGCAAAAATCAATGTGATCTAGGGAGTATCTTCGGTGGTTTCGCAGATTCGATGAATTGATGTGCGTTTTGTTGCGATTGATTTTCACGTCAAGCTCATAATTTAATTTAGCTATTCAATTTGATATTGCATTTGTTTCTTCTCGGGTCGGGCTGAGATTGGTATTGCTCGATGATGATAATGGGTGTGAATTTGATAAGAACATTTATTTGAATGAACGACACAAAGCATGTTTAGTAATATGATTAGTTGCTCTATTCTCGCACATGAAGTCTTAACTATCACACAAAATTTCTGCTTTGTTTTTTGATAATGCAACATGTAACTTCAGGCACTAGCTAGAAAGCAGTTATACAAAATTGGTATGGAAGTTGGTAGTTAGAAGAGGGTGATAAAATAAGTATTTTTAATGTGGGAAGGGATTGGGGAAGGGAATGTTGTTGGAGTGTTTTCTGGGAAGGGAATGAATTCTGGGAAGAGATTCCCTTCAGAGGTGAAGAAAAGAATGAAATGAAAGGAAACTGTTGGAGTTGGTCTTAGAGCATCTCCTACAGACTCCTCATACCACTCTCTATCTCCATTTTTTAGGTATTCACGGCAGGCGCATCGCTCCAGCAGACTCGCCAACTTCTTCCCCAAATCTAGCGAGATTTGGCGAGTCTCTCTCCGCTCGCTATCCGGCGAGGCGGAGTTTCGCGCGACCGCAGGGATTTCTCCGTTCGGCACAGGCTCGTCTCCCCTTCGCAGCTTTGTCTCCCCGACGCATCTTCGTCTCACCCGGAGCAGCTCTTCTTCCCGGCAGCGGCTTCGTCTCCCCCGGCGAGGCTTCCTCTCCCCGGCGCGGCTTCCTCTCCTCGGCGTGGTGGGCGGCGCCCGGAGCTGCTTCGTCGCACTCCCGCTCCACCTCATCCAGGCCCTGTCCCGCACCTCCGCCTCCGGGGACCTCCCGCCCGTCCTCGCGCTCGATCTCCACAGCGCCGGCGCCGGCCGGTGGTCCCTCGCTTGGTCCGGCGCCGCGTCCCGATCCCGTGCCATCGAGGTGAGCGAGAGCGACCCACCAACCCCATCCCACATCCCAGCGTGAATTTAGTCTTACCTCCTTGTTAGTTAGAGCCTCTGTCTAGTAGTCAGAATTTACTGTAACCGTTTGTTGAATCGACGCTTGCTTTAAGAGTTACGAGGGGTCAAAATTATCGCGATTTGTCTATTTTGTGCTCTATCTGGCACTAGTTTGTAGAACTCTGCATGTAGAATTCTGATGATCCTCTCTGATTTATCCTCAATTTGCTGACCTTGCACATGCTTTTGTACATTATTGTGTAGAAAAAACCGAGTGTATATTTGCAGCATGGCATCAAATGGTATTGGTGTGGCTTGCAGGTTGCACAAGAGTTGGCAGAATGCATTTCGTTGCCTGATGGAACAACAGCACAGTTGAGTGTAGCTCGCTCTGTTGCCAAAGCTGGCTCGGTCGGTATAGAACCCTTCAGTGAGGATGATTGGGAGATACTGGAAAGCCGTGCTGATTTGGCTGAAGAAACAATCTTGCAGCAGGTATTCTGTATTCTCTCCATCAGTTTTTTGTTTGATGTGCTTAGTGATTTCATCTCATGTGGCTGCTATCCTATTGACTATTGCCACTAATTGATGATGAAGTTTTGAGTTCTATCGAACAATATAGTTCTTTCTTGATCATCTATTGCTCCAACTGTTAATTCAGGTTTTACAATGAACTAAATGATTGCAGGGTATCCCCTCTGCACAATGTACCTAATGTAATATCTTCTGAAAAAAAATCCTAAAGATAGTTAGTTCTAGGGCATCATGTGCCTTGAAACTTTCTTTGCCGCACTGCACTGTATTACTCTTCCCAAATTAAGTACGCTGATAAAACCAAACAGGTCATCATCGTCACCGCCATTTCCTTGTCCCTCCTCGTCCTCATCGTCGGCCATCTTGACAACAGTGCCCACCGTGGTCTGTGTCAGGATGAGATCGACAAAGCCTGTGAAATCCCACAGCTTGGAGTCAGTTGGGGTAGGTCTTGAGCATCATCTTGACGCTGTGGAAATCGCTGGGCTTGGGGTCGAAGAAGGCGATGTCCGTCTGCACCGTCTGAAGCTAGGAGCGCCAATCCAAAGAGTAAAGCATATATCAATCAATCTGCGAGTGAAAAATCCTAAGACGCTGTGCTACGACTCAGGTAGATAATGCCGAGTCTCAAAATTTTGGGGCCCGGCACACCTAGTTCCTCCTCTGATGATAGCCAACTGCACCCCTTAATGTTTATTCAACCACTAGAACGAAAAATAATACATGGATCACTGTAGAATGTAGACTTGCAGTATAATATTTTTCAGTATCGTATCAGATTGCATAAAAAAGTATTTAATTAGCAAATTGAATTAAAAACATTGTAGCAAATGTCTATAGTAATTAATCTTTATCTCCTGCCTTATATGCAACGGCTAAAAGCGGGAGATCGAATGGCGCTATGGTCACGGTGTAAATTTCATGTACGATAGTGTGAACTGTGATTGAAGCGCATGAGTAGTAGACATTTATTATCAAATAATCGTTTCTCTATAGATGCGTGTCTGAGGGCTTGTTTGGAAAGAATGTGCTAGGATATTGGGAAATACTGGCTTAGTTTTGGTAAGAAAAATTAGCAGTATTCTGTATCTATCAGTTTTTGTTTTTCTTTATGTCGTTTGGCATTAGTTTTTGAGAGGTAACCGAGCGGGAAGGCAATAACCTAGCGAAACATAGCGGCGGCCGAGTGGGAAGATGACGTGGAGGCGGTGAGGCAAGGCAGGTTACAAGGTCGGGAGGCTGAGGGCGAGATGGACAGTACCTAATGTAATATCTTCTGAAAAAAATCCTAAAGATAGTTAGTTCTAGGGCATCATGTGCCTTGAAACTTTCTTGCCGCACTGCACTGTATTGACTTAACTTCCTATGTTTGTATTGGGGAGCTTTTGATCCCCAATATCATAACATGTAAGCTAATTAATTGCTAAAATAGGTAAACGGATCGGACCTTTTTTCATTATTTCACTCATTTTGTATCTTATTCTAAATTTTTCTCAAGATATAGAATCGGATATGGATGCAAATGCAATTCGAATAACGTAATACAAGGTACTTGTGTCAAGGTAGGACATACGAGAATAAATGAATCGTTCGAACTGCGTGTTAGTCTCGTCATCTAATAGTTAGCTCATGATAATGCTGAAAATAGAAACTATATTCACGATATTAGGATTGATCAAACATACACAAAATTTTACTAGAACCTTTAAGACATATAAGTGTTTCAAATTCAATAATAGATATCTTCCTACATAAGAATAATATTGTCAAGTATAATTTCAATCAGGAAGTAGTGCTACTGATCTCCTAGTAAAAATTCTATTCATGAAATGCCTCTCATCTTTGAAGTCATGTTTTCCAGATTATTTTCTTCATACTTATTTATAATGATCCATCGGCCCTTTCTTTCTTTTAGTTCAACTTGTGCCAGGAACTGAAGTTGCTGTGGTACCCAAAAAACATAAAGAGAAATACCAGGATATGCAAATGCAAAGTTCACTGAAGGAACGAGTCAAAACAAAGGCACTCTTGCGTGTTCAAGCAGCAGATAGGAACTATGCACATAAATTCAAATGTAAGGGTGTCGAACTTGGGGTGGTTCTCAGCCTTGCTGCGCTGATACATCCAGATACAGCTGCAATGACTTCCCTTGGCAATCTCCAGTTGGTAACTATTTCATCTAAGTGCAGACACACATTTATGTGAGTTCACAGATAGGTCTTTCTTCAATGTATCAAAAAGCAACCATCTGTACCTTATGAATTCTGAATTGAAATAAAAGCATTTCTCAATTGCTACTTTGCCCATCTATTTTTACATCTCTGTCGTTTAGTTTACAGTTATCTGAAATGGTGTTTGTTCGTCCCAGGGGTTTATGTGACGAAATGCTCTGCCAATATAAAAAGGGAGATTTAGATATTTGCCACTCTTCAATTTCAAACTTCGACGCTATGTATAAATCATGTCACTGGAGTGGCATTTTTTGTACATGGCGTCGAATTTTCACGTTGAAGGGTGGCAAATATCCAATTAATTCATGTAAAAAAGGATGAGCCTGTAATGACGATATCTCAAGATCATGCCAAGGATGTGCTGCAATAGATCTACTGGACATGGACGACAGTATTCTTTCATTCAGAGCAGGGGCCTTAAGAGGTGCGCTTGTCATCTTTTCGACAGCTTCAACAGCAGGGCGGGGGATATCACAAGAACCTGTCAATGATTATAAGCTTTCCAATTAAATGGATTCCAATAGAAGTCAAGTTAATGTCATCCTGGAAGAAGGAACAATGTGAACTGAAAAAAGAAATGGTCGAATTATAACATCAGGCTAAGAAATCATCAGGATATGTTGGTTCTGCTTGAGTAGTTCAAAGGCAATTCATTTTGCGATCTTCTTTATTTTGCTCTAGCTATGATGGCTGCTGTTCTCTCATTTTAATGGAGCACTAATGCTTTTATGTCCTCACTATTTTCTATCTGAAATTTCATTTACAGGGTTATATACTTACGTCTGAGATTGATGGAACCATCCAAATGAAAAGTTACCTTAGTGGCAATCCAGAAATCCGTCTAGCTCTTAATGAGGATTTGAGTATTGGAAGAACTGGCTCTACTACATATGGAACGATCATTAGCTTTTCTTCCTTTTTCAGCCGACTTAGGCAAACAGAGCATTGTTTTCATTGACGTATGGATATGGATGTAAAAATAATATGGAATTTATTTATTTTTATATGCTGTTCTTGATCCTGTGTTTTGTGCATAATGTTGGAAACCAGTTATCAATATTGCTGATATCTCACAATCTTACTACTCACAACACAATTTGGTAGTTGAAATGCATAAATCGGTACATCATAGTTAAAGTGCGTAAACGAGTACATCATTGTTGAAGTGCATAAATTGGTACATCATAGTTGAAATGCATAAACGAGTACATAGCCGTTAAGATGATCATTAGAATATAGCTGTTAAGATGACCGTTTGAATATAGTCGTTAAGATGACCGTTTGAATATAGCCGTTGTGATGACCGTTAGGACACGACTAACTCAGTACAATAATTTTAATAATGACTATTATAACATGATCGTCATAGGAAAATTCAAATTTAAAACTCCTATGTTCAAATATAGCCATTCGAATTTACCCATTTAAAAATAACCATTACAGTGTACTCGTCACAATAAATTTTAATTTTTAAATTCCCGTATTTAAATATAGTTGTTTGAATTTATCGGTAAAAAAAACGGTTGTTGTTATGTCTGTTATATGGAATATGATTAGAATATAGGAGAGAGAAGATAGAGAGTATGATATGGAGAGTGCTGTTGGAGAGTGAGGAGATATGGAGAGACATTGTTTTGAAGAGTTCTGTAAATATGACTTTTGAAGAGTGAGATTTGGAGAGCGTTGCTGGAGTTGTTCAGAGGCGATGCCTCCGTTCCAAACGCCCGGAGGAGCAGCCAAACGCACGAGCGTGATCCTCCATCGATCCAGACGGGCCTTACCATGGGCCCATGGCCCACTGCCAGTGACTTCTCGTATAAAACTCCCGTGACAAAGTCTCGTCCGCACGTGCGAGCGACTGACAGCTGCCCTCTCCCCCCTCGACGGCGGCCACCGGAGATGGGCGGCTCCGCAAAGCCCCCTCCCTTCGTCTGCTTCAAGTGGCCGTGGAGCCCTAACCCCGAGACGAATCCTAGCCCCAGCCCCTGCGGCGACCTCGAGCTCCCCTGGCTCTTCAAGTCCATCCGCACCGTCGCGCAGGGCCTCCTCATAGCCGGCGACCTCCCCTCCCCCGCCGCCGCTGAAGGCGGCGGTGCGGGGCGGAGGCGTCAGCGGTACTCCGGCGCCGTGGCGGTGGAGGCGGACCGCGGTGACGCGGAGCAGCGGGCGCTGGCGGCGGCGCTGTCCAGCGGGAGGGCGGCGACGGTGCTGGAGTTCTACTCGCCGCGGTGCCGCCTCTGCGCGTCGCTGCAGGGCATCTTGCGCGAGCTTGAGGACGGCGCCGACGGGTGGGCCAGCTTCGTGCTCGCCGACGCTGAGGACGACCGGTGGCTCCCCGAGGTGAGGCGTTCCCTCGTGTCAATTGCTTTAATTTGTCTGCCTGCTCTACAGATTTTTGGCGTAGATTTGGGAGTTACGTTCCAAGTAAAAGAGTATAACTGCAATGGTAGATTGGGTTGGTTGTTCCAATTTTGGGCGCGTTGATGTAATGTGTAGTGATTTGTAGAAAATTAGTTAGTTCTATGGTAAAAGACTGATCTTGAAGGGAGGATTGGATGCCATGTTTGGCTATAACATATGTTGTGACGTTTTTTAAGAACTAATTAGGTTGTTGCCATTTGGGCTAAACCCTATGATGTGGTTGCATTCACGTTACGTGAACCCCGGTGCTGAAAATTGCTCTTTTAGGTTATCACTGCCATGTATATAGTAATCTTTATGTCCTTAGTGGTTTATTTGGTTCTTGGACACAAGCATGTGAGGATTCATGTGTTAATACTTTGTACAATAGTGAGAGGGAGAAGGAGCTTATTGCTGTACATATTGGTATGTCGTCCCTGCTAGTCACTTGAAACCTGGACTAGTGTCAACTTTGGGTTGTAATTGTAAGTTATACTCTGCTGTTGGTTTCTTATTGAAACATTGGCAAAATGTCATTATCAGTTTTCCCATGCGGAGCAAATAGTGAAGAGTTGCTAGACAAGTAGACAGTAGACAGCCTGTCATGTTAGGTTTCTGTATTTCTTTATTCCTTGATTGAGAAGATTCCATAGTAAATAATAATTAATATAAACTAACAGTGAAGTGTACTTTATTCTTCTGCTGCTACCAAATATCGGTCCTTAACTCCTTATTTACAGAACAAGTTCTAGTGTATGACCTTACTCTTCTCTTTTGTGTGTGTACTTAGAGGATCATACTGCTCCAAACTTCTCGGTGAAAGAAGGTCTTTCCCGTGTAAACTAGGAGTCTTGGAGACACACATTATAGGTTTATGAAAGTGATGTAGGAATTCTTCATGTACTGCTTTATTTGGTCAAATCTGACTTGGATGTTGAAGTGTAGTCTTCCAAACAAATGACACAAACAATTTCTTGGACTTGGATGATATCATTGTTTTGCCCTAAAGTTCACATAATCATGGAAAGTACTGTAGGATATCCAGCGGACAACTGGAAGTTGTGAAAATTGCAAAAATGCTCACTTTACAATTTAAGGTGTGGTGTCTCCCAGCTACCATTTGCCGGTTCATGTTAATCCAGTATGATGATTGATGGCACATGATGGATTACTAAACCATAGCTTTTTATTGTCTGTCTTATTGCATCTGGTGATACTTGGTTTGTATCTTTTTGTTTCCTTTTCTACTCTCTTAACCTTTAATCTATTTTTGTTTGGCTGCTCAACAATTGAAGTTGCCTCTTCTCTGTTGTAGAGAAACCCTACTCATTATTTTGTCATTTTCGTTTGGGATCTTTTGCATTTCTGCATCACATATTGGACCATGCTTGCATACTGTGGTAAATATTTACTACTGTTATGATTTTAAGTTGTACTTGGCCCTGTTTGACTAAACTATTGTAGCTACTAGCTACTAGTGAGTTACATTACCAATCTTTAGTTGTTTGACAAACCTTTTGTCCAAGGGACCGAGATACCCTCCCTCCACCCAACTACTCATGCATGTTAATGATGTTAGCGACCTGGTAAGAATTCCAATATATGAAAGCGAAAGTAACAAAATTTCCTCCCCTCTATCCCTTAACTGACCAAGCGTACGAAAGATGCTAACAGGACCGGAAGTCCATATTTGCATTGTAGTATTGCACACTATGTTCCACATATACACATGCTATTTCCACTGAAAAAAAAGGTGTTTCCAGCTTATAACAGGCAACAGTAACTTGTTTTTGTGTATTTGCAGCTTCTTCATTATGATATTAGATATGTTCCTTGCTTCGTGCTTCTGGACAAGCATGGCAGAGCTTTAGCAAAGACTGGAGTTCCAACAAGCAGGCAGCACGTTATCGCTGGCCTTCATCACCTCCTCAACATGAAGCAGCCATCTGGGCAAGAAGGAAGGAAAGGTACATCATGATGGCGATTCCTTGAGCAAGATCTGTAATCATAAACACTGTCAGATAGCGCATTTTGTTTCCCAAGCATGTTGATGGACAATGTCGAAAATTCTATTCTTTAGCGAATTAATCATATATGTTCAGTTTTGTAGACATCTGTAGAAGTATTTTTTTAAAAAAAAAAGAATATACTTCTAGAAGATATGATGTATGAAAAAAAATCAGAATGTGACGACTCGTGGTCTAGCTGTTCGAGAGTGCTTACTGCTTGTGAAATTAGTGCATTCTGGCTAATGTTATTGTAGAATCGAACTGAAAAAATAGCTTACAATTGTTCTTTTATTGTTCTTGCAAAAAATTCAGTTAGGTAATAAATCAACTCGAAAATTTATCCAAAGCACGGAAGTCAGGTGAACATTCTAACCCTTATCTTTACAAAATTTTCAGAATTTTTAAGTCAATTTAATGCCTAAACTAAAAGGATTAGAGGTTAGCACACGACACATCCCCCCTGTAGAAAGTGCACTTATGTTTTCCAAGTTGTACCATCTCATTAATCAGTTCAAAGTAGATTTGGAAAAATAGCATATGGAAGTGTAGGAGATTAAGGAGAGATGATCTTGCAGCTGCGATGCTTCAAGTTGTCACATGTAAGAAGACAACAGAACAAGGTAGCACATGAATTAGCTTAACATGGTCAACAAAAGTGAAACATCTCCTTTAACAAAAACAAATACAAAAAGGTGCAGAAATCTCACTCGAAGAAGAGAGAGATGACGGTTGGCAAGAAATAGAGTACGTATTTTTGGCCACTTATCTTCGATCGGACGGACAGGGTAACTCCAAACGGTTATCCGAGTAATCCCCTGACACGCCGCCGCTCCCACCCCGACTCCTCTCCTCTCCACCGCATCCCACCCAAGACGCGATGGCGCCGCCGCCGCCACCACCGCCCTCCGCCTCGGCCAATGCCACCACGTCCTGCTCCTCGCCTACCTCCGCCACTACTCCAATTCTGATCTCTCCTCCAGTGTTGCTCTGAATGCTGCTACCTGGACAAGGTCCAGTACCAATAGTTAGTTTGATCAGAGTTAGGATCAGAGAGGGGAGGGAGAATCATAATAAGCATGTTCTCTTTCGTGTGTTTTATGTTTCATGGCAATAATTAATTACTGCAAAACTGCACAGTGAAGAGGAGCTGGCATGTATATCACATGGATGTTCTAGAAGCAAATGTCCAAACAAGAGTGCTGTGCTTATACCGGCATAGTGGGTACTGGGTAGCTTCTGAATGAATCCGACAGCATCTGTTGGGAGGAATTCAGTACCGTTCTTCATCAGCAAAGTAACGAACAGTTCAGCACCCAAGGGAGAAAAAGAAGAAAAGAAAGAAAAAAAAACTGAAAATAATTGCTCAAGTTACTTTGATTCACGGACCTATTCTCAATGGAGAATTCTTACAGAAAGAGCATGTCTTCCATTCATGCATATGTTTATGACTTATGAGAGAACTTCCCAAAAGATATAAATGGCAATGAGGACAAGGGTTGTTTATCTCCAGCTTACACAAACGAAACATTGCATATATTGAAGGTTACTAAGATGGCAGTTTCCTGGTGACATACCAAAACCCTCCTTGTTGTTGGATCTAATGTGGCAAATAATTTATCCTCCACAAGCACGTCAGCTCCAGTTAAGTGGTTCAAGAGTATGTTTTCCAGCATTTGTATATCCCACCTGAAAATTTTGGAACTGAATCTATTAACAACTTATGATGAAAAGGAAACTTTCTATTATTCTCAAGAAGAATTCCAATCTTATACCAGAGAAACAACAGGAATAGGCACCAATTGGTGACGGTTGCAATATAGCTTTCGATGTTTTTGGACAGACTCCAGTTCTTTCCTCAGAGTGCTTATCTATCAATGATACTTAGGTTTAAAGATTAATCAGTTCCCAAAAAAATTTGCCAGATATCCGGCAATACAGTAGATGTAAAAAATGTACCAGTCTTCCAAATCATTATCAAAAGGAGCTTGTCATTAACTAGTAAATGGTTACTAGTCATCATTTTTTATTCCACAAACAGGTGATGAAAGTGTGACCAATAGGCAGGTAGCAAATGATAAAGTCATGTATGTACTATCTTTGGTGTACCTAGTAATAACCCAGACAAAAAACACCTCTGACCGCATTCTGCTGACATCTAGTTGACTTTATATACACGCAGAGTTACTTGGTTGAGAAGATCTGAAGTAACAAATATGATATCACATGGCACAAGAAAGAATACGTACAGATTATGTACATCTAATCCTTTTATAAAAAAAATAAAGGTCCTGAAAGCATGGGAGTACTTCCAAGCATAGTGGTTTTGGAATTTGGTGGACCACATATAAATTCTTTAACTGTAAGAACAAGAATATTACTTGTTCTCAAGATGCGCTTGTCAACTTCAATTTGTTTCTCACCCATACCCTTGACATGGCCTCCTGCCTGCCGTTCAAGGTGAATCCACATCTTTGTCAACCTAGGAAATTGATATTCCATCTGTGCCAAGGTGACCTAAAAAAGGAAGATGGGATATGCACATCTTAAAATCTTTATATGGAAATTTTAATCTTTGATTTTACATAGTTCGTGTACAGAACATCAGATGTTCACCAAAAGCAATACAATTCTCAATACTATGTCATGAAGACAGTGATGAGCTAGTATACAGTCTACCAGCTCACAGTTTTTCTCCAATATAGTATACCAGCTAACAATTTTACCTATATCAGTATGGCAGCCTAACAGCCCAGCATACCCACTTACAACTCATATCTGGTAAAGGTATTGGCACTGCTACACTATTACTGTATTGAAAAGACCATGTTCCATGTTATCCAAATACAGATTAGTGCGCTTAAAAGAATAAATTTATTCAATACAGTCCATAAATACAAAGACCACGATATGGCTTCACGGAGTACTTCATGTCAATAACATAGTTGCTAGTGATACAAGAAAATCCATGTTGTTCTGTGTGTCAACAAATTACACTGCAGAACAATAATAAAGCTGATGTGTTAGGTTCATGTGTCGCTGCCCTTTGATTAAAGATGTCCAGAATAAGAGCAGTCCGGTCACAGACTCAAACACCTCCACCAAATGACTTCTCCAAGTTACACAATTGGCTGAAATCAAAATTGAGCAAATGATCAAGGATTAAACTGTCGTGCCAAGATGCAGCAAATAGAACACATATAGAGTAGGAATAATTTTACTAGGTCCGAAACAAAGCTGTCCTTTGATTGCCATAACTTTTTTTTTTTTGAAATAAGTTGATTGCAATAACTTCAGTTAATAAAATAAACATATTGAGTATGGTAGAAGTAGTAAATGAGCATCTTACCCATGGGACAACTCATCGTCAAAAATTACAGTCTCAATATCAAGGGCATGAATTGCACTCTTGATTTCAGCAACTTTGCCTGAACCAATATAAGTCCTGGGATTTAGGGTAGAAAGCCTGATGAAAAGTAGAAACAATGAGATATCCGCATCTCAAACGAAAACAAGACATGTATAATATAAGATCTTGGTTATTTGCTTTGGCAAAAGAGCTAATTAAATTTGATAGCAAATAAAAGATTGTTGTCTGTGGTATCTTTTCATGTCATAGGCTTACATAATAATACAGAAATTTTCGGTATTGATTTGGGCTGGATTGCCAAATCCTGGCAAAGTTATAGCCCTATCACGATTAATATTTCAAATGAACAACAGCATTTCCTTTTCCGGAGGTTGAATTGGTTGATAAAGTTCCCTAAGATCAGATATCTGATCATACTACATGAAATTGAGCATCGCAATTTTACGTTTTCACTTGACAATATGATTGTGCAACCAGCTTACCAGATTTGTAACTTCTAAGTCCATTCAGTATCATTATAGTGATCATTAATCAACTTTAGATTTGCGTATCAAGTATTGCCAATGGACCTGCCATGTCATTTACTCTACATGTCCTTAAACACGATGTAGACAAAACAAAGCATGGCTCCTACATCTGGATGGAACAAGCAAGGACTTTTTGGACAAAAAGTCCCTTTTTGAGTTTTCTTTGGGGGGAATATAACTATACTGTGAATCAATTACATGGAATGCTCCACCTCAACAAACAAGGACTTGGGGAACCGGAGCTTGCTTTTGATAGGTCGAACCGACAACCAAGAGGCCAGCACCCAGCAGTATCAACTAGCTGCTCAAGCTCCTTAAGCGATTCCTCTACACCAATGATATTTCCTCCACTCTTCTTGCACTCGACCCCAACTAGGTATGCCTTCTCTTGAAATATCTGCAGCAAGTTTGCAGTTTCAGTCACAGTGGACTTGCCAGACAACAAATTTCAACAGCAAAATATTTACTTTTGTGGCATGCAAGAGACACATTAACGGTAAAAATAATAGTAACTTTACATCCCGTGAATTCGATGGCCACATGTTATCTCGTTTTTGGATTCGATGGTGAAGAGATAAACCCTCAATTAGCGATTCCGGAGCAGCTAATTGTACCAAGCCGACTACCTCTTTGCCGTTCATGAGCTTGAACCGATCGTGCTCCGCCATGGTGGCCTCCTGCTCCTGCCGCCGCCGCCGCCTGCTCTCACGGGAAAGCCTGGGAGGCTGCTGCTCCTCCCCTGCGCCCAGGACGGGCCAACACCATCACCCTCCCCTTCCCCGCCGCCATCCCCCGCAGCAGCACGGGGCTCCTCAGCCTCGGTCTCCGCGGGGGCGGGTGCTGCTGCCTCGAGCAGCCGCTCGTCGAGGGCCCGGACCACGCCGACGCGGCGTGGCGGGAGGCAGCGGAGGGAGGTGGGTTTCCGTAGAGAGGAGGCTGCTACGGAGGTGGAGAGGGAGGGAGGCGGTAGTGAAGAAGCAAGCTGCTCTCATGGCCGGCAAAGAGTGAGACTTCTGGCTTGCTCCGACGGCCCGAGTGGAAAGGGGTACGAGGCGAGTTAATTGAGATTTTGCCATTCCATACATCGCACTTCGCCAGAATACCATTAGTCACGTGAATTTCGTCATAATGTCATCCCGAACGTGAGTCTTACCGCTAGAATACCATTTTATATTTTCTTTTGTATTTTCTTTTTCTTTTCCCTCATTTTGCCGCGTGAAAGGACTCTTTTGCCCCTGCGCTGAAACTAAATACAATAATATCAATATCAGAATTTTTATAAATAAAATATAATATATATTGACTTGAAATTATTAAAATAAAATATAATAGCCGTAATAAACCTCTACAAAAAGTTTCAAAAATAGTAAAATTGAATTAACCATTTTATAAAATCAAAAGCAGAATGGAATCAAAAGCAATATTAGCATATGTTGGAAATTTTATAAAAATAAATATAACTGATAAGTGTCTGAAAATTTTATGTTAGTTCCCAACAATTATTATTATTTCACATAAAAAGTATCATATAAAATTAAGTTTATTTGTTATCCAATAAAAATAAAAATATGAAAACTAAGTTTTAATGCAGCACCTTGTCGAATTCTCTGTGATTTTTCTGGACAAGATTTTAATCCACCAATTTTTCTGGATATCAATGCCTATCCCGGATCTCAGTCAAAAAGTTTCAAAAATTTCAACTTTAATTGATAGCTAAATTTAATGAATCCCATGCCCTGTGACAGAGAGTCTCGTTCTTTTATTTTCAGAGGCAAAAGAGTCCTTTCACGCGCAAAATGAGGGAAAAGAAAAGGAAAATACAAGAGAAAATATAAAATGGCATTCTGGCGGTGAGACTCACGTTCGGGATGGTATTATGACGAAGTCCACGTGACTAATGGCATTCTGGCGAAGCGCGATGTATGGAATGGCAAAATCTCAATTAACTCGTAGGAGGCGTGGGGAGCTCAGCTCAGGTGGATAAGTGAGGTGGGGCCGTTGATGACATGGACCAGCCTCGGCCGTTCGGGCACACGAATCTTGACGCAGGCCAAGCAACGGGGATGTATGGAATTTTAAATCCTCACCTAGCTTGCTCGGCCCGGCGAAGAGAGGCGAGGCTAGCCTTCGACGACAGCGAAGGTATGCGTGGCATGCAATAGGGACCGTGTGCACTAGTGGAGTCAGAAATTTTTTTAAAAAAATTCTAAGAATGAAGTAAATCTCTATTAATAATTGATATTAAAAGTTTAATATATAATAAGTACAATATTTAACACTTGTAACTTGTCAGAAATTTTAAAGTTAAATATATATATATATATATCTTCATGGGCCGCCAAGGGGTCTAGGCCTCACCACGCCCCCCTCCCTCCAACGGCTCCACCTATGACCGTGTATCCATTCACGTCGGCCACCATGACAATAGCTTGACATGCCGAAGCGGTGCCATGTTGATTGGTGGCTCGCCAGTCTTGCTGTGGCTCGGACCCATTGTGTCCAGCCGCATCCCAACTCCCACCTCTACATTGTAGTCTCTGGTTACTTCACACTCCATCTCCTTAAGAATCTGCTTTTGGGATATGCCCAAGAAATCATAAGTTAAGTAACAATAACGATTGCGGAGGAAGGAGAGGAGAAAAGGTAAATTCTATTATTATTAGATATTTGTAACAAAGTTTTATCATTTAATGTCGAAAAATTGAAAAATCCCTTTATCCTTATGACGAATACTCATACCGTGGGTACCCACGAAGAAGCAATGCAGTCTTTGAAGAGGGTATTACAAAATCTCCGTCCCTCACAGATGGGATTATCATGAATATTGTTGGAACACCAAATGATCCGTCTTGGGCCCAAGCTTTAGGCCTCGTGGGGCCACGAAGGACCCTCGGCCTCGTTCGGGCCCACCAGGCGCGTCCGACTGCCTCGGGTTGGGCGCTCCCGCGAGTTCGACGCAGTGGCCTGTGTCGGGCGCTCCCGCAGCTCGACTTGGCCTCGAGTCGGGGCCCCAACGAGCTCCGACTCGGCGACCTCGCCACGTCACCGGTCGACTTGGCTGAGTCGCTTCGCCTGTGGACCACGGACGGCCATCTTTGGGGCAGTGGCTCATTCCCAAGGTGGCCAGAGGCCGTCTTAGTCAGCGCCCGTTCGCCTTCGCACCGTCATGCACAATGGAGACGCGCTTCCTCGGCGACACCAGAGCGCGGCATAGACAACGTCGGCCGACAGCGCGACAGAGGCGGTCGCCCTCTTCGACGGAATGGCGCTACTGTGTTTACCAACGAGACGTGGGATGAGCGAGGACCCGTCGATCGCCGATCACCAGGCCGAAGACAGGACTCCGGCGTAAGCATACCCCTACCTTTTTCTTCAAACTCCGTGTAACCCGCCCTCCGCCTATATAAAGGAGGCGGAGACCTCAGAAGGGCATTACGCATTCGATTCAATTCGACTCGTTCGGATCCGATCCAAGCATCCGAACTCCCCAACACAGTTTTCCCTCATCTTACTCGGACGAGGCGCACTAGGCCAGCCCTATTGCCCTCGCTTGTAACACTCAGTAACCCACTACACCACGAGCAATACAAAGTCACCACTAACTGGACGTGAGGATATTCGCCCGAACCAAGTATACATCTTGGGCTCCCTTAGTCTAACCATTCAAGGAGAGAGAAGCCGACCCTATACTTACAAATTTACTTGCGGTTATGCGAAACACGACACCTTGCTACCGAAATAGGTTATCCTTGTGGCATCAGGGAAGTGTTCTATGTTCTCAAAAAGTGAAAAACACGATCTGCTAAAGCAAAATGAGGGCTTGATCTGCAACAAATCGATCACTTTTCTAGCCCTCTCTCTCTCTCTCTCTTGCAAAATTAACTCCCTTCTAAATAGAATTGCATATGTAGCCTCTCCCCATAACGGAAGGCACCTTCCGTGCTCCCCTAACTAGGGGTGGATAACGAGCCGGTTGAATTTTTTTCCGAGCTTTCTTCGAGGTGGATAATGAGCCGGTTGAATTTTTTTTCGAGCTTTCTTCCAATCGATCTATTCTTATTTATTATAGTTCACTGATTGTTTGAGACCCAACTTGAACCTAACTTAACGAGCGAGCCTAAGTTAATCCTTGTTCCAAATCAACTAATTTTTATTTTAAAAGAAAATGAATGTAATCAAGTAACTTTGAAATGAGTCAGAGCCATTTCGGCTGAGCTTTTTGTCCAAACCACCCCTAACGATGAAAAGCTGCTCTCATGGTTGGCGAAGAGTGAGGCTTCGGCTTGCTCAATGGCCCAAGTGGAAAAGGGTAGGAGGCGTGGGGGCTTAGCTTAGTTGGATGAATGAGGTGGGGCCATTGATGACGTGGACCAGCCTCGGCCATTGGGGTACGTGGATCTTGACATGTGCCAACCACTAGGGATGTATGGAACATTGAATCCTCACCTAGCCGAAGAAGAACAGAAAAAGGAACAAATCCGATTCAATTTCTTGGCTTCCCTTAGACTCGCATGGTCCTTTTAATCCTCTTCTTGCTCTCACGCATGTGGGTCCCATCCTCTAGTCATAACATTATGCTTCAAACATTGCTTGTCCTCAAGCAATGGTATAGAATAATTCCCATAATTCCGGGGTCTCATTGCACATAAAACCAAATTACAAGTATTGTTGACTTGTCATCACCCTCTTCAAATTCTTTATCTGCATGCTCCATATAAGCCGGCGATATGACCAACAAAGCAATCTCTTCAACTGAACTTGCTTCAATCACATGCATCCTGGAGACTAAAGATAATGGGCCACCCAATTCATTGATTAGGAGAACAGCATTTCTCCCTCTTGTAATAGGAAGATACTTAGTTTCCTGTGACATTATCTGCTTAAGAACATGTTCTACCACTACATCAACTGGTTGGAGCTCAACAACAGCAACACCCGGTTCTCCGTGAATTCCAAGGCCAAGCTCCATTTGCTTAGGTCCTAAACGATCAGATGTCACTTGCCCAGGCAATGTGCAAACAGAAAGTGCAACTCCCATTGTACCAACAACCTCGGATGCATGTTTTGCTTCTGCAGCAACATCTGCAAGAGATAAACCAGCATCTGCAGCAGCCCCAGCAACCTTATGCACAAGAATAGTTCCTACTAAACCTCTTCTACCAGCCATCCCTCGAGGCGGGGGAAGGGCACAATCAGCTCCAACAATAACCATCTCCATCTTGTAGCCTTCAGATTTTGCCTGCTCAGCAGCTAATCCAAAATTAAGTCTATCACCAGTGTAATTCTTTACTATCAGAAGGCACCTCATGGGACCCGTTACAGCTCGAATAGCAGCTAAAATAGAATCAATAGGCGGAGAAGCGAAAACATCTCCAGAAACAGCAGCTGTCAACATTCCAGGCCCAACAAAACCAGCATGAGCTGGCTCATGGCCACTTCCACCACCTGAGATGACCGCGACCCCATGACAATAGCTTGACATGCCGAACGGTGCCATGTTGATTGGTGGCTCGCCGTGCCGCTGTGGCTCAGACCCATTGTGTCCAGCGCATCCCAACTCCCACCTCTACATTGTAGTCTCTGGTTACTTCACACTCCCATCTCCTTAAGAATCTGCTTTTCAGTGTATCGGCCCAAGAAATCATAAGTTCGTAACAATAACGATTGCCAGAGGAAGGGAGGGAGAAAAGGTAAATTCTATTATTATTAGATATTTGTAACAAAGTTTTATCATTTAATGTCGAAAAATTGAAAAATCCCTTTATCCTTATGACGAATACTCATACCAGGGGTACCCCACAGCAAGCAATGCAGAGTGCTGAAGAGGGTATTACCAAAATCTCCGTCCCTCACAGATGGGATTATCACTGAATATTGGCTGGAACACCAAATGATCCGTCTTGGGCCCAGCTCTAGGCCTCGTGGGGCCACGAAGGACCCTCGGCCTCGTTCGAGGCCACCAGGCGATCCGACTGGCCTCGGGTTGGGACGCTCCCGAGCTCGGCGTGGCCACAGCCTGGACGCCTCCCATAGCTCAGGCTTGGCCTCGTGTCGGGGCCAACGAGTCCGACTCGGCGACCTCCGCCACGTCACCGATCGACTTGAAGTGAGTCGCTGCCCGTGGACACGGCGGCCATCTTTGGCGGTGGCTCATTCCCAAGGTGGCGAGGCCGTCTTAGTCAGCGCCGCGTTCGCCGCACCGTCATGCACGATGGAGAGACGCGCTTCCTCGGCGACACGAGAGCGCAAAGACAGACAACGCTACCGGCAAAGACAGAGGAGGCGGTCGCCTTCCCGACGGAATGGCGCTCATGTGTTTACCAACCCAGGCGTGGGATGAGCGAGGACCCGTCGATCGCCGATCACGGGGCCAAGACCGGACTCCGGCGAGTATACCCCTACCTTTTTTCTTCAAACTCCCGTGTAACCTGCCCCCTCCGCCTATATAAAGGGAGGCAGGACCCTCAGGGAAGGGCATTCGCATTCGATTCAATTCGACTCGTTCGGATCCGATCCAAGCATCCGAACTCCCCCAAGCACACAGTTTTCCCTCATCTTACTCGGACGAGGCGCACTAGGCCAGCCCTATTGCCCTCGCTTGTAACACTCTGTAACCCACTACACCACGAGCAATACAAAGTCACCACGAACTGGACGTAGGGATATTCGGCCCGAACCAGTATACATCTTGGGCTCCCTTAGTCTAACCATTCAAGGAGAGGAAACGCGCGACCCCTATACTTACAAATTTACTT
This sequence comes from Guadua angustifolia, assembly GCA_036346375.1. Lineage (NCBI taxonomy): Eukaryota > Viridiplantae > Streptophyta > Magnoliopsida > Poales > Poaceae > Guadua > Guadua angustifolia. Next base: position 46,023,305 of record CM070517.1, on the reverse strand, counting down.
GCCGGTTGTACGAAACACCGACACCTTGCTACCGAAATAGGTTATCCTTGTGGCATCAGGGAAGTGTTCTAATGTTCTCAAAAAGTGAAAAACACGATCTGCTAAAGCAAAATGAGGGCTTGATCTGCAACAAATCGATCACTTTTCTAGCCCTCTCTCTCTCTCTCTCTTGCAAAATTAACTCCCTTCTAAATAGAATTGCATATGTAGCCTCTCCCCATAATGGAAGGCACCTTAGTGCTCCCTAACTAGGGGTGGATAACGAGAGTTGAATTTTTTCCGAGCTTTCTTGAGGTGGATAATGAGCCAGGTTGAATTTTTTCGAGCTTTCTTCGACACTGATCTATTCTTATTTATTATAGTTCCCTGTATTGTTTGAGACCCAACTTCGAACCTAACTTAACGAGCCGAGCCTAAGTTAATCCTTGTTCCAAATCAACTAATTTTTATTTTAAAAGAAAAATGAATGTAATCAGTGCAACTTTGAAATGAGCCGCCGAGCCAGCTCAGCGAGCTTTTTGTCCAGCCCTACCCCTAACGATGAAAACTGCTCTCATGGTTGGCGAAGAGTGAGGCTTCTGGCTTGCTCCAATGGCCCAAGTGGAAAAGGGTAGGAGGCGTGGGGGCTTAGCTTAGTTGGATGAATGAGGTGGGGCCGTTGATGACGTGGACCAGCCTCGGCCATTGGGGCACGTGGATCTTGACACAGGCCAACCACTGGGGATGTATGGAACATTGAATCCTCACCTAGCCTTGACAACGGCCAAGGTATGTGCGGCATGCAATAGGGACCATGTGTCATGTTCATACCGGCACACTATGACAATGGCTCAACATGCCGGCAGTGCCGTGTTGATTGGTGGCTCGCCGTGCCGCCTCATCGTGTTTAGCCCATTCCAACTCCCACCTCTACACTGTAGTCTATGGTTACTTTGCACTCCCATCTCCTTAAGAATCCGCTTTTAGAGTATCGGCTCAAGAAATCATAAGTTTGTAACAATAAGATTCCGCGGGGTAAAAAAGAAGAAGTAAATTTTATTCCATCGGATATTTGTAACGAGGTTTTATCATTTAGTGTCAAAAAAATCCCTTTATCCCTGCTACCAAAATAGGTTATTCTTGTGGCATTAGAGAAGTGTTCTAATGTTCTCAAAAAGTGAAAAACACGATATTCTAAAGCAAATTGAGGGCTTGATCGGCAATGAATTGATCATTTTTCTAGCCTTTTTTTACAAAATTAACTCCTTTCTAAATAGAATTGCATATGTAACAACTCCTTATAACGGAAGGCACCTTTCTCGCTTCCCTACCATGGAAGGTGTCTCCCACGCTCCCCCTTCGTGGGAGCCTTCCTCCCGTGCACACAGCAACGACACCTCCGCTCTAACGCTCGCTAACTGTGGGATCGCTGGCTCCTCCTGCGCTTCGAAGGCGCGGCAGCCGCTTGCTCCCACACTCGCGGCCCGTTGTTGCGCTCCCTAGGTGTCACAAGCGACAAGTGTCGCCTGCTATGCTTTCTGTGATGGGAAGGGGATTATATTTAGAAATTCGTTCAGATTGGAGCCAATTTTGCGAGAGAGAGAGAGAGAGAGAGAGAGAGAGAGGGCTAGAAAAGTAATCAATTACAAGTGGCCGCTCACCTTTTACCACAAGTAACAAGGTACACCAGCCATGCTGATGACATCCATTGTACACCAATCAGGGACAGCCACACAACACAATTCTTGAAACTCAACTGAAGTGCAGTGACCAGTGAGCATAAATAGTTCCTTGTCATCAGCACCATCGACAAACCCGCTATTTGCATGTGTGTGCGTAACTTACATCAAGAAACACCACATCCCATAAATTAAGAAACAAACAGCCTTGTACAGACACAGGCCATTCTCACAGCTCAAAATAAACGGAGTGAAAATTAGCATAAATAACAACACTTCTGACTGACTGACTGACCACTCATGGCACACCCCTTGTGCAGCACCATCATCGTCATCATAACTTATTATCTACACCAAAACCACAAGCCGTGAAGCAGAAGTCACTCATAACTTAAAAAAGAAACACCTCCTTTGTGTTTTCTGATGCCAACGCTATCATCTTGCAACCAAAAGAAACAAGCAAGCATTGTAGAAGCAGAACCAGCTAGTGCACTGCAATGTTGATGGCGCTATCCTCAGATAGCTTGTGGACGTGAGGCTTGGCCTGCTTCTTGGACGCGGTAGCCGGCTTGGCATTTGTTGCAGGGTGCCGCGGCTTGCTGCTGCCGCTGCTGCATTTGCAGTTGTTGTCGAGGCTGTCGCGGCTCGCGCGGCAGCAGGGCCTTGTGCTCTCGCTCTCCTCTGACGAGTTGGAGGTGTCCATGGAGGCCTTCCTCCTCCCCAGCTTCGGCGACTTGGGACGGGTTGTGGGCAGCTTCAGGCAAGAAGTTGGTAGGGAGGGAACAGTGGTAAGATCAAAGTTTTTTTTTTTTAAGACTGAAAACAATGAGCTAGGCGACAGATTGATCGTTTCATGTAAGTGATTGATTACCTTCTTGTATTCAGCTTTGGGAGAAGGTGCCTCGTGGTAGAAGCTTGGCATGGGTGTGGCTTTGAATGTCAGACTTTTCCTGAGTAGCTTGAGAGCCTCCTCTTGTTCTTTCTGCAGATTCATAATGTAAAACCAATAAAATTCGCTTCTTAGAATTATCCAACGTGTACTGATGAATTTTCGATTATCTGTGTGTTTCGGAAGGGATAACTTTATGATGTTTTAATGTCTAAGGGTAAATGATTTGCAGATATCAAACTATTTCGGATTTATTTTTTCTATGCATATAAACCAATAGCTCATGATTAGCAGCACATCTAGTTCTTTCAGAAGGAAGAATGATGCAGTCATAGAAAGCAGCTCCAGCTAAGCAGTGCACTATAGCTGTATAAACAGTCCAAGCAGAACAAGAACCATGACCAAACACAGCTTTTAAAAAGTTCAGAACCCAGTTTTTATTGACTGCTTTTTAAAATCCCATTTCTATCAAATTCACTTGTCCCACCCACCAACACAACTTCAAGTACTCCTAAATAGGTATCAAAATTCAGGTCAAGTAAACTATCTGCACAACTGGACCACGATCAAGAGTACGGGCACAACTTCAAACACTCCTAAATAGCCATCAACATTAAGGTTGACTATCTGAATGTCAAAAAGGGATATAGAGACACAGAAGAGGATGCATCTCTATGGGAAATGCCTGCAATAAGACAAATTACCTTCAACCTAGTCTCCAACTGAATTTTCTCTTCCTCCATAGCTTGATGTTTCTCCTCTAACTTCAAATAAAACTGCAAGAAAACATGAAAAAAATGAGTACTTCTCCCCTTTCCTCCCACCATGTTTCATATTTTCATCCAACAAAATACTAATTAATACTTCTCTGCGCTTCTCAGCACGTTCAGTACATCTGAAAACTGGGAGTGATGAAACTGTAGTAGTCCTTCCATTTGATGATTTCCTGCACGCAAGAGTTTATTGAACTAAGCATCGTTGAAGAGAGAGGTGATATAACCATATAGGATTTGTGTAATGTTGTGAAGCATACGAGTTAGTGAGAGTAGAAGCGTTCCCGTCGTCCACGCTACTAGTAGCTTGTAGTGGCTTCCTTGTAGTTGCAGATGCACTTCTCTGTAAGAAATATAAAGTCCATAATTCATATGCATGACTGCACTCAATTTGGTTAGAACTTAGAGAAACATCGTTCGTTGAAAGTCTATGTAATAAAAGGCGACAATCTATTATTCTACATTTCTGCTATATAGAAAGACAGAAGTAGCTAGATCACTTGTTTGATTAGATCAGTGAATTCAGTCTAGCTTGTTTACAAAGCATCTCAAACACCACAAGAAGGCTATAGAAAAAGAGATCGAGAGTGTATAAAAAAAAAGAGCACAGGTACTTAAAAGCAGGGGGTTTTGTCATATGGTTCTTATTTCACAATTAAAAAGAAGAAGTAGATAAAATTATGCGTGCAATCCTTCTAAAAATCCTACAATAGGTGTTCCTCTACAGATGATGTGTAAATAATTAAAGATTCAAGTGAAATAACAACAGGTTAAACAAATGGAATTACCTTCATCTTCTTTGTTGAAGTTGTCAACAGACTCTTCGCGGTTTGGAATACATTTCCGTTTCCAGTTGAAGCCTTGTCGTTTGACAGATCAGGAGGGTGACTACTGATATCTTCTGGCTCTGATGGAGCAGCACTTTTTGGTTCTATAACATCTTCCATAGATGTGACTGAGGTACTATCACTTACTTCTGTTCCTGCCATCGGAAATGTTTCTTGATTCTTTTGTTTATCATCACTACTTTCAAGACAATGTTGCACCACATCTTGTTTTTCAACATTAACAGAAGAGGCTTCATCTAGAGCAGGCTCTGAATTTATAGAACAATTATCATTAGACTGCTCCACAAATTTAGTACCAGAGGAACCATCAAGTTCGATTACTTCATCCATTTGATCAATGGCCAAAGATTCGTAAAGTAAATAGAACCATCAACTACAGCAAGCTTACCATCATCGGTCTGCTCAGCATGATCAATGGCCGAGGAACCATCATGTTCAGTAGAACCATTGACATCAGCAGGTTCCAATGGTACAGAGATGCCATTGTCAGACTGCGCGTCATGAACAATGACCAAAGAACTTTCGACATTAACAGTGCCAGGCAGTTCTGACGGATGGCCACACTTATTATCATCAGAGATATCTATGTTATCACTAACCGGGGGGCTAATGGTAGAATCCAGCTCCTCGTTGGAAGATTGGAGTACAACTTCAATACCCATACTGCTTCACAAGAAAAGGTGATACTCCAATAAATTTTTTGATAAAGGAAGATTTTTAATACTCCAATAAATACACTAAATGATAACTCAAAGTAAGAGATCTTATATATTGAGACAATTTGAACCTTTTTGTCAAAAACAAGGACATGGAATAAGGCTGAAGAGAATTGAAATCGACAACCCAACAAAGAGAAAATCTTCTATCCTTCATGTGGACACTACAGTTCTTTACTACCTATCAGGGACTTGACATGTAGTGGTGGAAAAGAATGATGTATGAAGTTTGACAACCTATCTGACATGAGAACTGACAATGATCATCAAAGCTATTATTTTAATTTGAGATCTTGCAACCAGTTATGTACTTACTTTGTTGGTATTATCAAATTGTGAGTATCATATTTCCATAGAAGGGAAAACGAAAAGCATCATGGAAGAAAGGAGACAGATTGCGAAGAATTGACCTCTTAGCTGCCACATACTCAAGAGGGAAATGAAAGAATCAGAGCATAAGGCATCACATGTGAATCTTAAATTGGACTATATGGTGGATTCCCCAGCAAATAATTATTCGGTACGCTAGCATTTACAATTGGGCAAAATGTCCTTTAAGATTCCAGAATTGCTCTGCGTTTGGTTACGCATCTTCCTAATGTTATACATTATCGTATCTGGATAACTGACCATTGACAACAACAACAACAAGAATAGGGTCAATCTGCTCAATTCCAGAAAGTTTAGTTTTTAACATTTTGCTAACCGGTAGCAATGACCATCAGAACACCAGCTATTATTCTAAGAGAGGTGATCCTTGTAGCACCTAACAAACTGCCAAGAAACATATCATCTATCATGTATCAAGTCTAAACTGGCACGAACCACGGATCCCACGAGACAGGGACATCACGGCAACTAAAATCCTGCTCGCAGACCACAATACAATGCGAGAAACAAGGTAAAACAGAACACATCATTCATGGATGGACCAAAATTCTGATAAACTCATCAACAGTTGTGCCTTTTTTCTGACAAACAAGATCGATATTCAAGACATTAAGATGCTTAGGTGAATTATTTGAACCCTTTGCTAAAAATATGAGATGCAGATTAGAAGGCTCACACTGCTCACACCATCACACAACCTTCAGTTTTCCCTACACCAAGAGCAAAAAAAATAAAAAAATAATTTAAAAAAAACCTTCTTTCTAAATTCTAACTAGCTAATGGAATGCAGACACAGATGCACAATTAAGGAAACCAAACTCAATAATCGCAAAGCCGCTCCTTAGTGAAACTGAGGTGAAACAAAAAATGCTAATGAAGGAAAGAATTGGGACAAACAAGCACGTCAGAGCAAGAAACGGGGGGGTCGTTACCTTGCGTTTCTTGGTTCTCGCTTGTGTCCTCTCGCTTCTCGCCGGCTGGTTCTTCGCGCAGGCACACGACGGTGATGGTATTTGTAAGAGGAGAAGGAAATGGGTTCGTTGGTTCAAACGGGGTTAGCTCGCACGTTGCTTTCCTTTTGCTTGGTCCCCTGCCTTCTGCTTTTGTGCGAGCTAGCCTGCTAGTGGTACGGACCCTGGTTGGTTCGAATGTTTTGGGCGCCTCCTCGTCTTCCTCCTCGATTCCTAGCGGTTGATTCGTAGCTTCTGTTTGCTCTTCTTCTTCTCTCTCATTATTTTTTTTCCTATTTTTCTCCTGCTGTAGAGAGATTACGATCATAGTTAAGTCAGCTAAACCCTTAATAATGATTACGATCATAGTTCCAGCAGTGGTTTCTCGTCAAAAAAAAATGACACGTCTGGAACATAGAAATTTACGTATATTACAGTGTAATTCATGCGGGAATCCTATGAAATTGTCGCGTTCGGAAAGGAGACTAGTTTAGAATAGGAAGACTTGACTAGAGCGATTAGCTTAATAGAACCCATTAAAACGTTAAGCGATTCACAACGTTGTATATATGAAATGTGATATGGTAGGATTTGAACACCGGTATCATCATGGTAACTGGTTGCCGAAATTAGTTGGCCCTGGAGGTTAATTAGTTGGTCGATGACTATAGATTAGTTGGCAGATAGTTACAGTTAATCCTTGTTTACGCACGGAAATTCTCCGTGTGAGATTGAAGTTATCTTTCTACTTTTCTTGTCTGTAATTTTACAATTGGATCCCTACAAAAAGTTAGGGTGTGTCCTCTGGGGTTTTTGGACTAACTGCAAATTAGCTGGTTGAAGGCTGTAGTTATGCCTTAGGCGTTGATTATGCATCAACAAATTGAAATCCTCAGGTTAGGATATAGTTCTCTTTCATTATAGGCTGACAGAAGTCATCTAATTCACGTGGTTACTCTAATATAGTCTGCACTGTTAATTATACAACAAATTGGGTCAATGGAAAAGTTGGGACTCTTCTGGACCTCAAAATGTTTTTTTTAAAATATCATTACAGCTCACAAGTGGGCATAATTAATTAATTTTGATCAACCTACTATTATATTTTCATAATTTTTTATAAGCGTCTAGCATGAATAGGAAAACGAGGTCCATTTCCCTTTCAGCTTTTCTTGCTAAATAGAAAGCGTAATATTTGTTTCATGAAACCAAGGTTTAAGGAACCGAAGCCCGAAGGTACCAATATGCTAGCTTGCAAGCTCTCTATGATGCTGCATGCTCACTTGATTCACACGAAAAAAGGACCAAACAGGATAGGGTGGCTAATCCCAGGACCCATCTAGTGATCTGACATGCATGTAACTTCTTTTCAACTCAAAATTAAGCATCACACAACAAATTGGGTTGGGTTATAGATAGTGTGTAGACCACACTTGTCAATACCGTATCAAAGACTATATCGGTTTGGTTTTTAAGATAGTATATTTCGATACCGGTCCATACTAATATACCATTTTAAGTTTAACATAATAATATGTATATATATTTACAAGTATACATATGTTTAATTATACGTACACCAAATTTCACTTATAATATTTACTTCACATATATAGTAATACTATTAAATATAATATATAGTTTAATAGATCATAGTATCAATTTTAACAGTATGATTGGTATTAATCGATAGTGAAATCAGTATTGCCAGTATTGACTGGTATCAAAATCAATACGACCAATATTGATGGACATTTATAACCTGTAGGACTACTTTATAAAAAGTTTAGATATCAAAATGTTACATGATAATCTGGAATCGATAACTATGATGCCAAGCAGTTGTGGTAAGCTTTGTACGGCAACTACGCCTAGGACGACGTGCTAGCCTGCATACGTGTCTCTCCTCTCACTCTGTCTAAACTTGACCGTTGCTAAGTGGAATGGGATTCCCTGCCTTGCTTCAGCATAGGCAGAGACGCACTGTGCTTTGCCTTGGGGTGATTTTAGACTGTCCGATTGCAAGTAAACGGATGAGATCAATAGCCACAATAAAATCACTTAAGACATTCAACAGTAGAAAAGTAGAAAACGATATTGTTGCGACATCGTATATCTACAGTATTGTGTATTGTGTAGCTAGAAACTTAGGATCTGTGCCCCTCTGCCCTTCTGCTCTTACTAAGTAGGGCAGAGGATACTATTTGAATTTTTTGCTATTCGGCGAAATTGAAAACTTATTTACTGATTTAGCTCTTTATGCGGGAAGAATTACGAATAGCCACTGAAGCAAGTATAATTCGCGCTCGAGATCCGCGGAATAATTTTTAAATTTTTCTCGGCTAATTCATCATGACGACAATGGAATAATTTTTATTATTTTTCTCGGCCAATTCATGGATCGCGTATGAAAATTTTTTAATTTTTTTTTAATATTCATGACGAGTAAGCGGATTAATTTGTTTTTAATTTTTTAAATTTTTTAATATTCATGCGGCGAACATGAATATTAAAAAATCTCCGTTTTTTCGGTTTTTTACCGGTTTTTCCGTTTGATTTTTTCGTTGCTTTTCGTTTTCGGTTTTTTTCACGGAATTATTATAATTTGATGTGTTGAATAAATTTTAAAAAAATATTTTTCAAATGATATAGGAAATTTTTTATCGATAATATTTTTATTCGAGAATTTCAATTTTTATTTTTTCATATTTTTTAATATTGGGCGAGGGCAATTAGATGGAATTTTTGTAAAAATTTACAGAAATATTATGTCGAAAAAATTACAGAATCTAAATGCAGCTTGCAATTCCAAATTGACATACATCTTTGTCTCAATAATCGCATTCTATCATGGATTGGAATTGAAACAAGTGGAAATCAATGGCCACTTAAGGGTTTTTGTAGCCCATGACAGTAGGATCCATTCAAACAATACGAGAAAAATCAAGAGCGACCTCATAGCGCGTGCTACTATTACGTATGGGCGAGATAGCGGACATTGCCCCGGCAGGAAGTTGCGAAAATCGAAAAAGGCACTCGCGGTCATGAAACCACAGAAATCGTGGCCACTTAGGGGTTTTCTTAGGCCCGCGGGACAAGCCGGATACGGGCCGAAAAATACGGGAAAATCAAGGGCGACCTACGCAACGCGGGTTACCACTTACGTATGGGCGAGATAGCCAGACGTTGCCCCGGTAGGAAGTTACGAAAATCGAAAAAGGCACTCATGACCATGAAACCACAGAATTACGGCGTCGAAAAATTTTGAAATTTTTATGGAGGTTCCTGATAAAGCAGTGATATTACCGTAAAAATTTCAAATGATTTGAAGATGTGAGAATTTTTAAAATTCAAACAATACAACTGTCCGATAAATCATTTGGTCGACAAGTTTGAACCGAATGAAAAATGAAACAAACCACGTTAGAAAATTTGAAGGGCACATACAGTGAAAGTTCAGATGATATAATTGTTCGTCATTCTTTTTCAATGAGTGATAAATTTGACTCGCTAAAATTACGGATGTCTATTGTTACTAAAAAATTTAAGCATATTGATTCCGCTATTTGTCACGGAAGAAAAAAAACGACTGCGATTTTTGTAGTGTAGTAGCCTTATTTGTGTATAATTTTTTTTAAAAAAATAGGTATGGTCGCGATGAAATCCGAGAATTCAAATTGGATCGAGTACAATATTATTTCAAGCGGTTGGGGTCGGCGAGATTCTTATTTTGCGTGGTCGCGACGCAATGGATTTTTTTTTACAGTGGTTAGGGAGAGCGGAGAAATATACCTTGAGCTAGAAGAATTGCAAAATGTAGAAAAAAATCATTCGTATTTTGACAGTCGATAAAATTTATAGTTGAAACAAGCATTCGATAAACTTAAAAAATACATATTTGGCAATGATATTTTATATAGTATTTCAGAAAGTTATTTGGCAGTTGAATTTTCTCACAAAAAAAATCAAATTGTGTTGTTCAGCATTCTCTTCCAGTGTACGGTAAATTTAATGACAAATCATAGTTAAATATTGAATAAAAACCGGTTGATCATTCGGAAAGAACAAAAAAAAATAAACACTGTGATTACTGTAGCACGCGAGCACTGTAGCATGCGAGTACTGTAGCACCACTGTAGCTACGCGAAATTCCGCGGTCTTGAAGCGCGGAATTCGCTGGTGCACCGTACGGCCGACGCGGAGGAAAAACCGGCGGAAAAAAACCGGGAAAAATAAAAACCGCGAAAAAAATTAAAAAGAAATTAATCCGCGTTCGCCATGCTGAATATTAAAAATTTAAAAACAAATTAATCCGCTACTCGTCGCGGAATATTAAAAAATATTAAAAAAAATTATTCATGTTGTGGGTCCGCGAATTGGATGAAAAAATAATAAAAAAATTATTCGGCTGTCGTCATGAATTAGCTGAGAAAAAATTTAAAAATTATTCATGGATCCGGAGCGGAATTATCTTGTTTAGAGGCTATTTCGTAATTCTTCTGCTAAAGAGCTAAATCCGTAAATAAGTTTTCAATTTAAATTCGAATAGCAAAAAATTCACTATTTCTCATATCTGCACTTTTTATCTTTGGTGATTTGTTTCATGCACTCCTAGTTTTTTTATAGAATAACCTTTATACTTCTGATTTTGAAGATTTATTGTCTGTATTTTCTAAAGTAATGTGTTTTGCATCTTGAGGAAATTAATCACTTATAAAAGAATGTAAATATATGGGGATCCTTTTCACAGTGTAGAAGACAAAAGAATGAGAGTAATGCCAGACGCATGCATCCTAATTAATTAAAGGGGTACTGGACTAAACAATACAAATCGGCATAATAATAAAATCATAATCATATTCCAAATGATTAGCATGCAACAAATCAAACGCAAATCACCAGAAAAAACAAATATTATCGGAATGCCCGTGTCTGATTGTGATCATATACACGCCTACATTCGCACTTCAACACGCATGTCTTTGTTCACCTACAAAAGGAATCAAAACTAATCAGAACAAATAGAAATCAAATTAGAAGAATAAGATCGCATCAAAATCACACATAAAAACTTTAGGGATAAAATATATGCGTCCTGTCTCATCACATAATCATCACGTACGGATGAATCAATGAACAAAATTCATGAGTACACAGTGGCTGCAAGTACTAATTAAGCCCCCCAAACCACACCATGACAAGCTACCAACTCCACATATATGCACATCACTTAATTTGCAATTGATCACCCACTCATGAGCTAATAATTTTCTTGGTACATTGACATTTCTGATTTTTTTTTTTTTTTGGAGAGTTTGATCGATTGATGAGAGGGCATCGGATGAACACTCCCATCACTGAAAGCGCCAATGAATCTACATTACACATTGCAGGGATCCTTCTCTCTCCCTCTCTCTCTGTCCCCCTCCCCCCGAGACTCAACAATTTGATCGGCTGCATGCAACAGTTCAACTACATATGTAGACATGAAAACTTTTTTCTTGGAGAAGCAAGATAATATATTAATGCTGAAACTGACGTATAAACATAGAATTTAGAGCTCGAGAACATGAGTTTGGAAGGTGTTCAAGGGGAATTAGCTATAATAAAATATGTAATCGATAGCTCGAGGGCCCATTGGCACTGTTGATTGAAAGGTAGCTGACAATGGTGAATCGAGGCATCGAGCTACCAACTTAGCTATACAGTTTAGTCCACAGTTAAAGCTTCCATGGTCGGTTCCGTTGTGCATGGCCATTTGGACCACTGAGCCAAGTATGCAAGCACATAAAAATATAAATAATGCACGTGTGAAAGGCATGCCTTTTTTCTCGCGGAATCGAACACCAGTGGTTGAAAGATGGACTGGAGTATATCTATACGTGTATGAGAGGATATTTCAGAGTACTGCAAACTTTGTGCCATACGAAATTGTTCATAACATTTTCAACCCTAATTAGTTTTTGAGCCAGCATGTCCATTTTCGGTACCAAAACATATAAACATGTACATTTTGCTGCTTGAATTGTTACTTTCGCTTTTCATGTAAAACCGCCCCACTCATCTTGCATATATATTTGCGCCTCTCACCTCCATCGCCAGCTGCAAACCTAGATGACATCAATCTCCCTCAAATCCAGGGGTGGATTCAGGAAAATTGATCGCTAGGGTCATCGCCGACATGCGGTTTGCTTTCAGATGACTGGTCAGACTGGATGAGCACTGGGGCTAGGGTCCAAGCTAATCTGCCGCCGGAGTCATCAACAACGTTTAGTGTATAAGAGGCTAATACGGAGGCGTCGGTGTCACCGGACCCCGGCAGCTCAACTGTAGGTCTGCCCCTGCATGCTCAAATCGACATGCAGAGAATAATCTTTTAATTCCCTGGGTATGCCCATCACCGCGCTGTGATCGATCGATCGATCGATCGGCCGGTTGCGCGCTGCAAGTAAATTGAACGACATTGACACGGTAACTGCTACGTTGGCTAGGAACAACCTACCATGATCGATGGCCCATCGATCGGTGCAAGCAAGCTAACCGAACAAGAGTTCCCATCGAACCTAGCTGGCCAGCTCACGCAGTCCAGTACAAAGCTATGTACTGAGCTAGCTAGCAATCGCTCGGGTTAGGCATGTTAGAACCGATAATTACTCACGCGTGATCACAGTGGACACAACTATCACTTTCACTTGGAACTCAAGGAAGAAGAACACACACAGAGATCTTTTCTAGCACGACGCAACTTGTGCTTTATTTTCTTGTTTTCTTCTTGCTCTGACAAACTAAAACGCCAGCATAAATAGGCTACACACGCACATCATCATGCAGCAGCGATCCACTTTCTTAGCATCTAGTATATGACTCGCAACTAATGCATGCATGCACACCTGTGCACGTTCAGTTGCATGCGTATCTAGACCTATTCTCATGCTACTACTCACAACGCGCACACACAATCGGGAACTAGTCGCACATGCGTAATGCCCACGGCTCGCACGTCGCCCACATCTTCCGGTGGCCATGCGCCCACGTCCTCCACGCAGAGTAGTCTCCGACGTCTCGCCACGCACACTGCGGCCACACGCGCCCGCGAACTCCTCCGTGAGACTCGGTTTGGCTCAATCTGCTATTAATCCGATCCATGTACTACGTACATGCATACACACACATGCAACGCCTGGTACTCTCTACATGCAACTACATGCACCACTAATGACTCCACTAAACCACTCCATACTTGACTCACTAGCTTGCACTGACTCACCTAAATGCAAACTCTAATACAAAATAATCATGGACAATTAAGTAACAAGATTAAATCCTAACAATCACCCCCTTAATCTTGTTGTCTTTTATTTGAGCACATCCTCGCTGATCTTCAAAGCAATGTTGGCTCCTCATCCGCATCAGCAAGAAGTGCCTTCTCCTTCTTCGGTTTGTGGCACTCTCGAGATAAGTGTCCATATTCTTGACAGTTGTAACAACGCACCTTCGATATGTCATAGGTGCTCTTCTTCTTCCCAAAGCTTGAACCGCCATCCTTGTTCTTGTACCTAGACTCCCATTGAGCACGAGTGAGGAGAAGATGTTCGTCATTGTTGTCGGTGTCGTGAACGCGCACACGCTCCTCGTACGCCTTGATCGAGCCGTCCCACCGCTTCTTCCACCGTCATCGTCTTCATGTCCCCAAATTGCTCGATGGTGGAGACAATCTGCAGGTACTTGTTAGGAACAGCTCGGGGAAGTTTTTGCACGATGTAGCTCTCCTCCATCTTGTCGCCAAGGCCACGAATTTGATTGACGAGAGTCGTCAATCTCATGGTGAAGTCATCTACCGACTCTGTGTCCTTCATGCGCAAACCCTCGAACGCACTTTTGAGGGTTTGTGCGCGCGCCTCCTTGACACGGTCGGCACCAATGTACATGCTTTTCAGCGCCTCCCATGCTTCTTTCGCCGTCTTCTCGGCCAACATGAAGAGCATCTCATCGGGGATCCCTTGGTAGATGGCCGCCAATGCCATCTGGTCCAAGCGAGTGTCGATGGACGCCAGCTCGTGACTTCCACACGCCTTGTGCCTTCATGTACACCTTCACCTTGATAGCCCAAGCAGCATAGTTGCTCTTAGAGAGCATTGGGTAATGAAGGCTCACACTGCCTTCCCTCGTCTGCGCCTTCGACGAGGCCTCTCCATCACCGGTGCCGCTGCTCCCCAGCACGTTGGAACGCGTCATCATCTTGGGCATGGATCTTCACCTTCGGCTCTGATACCAAATGTTAGAACCGATAATTACTCACGCGTGATCACAGTGGACACAACTATCACTTTCACTTGGAACTCAAGGAAGAAGAACACACACAGAGATCTTTTCTAGCACGACGCAACTTGTGCTTTATTTTCTTGTTTTCTTCTTGCTCTGACAAACTAAAAACGCCAGCATAAATAGGCTACACACGCACATCATCATGCAGCAGCCGATCCACTTTCTTAGCATCTAGTATATGACTCGCAACTAATGCATGCATGCACACCTGTGCACGTTCAGTTGCATGCGTATCTAGACCTATTCTCATGCTACTACTCACAACGCGCACACACAATCAGGAACTAGTCGCACATGCGTAACAGCCACGGCTCGCACGTCTGCCCACATCTTCCAGCTGGCCATGCGCCCACGTCCTCCACGCAGAGTAGTCCTGACGTCTCGGCCACGCACACCTGCGGCCACACGCGCCCCGCGAACTCCTCCCGTAGACTCGGTTTGGCTCAACTGCTACTAATCCGATCCATGTACTACGTACATGCATACACACACATGCAACGCTCTGGTACTCTCTACATGCAACTACATGCACCACTAATGACTCCACTAAACCACTCCATACTTGACTCACTAGCTTGCACTGACTCACCTAAATGCAAACTCTAATACAAAATAATCATGGACAATTAAGTAACAAGATTAAATCCTAACAAGGCAGCCGCGTGCACCGTCGCATTGCCACACGTCGGGGCAGCTGATCGAGCTAGCTACAGGAAGCAACCGACGGTGACGCCTCAGCCGCAGCAGCTAGCCCTCGCCGTCGTCGACCGGCGACCCCGGCCAACGCACGCACGCCGCCACGTCACACCGCGCGCGCGAAACCCCTCCTGCTCTGCAGTCTGCACGGCCGTCTATATCTGGCCGGATAAGCGCGTGCGGTTGCCGTGGTTCTTTCGTGGGGCCGGGCCGGGGATCCGGCCGTAGGCGCGGTAGCTAGCTGTGCGCTGGCCGGCTGGCTCGTACATACGCGCGCGCTGGAGATCGAAGACGTTGACGATGCGATCGATTCGCGACACGCCACGCGGGAAGGCGCGAGGGAAGGAATCGAAGGAACGAAAGCTACGTGCGCGCGGGCGGCCTTGTACCTCCTTCCGTTTGTCCCCTCGCGAGACGGACGTACGGCTCAGCCGTCGGTTGATTCTGGTTTCCATGGCTGGCTCGGTGTTCTTGCGTTGGGGGGCAGCCGGCGACGTGCCTATCTATCTCACTACTGCCGATTGAACGGAGATTATCTGCATTGCGTGGCTGCTGATTAACTTACTCGATCACCCAGTGGTCAGCTCGCATTGCAAATTATGTATGGGGCGTCAGGGCGTGCGCATCGTGAGCCTATCTTTCTTTTCTTTTTTTCTTGTTGATTAGGAATTTAGGGATAAGTCGAATTGAAACTATGTCCATTGCGTATTAAATTAACTAGTATCCAATAGCTAGAGCGCGCATATCTCGAAGCGCATGTAAATGCCGGACTTACCGGAAGAAAATTTGGTGCAGTCGGTCTCCAAACCACCAGCGCTGCGTACCAGCTCCAGATACATGCCGCGTGGACGCCGCGCCAATCCGACGTCTCTACCGCGGAGAGGCTGCCAGGCCGGCAGCTCGGCTCGATGAACGCACGCTCGGCTCGATGCATGCGACGTTTCGACGCCTTGGACTCACAGCCCATCGCGTCTCTTCATCTCTTCGCCTCTTGAGCCTGCTCCTGGACCGACACTAGCGATGAGCCCGCGTCAGCGTCCCAGTCCGGCGAGTGCACCTGGTCGAAGTTCCCCATCCAGTGCGGCGGCGGCGGCATGACTCGCTGGAACCTTTGGATACTTGGCTCCTGAATATGCTGGTAAGGATTAGTTTGCCTGATTTGACAGATATGGCCCTGCCTATACTTGTAATTCACACATCCTGCTTGTTTTAGAAATGATAAAGTTGGCAGTAGCGTTGTGTTGATCTCTAATGATTTGCCACTTTTTTCTTGAAAGAAGTGACAGAGATAAGCCTGATGGATTTCTGAAGATAGCGCTGATGCCGGGATTTACTACAGTCCTAATTACTTGTGTCGTATGAGTCCCAGAGTCTATTTGGTTGAAGTAGTTAGAAACAGCTAACAGTTAGTTAGTAAATTGAGTCGTATTATTTTCGGATGCATCCAAATAACAACTGATTTAGTTGACAATTGTAATCTAACCCGTTTCAGTTTCGCCTATATAAACTAATGAAGAAAACCCGAAAAGCTGCAGTTCCATCGCAGCACCAAATTCCTCTCTGCCATCTCTGAAGTTTTGCTTTGCTCTGTTTTCATATGTTGCCCTGTTGTGCTGAAGAAGTTTGTCTTCAGAGCACCTTCATCCAGCAGGTTGGCTGGTGCCCTGCTAAGGTAATTGGCTGAAGGTTGCAACAAGAAGTAGCCATTGTTTTTCTGCTATTAATTCCATTGTTGTTCATGTATTACAGTATCAGCACATCTTTCTATTGGGTTTGCTGCTATCTTGATTGTACCGAATCACTGAATCCTTAATAAATTTGATTCACTGTGTCGCAGTCATGGTAAAATCAGGCAAACTAATCCTTACCAGCATATTCAGGAGCCAAGTATCCAAAGGTTCCAGCGAGTCATGCCGCCGCCGCCGCACTGGATGGGGAACTTCGACCAGGTGCACTCGCTGGACTGGGACGCTGACGCGGGCTCATCGCTAGTGTCGGTCCAAGAGCAGGCTCAAGAGGCGAAGAAACGCGATGGGCTGTGAGTCCAAGGCATCGAGCCGAGCGTGCGTTCATCGAGCCGAGCTGCTGGCCTGGGAGCCTCTCCGCGGCAGAGACGTCGGATTGGCGCGGCGTCCACGCGGCATGTATCTGGAGCCGGTATGCAGCGCTGGTGGTTTGGAGACCGGCTGCACCAAATTTTCTTCCGACTTACCTCATGTTACGAAAATATGAGCCGAGCATGATAATTAGCGAAACCGTACGATGTATACAATATATCTCTATCTGACCCTCTTCTTTAATTAGTGTAATGAATTTGGTCGATATACTATATGTGTAGGGTTTGGTGCTTTAAGCGTCTAGCTCATGTAGTCTGATACTACTTGTCGACTTAATCTCCGAACATATTAGTGTGGGTGCTGACGGCGGGACTGCAGGAACATGCATGAATGATATTAATTACCACTAATTACCATGTTATTTTTGTGCGCTTGTGCGGATATTGTAGCTAGTACCGTGCATGTTTGGAATAATTTGCTTTGACTCAACATCTGCTTCTTCACCTGTATGCACGTGTACGTGTTATTAATCAACTGATCCTCTTTGTGTACGTATAGGATTATTAATAATATATGTACCACTTGAACACGTTAGCGGTGTAGACTAGTAATTAACTACTTGTATTACTTCGGCATGCAATTAAAACGTAGCGCGTATACATCATTAGTTAATTAATTAATGATGGAGAGAACCCGATTTGATGCATGGTGGTAGTAGCAATTGCTACGGTAGACGCCACCTTGGACCGGCAGCACACACTACTACACGTTTACACATCACAATCGGTTCTTTTTTATCATCGCAATCGGTTCTGGTGGCGACACTAAGCGGTTAGACAGAGATGAGGCGCTATTATTACAGTCGGTTCTTGCCCGATAGAGATGAACTCATCATCTCTATCGGTTCTTCGAAAGAAGCGATAGAGATTATATTATAATCTCTATCGCTTCTTCAAGAACCGATAGAGATGATGAGTTCATCTCTATCATTTTCTTTCGAAGAACCGATAGAGATGATTAGTTCATCTCTATCATTTTCTTGTAGGAACCGATAGAGATGTAAACATTATCTCTATCATTTCTTACAAAAAACCGATAGAGATGACAATGTCATCTCTATCATTTTCTTGTGAGAACCGATAGAGATGAAGGGTGTGCTACTTTCCAATTGACCTCCAATCAGCACATATTTCACACAAATATATATATGCACATATCACAAACATACAGCATGTATATCACATTCACATTCATAGAAAATGAATACAACTCATTCACGAGAAAATGAATACTTTAATTGTTACAACAAATACATATCACATTAGAAAATGAATACTTTGTTACAACCGACACATGCTTAACCATCATGTACACATGTAATCCCATTCAGATTTGTAATATTGTTCACATATAGCCTAGTACGAGCTTTGGGATCTCTAAACCGTCAGTCCTCCACCAAACATTCCATCCATTACCACCGCATAAGTGGTCCCTTATCTTGTTGAGCGTAGTGCGGTCTATACTCTTGAGGGGATATTGAGAGTCGCAAAATAGAAAGCGAGTGTTTTAATTTAAGTTTTGAAATTTCTATGTGAAAGGCTACTTGTATTATTATGCATGTACATATATACCGGGAAAGCGGTGCGAGAGGCTAATCAAGATCAGCATGTGATGCATGACGTACAAAACCAAGAAGTGGTCGTCGCGCTTACATTGATGGCTTGTGAAGAAAGAAAAGAAATTAAGAGACGAAGAAAATATGTCAGAAATCTAAATCTTATATAGGGAGCGCCACTTGTACCTTGAAGCACACATACTCGACTTGGAGCCCTTTTTTAGATCGTGTTTCCCTCATACTGCGGCGTGGTCGGAGAAACCCCTATATACATTGGAGAGATTTGTTAAGTACAAAATAATGAATGTGCGTAGTTAAATACGAAAGTGTTACATAAGAGTAGTGTACTTATTGCTCCAAAGGAGGCTTGATCGCGAGGCCATCGGTCTCTTCTCAATGGAATTAAAAGTGTAGACCACGTTGTTACTCGGAATGATCACGAGTAGGACCCAATGGTTGCTTATTAAATGGTATGCGTGAAGGAAATAAGTTCACATACGGTTGAAGTGCGTACAAGTAATTGAAGGGTGTAGTAGTACTTACTCCTCGTGGTACGGAATAGAATGAAGTCCTTCTTGGCCTCGACTTTCAACGCACCCTTGATGTAGCCGGCAAGCCATTGCGGTTGAAGCCTAGCCATCGTTGCGGACACCGGCTCGTGGTCGCGAACCCAATTAGTTGTCGATTCGTCACGACTCATTGCCTCATTGCCTCGCAACTTCGTATTGAATGTTCTGAAGCATAATGCAAAATCCTATGGAAGTTCTAAGGTCATGCTACGTGGTGCGATACTCACGGTGTCGAGATCGCCTGAGTGGAAAGCGTCGATGGAGATCATTTGGTAGAGACGAACAGATCCTCAAACCGACCGAAATGTCCCGTCGTCCTCACGGTGGAAATGTCCTTTTGTACCTAACATTGAAGTCGACCCGACCTTCGTTCCCTTTCACTTTGTCAATGTACCATCCATGGGTATCGAGTCCACAAGCCTAAAGTATTCAATTTCGCGAGAGATGAAGGGCTTTCCATGTTCATACGCCTTAAAATTATAGGGCTTCTCGTGGCTGTGCGGCTCTCCTTCTCGGGCGAAGGAGTCTCGAGGCGGGGTTGGAGGCTTTTCTGCACTGAGAGGGCACTGTGGTGCATGTGAGCCTTGGCTTTTAGCGGAGGCCTCGGTGGTTCGTGGCTGTCTTGGCTCTCCTTCGGGCGAAGGAGTCTCCGAGGCGGGGTTTGAGGCTTTTCTGCACTGAGAGGGCACTGTGGTCTGTGTGAGCCTTGGCTTTTTAGCGGAGGCCTCCAGTGGTTCTGTGGCTGTCGTGGTAGCCCTTTTATGCACCAGCTCAGTACTCTGTGCAGGACTCGTCACAGTCGTGGGAGGAGGCGCAGGTACGGTACGAACCTACAAAGCACGCGTATGAACAACTTGTTGCAATACTACTGGAATGGTACAGAAGAAGCGAGGTTTTTTACCTTGACCGATCGACGCTCGCCGTGGGCCATTTGATGAGCGACATGTGCGCTTGCCGAGAGTGGTGATCTCTTCGTGGGGGGAACTCGAGCACATGTGATAAGAAGGCCGTGGGCGTAGTCCACGGACCCTCATGTAGCCCTTCCCCAAAGGCCGACCATGCATCGTGTCGGTCTCGTTGCATGGAAATGCAACCCGCGTGCGACCTCAGCAGAAATCCGTCTTCCGTCGGCGTGAGTCGGCACGCCGTGGCGCTGCAAGAGGTGCGCAACTTAAGAGAAAATATTGGGGAGTTACCTCGCACCTCGAAGCCATGCAAAATTAACTATTACCTTTAGTGCGGACCCGGCCTTATCGTTTTAGACCCTTGTTCTTTGGGTGCGCCTGAGTTTACAGACGGTAGGCGGGGTCATCCGCTCGACTCGGGAGAACATCGCCATCATCTCGGCCCTCAAGCGGTCCATCTCTACCCTCATCTCCTGCTCACGTGCCGTCATCTCCCCCCTCATCTCCTCCTTGATCTCCTCCTGGCGTGTCCTTCATGCGCTCGTGCGTGCCTCCCATGATCTTGCCTTGGCACTCCTAACCTCGTCTTGGCATCGTCTTCTTCGTATGCCCGCCCTCGGCAAGTACCCGCCCTTATGGTCGGACTTCCGATCGCGGAGGACAAGATGTCATTTGACCCTTGGCTAACAAAGGTCCCTGCTCTTTCCTCTGGTGACCTCCTCCGCAAGAGAAGTCTGAATTAGATCTGAAATACAACAGAATGGTTGATCGCAATGTAGTAAGTTTCTTGACTTACGATGGTGGAGACGACTTGCGCGATAGCGGGTTTGGTACTACCGGCTGCCCGTCCGCGGATTTCTTTGTTCTCGCTAATACCCGATCACGTGCCGCTCCTCACATATGTGGGAGTAAAACGCCGTCCGAGTTCGCGCACTCCTCGGTTACTCGCGCCCATTCGCTTTCTTCCTTCAGTAGTCGCTGAACCGAGGTGGTGCGGTACGGTTCGCCTCGATACCAATGTTCTTACGTCTCGGCTCCTCGCCTCGGCGTACCCTTGATCTCGTGAACTCCTCCCAAACATCGGAGTCACGAGCGGATACTTCTCGAATGGTGTAAGGCCTTGCAAAGACGTACTCACTATGCATGTAGCCCCGAAGTGCCTCAAAGCCACACCCATCCTCTTCATGGCGCATCGCTTTGGCATTGTTTTCGTCCTCCTCTTCTATAATCCATTTGCCCTTCACCTCGTCCCACACCGGTTCTTACGCTTTCGTGACCTCCTTTCTCCGGTCCTAACTGTTATGGCAACCCTCTCCTCACCAATTGGCCGAGGAATGGCGGTATCGCCCTTGTACTTAGGAGGACCGTGCAAACCCGTGGCATTGAATGGAGAACTGCGGTGTTCTCCTGTGGCCCCTTTACTCGGTCCTCGGGCCTTCCTCACCTTACTCGGCCCCTCGACACTTGGAAGTTGGCTCGGCTCGACACTTGGAAGTTCGCTCGGCCCCTCGACACTTGGAAGTTGGCTCGGCTCGACACTTGAAGTTCGCGGCCCTCAGAGCAGCTAATTCGGTTACATGTTCGGCGATGAGTCGATGCTCTCTAGTTGCGACATTTTCAGTTTTCTTATCGACATGGTCATATATTTGACATGAGATAAAGCAATTAGTAGCAATTATGTGAAGTTGACAATAAATCATGTAAAGCAACGGCTCATTGACAACAAACAGAGAAGCGAATGATCTTCAACGATGACTCCTAACCTCTAAATAGGTTTGGTCCTAATCCCATTCGAGGATATGTGGTTCGGGCAAGTTCTAAGCCGTTGTACTACTCGAGAGAAATTTGGCGACATCTCCATTGTTCTCCGGATACACGTCTCAACAACAAGTCAAGAGGGTGTGTATCAGGAGAACAATTGGGAGACGCTACGAAATCTACTCGTGAGTTGTACAATGACTTCAGAACTTGCCCGAACCACATATCCTCGAATCTATCAAAAACGTGGACAATTCGAGATCGCTTGCTTATAAATATGCTATTCGGCATATTTATAATTAAACACTCTCGAGCGGGAGACGAGGTTACATAACCTAAACTCTAACATATCTTTGAGATAAAAAAAGTAATATGCAATTAAGATTGAAATAACTATACCTTTCGCATACTCAAAAGTTGCTACAAGCCATCCTTGCATATATGAACAAGCAATCACTTGCATATGGAAAGATTATGCTATATAGAAATGTATGAATACTTTTGCGGTGCTAACTTTGTAAAATACCGGGACTATCCAAGAGATACACCAAGCATAGAGAAAAATCGAATTGAGAATCATATAAAGTGATAGGATAGTCTATTAATCTATTGATATTGGGTATTAAGCGGATTGAAAGAAGAGAAGCGAGTATAAGAGCAAGTTTTTAATTATTATTCCATATAACAATATGAGTTCATATACATGATTCAAAAATGACCATCTTGACATAATTGAGAAAGCGAAATAAATTATGCGAGACTATAGCATTCATGAGAAGAATCATGTCTACTATGGCAATTTGGAGTATTTATGAATGATTGCTCTCGATTTTGGGTATATTTGAAGGTTATAAACCTTCAACTACAATCACAAATCGGCAAAACAATCAATTTAGTAAATAAGGCCTCAAACCCT
Source organism: Guadua angustifolia (assembly GCA_036346375.1). Lineage (NCBI taxonomy): Eukaryota > Viridiplantae > Streptophyta > Magnoliopsida > Poales > Poaceae > Guadua > Guadua angustifolia. The sequence goes on along the minus strand of CM070517.1, from coordinate 46,000,240 downwards.
TACTACCTTATCATGCACAACAAGAATTGACAATAAAAGTCATCGCTATTGAAGTCTTAACTAACGAGTTGAGTTCGAACAATATATATATAATCGGATCAAGATATATCAAATATACCAACCGAACAACAAAGCTAATCGTGATCGGTCCACTATGTTAACAATTGAATTAAGCGATAGAAAAATCAACGATAAATGATTACTTCATCGACACAATTACGATCGGCGAGTTAATTGAACTAAAGAAGTCACTGAAGAGATCACAAAGCTAGCCGAGCCAAATTGAGTCTCTTTGGAACATATTAACTTAATCACAGATGAACAAATTGAACTAAGCAGTACTTCAGACTTTCATGCGTTGATTGAATCAAAACTTCTAAAGCATGTAAGTCTACGGTTTAAGGCCTCATTCACAGGACAAATTGTCTCTATCATTAGTTACCCTATTATCATCACGAGCAATACCTCTCCCTCCATTGACAAGAAACAAATGCGATATCTGAAAAACTTACAATGTAACTGAAAGACTCGAAGCGGCGGGGGAGGAATCGGCGGCGTGGGGAATAAGAGTCGTGGCGGGGAGGAGTCGGCGGCGGGAGGAGTCGGCGTGGGGAAGAAGAGTCGGCGGGGAGGAGTCGGCGTGGGGGCGACTTCGGCGTGGGGAAAGAGTCTGGCGTGGGGAAGAGTCGTGTCGGGAGGAGTCGACGGCGTGGGGGAGTCGTGGGGAAGGAGTGCACGGCGTGAGGAGGAGAGGAGGAAGGAGTGCAGCGATTCGGCAATGGGAGGAGTCGGCGGCGGCGTTGGCGGTGGAAGCGAAGAAATCGTGGTGGGAGCAATTCAGAGTGGGCGGAGCTAGGGCAAAAATGGAGGAGGCCATGAGTAAATTGTTCACTCTCCTCATTACTATCGGTTTTCCAAAACACCGATAGAAATCTTGAGCATATTCTATCGGTTTTCAACTAAAACCGATACAATTATAGTATCTCTATCGGGTTTGTAAAAGAAAACCGATAGAAATACTTATACTAAGAAAACCCTAGGAGTGATATTTCTATCGGTTCTAAAGTAAAACCGATAGAAATACTTGTACTAAGGAAAACCCTAGAGTGATATTTCTATCGGTTCTAAAGTAAAACCGATACAAGCGAAGGATAATATTACTATCGGTTTTATTACAAAACCGATACAAATGATTATGTATATGTGTCGCTTTGAATAAGAACCGATACAAATATAGGCCTTTGTTTGTTTTCACGACAAACCATACAAATCAATTTACAGAGATATCTCGATCAAAGAGTGAAAAGGCCATATCTTTTGCACACATAGTTGGAATTATTTGAAAGTTTGCGAAACATACTTTGTGATACTACGATCTTTTCTAAAAAGGATTTTGGCAAAATGAGTAAGCATTGAAAAGAAGCCCAAATTCACTTTGTAGGCATACTTTTTGGTCAAAGAATAGAAAAGTCAAATCTTTCTCAAATAAAGTCCAAGTATTCGAAAATTCTTAAATGATTTGATGTAGAGTGCCTTCTTTTTATTCCATTAAGTAGCTACATACCACAATGCATTGACAAAATTTGAGAAGTTAATTTCATACGTACACATAACCTTTGCAAACACATATCAACCGATACAATGATGTACTCCTTTTATTTACAATATAACCCTTCTTGATGATCTACACGCATATAATTTCTTCCATGTGTGTCGTTGTCACCGCTTAAGACAGGCCCCATCCATAAGCGGAGGTATTTCATCGAATTGGTCGTATTCTTCTTCATCTATGACATTTTCGACACCAACGATCCGCCGCTTACCATAAAGGACGACGTGCAACCTCGGATTGGCCGGATCACGCACATAGAAGACTTGATTTGCTTGCTTCGCAAATACGAATGGGTCATCTTTATAGGCGAAGTCTGTTGAGATCCACAAGAGTAAAACCTCTCTTGTCGACCTTCACTCCATGTGGAAGTCCCACCCACTTACATCGAACAATGGAATCTGGTATATTCCGTAATCGAGCTCCCAAATTTCTTCGATCACCCGTAATAAGAGTTCATTGCCATTGAGGATCCTCCTTTCGATGATGTTCATCGGACAAAGCATCTATCTTGACACATTTGTTTTGAACAAGATTACTCTTCGCATCGACTTTCAAAGGTAAAAGGTGTACCCATTAATATCGTACCCGCCATGTCTCGTACATTAAATCTAGGTCCGTCGACCAACCATTTGATAGTATCACTAACAGAGACCTCGCCTCTGTTTGAACCATGTTAGAAATCTATCGTTGTGTTCTCGCATGATGGAAAGCTCATCCATATGTGGATTCTCTTCTCGTAAAATCGACTTGTCTTTTCGATATACCCCGCAACTTCATCTTTGTCTTTGCAAGATGTCTGATCGCTTTGCAATACATATCAAAGCTGTGGCCTCGTTAGTTTCGCCTAACAGTTCCTTTGCGGATAATGCGCCCTCATGGCGAGATAGAGAACACCGATTGCTTGTCTTCTCCGAGATAGTCCACGCAGAACTCAATAACCTCTTGGTCCATAACCTTCCACAATACTACCCTCGTGTTTCACCGATTCCTCACGAGGACTTTAATATACCCATGTACCTCTCGAGCGGATACATGTAGCGTAAGAATGCGAGGGCCACATATCTTAATCTCTCGACAAGGTGAACAACAAGATGGACCATGGCGTCGAAGAACGATGGTGGGAAATGCATCTCAAGTCGACATAGAGTCGCACCACCTCACTCTGTAAGTTGTCTAGCATATCGGGGTCAATAACTGCGCAGAGATCGCATTGAAGAAATAATGAGCCGTGATTGCAAACTGACATCCTCGGTGAGAATATTTCGATAGCAACGGGAGCATTTGGGTCATCAAGACATGGCGATCGTGGGACTTCATGCCCAACAACTTCAAATCATCCATGGACACCGGCTTCTTAATGTTTGCGGAGTAGCAGATGGAACTTTAATACCTTGGAGACATTTGCAGAGATCTTCTTTCTCCTTCTTGGGCGAGGTGTAGCATGCGGCGGGGATGTACGGACCTTTCCCATCCTCCTCTATCACTTTGCAAGCTGGGCACGATTCCCATGTAGGCCATGTCGCGACGAGCATTCACACCATCCTTGGTCTTCCGGTATGTTCAGCAGATACCAACCAAATTGTCGCAGACATTCTTCTCAACGTGCATGACATCAATACAATGTCGGACATCTAACTCCTTCGAAGACGGCAAGTCCCAAAATATGGACCTCTTCTTCCAAATTGTCCTAGTACGAACAGATTCTGACTCTTTCCGTCATGAAGTTCAATATCCTCCACACGTGAATATACTTGCCTTCCACTCATAGGTGCGGGGCGAACGGACTTCCTCTTCCCATCAAATTTGTCATCCATTTTACGGTATCGATGACTTCGAGGTAGAAACCTCGGTGACCCATATACGGTTTTCTTGGAATTCGGTAGCCATAGGCTCTCGTCTCCTCTTCACAGATAGGACACGCTTTGGCTCCTTTCAGATCTTGTACCCGCCAAATTACCAAGCTAGGAAATCATTTATGGTACAAAATACCATAGCTCGAGGGTGAAATACTCTTTTGTATGCATCCCACACCACGACCCCTCATTCCACAATTGTACCAAATCCTCGATCAATGGTGCAAGGTACACATCAATATCATTTCCTACTGTTTGGGTCCGAGAGATTAGCAAGGACATCATGATATACTTCCGCTTCATGCACAACCAAGGAGGAGGTTGTAGATACACAATGAATCGCCACGCGTCTTTGTGGCCGCTCATGTTACCAAACGGATTCATTCCATCGGTACTCAACCCAAACCTTATGTTCCTCATTTCGCACCAAACTCCTCATGTTTCCAATCGATGTTTCTCCATTGAGCCGAATCGGCGAGGGTGTCTCGACTTGCCATCTTCCTTTCGAGACTCATAATGCCAACACAACAATTTTGCCTCTCTGGGATTTGCAAACAACCGCTCAAGACGGGAATGATGGGCAAGTACCACAATACCTTGGCGGTGCACCTTTAGTGACCTCTTCACCATCGTTGCCTCGGCTCTTACGCTTCTTGTCGTTACGCTTCTCCTTTTGTTTGTGGGGCACACCGCACCTTGGACAAACGTGCAGCCTCTGATATGCGTTACGGTACAAGATGCAATCATTAGGACATGCATGTATCCTTTCTATTTCCATTCCCATGGGACACATGAGCTTCTTCGCTTCATAAATGCTTGTTGGCAACTCGTTTCATCTCGAAGCACATCCGATAGAAGAACTAGAAGTGCATTGAAACTTGTATCGTCCAACGGTGTTTTGCCTTGATTCGAACAATGCAAGGACCGAACCCAACTTGGTGTATTCCGCTTTGCAACTTTGTGAGCAAGCGGTTTGGCATAAATCTTCCATCAAGCTTTTAAACTTTTGAACTCTCTTTCCGTGTAATTACCCTCCACATCCCGCAACATTTGCTCCAAATTCTCATCCTCAAACATATCATCTGCAACTCGTCATCCGGTTCCACCGTATCTTCGTTACTGCAGGAAGGGTACCACATCTCGCCGTGATGGATCCAACACGTGTAATTCCTCACAAAGCCACGTCGAATCGGTGGTCCTCGATTTGAGCCGAGTTGTTAAATCTTCTCGATTGGTGCAATCAATGCAAGGACAATATATGAAGTTTACACCCTCCTCACAATGTCCTCTTCGCAATTTTTTGAACTCCTTAACACCCCTCCAAATTCAGCACTCAAACGACTTTTTCGATACATCCATTCCTTACGGTCCATCGTAATTAAACTTCGCACAATAAATATTGAGACACCTAGCTAGCTATTTGAAATATTGAGACATCATTTCGGTTAATATTACCTTTATGAAATAGAGGACGAGTTCCAAGATATATAAAATATGTACTCCCGATCGATATCTAGATTCTTCTCGGTTTAGTGCTTTGAATTCCTTACATAGGAGACCTACATTTTTAACATCAACAATGATATCAAATAATCTAATTATATAGCTCTTTGTAGTACTTGCAAATCTTTTGACTACAACAAAACAAAACAAGGGTACCAACGATGACTCCTAATCTCTAAATAGGTTAGGTCCTAATCCCATTCGAGGATATGTGGTTGAAGGAAAGTTCCTTGTTGTTGTACAACTCAGAGAAAATTTCGTGACATCTCATTTGTTCTCCATATACACGTCTCGACAACAGGTCAAGAGGGTGTGTATATGGAGAACACCGAGAGACGATATCAAATCTACTCTGAGTTGTACAACACAACCAGAACTTGCCCAAACCACATATCCTCGAACTATCAATTAAAAACGTGGACAATTCGAGATCGCTCACTTATAAATATGCCATTTTGTTCGGCATATTTATAAACAAGCATCCTCGAGCAGAGAGGCGAGGTTCCAAGCCTAAACTCTAGCATTTATCACATGATAGAAATTAACAATAATTCCATATTAACAAGAGCACTACAATAATTAAATAGATGTGTGCTTGACAAATTAATAGAGAGTGTGAAATCGATAGCATATACTCAATTCCAAATGCAACTTAAACTTTATTCACGATGTATCAAAATTACCTAGTGCAAAATTGAAGGGTTTAATTTAAAGGCGGATTGCTCACATTTTGAAGAAAACAGCAAACGAGGGTAAAAAGAAGGAATCTCCTCAAGATAAGGCTTCAAATTTGCCCTCTTAACACCTATCCTTGAGGACTTCAAATTTTATCATCCAAGTATTGCTTCCAAGCACGAATATGAAATTTTTTTTTTCTTGGTAGCGGAGAAATCTCCTCTGGAACAACAACGAGATCTTGTTCCCGAGTGGTATATATAACCTAGCGAGGCACATCACAATCGGTTCTCAACTAAACAAATGATAGTGATTTCCACGTTTATCACTATCGGTTCTTTCCATAAAAGCGATAGTGATGATCACGTGAACATCACTATCGTTTCTTTTCTTGAACCGATAGTGATGTATACCCACATCACTATCACTTCTATAAAAAGAACCGATAGTGATGTATACGTGATCATTACTATCGCTTATTTTCTTGGAACCGATAGAGATGGTGTCCATATCACTATCGCTTGTTAGTTGAGAACCGATTGAGATATGTCGAGTCCATATCACAATCACTATAATCTCGTAACCGATAGTGATTATTACTAACACCCCGTCCGAAGTTATCTATCACAATCGTTGTTTCACGAAAACTTAAGAACCGACACAGATAAAGCGATAGTAATGTGCCGTTCTGTAGTAGTGACACCCTCTACTGTCGGCCAAACCTTGGGATCTCCTCGTATCACCGACATTCATCGGTCATTAGAGAGAGCTAGTTGGCATTAATTCATAAGTCACTAGAATCCTGTGATCACCTGATCTCCATATTTTAATCTACGTCCGCTACTGACTATGTATTGATCTATACTAACCAACTATGATAGGAGACTAGGCAACCGTATGTACGTGTACCCTGCCGGCAATGTGTTGCCGGTGCCAGCGTACATATGTTCATGATCATGGCAATGTAAGTGTAACACGCAATGCATGCATTTGCATTTGTTCGGATGTACGTACTGGCCGGCTTGCTGACTGGTCAATGTACTACTAATAATATAGAAGGAACCATATTGGTAGGCGACCAATTTTTTGCTACAGGATTGTTGAAATGAATGCTTGCATGCGGTCTGTCTCACACCCATATGGCAACCAACATTCACAATGGCATGCAACAATATCATCAAATGTTGTGGCTTGTATTGAAACAGCACAAATAATATACATATCAATACAAGGATCTAGAACAAAATAACATAATTAAAAAAAACACAGCAACAACATGATTAATAAAACAAACTAGTGGGCATAGATTGAATAAAACACTTGTGTCATTCTATCCCTCTCTTGAATGAAAGACAACTGATCTCCTGCCAATCTTTTCAAAAAAAAAGATTGAATAATAATGATCATCACAAAATGTAGTGATTGGCTGATACAGAGTGGTGGTCACTGAAATAAGTTCACTCATGCGAAATCTTTGTATGACACTTGTACAAATAAAATTTGTATAGTAAAACAATTGATCAGCTCAAATGTCAGTGCATTTGAGGCCAATCATGCTAACTTCAGTGCAACTTGTAATGATACCATGTGATCATAGATCCATCCTCATGACTAAATCCAACTACAAATAAACGTTAAACAATCGCCAAAACTTTGCAGGATTCAGGCCTGTAAAATGGTGATGGCCTGTGGGGGCAGCTGCGCCACACCTCAAGAGATGGTAAAATGGTCAGAAAATCAACGTGTAGGGAGATAGACATGAATTAGGGTTTGAGGGTTGGATGACGCACCAGGCGGGGTTTGAGGGTTGGATGACGCACCAAGCGGAGGCGGAGGTGCCCGGCATTGGTGAAGCAGGTAGGGTTGTTGGGGTGCTCCTCCATGCGCGCCTCTAGGTTGTCATGCAGGTGGTGCTCGGATCATAGCATGAGTCGTTTGGGTGCCCAGAGGTCGAGCACACCGACGGCGTCGGCATCGGCGTCCTGTTGCCGCAGAAAGCCTCCAGGGCTAAGAGGCCCACCTTCCTACTGCCACGGCCAACTAGGACGTCCTCCTACTCCTCTACTCACGTGCGCTTGTGCCTAGCGTCCATTGGGAGACCCTAACCCTAGGGATTGAGGCGAGATCAAAATGGGTCATTGCGGGAGTGGGTGATGAGAAGGAAGAGAGAATGGAAGGTTTTTTTATAGGAGTATCTCTTTATCGTAGTGTTCGCATGTGTTGGGGACCTCTATGCTACTAGCCAGAGTTGTGCGGTGGATGTCATTTTTCCTTTATCAAAACGTAAAAGTATCTAATAAAAATAAAATAATCACAATTTTAAAATTTTACAGTGACCTTTTTGCAGAAACGGTGAATGATAACAAGATTTCAGAAATTTTATGGGCTTTTTTGCGAAAACAGGGATATAGGATCTTAGAGAAATTTTTAGAACCATGAGAGTTTTTTTTTGCAAAAGAGCTGATGAGAGAATCTCGACGTAATTTCAGAATGCACGAGGGCCTTTTCACAAAAATTGTTGATGTGGAGGCCTCCAACACTCGGCAATTCCTTACGCTTCAAATAATCATGTCTTTTAATCTAAGGGCCTGCTTGGTAGAGCTTCAGATTTCAGCTTCACCTGAGATCTGAAACTTGTAGGCTAAAATAAAGTGAATTAAGTTTATATTTTTGTCTAAAATGTAAACAAGATGATCCATCTAAACACTCTTGATATACTCACAGTTCCAGCTCCAGCTCCACGGATCAATACCAGATCCACATATCTGGTGAAGCTAGAGCCCTAGGTGTGTTTGGTAGGGCTCCAATTTGTGGTCCATTTAAACCATCATGATTTTCACAATGAGATCTTCAAACTAGACTCATGTTGCATATATTTTGGCTTAGTAATAATATCATATTGCATATGTTGTGGTAAATAAACAAATGTTTCATGCATTACTTCTTAATGTACTAGCAGTTTATGGACGAAGTCCCTTATGTTTCTGAATTGGGTAGGGGATGAATTGTGTAGGTGTCGGATATCCCATAGGTAAACCGAAAAGTTCCACACATTTGATTTCGATGTTCCAATGATTAATCGACGATATTTCACACATTAAGTTGCAAGAGGAATGGCCATTGTTCCACGTGTTTTGAGTTCAATGTTCCAGTAAGGTTAGGTACGTATTGACTAGATGGGGGTGACAAATCAAGGCAATTAGTAAGGTTTGGTGTATTTACTAGATGGGTGACAAATCAAGGCAATTAGCTGGATAAAATAAGAAGTATTAGAAGAATAATGGTGGAAGAAATGAACATGAGGGGAACAACTCCTCCTGTACTAACATTCGGCAAAAAAAAAGTAAAATTAAATGAAAAGAAAATATAAAGACACAAAAAAAATAATAACGAAACATCGAAGATAATTTTGCATATGTGCTTGTTTGTTCTATATATTCAGTATACCCTGGACTTGGAATAATAATAATAATCACCTTATTAAAGTTGGGAGGAATACCGGATGGAGAGAGCGCCACCTCACCCTCTTGGCACTTTTGCAAAAAAACCCCTCCGTTTCTTGAAATTACGGATAGATCCCTGCAAATTACGAATAGGTCCTCCGTAATTTTTTGTGAGTGAAAATTTTCCTTTTTTATCGCGTTTGGGTCCTCGTATGCCGCTTTTACGGAAAAATCCTCCGTTAAATTCAAATCGCGAACAAGCCCTTTTCTAATTTTTCGGGATAGCGAATAGGTCCAAAAACATAACATTCGTGTCATTACTCTTTACGTCTCAGGTCCTTTCTCCGTTTTTGGGGAAAAATGTTTTCGCCACCGAAAAAATGTGTTCATCTCTATCTCTAGACTTTTTCCTCCGCTTTTAGGAAAAAATATTTTTGTGCTCCATTTTTCCGGAAAAATGTTTTCGTGTTCGATTTTTCTCGCTTTTCAAAAAAAAATCCAGTGGTCCGCTTTTTTTCTCGAGTTCCTCCGTTCTTTCCGGAAAAATATTTTCGTGCTCTGTTTTTCCGAAAAAAAAGTTTTCGTGTTCGCTTTCCTCGCATTTCCAAAAAAACCCGTGATCCGTTTTTTCTCGAGAAAAGCGCAAATTTGTTTTCCGTTCACGCGCGCGGCAAAATTTATTTTCGTGATCCGTTTTTCTCCGAAAAAAACATAAATTTGTTTTTCGTTCACGCGCGCGGCGTGCGCCGCGCTTATTATTCTAGTCATATATACACACTCAAAGAAACACATCATGTACATGTACGTAGCACGTATGTCTAAGAAACTAGGGCCTTCTATACGCCCCGCGCGTGGCACGCCGACGCTCACGTGGGCCGAGTGGGCCTAGAAGGCCCGCAGCCTTTTTCTCCTTTTTTCTGTGTTTTGAAAAATTCGAAAGCATGTGTCTTTTGAATCGAGTATTTGTTAATCGGATGTTCTTGTGGTTAGAACAAGACGTTCCACGCTTTAATTTCTAATTCTCCATAAATTCATCAGAAAACTAAATGTGCTTGTATAACAATTCAAGACTATTAGTGAAACAAATCAAAACTATTAGTGGAATATTCGGCAGCGTCTCCAACAAATTGACGCCGAAACATATGCAACTTGGTACTTTTTTTAAAGATCTCGTAATTAGAAATGTGATGGTTCGAATGGATCCTGAATTGGATACTCGGTTTAAAATTTATAGCAATTTGATTTTTTTTAATTCACTTTGTTCTTGCCACTGCAAATGTGTGCAACGTCGTTTTTGCCTTCGAAAATTTGCACTTTTCATTTTTTTCTATTGTCGTTTTGCTTTTACCACTACCATCCATCAAGAGGTGGGTCAACCTAACAAAGTATGAAAAAAATACTATTTACTTGTAGCTCCAAATTTTGTTTTGGAGGTGCTTTCATGCATCTCTATTTAAAAAGCTATATAAATATTAAAACATAAATGTATAGAGGATGGTGATTACTTATCGTTTTGATTGCTTTAAGATTTATGAAAAATGTATTAGGAGAGTGACACATAGAAGCTATGCTGTTTGTTTTTTGTTTTTGTCACGGGAGGTTGAGGTTTTAAAAAATATGAGATAAATTTTGAAGGTTTTAACACATTTAGATGAATAAATCGGAACAAATTTGGAAAGGTTTTGTGAAAAAATTACTTTAAAATTTTGGTGTTCTTTTGAAAATTTAGGATATTACCTAACGCATGGATCTTGAATTGTGTATCGACAAATCATACATATCCTAAAGTTTGAAGAATACGTCGCCTGGGGCGGCTACGTCACCTCACGCGGCTCGTCCCTTTTTTCGGTGTGTAGGTCCCTCAAAAAATACGTAATTACATGTAGATCCTTGCTGTGGTTTTTGACGTAAAGGACATTCTGATTTAGAAAAATCACAGATCTTTCGTGAAACGACCCTAAATAAATACTAAAAAAAGAGCGTAGTTACGTTTGGATCATTCCAGCTATTTTTCACGAAAAAGACCTTTCGATTTAGCACAATCGCGGATCCTACGTGAGAGGGCCCCAGATAGATGCGAAAAAAACATGATTGCGTTTGTATCCTTTCAACCATTTCATGCGTTTTCTCGATGATTTAAAAAAAACACCGCCGAAAAAAAAATTATCTCCGTGAAAAAAAAACGCACGCGGCATATACGCCGTGAAAATCTTCCTATGAATCTCTATAGCCTTCCCCTAAAATTATGGCGCAGAAAACAAATCATTGATTTCCGATCGAACGGCTCTAGAGAATCACAACACCCCTCGAGAACTCAACCGGACAAAATATCCCCAATCCTCTAAACCCCTCCCTCTTCCACTCTTCACTCCTCACATCCTCCACCACCTCCACCCATGGCCGCGGCGGCCATGGCCTTCTCCTCCCCAACTCTCCACCTCCACCACCTCCTCCTCCTCTCCTCCAAGCCCCTCTCTTCCTCCTCCTCCCCTTATCCATGGCTCTCCGCTTGGTCCCTCCGCCCCCGGCGCCGCCTCCGCCCCGCCGCTTCCGCGCTCGACCTCCGCCCGGAGCCCTCCCCCTCCTCCGACTCCGAAGAAGAGGCCTCCGTAGGCACCAGCCGCTCTTCCGGCCGCTCCACCATGTCGCTCATCCTCCGCCGCCTCCAGCGCGCGGGCTACTCCCCCGAGCCCCAGACCGCTGCCGCTGCCTCTCAGCACCGCCCGCCGCGGGGCTCCGTGGAGGACGTGTTCCGCGCGGACGACGGCGTGCTCCCGAACGCGCGGGGGGGCTTCGATGACGACGCGGAGTCGTCGCTCGTGGACGCTCGGTTCCCGTGGGAACGGTCAATGCCGCCGCCCGAGGCTGCGGCGCGGGCCGCGAAATCGCCGGCGTGGATGGCGGAACTGACGCTGCCGGCCGCCGAGCTGCGGCGGTTGCGGCACGCGGCGATGAGGATCAAGTCGAGGACCAAGGTGGGCGGCGCGGGGGTCACGCGGGAGGTCGTGGAGAAGATCAGGGAGAAGTGGAGGATGGAGGAGGTGGTCAGGATCAAGGTCAGTGGCACGCCCGCGCTCAACATGCGCCTCTTTCACGAGATACTCGAGGTTTGTCGCAGATTTCGCCAGAATTCCTTTGCTTGCATTGGATTGATGTGTAGGAACTAGGAAGTGATATATTGATATTACTTTAGCCTGTTATTGGTCGAAATGCTGTATTGCTCGTACAGTTCTTAGCAGTTTAGTTACTTCCTAGTTCCTAGATACAAACTCGAGCTCTACAAGGTGAACTATTGGAGTTTTAGGATGGGATTGCTGGTAGAGTTCTTAACAATGCTGTGTACGGTTCGAAACTTGAGCTAGAGGTTTAGCTGAAAACTGGTGAACTTAGTTGTGTTTCACTATGCACTTTTGTTTAGAATTGTTTGTTAGGTTGTCCCTTAGCAACACTACGTGTGCCAAATAGCTTCTAAAGCCAGTTACTTGAGGTGACAAATTGGAGAATGAAGATTGGTATATTAAGAGTGGTTATAATTATTGATTTCTACGATGTTAATCATTGATACTGCTGTTCATTTGTTTTAGTTCTGTCCCATTGTAGAATTGGGTTAAATGAGCGCTCAACATCCCAGTATTATTATTTTGCCTGGTTGAGAAAAGGCACTTAAGAAAAATTTCTTCAAATGCTGAGAAAATTATTTTGGAAAAGACATAACTAATAATTACAGTAGTTTTAGAGCACAATAATTGATCTTTTTCGGAATCAAGCAGGCTTGGGCAAGATTCCTGAATCTTGAGCTTGGTGTAACATCAATTCTGGAACTAAACCGAGTTAAAGGCTAGCTGACTAGTTCTCAAGTAATGTTTGGCTCATGTCCAAATCAAGACATGATATGCCATATAAATATTTTCCTTTTGCCGCTATGATGTAGCTCCCATAGTAGACTCCGTAGAAAATCGATTTAAGTCAAGAAAGTATACAACAACTACCATCAAGCCTTTTGTCCCTAACATGTTGGGGTAGGCTAGGAAGGAAACCTAATCAAAGTCAATAAAACCCCTAAACCTTCGATCTTGGGTCATAGTTCCGGTATGTGGATTGCTAACTTTCATGCACTCCTATCCAACGCCAAATCTTTAGGAACGTTCCAATCCCGCAAGTCTCTTTTAACTGCTTCTTTCTACATCAGACTTGGTCAACCTTTGCCTCTTCTTATGTTTTCACTATTACTTAAAATTTCCCTATGCATCCGTGCCTCAGGAGGTCTCCGTTGGAGATGTTCAAACCATTTCAAACGATTTTGGACAAGCTTTTCTTCAATTGATGCTACCTTAAACCTATCATGTATACCATCATTATAGATTCGATCTTGCCTTGTATGACCACAGATCTACAAATGAGCCTCTGTAACTCTGCTACGCTCATCTTCTGTATAGGTTGTCTTTTTGTTGCCCAACACTTCACTCCATACATAATAGGTCTAATCGTTGTTCGATAGAACTTACCCTTTAACTTTTGAGAGGCTTTTCTGTCACATAAGACACCCGATGCTTGGCGCCATTTCAATCACCCCGCTCGTATCCTATGGCTCGCATCTTTGTTAATCTCACCATCACTCTATAGCAATGATCTCAAATATTGAAAAGTTTCCTTCTTAGGCACTACTTTTCTATCCAGACTAACATGTCCATCACTTGCCATAGCACCGCTGAAAACACACTTCATATACTCAGTTTTAGTGCTACTAAGTCTGAAACCCTTTGATTCTAAAATCTTCCTCCACAACTCAAGTTTTCTATCAACGCCTACCCTACTCTCATCAATTAGCACCACATCATCAGCAAAAAATCGTGCACCAAGGAATCTCTTGTATGTCCCGCGTGACTTTATCCATCACTAGGGCAAAAATATAGGAGCTTAACGCTGACCCTTGATGTAGTCCTACAGGGGCTCAAGTCAAGAAAGTATAAATAGTTTTAATATGTTGATAAATTTCTTCATGCCACAATTATCCTGTTTGTTCATTTGTTATCTCTTTGTAAATGGCTGGTAGTTCTATTCTTTTTTTTTAGGGAATTACTTCTTGCAAATCTGATATCTGTTTTTTTTTGGCTGATGGTGATTAGAGAAAAACAGGGGGTTTGGTAATATGGAGGTCAGGAACTTCTGTTTCTCTGTACAGGGGGGTAGCCTATGACATACCTGAGACCACTAAGGGAACAAAGGCTCCTGGTATGAAGTCTTCAATGGAAGGGCCTCATAGCCCTTCCTTGCTACCTACCGACAAAATAAATGGCATGCAAGATAGCAATGGATCTTTAGTATCCAATACTGAGAAAGAGGAAATAGTTGAACCAGCACCAGAATTGAAATATGAAGATGAAATTGACAGGCTGTTGGATGAACTTGGTCCAAGATACAGTGATTGGCCTGGATCTGATCCATTACCAGTAGATGCGGATTTGCTTCCTGCAACTGTACCAGATTACAAGCCCCCTTTCAGAGTTCTGCCATATGGAGTACGACCATCTCTCAGCCGGAAGGACACTACCAATTTACGGCGTCTTGCTCGGGGACTGCCTCCTCACTTTGCTCTTGGTATCTTTTATGTTGTTTTAATTGACTCCTTATTTTGTTTATCATTTTTTTCACAATCTTGTAGTGATCCCCCTACTGATAATGTTAGGACGGAGCAGACAACTCCAAGGATTAGCAGCTGCTATAGTGAAGCTGTGGGAGAAAAGTTCTATTGCAAAAATTGCTTTGAAAAGAGGAGTGCAACTTACTACCAGTGAGAGGATGGCTGAGGATATTAAAGTAAATACAGAAAGCCTCTCTTATTGGAAAATTTATAATTTTCTTAGCATATGTAAAGCTTTATGGCTTAGAAATATTCATTGATCATTAGCAATAGCACAACTGCACAATACAAATTCATATGTGCAATTAAAACGCTCCTGGTCCTTTGTTTCACAAATGTGAAATGTTACACTCATCACTTTGTGCACCTTTAAGTTTGTATTTCATTTCTTTGCCTTCCTAATTGAATACCTCATGCTAGAGAACTGGCAAAGGTCAGTTGGCTAGGTGCGCTCGTTGCCCCCTTGCGCGCCAGCATTCAAGCCTCAGCTTGGCGCTGGTGCTCACCTCCATCTAATAGCAAACATCGGAGCTCATAGCCTATTTTTTTTTAAAAAAAAATAAACCCATGCTATAGATGTGCTGTGTTGGGCTTGTGAGCCATAAAATGCAGACCATGAAACCTGGTATCAAAGACTCAAAATTTTACTATCTCCACTCCAAATAGATGTTGTCCTTGAACACATTCAATCAACAGTTTTAAAACTTCAACCACACTAATATACATAAAACTAAAAGTGTTTAGGTTTGTCACATGAAATATATTATTATATTTATCACTAAAAGTACTTAAATATAATTATAATTTTTAATAATTTTGGTATATTGGAGACCGCGTCGATATCCTAAACAACAAGCAAAAGAGAATGGAGCTAGTAGTTTTTGCATTTATATACCTAGTCAGTTGTAAGTTATAACATTTTTTTGGCCTAAAAAAATGAGGGGGAAATCCCTTCTGTACTTTAACCATGCAACCCCTACAAATCAGTGTCTCTGCAGATTGCGCATATAGTTCTGTGTGTCAAGTTGAAAGAATATACCTGGAAGTGAAAATTCACGTGTCTAATAGAGCACATCTCTATACGAATCTCTGTCTTGCATTTCACTGTTTACATAAGAGTTTTGGATGTGTTTCTTTTTCTTTCTTGATAAAAGGTGTATCTTGTGTGGCATTATTTCAGTTTTTACTGCATTGGCTTAAGATTATAAATTTGGTCCTATAGAAAGTAGCCAAGTGTCACTTCCACTCTAGATTGTTGTTGCTAGTAGATGGTGCTGAGAGACTCTCTTTGAAGCTTCTAATTGAGGCTAAGATGCTGCTTTTACTGCTTTGGTCCATATCTGGATGTTTGGTTTTCAGAAGGGTTGCTTGTAGCATTAGTTTATAGTAGAGCTGGAGCAGAAGCTAACTTGTGATAATTCTGAGGAGCTGGGAAATAGAGTTGAGTTATGTTTTAATTGTGGTTGATGGTGATGAGAGGTGAGGAGATATTTGTGAGTGTTGTGCAAATATTTGTTGTGGTATAATTCCGTGGTGAATGGTTGGAGGGCATGAAGTCAAGTGATGGTTGTCGACAATAGTGTCGCACCTTTGGTGGCCATTATGATCACCTTGGTAATGTGTGCCAGAGTTGGAGGTGGAGTAGCATGAGTTATTCTGATTGCCTAGGTGCATGAAACTGAACTTATCTATCTTAGTTGAACTAGTTCAATGCCCGTGCGTTGCTATGAAAAATATAATTGGTAACAAAACATAAAGGTCAATCAATAAAAAAAAATTGTGCAACAAGATCAAACATCTATATTTCTAAATATATTGTACATCTATATCTCTAAACAAGAGGTGGGTAATTAAAAGCAATGGCAAAGGTGGGTAATTAAAGAGCGGTGGCAGAAGTGGTAATTTTGATGAAGTGACGTGGGAAGAAACTTGTGCTTTATATTAGTAGAGATAAATTAAACAACAGAAGCTACCTCACACATGTTCTTAAGATCCGGATCAAGCATGGCTTCCACTGCAACAGTGTTGGAGTTGCTCTTTTTTGTCTGGATTGAATTACATATTTACAAAGTTCTGCATGGCATACTCTGATGTTAGGGCAGATGTCTATTATGTCACATTGCACCTGCTAGTTAGATCAAGCCTAGTTACTTTTTTTTTTTTTTTAAAAAAAAACTGTGTACAATTATACCCCACATATTCTGCATATTTGAACCCTCACCTTGAGAAACAGTTTATCCAATACAATTGTGCAGAATCTACTTGATATAGGAGAGGCGTGAACTTCTTGAAATTTACACCTTTTCATTTCTTCTGTTTTATGTTGTTTTTCCAGTGAACTAATGTTCTTTTTGTCCATGCCAGAAATTAACAGGTGGTGTAATGCTTTCAAGGAACAATGACTTTATAGTCTTCTACAGAGGGAAGAATTTCTTGTGCTCAGAACTCGCAGAGGCATTGCTAGAGAGGGAAAGATTAGCAAAGTCCCTACAAGATGAGGAGCAAGCGCGGTTAAATGCAGCGGCGTCTTTTGGTTCCAGCACTGACACATTTGTAGAGCCAACTGTAGCTGGCACTCTTGGAGAGACTCTTGAGGCTAACTCTAAATATGGAAATAAACTGGATGAGAATTACGAGGACAAGATGACAAGAACTGTAGAAGCTGCAAGGCATGCTGACCTCGTAAGGAAGTTAGAGTGGAAGCTCTCACTTGTAAGTGACAGAGATTGAATAATATTATCACTTTGTTACATTCTGTTTTGAACAAACCATTTTCTATAAAAAAGATAAGCATTTTTAATCTGTATATCATAATCTCTTGATGAATTAGCAAACAATATGGGGTATGGGACCCTACACTAGTAACAAAACCACCATACTAGGGTACTAATTCAATAATATATTATAAGACATCCTATAACTTGAAATGTTTGTAGTGAAGTCTACCTAGATCTCAGACTTGATTTCTTTCTTTGGAGTTCAGATGCACAATTTTAATTGCAAACCATTTAGTACATACATGTATACAACTAAGCTTATGTTGTTAAAATGCTTGCCTCACCTGAAATGCACTGAAGTTGCAATTTATGCAGTTTGAACTGAAATAATTTCACCTTTTTTCTGTACAGGCAGAGAAAAAGATAGCAAAAGCTGAAAGGGTACTTGGAAAAGTTGAGACAGCCTTGAAGCCAACTGAAGATACCAAACCGCCTGAAACAATAACAGATGAAGAGAGGTTCATGTTTCGGAAACTTGGTCTAAGGATGAAGGCATTTCTGCTCCTTGGTAATCTCTAATAACATGTTCAGGGCCATCTATTTCCTTTTGATTCTATAGTGCTGGAGATTTTTTTTTATCCCAGTAATACTCTTTTTCGTTGTAATTCCTTTCCTTTTTGGAAAGGAGCAGTATGCTTTTGATCTAATCTGCTCAGTTATTTTATTAGCATAATATCTACTTTCCTTAGATAGTCCTTACATTTGCATTTTAACTTTATTTACGTTCTTAATTTATATTGTTCCTACCACTTTCAGGTAGAAGAGGAGTTTTTGATGGCACAATTGAAAATATGCACTTGCACTGGAAATACAGGGAACTGGTGAAGATATTGGTGAAAGCAAAGTCTTTTGCAGATGTCAAAAGGATAGCATTTTCCCTTGAAGCTGAGAGTGGGGGTATTTTAGTTTCTGTGGACAGGGTCTCCAAAGGCTATGCCATTGTTGTGTATCGTGGAAAGGACTATAGACGTCCATCTGCGCTGAGACCCAGGAATCTTTTGTCAAAGCGAAAGGCTTTAGCTCGATCCATTGAGCTCCAGAGGCATGAGGTACTGTTTTTATTCTTGAATGTTTGAGGATGTTTACTAAATATATTCAACCCAAGGGAATCTGATTCTGTTAGAGCATCATATCTTGGGTTCTGTTAGAATAACTCTCAGTCATCCGGAAAGCAAAGTTTCATTCATTTTCCTAGTGATAGACCTGCATTCATCTCCATTCTTTTCTTCACTAACATCATTCTTTTTTCCTTTGCGCCAGGCCCTGAGTCGTCATATTGCAAGGTTAAACAAAAGGGTGAATCAGCTCAAAGCAGAACTGGTACATACATTATCCAACCGATTAAATCCAAAAAAAATCTTTATGTACCAGATGTATGGCATGCTAAATATTCATCCTTTTCAGCTCCAAATGGAAGGCGTGAAAGAGCAAGGAGACGAGGAGCTGTATGCCAAACTTGATTCCGCGTATTCGAGCGACGAGGAGGATGTGGAGGTGAGTGCGTTAGATCCACAGCATGCTCCATTGAACTTACCCTTCGTCGATGGCTTCTCGAAGCTTTTTAACTTGCGCCGATTTGCTACGTAGGATGGGGATGATGAGGCATATCTCAGGAGCTTTGACAATGCGGCTGCTAATGACACTGCTGAGGTTGGAACCTCCCTTGATGGCAGCAACTCCAGTTATGCAAACGATGGTGATTATTCTGAAGAAGACGATGCTGAATATGCCGAAGAAGAAAAAGATGATTATGACGACGAGGAGGGTTT
Organism: Guadua angustifolia; assembly: GCA_036346375.1. Classification (NCBI taxonomy): domain Eukaryota; kingdom Viridiplantae; phylum Streptophyta; class Magnoliopsida; order Poales; family Poaceae; genus Guadua; species Guadua angustifolia. Next base: position 45,980,967 of record CM070517.1, on the reverse strand, counting down.
TGGTTATGAAAATGCTGGCGGCGAGTATGAAGACGGCGCAGGCGCGCCTTCCATTACTTGTGGTAATCTACGCCGCGGCACAGATTTAGATTGTTCTAACACAGACGAGCATAGTTTTGAAGGGAACGCGGGTGAAAAAAGTAATTATGCACACGATAATAGTAGTAGTACAAGAAACTCGTACGGTGAGCAGCCAAGTGAACTGACAAACTCTTGAAGCTAGATGTTCTGCACAGCAAGTAAATATAAGCATCATCAATTCACTTCATTTGGTCGGCAACTCGGCATGGTAAGCATAGGCGGATCTGGGTGGGGTGGAGAGATTCATTTGCAATCTTTGATCATGGCAAACTTATGCGACTTTCAGAAATATATTCTGATGATTTTTCGGCATATGACCGTGCTGTTTTGGAAGAACAACTTCACTCATTTGTTGATGACATGAGAAGAAAATCAATAGATGAATTTCAAAGTAACGATGATCTTGCTAACTTCGCTGTAAAGATGGTTCAAATAAAGAAGCACATAGTTTATTCATTGGTCTATAGACTAATTGAATTGGCATTAATTTTACTTGTGAGGATAGTTACAGTTGAAAGGGCTTTCTCGGCAATGAAGATTAGTAAGACAGATTTGCGCAATAACATAAGTAATGATTAGTTGAATGATCTTATAGTATGCTACATTAAAAGAGACATGCTTGCAAAAATAGACATGTAAAATATCTTACAATGTTTTCAGAATATGAAAATTCATAAATATCAACTGTCAACTCTTTTGAAACAATAAATGATTTGTTTTTCTCTTTTCATAGTTACATACTTATATTGCATACAATTTAAATTTTAACTATTTTACAATATATCAATAGTTATAATAGTTGATTTTAGATGTCGCTTTTTTTAGTCCTCTTTTTTTTTTTAACTTTCTCGTTCCGCCACTGTTTAAGGTTGTTCACCCACGCGGGCTACCGTTCGTGGTCCGCATGGAATCCGGCGGGCCACAAGTGATCTTCTGTGCGCCGGCGCGCGAGTGCCTGGTCTGGGCTCGTCTGACGCGGCGAATCTCGCGCTCCGGCGGGCCCACTGCAGCAGAAGAAGAACGAGACACGAGCAAACAAAGCGAAGCAACTTGGAATCGCAGGCTGTCCCCTGCTCCGCGCCCCAAGGAAACGCTCCCTGGAAAGCCGCCTCCCACCATAGGACACGCCGTACGCCGTGGGTCTGGTCGGGCCAGAGCAGGTTTTACGCGACGTACTCTCACCGACTCCGAGAGTGCCTAGTCCGGCGTCCTCGTTTACGCGAAGCACCGTTAAACTCTTTTCACGCGTGTGTGTTTAGTAATATCCGTATTTGTTTGCTAAGAGCTTCGTTAAACTCCCTCACGCTATATATTTTTAATTTTACACTTTAGCTGTGTCTAAATCGTCGTCGCATCTGATTTTGGTTAAGGTGAAGGAGAGGGGATAATGAGATGATTCATACGAGACGTAATATCTTCACACCGAACAAAGGTCTAAAATATGACTTTACACGTATCGAACGTATATCTATTTTTTTTTCTATCATGTAGAAATTTTAAGTGCTTGTGGGATAGATTTCTTTTTTCAAGAGGTTTTGTAAATAACTTAAGAGATCATATATTAAAGTGGCTGTGCTTTAGATTATATCTAAAGTGAGATAGGTTTAATGTTAGACATAACCTATGACATGATGAATTTGAGATACCTTACGCAGTACAACATATAAACTTGCGCACGGATTTGTCTTGTGTTTTGAATCGTGCTATCTAATCAAAGCCTTGCTGGCATTTAGTAGGCATAGTATATATATATATATATATATATATATATAGGAAAATGGTTCCATACTCCTGGGTGTACGTACTCTCACCTTCAATATACCGTTCAAATGATGTTGTTATACCTCTTTATCCTTTTGAGTATACTCTAATACTGACTATAAGATACTCCAAATTGGGTTCCATGAAAAATTTCATCAAAGTCCACCCTTTATAGCATAATTTGTTTATATATTCCTTTTTACATATAGAAAAGGGTATGTAGCAAAAAAATAAAAGGTTTCGATGAAATTTTTTAGTCATATCGCATTGGAGTATCTTAGAATTATTATTGAGTGTACCAAAAGTGATAAAAGAGTATAAAGTATTCATTTAAGTGGTATATGAGAGGTGGGAGTATGTACTCAGAGTATCTGAAAAAACTTCTATATATATATATATATATATATATATATATATATATATATATATATATATATATATATATATATATATATATATATATATATATATATATATATATATGGTGGCCTACGCATTTGCATGGCTAGATTTCTTTTAAAGTTTTTAGTATCAAATGATATAACTTATATACTTGAGAATATATTGAAATATTTTGTGTGCTATTTAGATTTTAAAGACATCATAAACATTAGAAATGACAATAGAAGCTAGAAGGAAAATTCAACTTGAGAACATAATTGAAGTATAAGCCTTGATGGAAGAAAATTATTGAGCATAATAAGTTGGTGGTTCTCAGAAACGTAGCAACTCTTTATCTTGCATAGTTCATGTAGCTATATATCCTTATTCTTTCTCCATCAATAACTCTTTTTTAAAAATATATGCAGCACATGTACCTCTATTTAATCTCAAGCAATACTTGATTGTTTTACATGGTATTAGAGTACACTGCTCACGTATACACCGATGCATCATGGGCGACTTACTTGGAACTTATCTTGCTCACACGCTAACTGTCCCACCGAACCGTGTATCTTCTATCCCCTCTTGATCACCCCACAACTTTTTTGCTTCAATCTCCAATAGCAAGCCCAATTCTTGATCGATCTCTCTCAGCTACTACCTTTTTTAATGCAATACTGTATCGCATAGCTATCTTCTTTTTCTCTCTAACTATTACTTAATGCTAAACGTTGCGACACAACATGCATACATGTCTAATTGTAGCTTATCCCTACCGAGAACACCCGTCACTCTCTCACCAATGACCCTAAGCATATTCTATATAGTGGTGTCATCTCTACTACGAGCCTTTTGCTTCATGTTTCAATTCATACAAATTCATGCATGTATATACATACAGGATGTTATACATACTTGATTTATGCTTGTCCCATGTCGGTCGCTTCTCTCATTCGACGTTGGCCAACACAATGATGTTTCTTCCTTATTAACCCAATTGATCTATATTGTTTGTAGCTCGTCTTCCATGCAATGCTTCATCTCCTCTCTACCACGATCTCTTCAGCATCAAGTTTCTTTTACCACTGACTTCTTTAACAATGCAGAAGGTCGCACTCATTGTCGCGGTTTTTGGCTCTTTCGAGTTTGTCCTTTCTCTTCAATAACTTCGGTGAGCAGTGCGACATTGTTCTCATTTCTGACGTAAATGCCTCCATTTATCGCTTCTCCGTAAGGCAATATCTTCTTGCATGATAGATCTATGTAATTGCACTTACGTGTGGTCTCCTCTGACAACGCTCGTGATATCTACGTTATAACTTTTAATTGTATTTAAAATTTTAGTTTTTTTGGAGTTCATATATAAATTAAATAGCTAATTTTATTTAATTTATTTTAGATTTTGGTTATTTAGGTATTTTACTTGAGAATCAAATTGCAAACTTTCTTTTATTTTTTAATTCCTAATTTTTAATTATTTTGTTTGAATTTTTACACAGATCGTGTTAAAATTTTTATTTTATTTTATTCCAAATTACTTATTTAGGATTTTACTTTAGAATGCAAATCGAAATAAAATTTATAGTTTTATTTTATTTTTAATCCAAATTTTTGCTATTTAATTTATAGTAATTCATTTATAAAATTTACTCATTTAATTTTTATTTTAATAATTTTAGTTAGGAATTCATATGTAAATCCAATTGCAATTTTTTGTTTAATCAATTTTTTGTTTAATTTAATTTATTTAGGTTGTTTACATAGCAATTGTATGGATATCAATTTATTTTATTTTTATTTATAATTTCAGTTATTTCTATATTATACACGACACTGTGTCTTTATTTCAATCTAAACCATTATAATTTGGACTCACCACGATTAACAATGTAGATCTTTGTCTTTTTCTCTGATTAATGTGAAATTTAGGATTTTAGTTTGGAACTTGCATGGAAATCATATTGCAAATTTTCTTTCATTTTTTATTCCTATTTTTAATTATTGCTTAGAATTTGTATATAGATCCAATTGCTGATTTTTATTTAATTTTTACTCTAAATTTAGACTATTATAATCTAGACCGACTACAATCAATAATGTAGATCCTTCATTTTTTTTCTCTGATTAATGTGAGAATTTCTAGTCTTAAGGGTGAACATTTATGTTGGAATTCGTATACAAATCTAATTACTAATTGTTATTCCAAATTTCAATTTTATTTTGTTGTTTATATGGAAACCAGATTACTAATTATCTTTTATTTTCATTACGATTATTTTTTATTGTACTTTACATGGACTCTTTCTTTTAATAGTATGAAAATCAAATTTCTAATTTTATTTTTATTCTAAATTTCAGTTATTTCAGTATTGTACATGGCACAAACTCTTTCTTTTAATCTAGACCGTTATAATTTGGACCCACCACGATCAACGGTGTAGATATTTCTTTTTTTCTCCGATTAATGTAAGAATTTTTAGCCTTGAGAGCGAATATGGTGACTTCTTTTGCCTCTACTTTAATATTATAATAGATATATGGCAATGTTCTTTTTTGTTGTATATTCTATGTAGGGGCACTATTTTCCCCTTTTGAGAGGATCAACTTCCTTTTCTTTTTAGATGTAATAGCGTTGATCACTTCAGTGTGGAGTTTTGAAGCCTCATGCAATTTTATCATCTGACGTCAGTTCAAGCAAGAGTTACATTACACTACATATTCCATGGTGACATTAGCATCTCTTCGTAGTGAGTGTGCTCCACAGATCAGTAGATTGGTTAGCATGTCACTTCATATGCAAAGTTCCTAGTTAGGCCTTATTTAGGTCACGATCTTTGCATTCATGTGACTCTTGCCTACCTAATGAAACGGAGCACGGATCTCTGTACTCTACTCCCCCACCAAACTTAAAATAACTCTGTGTCCAAATCATTAAGATGTACTTAGCCACACTCAGGCTTAGTTCAATGAATCAGTACTTGACGCCGAATGAAAGGGACAAATAAAACCCCTGAATCCCAGTGAAGTAGCTTTCACGTGACCAACCAAACGAGTGATGATGGGTTCTGTTTCTTAAGATAGATCTGCACGTGAGATGTTGAGAGGGAGCAACTCGGTTGAGTGCAGCTGTGACTGTGAGAGACTAAAGCTGTAGTACGCTACACGTGGCTCCTAGAGAAATATCATTCCCTGGATGGATTTTATGTGGAAAATCGAAAATACTAATACATAATTATATAATTCAGATGCCAAGTAAGCTAAACTTATGGTGCAAAGCTTCAAATTCCTTCTGTGAGATACTGGGATGGTTTTTCTCCTTAACCGCTCCTTCACGTGTATTTTTCGGGCAATCTGTTGCCTCTTCTTAATTTGTGTTAGTTGCGAAATCCGTTACTTGTTTGGTTCACTTTAACTCGAATATAAGAATACTACGATAGCTCCAAAGAACAGTTCCGGTTCTTATCACTCTACGAATGGTAATAACTCTAAAAGTATATCTTTACCATAAAATACAAGACTTTCTTCCTACGTTATTTTCTTGAAATTATCCACCACACCACTCCATTTAATAAAAAACCAAAGAAAAACCAGTCCTCCCTGAAACCCCCTCCTCCCATAACCACTGCCCCTTCACAAATCGCCAACCCCCTCCTGTAACCGCCCCTTGCACAGGTCAACTGCTAGTACACATTATCACTGTCTTTTCTCTCTAATTAACCCTAAGCCACACCACCCAGTGTAAACTCTCATATAATCCATCCAGTGGCAGAAGCAGTACACGCATGATTGCTACTGCAAGGATGCCCTTCTCTCTCATTTCCAGAGAAGTCATCACTATTCATTCGTAGATCACCACAGTAACCAAAAAGAAAGTAAAGGAAGATGAGAGAGATTTCACAGAGATCACCACAGAAAGCAAACAAAAAGGAAAGAAAAAAAAGAAAAAGGAAAAGAGGATTTCCAGAAGCGCGCACTGACAACCGTCCTCCGCACGAAAGGGCGCCCGGATCGGCCGAACTCTTCGGCCCATCACGCGGACCCACCACCGCGCACTGACGGTGGGCCCATCCCTCCCTCCGGTCCCCACACGTCATGCGCATCTCCTCCTCCTCCGCCTCCACGCTTCTACGCTACAGTAGCAGAGGCGGCGCCCCTCGTGGTAGCCGTAGGCGAAATCGGAACGCGCAGCGCTCGGCTCTGTGGGCGGCGGGGTGGCGGCGTCGCGATCCCCTGCGGCCGCTGGTTCTGTTTCTCCGCGCCGCCGCCGCCGGCGATGAGGGCGGGCGGAGGGAGGGAGGCGAGATCGGCGGCTGGGGTGGCACTGTGGCTGCTGCTGATCGCGACCGCCTGCGGCTTCATCGTCCTCCTCCTCAACCTTCCCGAGTCCAACCATTCCCGCTCCGGCCCCGGTGAGCCGCTCGCTCGCTGAACCTAATCTCTCGTCGCGCTGGTGCTAATGATCCGTGCTTAGTTAGCGTCAATTTGATTGGAGCTTGGCGTTTAGTTGCGTGTTTGGTGTGCTAATAGCGATGATCTTTTGCGTGTTTGGGGTTTTGGGTGTGCAGGTGGGGAGCGCGCCGGGGTGGCCCAGTTGTCGGTGAAGGAAGTGAGCGATTCTGATTCCGAGTCAAATTCAATCCCATTTCTCTTCTTTTCGTTTCGCATTTGTTGTGTTATCCCGATTGTTCATTCAGTTTCGGTTTTTGCAGAGGCTGCAGATTGGAGAGGTGGTTACGAGATTAGACGTCGTGGCCGAAGAGGTATCATTTGATCTTACCATGGTTGCTTGTTTGGTTGCATTTGCTCACGTAACATTCTGTAATTTCTGTTTGATTCTGTATCTCCAAGTAGTTTGGTCGGATGTGGTTGTGTTTGTAGAGTGGGAAGTTAAGTATTCGCTGTTGAGATGGATATGCTTTTGTCAGGGTAAAGTAAGTTAAAGTGGGGAGATGATTTATTTTGGTGCTTTTTGATCGTTTGCTTGATTAAAGCGTTCACGGTTGATGCTTTTCTCAGTTTGCGAAGCAGATATCACGGTTTTGTTTTCATCTCCTCAACAAGATGATTTGCATTTTGTATATGTTTCTGAAATAACTAACATTATTTTCTTGCCCGGGGTTTGGATTTTAGGGCTATTTATTGAATAAATGCTCTTGAATTGATGCCAGTTAGCTTTTCCGCAGATAGAAGGGCAAACTGATGAAATGACTGCAGAGGAAGACGAAAGAATCTCTAGATCTTCCCCTGGCACTAAAGAGAAGATATGGATGATGCAAGACCAGCTAATTATGGCCAAGGCCTACTTGCAGTTTGCTTCACGACATGGCAGCACTCATTTAGGCCGTGAGTTGAAGTTGAGGATAAAAGAGATAGAAAGGGCGATAAGTCACTCTAGCGGTGGCTCCCGTGTACCTGGGAGGTAAGCTGTAGCACATCAATCATCTGTAGATGAAGGATTAACTTGTAACAGTAGTTTCAATCACGTGAGAAAAGTAAAAAAAAAATTGATGACTATGCTCTAAGTATTGTCGAAGAGTCGGCTTTTGTGATTGAGATCAAAACCATTTTGCAGTGCATTGCAGAAAATGAGGGCAATGGAAATGACCCTATCTAAAGCTCAGAGGACCTACCCACATTGCTCTCTGATGACAGCAAAGCTGCGTGCAATGACACATCACAGTGAAGAATTGGTCAGGGCACATCGAAGTGAATCTTCATTCCTTGAGCAGGTTGCTGTGAGGACGTTACCTAAAGGCCATCACTGCTTAGCAATGCAACTTACCTCAGAATACTTCTCGTTAGATCCTAAGGAACGTGAGTTTCCAAAAAGTTACAGCATTCGGATGGATGGCTTTTATCATTATGCAATATTCTCAGACAATGTGCTAGCAAGTGCGGTGGTTATCAACTCCACAATTTCTGCATCAAAGGTGAGACCTTATATTTGTCGAGCAGTGATATTTTACATGCTAGTGTAGGATTTATACTATGCATTGTAATTACAAATGCTTATCTTTGTGTGTTAATCCTTTATGTACAAGCGATGCTTTTCAGTGATAAACTGTTGCTGTACACAAGTAGTAACTTTTTTCTTGACTGGAATTGTTCCTGTCTGAATTTTATTCTATGTGAAATTTTATTTTATATGAAAATTGCTACGAGGAACATGTTTGTTGTATAGTTTTTCTTTAATGATTTAATTTGTTCATGTGGTATGATGAGCATGTACATATAAGGAACATTTGTCCAAGAAGACGGACTGCACTATGAATTCTTTGGTGTAACATATTCAGTGGGTATATTGCATTTATTCATGTTTTAAAATGTACTTTTGATTTGACTTATTTTCTTTGGCAGGATCCCAAAAGGATAATGTTTTATGTTGTAACTGATGCATTGAATTTTCCTGCAATGATGATGTGGTTTCTCACAAATCCACCAAGTCCAGCCACAATTCAAATTGAAAGCCTTGATGATTTGAAATGGCTGCCAGCTGATTTCAATTCTAGATTTAAGCAGAAGGGCATTCGAGATCAAAGATACACTTCTGCACTTAACCACTTACGCTTTTATTTGCCGGAAGTATTCCCTTCTCTAAGCAAGGTTCTACTCTTGGACCATGATGTGGTGGTCCAAAAAGATTTAAGTGGATTATGGGAGATAGATATGATGGGCAAAGTAAATGGTGCTGTTCAGATATGCACTTCTGGCAATGGTTATCATCGATTGGAGAACCTTGTTAATTTTTCTGATCCAAGTATCTTCAACAAATTTGATTCCAAGGCTTGCATATATGCATTTGGGATGAACATTTTTGACCTTAGGGAATGGCGCAAACAGGGTTTGACTGCAACTTATGATAAAATGTTTCAGGTGGTAAGTATGCATTTTTGTATTACATTAATATTGTCTCGTGAAAAAATATATTGCAAAATTTAACATCATTTCACGCATGCATTTGATACAACTAACATAAAGCATGCGTTGGCATGAGTTGTCCAGTTTGGGAAAAACTATGAGTTCTAGCCAAGATTAGGGTAGGGGCCGTATCAAATTATTCTGCATGTTTATCTTACTATTTTTTATTCATTTGGCATTATTAAAATTGAACTGTCAGGCCAGGTGCAATATTAGGCAACCCTATGGCTGTCCCTGATGAAACCGACCTGTTTCCAGGAGAAACTATCTGAGTGGATGTTTCCAGGAGTTATGGGTCTGAAGATACGGGTCTATGTCAGTGTCATTAATGACCAAGAACTTGATTGTGTTGTGTGAGGAGATAACTACTTTAGTGGCGAGGTCTAGCTGAAAACTCCATTAGCTTGTACCATACTACTTTAGTGGCCAGGAATGAAAACGTTGCAGCCTGTATGATCCGAAATCTGCTGTAATCTTGAAGCCAGTCTGATGCACACTCTCTTGAAGCTAGTATTTACCCAAAAATGAGGTTCAGCTAGCCCAGAACCAACCTCATTAGACTTGACTGAAGCAGGTTTTGATCTAGAATGATATACATAGCACTTGTGAATTCATTTTCCTTTGATTGACTCCCCGTAGAAAAGGTTCAGTTTATGCAAGTTTTTTTTTTGGAGTGCGCAACAATGTTTACATGAAGTATTTCTAAAATGTCATTTTATCATGCGAAGAAGTTTTGTTCTGTTGTTGTTGTTTCTCAACAGCTTATTTCTCTTTACTTGCCGATTTGCAGGGCAAAGGGCGGAGATTATGGAAGGCAGGAAGCTTGCCACTGGGCCAGCTTGTCTTCTACAACCAAACAGTGCCTCTTGACCACCGGTGGCATGTTCTTGGGCTTGGCCATGACAGAATCATAGGAAGAGAGGAAATCGAGAGCGCCGCCATCATCCACTACAGTGGAAAGCTCAAACCCTGGCTGGAGATCTCCATTCCGAAGTACAGAGACTACTGGAACAGGTTCCTTAACTACGATAACCCGTACTTGCAGCAGTGCAATATCCACAGGTAGAAGCAACGAAAGGCGAGAAAATTCACACAATGGTTTACTCACGAATACGCAGTTTTCGCTATGTAGTAGTATGTAGTAAGCTGATCTTATTCATTTTTTTTGTAGATTTACTCCTAGGTGCCCTGTTCTATACGTAGTGGTGCGCATTTTTAGCCACTTGTTAAAAAGTTGTGTAAAAGGAAGAAAAGGGCATGATTAAATAAAACAGCTATAATCTGGCATTGTCAATGGCAACGCATTCTTCTCCTTTTGGCAAAGAATTGCTATCATCTTCTGCATGTTAACAAAATTTGATATTGTTGTCCCAAAATTGCTTTGCTACATTGTGAATGGCTTTTTTTCCCAGTTAGGAAAGTATGGCTGATAGTCTTTGTTTGGCTCAGGTGGATAAGATGTTGGTCCATGCTGAGTGAAATGACGGATCTATCATGCATCCGTGTTGTAGCTATTTCAGATTTTCAGTAGAGCGGAGATATAGAAAAATGTTGAGAGCTAAAATAGATCCCCTTTTTTCTTTTTCGCTCAAATGAGCAATGATCGAAGACCAGGGTCGACGTTATACAGGAGACTGAGGAGTGCACTTTCAGAGTGAGTAGCTGAAAATGGCCACACGTTTCTTCTTCCTCGCAGCGCTTGCTCGATCTTAACAAGCAAGTATTCACCGTGCTATTCCAAAGCAGCAACAGATCATACAGCCATTCGACATGACTCGCTGGGATTATCCGATCAAGATGCGAGCACAGCAACGCACTTGACTTGCGTGCACCGAATGATAATCGTACGCCATCGATCTCGGACGCATTGTCGGAAGAGAACGAAAGTTGTCGGTTGTTGGCTTGCGTGCAGAAGCTTCCACTTTGAGAGGAAAATTTCTGCGGGAGGACGGAAAGGGAGCCACGTGCGTGCGTGCGTACGCAGACGAGATAAACCCAAATTTGTGTTTGTATACACCAAATTAAATACGTTAATATTTATGTAATTTTTAAAAAGAAAAATATAAAAGCACCTCTAACCTCTTTCATGTTAGGGTGTGTTCGGTTGCTTGTACTAAGTGATACATGTATGAGATGGTTTAAGAAAAAAGTCATCTATACGTTTGGTTGCTTGAATGGAACCGTCCCATCCTAAATGGTGAGATACAAATTTGAGAAATATTCCTTATAGATGTTGAACCATTCTACTCACCCAAAGTAATGGAACTAAATGATACAAAACTATCATACTCTATCCAACCTAATCCCCACCAACCAAACACAGCATTAATTGATGGGCCAAGAACTGACCAGACGGATGGCTCGGCTGCTAGGAAATGGTGAACTGCTCACCGATGTCCTGCTTGGGACCAGGCTAGGAGGGTCGGGTCACATGATCTCATCTGCGTTAAGGAGACAAGCCAAGTCGTAATTTTGGGATGGTAGCTCCATATTGGCATGGGCATCGTCCCCATTGATAGTTTACCCATAGCTTATTCGGCTCGCACGAGGAACACTCGCGAATCGGCGAATCTATATAACCTCTAAAAAATGCCACAACACAGACGGCAAGTTTATTTTTCTCTCTAGCATTTAGCACCGTGTACTCTATCTATGGTTTGTTTGGAAGGCTTGTTTCCATCCTGGAGGGATAGGCTGAGAATTTAAACTAGAATCCTGATAGATTGGCCGAGATTGCTGTCCAGCCAAACAAAACCTTCGGTTGAAACCCTGCAACTTAAAAATGTCACCTCCTCCTCTCAACCCACTCTCGCTCCTTTCCTCAATTTACTTACGGGGAGGTGAGGTCAATTTTTTTCTTCATTGGCTGGAACCGGAGCATGTGCAGGTACCGGTGCCAAGAATATTAACTAGGTTTCAAAGCAGAGGTACTGATTTGGTCCTCTCTAAATTATAATACAGGAAATAACACGAGGAGGGAAACATAGGATGAGCAGTGTTCTTATTAATGTATTGTACCGTGGTTAATTTCACTTATTCATTATTTAGGCCTACACAGCACAACACACACAGCATGGAGGGCTTTTCTTCCATCTTATTCCATAACATCATATCGTATCACGGCATTTATTCGTCTTATTCCACGATCCCATGCTTCGATCAACAGTTGACGAACCGGTAGTCGACCTGGAGGTGACCCATCTGGTAGCCGCGGCCGTCGGTGTCGATCTTCTTGAAGATGGTCTCGTTGTCCAGGTCGAGCCCACCGTTGCTGCACTGGTCCACAATCCTCGCCGTTATCTTCGCGCCCGTGCCCCGGTTCGTCACCTGCAAAGTCCACCGGCGAGTAGATTAAAGTACGAGTAGATTGTCTCTTTTTTTCCCAGGTATCATGAGATACCTTACCTTCTGTACATTTTCTTCTAATATAAGTTGCACAAATCTTAAAGCAAATGAAGAATAAATAATCAGCGTCCACTCTTTATTCATGCTATATCATTCGCGCAACTTTAAAATAGTGATGTATAGAAGCACCTCTCCACCAAATTGTCCTTAGACTCTCATCTTGATACTTCTACCCTTTAATCTTTTGCTACCACTTTAGTACTGGCTCAATGTATAATTCGGTAATTCTTGAGTACAGTAAAAAAGAGTCTTGTTTTTTTACCTGAATGCACTTGCCACAAGCTGCCTGGCCTTTAGGCCCTACGGGCCCACAGAAGGCGGTCCAGCCATACTTCTGCCGCCATGAGAGCGGCTTGTTGGCGTCCCACGTGGCGCAGTAAGCGCTGACTTTGTTCAAGTCCCAGTTGTTCTGCGCGGGGTTGTAAAGGTGATACGTCGCACGCACGTTCGACGCTTGCTGCGCGGCGGCCATGGCCGCGGCGGCGCAGAGAAGAGCGGCCACCACGAGCGCCCGCGCTCCGGTGATCGCCGCCATGGCTATGGGGGGTCGGAAAACACGTATGCACCAAGAGGTAAGTCAAGATCGACCATGCTTGTATGCACGCTTTCATGACGAGGAAGAAATGGGAGAGAAGAGTTGGGATCTTGGCTAGGCGGCTTTGCTCATGTGCTTACCTTGTGTTGCTTCGTCTGGTGTAGTTTCCAATTGATGGAGAATGTCGTAGCAGCACGATGTCAGTGGGGTGGTCTATTGCCAATGGAAGTGTATATATATATAGCAGTGTGAGAGCCATACATCGTGGAATTCGCTTTCGAGTACGGGAAGAATTCCTGGTATAAAAAGATGAGTGATGTTAGAGATAATGTTTCTTCAAATATCTAAATAGCTTGTTAGATAAAAATTCCTCAAATATTCTAATACGAGTCTAAATCACATACGATTCGAACTCATCTGGCTATATAAAGTCAATCCTTATATACATGTAAATTAAGAATAAAATAATGAATTTGTCTCTCGTAATTTTTTCATTTTCGTGAAATTTTCCACGGCAAATAATGATGGGGTGTGAGGGAGAAAATGTGATAAAATAATATAAAATAGTTAGAGGAATGATTTTAGAGTTCAATAAATAAATTTAGCACAATAAAAAAGTGATTTTATGCAACTTCACAAAATTTTGGGGTCTGCAAGATACCCTAGACCCCCTAGTACCCCGCAGAGGACCGTTTGTTTAAACACGGATTAGATTCTATATTATGGGAGAAGTTGCTTCTGTTTGTGGGAGAATCGAGCCGGGCTGACTGTGACTTCTAGGTTCCGGATAGGACCAGCGAGAATCAACAAGAATCAGCAAGAATTAAATTTCAGCATGATTCTATATAAATGGCAGTTTTTGATTATGGGAGGAGTTGTCTAGAATCCTCTCGCTTGACAAACAATCAAATTTTTTAAGCAGAAGCTGAAAACGAACAAGGCTAAGGGTGTGTTTGGCAAGGATTCAGTTTCTCCAGATTCGTGAATCTGGTGAAGCTGAAAATTCTAACTTCATCAGATTCGTGAAGCTGAAGCTGTGAGTATACTAAAAGTGTTTAGATAGATCATCTTGCTTACATTTTAGATCAAAAATATAAACTTAATTCACTTTAAATTAGCCTACAAATTTCAGATTTCAGATAAAATTGAAATCTAAAGTTCTATCATACAAGCCCTAAAGTATTGATTTGATTCAAGCCAATTCCGTTCGTACGCATATCGGCACTCATAGGGTAGACTTGTCCAGGGTCGGTACTTATTTATTCCATGTGGCGGCTCAACTGCGAGGTGCACGCGTCGTGCATGCATATATGCATGCATCCCGATTGCCCAATGCCCAACCGATCGATCGCCGCTGCAACATAATCTTGCGTACGTACGATGGCACTAGCTATTTGAAGGAAAGCCGGCAAGGAACACGTCATGGTCGTCGGCAAGCAGCCAGCTCCGTCAATCACGCAAAGGCCACGCCCCAAATTTCCAACAGCAATAGTAAGTCAGCAACTGATTGGAAAGTACATAGTGGTAGCATCCAGAAATTGAGTGACTAGGGGATGCGCATGCGTGGTTCACATGCAAACCTAGACGTACCCGCGGTCCATTGGAGCTTAATAGTTGGCTACCCACCCTTCTCCACGCTAGCCGGCTAGCTGCTTCCCACTCAACGCCCACCGGTGTGGTCCCCCACCCTCTCCACCAAGTGGAATTTCAAGTTTAAAGTTCCCGATTTTGAGTTGAGTTGATATTTTTAATTCAAATCTGAGTTGTAAGGATCACAATTTTCTTGAATCCAGAGTTAATTGTCGAATTCGACATGAACAGGGGGGAAGAGAGACGAGAAAGCTGAGAAGACATGGCAGGGAGGAAGATCTAGCTAGGGCGAGAATCTAGGAGCAAATTTGTAACACATATGTAAGGTTGTTCACTCCAATTAAGTGTGACTATTTTAAATGACACACACGATAGTTGAGGTCCAGACTGGAACGTCCTGCGGGAATTATACCCTTTACTGTGAAATTTCTGCGAATAAATATATTCCAAACATGTTCTGGGCACGGTTGTGTTAACTTAGAGATAGTAACAAGAACTGTGGCTCGTCACAAACATGTGGGTTGAATTCCAAGATCACTAAGATATATATGGTCCGTGTACGCACAGTGCACTAATTTATTGCGGTGTACGCACAGTGCAATGTAACATCACTTTTATTTAACAGCACCCAATTAATTCGTATGTGTATACGTTGTAATAACATGTCACTGGTTGTCGCCGCAGTGATCTGCGCACGGCGGATACGGTTTTATGTGTATACGTTGGTATACGTGGCGCGCACGTTGGACGCCTGCGGCGCCGCGGCCATGGTCGCCGCCGTGCAGAGCAGAGCCGCAACGAGCACCGTCCGTCCGCCGGTCATCGTCGCCATGGCCGTCTCAACAGAGGATGAAGTGGTTCTGTACTCGGTACGTACTACTAATGTGTGTAAGTACGCAGTGTAGATATTGCTAATGGAAATGGGAATAACTTGTGCCACGGGCTTTAAATAGTGGCGCATTTCTCTTTTGCTACTAAATCCGAACAGAAATCCCAAACAAAATCCGAACAGAAATCTGTAGAAAAGGAAGAACAGTTCGCTAGAACTCTAATACAGAACTAGGGTTTCATCCCAAATTTACTTACTGCATACAAAATCCAGAAAAACCTTGTAATATAGAAAGCCTGGACAGGAAACATAGCCAAAATTAAGTCAAGGCAAGAGCAAGACTAAACTTCAATACTCCTCCATCAATCACACTATCTATAACAGATCATGGCCTACTGAACATACAACTTAGCTACTTCTTCTTACATGAATAGTGAATTCTTCACAAGCTAGTACCTCAAATTCATATTCTACGGACAAGGAGCAAGCGACGGGCACGTGCAAGCAGGTCGTGGCTGAGCTCACATCGATCACTGAAGCAGCAGCTTCAGAAAGACAGCATCAACACAACACCACTGAACTACTGAAGCACCAATACGATGCTGCAATGCTGACCACTGAAGCATTTCTGACTTGTGATCAAGCTCGTACGGTTGTTTCTTTCAAGAACCCTGGCTAGCCTGTATCTTTCATATCTCTGCATGCCTCTTCTCTCATTGCTTTGTTTCATCAGACTCGAACATTCATTGTCTGATATATAGTCGCAGAGAGTCAGGCTTTCAGTGCCAGAAAACTAGGGATAAGAGGAAAATTTGAAGATTGTGTTGGCGACAAAAACTTGACGCAGAGTTTATCAGCCACAACACACGAGGCGAACATCGGGTTCAAAGCGTGCCAACCGATTTGACCCTGCAACCGGTAAGGAAAATATAAAATTTACTCAAAGCCGACCCCGCAATGCAGTCGGCTTAGATCTAATCAGCTGGAAGCCGATCAAATCGATATCAAAGGGTAAATCTAATTAGCCGATTAAGGCTACTCAAAGGATAGAGGTTGATGGACTCTAAAAAAGGCGACATGCAACAAAATCAGAGTAGATCAAATCTGAGAACATAATCGATGAAGATCAGCAATCGACGATACGCAACTTTATTGATCAGGATCAGATTACAAAGCTTCTAAATTACAAGAACTACTTCTAGTTAACAGGAAAAAAGATGAAAGTATAATGCAGACTCGTTGATTTGATGCGTGTTATGTCCACCTGCCCTCTCGGCCAATCGAGTCATGTTACAACCCGTTATAAAGTATGATCCGTACTGACCTTTATCCGAAGGGTTTTTCTTTAAAATCTTCACCGTAACCAAATATCTTCAAGTCTTCCCATACCTAGCATCGGTTACGATTCGCTGACTATACCCTGCCGATTTTGACTATACCTGCCAAATTTGGGTGCAAATAGATTGGCTGGACTGAAGTGAGAACAATTCAAGAATCATCAGTAGGAGACAGAGGGAATATATGAGCTGGGAGTCTCTTAGCTGTGTGCTCTAGTCTTGCAGTAGCACCAGTTATGGCTGCAAAAGCAAACTAGACTGTATGACAAGAAGAGAAAGAACAGAACATGCCATACACCTTGGCAAGTGTAGATACAGAGTAAGGCCATCACCAAAAAGAAGATTGAGAGAGCGACCTAGGGAGTGAAAGATGAAATGAGCATGGCGCAGAAGGCTAGAACTGAACAAGGCAAAAGATTTGGACAAGAAAGTGCAGAGCTGTAGGGCTAAAATGTGAATGATGTGCAAGATTCTAACATCTCTAAACAGAAATGAAATCTCATGGAGGAATAGTGATAGCTAAGCTTGTGCAAAAGCATCTTACTTACACTTCATAAATATATTTATTTATATATATTTTTTACAATTTACCACCTTCTGCAGTACATGGTCTGCTATGTGGGAGATACTGATGCAAAATCAGATACTTTTTTGTTACATTACAAAGATGAACTGTGGCATATACACTTATTATAGAACATAGATAAAGGCACCTGTTTAACTACAATCAGCATTCAGCTGCAATTGATCGTCTCGATTGAAATGTGTTAACGTCGTGCTGCTGCGGTGTATAGTTGTAGGCGGGATATGGTTATTGTAGTATATCATGATCAGCGTTGGAGTTTGTTGAGATGTTGTGTATGGTATTTTATTTTCATAGTCATGCGCATTCTACATTCCAACTCTTCAGCATGGCATGTCCGCGGTAATAGGTCTTTGTATGGTATTTTTAGTCTTGAGGTAGTGGAAGGATGCCCAAGATCGATTTTTTTAATAATATTTTTTTTCAAAATTTCAAAAATATACCACGGGAAAAAAAATACCAACGTGCAACAGGGGTATATTTATATAATTTTTTTCTGTGGTATATTTTTGAAATTTTGAAAAAAAAAAATAATTCGCCCAAGATCTCCCCCTCTGTACCAATCTTCCTGTCTAAAATCGAGTTGTTACCAATAGAATTGTAATGTGTTCAAGACTAAACTGTTGTTATTGAAAGAATTGTATGTGTCAATTTTAAAATTGGCAGCCCACAGCCACATTTCTTTTGATAATTTGAAGAAATTGTCGTGCCATGAAGGTGAATTCTAGGTGTTTTTGATATTCTGTCGCCAATATATTGAATCATCGTTCGCAACTAATGTGATGGCATTCTGAAGATTTGTTGTTTGACATGTAGCAGCTGAAGAAAATCTGTAATGATCTACAGGGAAGTAGAGCAACAACACGCGAGAGAGAAAATGCCATTGCCAAACAAATGGGACAAAAGCAAGATGCCTTTAGAATTTAATATAAATCACAGTACTCAGAGAGCAAACAAACAGCGTCCTTGTCTGCGTATGAATTTCTAATGCAAAGGCTGAAGAACTGCATCCATCCATGCCATGCCCCTAGTAAACTGGCAGGAAGTTCCAGCAATCCTTGTGCACCACTGCTTCGTCCATTTTCAGTCTGTCATGAACACTTGCCTTCAGACATGGAACTTGGTAGTTGTCAGATAAGATTAGTTGCCATGAATGACATGTCCAACTGATTATCATCACATCACAAAGTGGAAGTGTGGAACTACAAAATGTAGCTTGTGCTTGCAGTTGTTGACTAGGCTCTAGAAGATAAGTTTTTAGGGATTTGATAAACATCAACCGGATGTTTTTTTTTTGTTGAAATCACCCAAATCTAGAACCATTGGATCATTGTTGAGATTCGAGGCCCTCAAGTATCGATTACATCGGAGGGATGTACTGCTTCACCATGACACATGTACCACTGGATGAATTTTGCTATTGGCAGGTAATTGAAGCTTGTACGCCACAGCACCAATTTTGTCAATAATGCGGTAAGGTCCATAGAAACGAAAACACAATTTGGGGTTACTGCGAGTGGCAACAGATGTTTGAGTGTAGGGCTGAAGTTTTAAGTAGACCTCATCTCCAATGGAAAAAGAGCGTTCAGACCGATTTTTGTCAGCCTGCATCTTCATGCGACGGCACGCACGGTCTAAATGCAGTTTGAGGAGTTGGTTCATCTGCTCACGGTGGCTTGCCCATTCCTGCACATCAGTTGGAGTATCTGCATTGAGATAAGAAATACCAAAATGCCGGGGCGCATAGCCATATAGAACTTCAAAGGGTGTTTTGCCGACGGCAGTGTGGAAGGTGGTGTTGTACCAATACTCTGCTAAAGCCAGCCAATCTGCCCATTTGCGAGGACAAGCATGAACGAAACACCGTAAATAAGTCTCCAAGCATTGGTTGAGCCGTTCTGTCTGACCATCCGTTTGAGGGTGGTAGGCGGAACTCATATTCAAGTGAGTATCTGTTAATCGGAAAAGGTGTTGCCAGAAAGTGCTAGTAAAAACTTTATCGCGGTCGGAGATAATCATGTGGGGAAGACCATGAAGCTTGTAGATGTTATCACAAAATAGCTGTGCAACCTGATGAGCAGCAAAAGGATGCGACAAGGGCAAAAAGTGACCATACTTGGAGTATTTATCTACCACAACTAGAATCGTGGTATAGCGATGTGATGGTGGTAAACCCTCTATAAAATCCATGCCAATCATGCTCCACGCTTGGGTCGGAACGGGCAAGGGCTGGAGCAGGCCAGGAAGCTTCAAATGTTCTACTTTGGCCTGTTGACAGATGGTGCATTCCTTGACAAATTGCTGCACTGTGTCTTTGAGGTTCGGCCAGGCAAACAGGGCTTTAATTTTGTGATAAGTGGCTTGAATGCCGGAATGACCTCCAATACCGCTATGATGCAGAGCTTGGAAAATGTGACGTTGATGAAGTGGGTTATTGCCAACCCAGAGACGTCCCTTGAAGCGAATAACTCCATCTTGCAGATGATACCCTCGGTCATTGGAGCCACCACACCGGGCCGCCAGAGACGCCGAAGTCTCAAGATCATCCTCGATACTCCAAGAACCGCTTGTTCCATCCATGTTGGAACACATGCTGAAATGGCCTGGAAGTCAGATAGAGTGGGTTTGCGAGATAATGCGTCGGCGGCCGCATTATGAATACCTCTCTTATATTGAATTTGGTATTGCAAACCAAGGAGCTTGACAAAGGCTTTGTGCTGCATACCCGTCAAGAGACGTTGATCAGTGAGATGCATAAGGGCCTTTTGATCCGTACGAATGATGAACTCAGAATGTTGTAAGTAAGAGCGCCATTTAGTGATTGCCAGAAGAATGGCCATACACTCTTTTTCATAAGTGGACAGTGTTTGATTTCTTACACTCAGTGACTTACTCAAAAACGCAATGGGGTGCCCATCTTGCATAAGAACCACACCAATCCCCTTGTTACTGGCATCGGTCTCTAACACAAATGGTTTGGAGAAATTCGGCAAAGCCAACACAGGTGCCGTGACCAAAGCTTGCTGCAACACCTTAAACGCTGTATCAGTGATGGATGTCCAGTGAAATAAGGCACCTTTCTTCAGTAAGGCAGTGAGAGGCTTGCATATAATGCCATAATTGCGAATGAATTTGCGGTAATACCCGGTGAGGCCCAAGAATCCACGCAATTCCTTGAGATTACAAGGTACAGGCCAATTGAGGACATCTTGAATCTTGTGTGGATCGGTGGAAACACCAACAGATGAAATTATGTGGCCCAAGTACTCTAAACGTTGCTGCCCAAAGGAGCATTTCTCCTGTTTGACGAAGAGTTGGTGCTGCTCCAAGATCCGAAAAACCTGACACAAGTGAGTAGTGTGATCTGCCAATGTGCAGCTATAAATCAAAATATCATCCACAAACACCAAAACAAAGCGACGCAGAAAAGGAGCAAAAATCCGGTTCATGACGCCTTGAAATGTGGCTGGAGCATTGGTAAGACCGAAGGGCATGACGCGGAATTCATAGAGGCCTTGATGTGTACGAAATGCAGTTTTATGTTCCTCCCCAGCAGCTACACGGATCTGGTGATATCCAGACCGCAGATCCAATTTAGTAAACCAACATGCGCCTTGCAGTTCATCAAGGAGTTCATCAATAATGGGCAAAGGATGTTTGTTTTTGACAGTGATGGCGTTGAGCTTACGATAATCAACACAGAAGCGCCAGGACCCGTCCTTCTTCTTAACCAGCAACACGGGAGAAGCAAAGGGACTAGAGCTATGCTGAATCACGCCTTGTTCCAACATATCGGCAACTTGGCGTTCAATTTCAGTCTTTTGTTGAGGAGAATAGTGACAGGGGCGGACATTAACTGGTTGAGCACCCGGAACAAGAGGAATAGCATGATCATAGCAATGCCGTGGTGGTAATTGAAGTGTTGGTGTGAAAAGATGATGGAAGTCCTGGATAACACGCAATATCTCTGGTGGTACAGGTTTTGTCTGGTCGGCAGACTGAGGAGCGGCAAGAACTTGGTGTAACTGCACAACCTGAACAATTGCCCCACGTCGCAACAAGCCTTTCAGTCCTTTGGCGCCAAGACATTTACCAGCTGAAGAATCTCCATGTACACCTTGCAACGTGACCCGACGGTTGTTATGAGTGAACTTGATGCATTTGTGCTTCCAATGCACCCACATGGGGCTATGCTCCTCGAGCCAATCGGCGCCTAATATCATATCGTAAGTGCCCAATGGTAACACTCGAATGTCCTGATGAAAGGAATTGCCCTGAATCCACCAGGACAAGGCCGGAGCGATCTTGGTACACTCCATAATGCGACCATCAGCAATAGTGAGATTCAGAGGTGCTATGTCTTGGGTGGAAAGTTGCAACCGGTGTACGAGGGACTCACTGATAAAGGAGTAGGTGCTGCCAGAGTCCACAAGGATAAGTATATCAAGTTTACCAATCTGGCCTTGCAATTGTAATGTTCGTCGGTTCGGCCGACCCGTACCTTGAGTGTCAGCCAAAGAGAGTAGTTCTTCACCCATGCCCTCTGTTGACTCCTGCAGTTCGGTGTCAGTGGTGTCTTGCAACTGAAGTACTTCCAATAATTCTTCAATAATGTGCAATGGCATCTGTTCAGGACATTTGTGGTTTCTGGCCCATTTCTCACCACAAGTGAAGCAAAGACCATTCGTTTTGCGATACATGCGTAAGGCCTCCAACTTATCATTAGCACGGCCAACTCCAGATTTGCGGGGGTCGTCAAACTTCTTTGTGTCTTCCTGCTTGGAAGTGGCTTTAAACCTCTCCAAATATTTACTGCCGCCTCGCAAAAACTCCCGTTGATCAGATTTGGAGTAGAACCGTTTTCTTCTATCCAGTTCTTCTTCTTGCAATAAGGCTAATGATATGGCTATCTCAACCGTGTCAGGATTATGCAACACAATAGCAGATCGGATCTCTTCTTTCAATCCCCCCAAAAAATGAGTAACAAAGAAGACCTCATCTTGGGATGAATTATATAATAAGATTTGATGTTGCAAGTGCTCAAACCTTTCAACAAACTCTGCCACAGTACCAGTCTGTTTGAGTTTAAGCAGTTGATGCATGTGACGCTGATAGACGTTCTTGCCAAACCGCCGCTCAACTGCATCACACAAAGTTTCCCACTCTTCATACCGCCCTTTGGCTTCAGCAGTTTGCAACCATAAAGCTGCAATGCCTGTAAAATGCAAAATGGCCAATCGAGTACGAATTCCTGGGTGAACCCCCAACACTTCAAAGTAAGTTTCACAGCGTTCGCGCCACAGCCGAGGGTTGTCGCCGTCAAATTTTGGGCACTCAATTTTGGGTAACGCTTGTCGAGGTGGCCACAGCATAGTTGAACCCTGCTCCGCCACCACCGGCCTTTCATCCACCGCTCGTGTTCCCTGCCCGCCGATCCTATGATTTGATCCAACGGCCCGGTGAATTTGGATGTTAGATCCAACGGCCCACATCCAATCCTATGATTTGATCCAACGGCCCACATCCAATCCTATGATTTGATCCAACGGCCCACATCCAATCCTATGATTAATAGATAAAATGTTTTTATCTATTAATTGCAAAGGAGATGAAGAGCCCATGACCATATATATGCTGATTACTTACATGGGCCGAGGCCCTCCCCATTGTGGGCCCTAGGCGACGGCACCTGTTGCACCGGCCCAGGAACGGCCCTGTCCAGCAGTTGGTCCTACTATGGACTGATAATACGGCTCTTCGTTCATCTCTATCTCCATCACATTCTCTTGCCGGGGTAGCTCGAGCAAGGTGACCCCGACGCCGGCCATACATGTCGGCCACCGGCCGGTGGCGGACCCGTGCGAGAGATGGGACAGGGGATCTTGCTTGATCCCTGGAGACGCCGACCTGATGTCGAGTAGATGTGGGCACTACGGGCCGCCGGCAAGACACTGCGGGGCTGTCCGCCTTCGTGAGAGCACGCTCAGCGGATCATGACGGCGGCGGCAGAGGCGGGCCGCGCGCGCGGCACCCACGGGCTCGAGGAAGAGGAGAGAGCGGCCGCCGTCGGCTGTGCCCCACATGTCAGTCGATTCTACCCTTCGGTGAACCGTCCGATCAAGTTGCGCGGCCCGGATTAACCGGGGTGAAGTGGTCGGTGGACGTTTTGCAAGCCAAACCCTCCCGTTAGCTCAGTTATCCGTTAGACCCCGGATCACTTGAAAGCGGCGCAGAGAGCCAGAGATCCTCTCCTGCACCTTGGTGCCCTGTGCCGCGTGGTGTGCTTGATCTTCTTGTTTTGATCAAGATGATTTTTTATTTTTTTTCCTCCACGCTTTGACAGCATCTGTTCTAATGGCTGCACGGCGAAGGACAACGGCAATGGCGAATAAGCCGGCTACCCGCCGGGTCTGCCATCAATGTATTCATTTCCTCATCTTTCTGCAGGAGTTGTGCCCGTTGTCTCCGCTTCGGCTGTGCCAGACCGTGCCTGCTCAATCGATTATTTCTGGTTTGTTGGTTCGTCTTCGTTGGTTCCGGCTCGTGGTTGCTCGGTCTGATTTCGGTTATTGCTCATCCTGATTTTGTGGTCGTTCTTGCTACTCCGGTTTGATCGCTCGTTCGCTCCTCGCCTCCGTGCCCTGCGTCGTCTGCTACCTGTGGTCATGCTGTTCGTCTTCATCGGTTCCGGCTCGCGGTTGCTCAGCCTAATGGTAGTGGTGGTTTAGTGTTTGTTCTCTCGTGTTGTGATGTACGGCTGGCTATGTTCGCTCTAAGTGCTGGCGCTGTCCATCGGATAGATTCGTTTTTGGCCTGCGGTCGGTCGTTCCAGTGATTCAGTTTATGCCCTTTTCCTTCTCCGTATGTTTTTTCGCTGATGCCATTTGACAATGTCCTTTGTGTGCAGCCTACTTTTAGCTTTCCTTGTTTTAGTTTTCTGTGTGTGCGCCTTCCTTTACGTAGCCTGTGTTTTTTTGCCTCGATGTGTTCTGGTGTGTGCAGAGAGATGCCCTGTTGTAGCTGTGTGTGCATCTTTATCTTTTTCGACATATCCTAGCCGGTTTATATGGAAGACGCATCTGCCTCATGCAATGGCCGGCGCCACTCGGATGATGGTATGTGTCCCTTGTATATTCTACTAGACAGAGAGACACGTGATACCGTGCCAGTGAAAAAATTGGACCCAAATTTTTGTGCCGGTGAAAAAATCTGACCCAAATTTTTCTGCAAAAAAAAACGTAATTCCAGTCTATTGTGTCGAAAGAACTGGCGTTCGTGTTGAATTTGCGGAACTGCGGGGTCTTTTTTTGTAAAATAACTGGCGAAAAGACTTGTTCGCGATTTCGGAAGCCTCCGGGTCAAAGGAACTAGTATCCGGGATGATTTTGTGGAATCACGGGGTCTTTTTTTGCAAAATAGCCGGTGAAAGGACCTGTTCGCAATTTTAGAATTTTCGGAACCCTTTCTGCAAAATAACCGGTGGAAGGACCTATTCGCAATTTCAGAATTCTTGAAGGGTTTTTTTGCAAAAAAAACGTACCTTGTGTCTTGGATGAACTCAAAACCTTCCATGTATGATAGAGAAAAACGTACCTTGTACCTTGTGTTTTGGATGAGCTCAAAACCTTCCATGTATAATAGAGGTATTATTTATGGTCCTGCTGTACAAGGTATAAGGTACCCAGAATACTACCATTTTCTTTCATTGCTTCCCCAACGGATTCTCAGCGCCAGCCTCATGATCTATTACTTTTTTTTCCCCAGTCTAATGCCTTGGATGCACAGATTCCAGAGCATCATATACCGAGGTTCACTCCATTACTGAGAGAGGATTTGGTGTACTATGTGAAATACTTTGAAGTTGCTGATGCCCATCCTAATTATCAACGTGTTGACAGTGTTCTTATGGCTAGATTTACTGCTCACACAAAAATCAGAGAAATAACTCCTGTCCCAAAAAGATTCCCCATCTATGCATGCACACTTGTTTCGTTTGGTGTTCTGAGGAGCAGATCAAATACAAAGTGCTCTTATCTGGTATTCTCTATCACCAACTTAGTTTCCCTTCCATTTCTGTATTATGTGATAGTCTCACTGTTATATCATTAGATGTTCTGGACTAATAATCATTGATGCACAGATACTATAAGACTTATTACAACTATGTCACACATTAAAACAGTTCCGGTGAAAGGCATTCCCAAGGGAATTCGAAATATCCAGATCACAGATGGCAGGTATCTCTACATAAAATCTATGTTGCCTGAATTATTCTAAAAAAGGAGTAGTTATTTAACGTGGAAAAACTTTTACGAAAAACAATTCACTGTGATGCTTCAAATATTACAAGTACAAGGGGTTGGCTTATATAGCCAAATAATCCTGGTTGTGCGACGACTTAGACTAACAACTTATTTAGATACAACCAAAAGATACAGTAATTACAGATATTTGAGCTATCTCCAACAGTTGTATATTTGTATCCTTCGGACAAACCGTAAGAAGATAAGAACCCTAGATTAGATTGTACACGCCATGTTACTCAAATTTCTATTTGAAGTTACACAATTGCAATGTTCGTCTTGAAGAAAGCTGCATACGCAATGCGCTCAAAGGCGTCGTCCATGGTCCACCAAAATAGGAACTTGGCTTCATGTCGTAGTTTCTACGCTTTCGTTGCACGCTCCGACGAAAGTTCCACCAAAACATACTATTGAACATATTTCGAAACATGGGTTGAATAGCACTCCGCGTGATAAAAAGAAAACCTGCAAAATGCAAATACATTTGCCTTTAAAACTTCAATCACTGGTTATATCACATCATTGTAGATAAGAATGAAGAGCAAAAAATTGTGCTAGCTTATTTGGCTCAAACTTCGAATGTGTGTTGAGACGTCAATAGCTGTTTTCTTCTCACATGTGAAGTACCGGTTGGACCCTGTATGAAAAGCAAGAATTTCCTAATAATTTCACCAAAACAGTTAAAAATCCTACATAAAATTTGAAAAAAAAGCTTCTACATTCCAAATAGAACAGAAGCACAAAAAATATTATGGAGCACAAAAATTGTAAACGCCAGGTGGTGGCACCCGAGACTCGAACCCAAGACACCAAGCTCTAAAGCAAGAGGTTATACCGACTGAGCTAGGAACATAGGTATGCACATTTTTTTCTCCATTTTTTCAACCCTCCGGAAGACCATTTGAATTGAAATCACTGAAATTTTTAGTGATTTCAGCCAAAATTTCAGATATTTTAAGTGAATTTGAAGTTTGTTACGCTAACGAGCTATTCCAAGATGGGCCGACGCTACGCCGAATGCCGCACGGCGGTCCAAGATAAAAGATGCCGGATGAAGGCAAGCCGCCGCCTACCGCTCGAGGGCTCTCGAGCAAGAAGCACTCGCTGCTCTCAGAGAAGAAAATCAAGAAGAAGAAGAGGTCGACGCCGCATGGTGGCCGCAGCCGAAAGCACCGTCCGCCGCAGTTCGCCAGCTCGGCATTTCGAGGGCGGGCGAGGTCGCCACTCATGGCCAAGAACGATCGAGGTCGCGAACGACTAAGGTCGCGATGACCGGTCGCGATGATCGTGGTCGCCACGACCGATCAGAGCGACCAAGATCACGAGGGAAGAAGTGTTCTCGGCGACCGCTATTGTTCGCTTCCACCAGCGGTCGGGCACGACCTTCGCAATTGTTTAACTTGTATGCATCAGCCCAGAGAAGTTCTACAACGGTCAAGGTCCCATGCCCACGCCGCCAGGAAAGGTGATGGCTAAGAAGGCAAAGGTCTCATGGACGAGGATTTACGATATGGGCTACCAGAGCTCCACAACCACATAGCCGCCTATATTCAGGGCTCGGCGCATAAGTCCCCGCAGGACTCAAGGAGAGGCGCGGAGGTTTGCACATCGCCAGTGGCAAGTCGCTTCATGCAATGTACCAGTGGTCCGAAGCCGCCAATCACTTTCTCCAAGGACGATTGTCCCTTGAATGACTAAGCCTCGGCTCCCGCTGGTCGTGAGTCGACCATCGCCAGCCGCCAAAGTGGGCTGGGTTTCATCGACGCCGGAGCTCCTCGGATCTCATATCCGCTACGGTCCCCGACGAGATGCAAGTTCTCGTCCAGATCAAGAGCATAGCTGTCCTGCTCATTGGGATCGCCCCGCACTCGACAAGCTCTCACCAGATCATCTTGCTGCGGATGTTCGGGAGCCTCAACAACTTTCTGACCGAGATGATCAACTTCGAGGTCGCTTGACTTCAAGTCACTTATAATGCCATCTCCCAGCCGCCCTCTCCAAGTTCATGGCCGCCACGCATCATGCGCACTCAATGTTTGAAGGTCCCCTGCCTAAAGGCTGCTATCACCATCAAGGGCGACCATAGGGCGCCCTCAACCCGCGATGAGAAGTCGCCGATATGGTCGGCAATGCTTCTGGGCCCCAACCAAGAGCCTACAAGACTTCGCCTAAAGTTACCCCTCCAAATGGAGGAGGAACCAAGGCGGTCCCTCGACGACGTGGACCCGATTGTTTTTTTCATTTGGGATCTTCCTTAGATCCCAAATAGGAACTCTGCTCATTATTTCTCCCGAGGAGCGCTGAACGTGTTCGCCGGGAACCGCCTCGACATGCCCCGTCCCAAGGGAAGTAATCGAGTACATGCTAGCCGTTCTACCGATAAGAAACTCCAGGCGCCAAAAGCTCGTGCATTTTTTCCTAGAGAAACAAAGCGATCATCCCGATGAACTCGACAAGCTCCTTAAGGCCGGCTTCATCGTGAAGTTGAGCATTCTGAGGGAGGGCGAATCCACCATTGTCAAGAAGAAGGGTGGCGAATGGCGATGTGTCGCAACACACCGACCTAACGCCACTCGCCTAAAGGATTAACTTCTCAGCCGCCAAGATAGACCAATTTAGTCGACGAATCTGAGAGAGTCCTGTGATGAGCTTTTTGATGTCTATTCAAGCTATCACCGATCAGCTCGACTTCGGGACTAAGAGAAGACCTCCTTCATCACGCCGTCGCAAGACGCTTCTTCTACACGACCACGCCTTTCTCCTCAAGTAATGCCTTGTAGTGAAAAGTAAGCTCGCCTCGGGTCATGTATCCGACCTTGAGGAAACCTTTTGTAACCTCAATAGACACCGAATAAAGCTTAATCCAGAAAAATGTGTCTTTGGGGTTAAGGCGGGCAAGGTGCTTGGCTACCTTATCGGGCCACCGGGCATCGGTGCTAACCTGAGAAAATCGGGCTATCGAAAGAATGCGACCTTCGAGAGCTAAGCAGGAGGTTCAGCCTTGACCGGCGCATGGCGTTTTCACCACTTCATCTCCCGGCCGGTTGAAGCGCTGGCCGCTTTTTTTCAAGGCGCCCGCAGTACGAGGATTTGCTTGAACGGAGGAAGCTAACCGCCCTTTGAGGAGCCAAGCATACCGCCCAGCCGCCTGCTTCGCCACACTAAGGTCGAGGGAGGTGTTTGTCAGCATTCGCGACAACCCCCAGTGCCGTCAGAAGCGCGTCTTGATTTGGCCGAGCGAGATGGGGTGCAACACCAATATATCTACGCCGCGAGGTCCCGTGACGGACCGGGAGCGACACTCGAGGTCCATAAGTTTTAGATTCGCCGCCGGGCCTCGAGGAAGCCGCCGCCACTACTTTCAAGCCCACAAGATCGCTGTACAACCAATTTTCCCTTTAGGGAGATCCTAAGAAACCAAGACGCCGGGCGCCGAATAGAAAAGTGGGGTGGAGCTCGCTGAGTTCGATGTCCACTTCTGCCCGCACGGCAATCAAATCCCAGATCTTGGCGGACTTCGAGCGAATGGACCAACCCGCCACCACGCCGCCAAGCCCGACGGTCCAAGACGGCCGATGGACCATGTATTGATGGGTCCCGAAGCTAACGCCGGGTCAGGTGTCGGTCGGTGTCTCTAAGGATCACCCAAGACATCATTCAATCCGACTTCACCGCGACCAACAACGCGGGCGGAGTATGAAGTTTCATTAGCGGCTACGAGCATGCAAGGCGCCGAGTCCAATGGCCGACCGTGAAGGGCGATTCGCAGCTTGGTCGCCAACCTGCTAACAAGGAGTATCGTTCGACCACTCAATGGCGCTTTACTTGGTTGAAGTGAGGAAAATGGAGCAAGATTTTAGAAATTTCAAGTACTCTACATCCCTAGGAAGGACAATTCCCCGTCGACCATCTTTCTAAGGTCGGTTCTCGCAGATGTCTGCACACCACGGGGCTCTCGCTGAGCATCTACACAAGCCCTCCATTTCTCTCAGAGGAGGCAAGCCTCAGATGCCCGCTTCCACTAGGGAGCGCCTGTCGCATTTGCTCAAGCCTCCATTCCTCTCAGACAGAGGCACCGAGACGTATGTAGCTGCCTCCTTCTCAAGCACGACGTGAACTCGATGACGCCATTCGCCCAATACTCGCCTATGGACACTACCCGAGAAAGAAGCCGAGTGTTCTGCCTCATAAGGCGTTTCGCATACAAGCTAGTCGAGAGCGCCTTTATATCACAGAGGGGCACTTGGAGTCCTCCGCGCATATCTCGAAGAGGGTAGCCTCTCGTGAGATATCCATGAAGGAATATGCAGAGCTCACTCGTTCTTCCGGACGCCAGTGAGCAAAGCCTTCCAGCTTGGGATATTATCGCCAACGGCCTTGGTCGACGCCGCCCTCAGAGATGACTCTGTCGCATGCCGCCCATGCCCGCAAAGGCCCACCACGCGTGACGCGCTCAAACTATCCCGCCTCATGGCCGTTTTGACCTAGGGGTCGACATTCTGACCTTTCCCATCGCATGGTCAAGGGGGTTGTATGTACTTATCTCAGCTATCGACACTTTCTCCAAGTGGATCAAGGCCGAGTCTCAGATCAACCATTTCGGCCAAGCAACCAAGAGGTTTTTTCGCAAAGAACATGGTGACACGCTTGGGGTCCCTAATCGCCTCATCACAGCATAACGCACCCGCCACCAGCTGAGTCGCTCTGTGCCTCATGCGGGACACATCGACCAAGGTCTCTTCGCTTTTGTAGCTCATCCGGCAGAAAGAACGGAGCAATGAAAGCTGCTAACGGCCAAATCCTCCAAGGGATCAAGAAAGGGTTTTCAAAGACTCGCCAAGACGGCGGATCATGCGGTGGACGAGCTTCCTTCGTCTCTATTCTATCCGCACCATAGCGAGCCGAAGTTACCGGCGAGACGCTCTTCCCATTGCCTTATGGTGCCGAGGCCATCCCGCCGAGATAACGCTTAGATCCTGAAGAGTGCACCCGGCCGATAGCATCAACCAGGCTCGAAGGCCGCCGACCTCGATCTCGCCAAGAGGCGCGGAAGGCCCTCCTCCGATCCATTGTACCGCAAGCTCTTCGCAGTATGCAATTAAGTTGTGCTCAAATTTTAACTTTGCAGGTGTTGACCTCATCCCGCATCTAATCCAGATACATCAAGTCCAACAAGCTTTCCAAGTGGGAAGGTCCATTTACTGGCCATCTCAAGAAAGACGCCCGAGGGCTGTCCACCTGGTGATGGAGGACGGTCGCGTGCTAACAAGCTCGTGGAACATCGACCAGCTACGCAAGTTCTATGTCTAAACTCATGCCCCTTTGTATATGTCCATAGATCCTCGGTTTTTCTTTGAAAAAGCAAGTTCTTGCTTTTCACCCATGCAAAGTCTGCTACTCCAAGATTTTGTGAATGCATTCAAGGTCACTACCCGCTCAGAGGGTCGACCCAGCCTCACTCAAGGGCATACTTTTCTCACGATCTTGGTGATGGGACGAGCGCCACGGGCAGAACAATCGCTCTAAGCATTTTTACTCTAAGGTCGTCGGCAAGACGCGATCAAGACAAAGTCGCCATGACCAACGCCTCGGTCACTAAAACTCATCGCCAAAGGTTTCGGCTTCCATGTCGACCTTGGTCCGCGTAGAGTTCATTTCGCCGCCGATTTCAAGTCGCGATACATACACCCTTTCGCCGGTTCGAGTTTTAGTTCGACGAAAGCGTGTTTGGTCGTCGATGCCTTTGTCGGCAACCGCTCTTCCTCGCCACGACCATGCTCTCGCAAATCGTATGCAGTCGCCCTAAGTGCTAAGGAAGTCAAGGCCTCGCTCTTTTTTTCTCCCGACTCGATCCATGACTCGCTTCCGCCCAGAATTGGTGACTTGGCTCCTGAGGGCAACGCAAGACCTTCCTAACTCTCCGCGAACGAGCTCGTGCTCGCAACTTAGGTGCACGATCTTCATTCGCAGCGGGGGCTTAGTAGGAACGAGCTACCTACCGTGCTAACGTTTTTTTTCCGAAAACCGGCGGCCAAGTGCCTCGACCTAAGCTCCTATTTGTGCTACCCTTACTTCTTCTTTAAGCATTTGTCACTCACCTATTTTTGGGCTCAGACGCCTATGCTTGTGTTGTCTGTGCTTCGCTATTCACTTACATGCTGCTGCTCGCAGGAAATAACTAGAAGGACATAAAAGAAGCATTGCAGTAGACAAAGCCCTTAGGTGGGAAGAAAATGTACACTTCATTGGTGCCACCAAAGTTACCCAAGAATCATCAAAAAGAAGAAAAAGGAAAAAGCAAAAGTCCTTCACGCTACCGGCTTCGCCGAAAGTGCGCGTAAAAGCTTTTGCCTCAGATCGTCGATCCTGGCTTCAAGGTCGATCACCTTCCGTCAGGCATCGCGACCCTCGCGGGCTTCCTGGTGAAGTTGATCAACCTCTTCCTTGCCTTGATCGGCGAGATCAGCTCGCTCGCAGGCACTCCGCCACCTTCGACTCAAAGACGCTGGAGTGCCGCCTTTGCTCAAGCTCTTGCTTTCGAGTTTAAGGGCCTTCTCCTGCCTTCGGGCGGCTTCTTCGCTTCGCGAGAGCGCCTTCTCTTGCTCAAGATTCGCTTGCTGCGAAGAATCAACTCTTGCCACGGTGATTTCCTCTTGATCCGGCTGAGCATTGTTTTTCTTGCTCGAGCTCCGCTTGAGCCCAAGGATCTTCTCCTTGCCCTCTTTGATGCCCCTTCGCCAGCGTACACCGATGCACAATCGCTTGTCCTCGATCTTGATGTCCTCCACCCGCTGCTCAAGCTCGGTTATTCGGGCCACTTGCTCACGTAATTGGGCCATGACCTTGGGCAACTGTCAGGGTCAAAATCCTCCATGGTCTTTTGGAGAACCTGCCGGCAAAAAAATCTCAGGTACCACACCCAAGGCCTAAAAGACACGAAGCTACGAGAACAAGAAAAGAAGTACACTCACCCGTGCGAGGCGCACACAGAGGTTGTCCCGAAAGTTCTTAGTAACATCCTTCCCCCGAAGGTTTTCAAGTTTCGGCAGGGGGCTCGGGACTTCCTCGGGGTCCTTCGAGGAAGGCGGATCGTTCGAAGATGTCGAGTCGTCCCCCTGGGCATGAGGTCCACCTGGCGCCGCGCTCTTCTCGAGCAAATGACTCGCCATGGTCTTTTTGCATCGCCTTGCAAGACGTTGTTCGCTTCGGGTGGGGACGTCGCCCGAGCATGCGGTTCGCTTCGGCAAAGTGATGTCTCAACCCAGCAAAGTCGTCCACTCGGGGCTTGGCGCCTTGTCCCGGCAGTGATACGCCCGGGGGTATCGAGTCTCCTTGGGCAGCCTTTTCGCCCAAGGCCGTGAGATCGATCTCTCTCTCTTCAGACGCCTCCGTGTCGGGAGGGCGTGAAGCTCGCCTGGTGCAAGGCCCCTCCAGTAGTGTGGAGGTCCCCGGTGCCTTGGTCGCCGTCAACGAGCTTGTCCATTGCTTCCACGGCCTCGCTCATTACAAGGTCGGCGCTGTGGTGAGCTCCTCTCACGACACTCGACCAAGGAGCTCGTCAATTATTTTGCCACAGTCCAGAAAGGTCCTAGGAGCTATCACGCCCACATCAACAGAGTGGGGTTAGCTCAGTTGGAGGGTGCTCAAAATAAAGGACAAAGAAGGGAAGAAAAAAGCGAAATTCAAGGCTCACCTTTGACCAGGCCCTCGTTCTCATCTTCGGCTGGGTTGGTCAGCCAGCCACCACGAGCTCACCTTCTTCTCCATGTGTGGTTGATCCTCATCGAGGGGTTGACCTCTCCATGTCGACCGCCTCCAGCGTTTCCTCGAACGCCAGCGCCTCGCTCGGGAGGGGCAGCAGGTCCTCCTCGCCCACCTCCTCCTCACCGGCAACAGACCCTCGAGTTCAAGACTGGCCTCTGGTGACTTGCTTGAGCTTGGCCTTAATCTCGACCAGCCTCTCCTCCAACTTCTTCGCTTCGGCTCCGCAGACCAGCTTCCTTGGTCAATCTCGCCTCCTCCTCGAGTCGCTTCCAGCAGCCCTTGTCGTAATTCTCCATCCAGACGCTCAAACGGCTTACCTCCTTTCGGTCCAATTCCAAATGCCGCACCGCCGGACATCGATTTGCTCGCCTGCCTCTTCGCTATCCCGTGGTGGTGGTGGCGGACGTGTCTTGCCCCTTATCTTCTTGGTCCGCGCTACGACAAGTATTCCTTGTCGCCGCCTAAGGGCTTGAGCTCGCCAATCGCTAGCTCCAGAGCGACCTTTCTCCTCGCGTAAGACGAAGGCGTTAGAAGGGCTCAGGATGTTTTCCCGAGCATGGATCGCGGGCGCCTTACCACGCCGGCCCGCCGAGCACGTTTCTTTCGACTTGCCGCCCGGCTGAGCTCCTTGCCCTGGGAGTGCCGAACATCTCGGCTGACCCTCTTCTCGACCCAACGAATCGGCAAGCAAAGTCAAGATGGACCCAAGCAAATGGACGCTGGTGAAGACTACTTGAGGTCGTAAAGCTTACCGGAGGTGTCCTCACGAGTGATGTCGCCCCACCCGGTGATCTCGAAGAAGGTGCTCCCTCCTCCTCGAGGGGACACCTTGTTTGAGGAAGTCGCGAGACGATGTCCCACTAGTGAGCCCCATGTTCGTAAGCTCGCTGGTCAAGATCAAGGACCGCTCCTCCTCGGGCTCAATGGGCGGGCACGGGGTGTCGATGCTGGGTGCCGCCGCAGCCAATGTAGCAGAAGAGCTCCCTGCGCCTTCCAGAGTAGAACCAAGAGTCGCCCACCCACCACCGAGTCCTTGAGGGAGAAGAATGGGTACTGTGACGGTGGTGGCTCAAGTTTAAAGTAAAGAGCACCGATGCGAGAAGCGCCACCGAAGGCGGAACAAAGTGTAGAAATGGAAGAAAGATTCTGCCGTGGGCAAATGCCCACGGCTTCCCTCGCAAGGTGGGAGAATATGGTCAAGATGTGGATGGAGTTGGGGTTTAGATGAGTGATCTCGCACTCGCAATGCGCGAGTACGGATTCCAAGGACTCACTCTTGGGCATTCGAAGCCCGTTGACGGTGTATAGCTTGCAAGAGACGATCTCGTCTTCACGTGGCACCGGGGCTCCTTCGCCGTCCGGGATCCGCCAGGTGCCTGCGTCGAGGTACCCGAAGTCTCGAAGTACCCGGAGCCTCTCCGCGGTGGTCTTGCTTATGCCAAACTTCGCCATGGAGGAGAGTTGGGAGAGAGAGAGCACTGGAGCAAGCGAGGAGAGAAGTTGAAAGGTGAAGAGATTTTGGAGTTTGATTTGAGCGTGAGGGGAGAAGAAAAGTCTTCGAAATGTTCCTACTGTATTTATAGGCGAGAAGTTTAACGAATGAAAATCCGGCTTCGGCCTGCTCATAACCGTAGCGCTGGTATGCGGTTTTAAAAAGCGCCTGTAAGGGCGCGTTTTTCAAAATCGCCAGTATCAGACATGCGAGGCTTCACAGAGAAGGAACTCGCGCGACCTTCGCCTCTATTCCCACCGCTATTTTGACGGCCTTGATCAAACACGCCGCCCGGCGGAGTACGCTTCGTTCAGGCGCGGTTGTTTCGGATGCGCGTAGCTCTTTTCATTGCAAGATTTCGCCCGAGCAAGGCTGTTTCGGATGTCAGAAAGGTAATTGCTCCTCAGAGAATATCTTATTCTAGCTTAAGGTCGCTCGGATGACGCGGTAGCTCTTCGTGCGTGGACGCTCGCTCCCGGCGGTGGTTGCTTGGATGTCGGGTAGCTCTTCACGCAAGATTTTCGTTCGGCGGGGTTGTTTCGGATGCTGCAGCAGCTCTTCGCTGCTGAATTTCTTATTCCCGAGCGGAGGTCGCTCGGATGACGTGGTAGCTCTTCGCCGCGTGACGCTCGTCCCCAAACAGACCTGCTCGGATATCATGGGGTCCCTTCGTTGTAGAGCTCCAATCCCTCATTTAAAAACTGGAGGCTTGAGGCGAAAACCTCGGCGAAGCCTTTTTCCCTTCAAGCCTCGGGGGTAGCTGTCGGGGATTGGATATCTCCTATGACGACCTCCGTACCTTGGCGGCAAGCCGACCACCGACCATGTTCACCCTTGGGGGGTGTCCCCAAGGAAGATCCTCGGGTAGGTCGTCTCCCAGACCTACTCCGACCTTAGTCAAGCTCGCCCCCGAGCATGCTTGCTCGGGGGTACGCGACCGGCGAGCAAGTCCACGGGAAGGGCCTCGGGCGTCGAAAAAGCCGGACACGCTCCACAAAGATGACGTAGCATTAATCACTCGGTGGCTCGAAGGACAGTACGGCCACGATCTGCACCTCTTGCGCCCACGTAGTGGTATGGCGAAAAGCAGGAGAACAGTCCACCCACATGCTGGAATAGTGGCGCGCTGCTCCGTAATAAATGCCAAACGCTGTAATCATCTATAAATACCCCCTCGCACGTAGAGTTTGGGGCTCTCTCGACGCTCGATTCTCGACTAGATAAACACCCCCCCTTTACTTTTTCCTCCGCACATAGCCGTTGCTTGCCGGAGGTCTGGAGGCTTGTCCTTAGAATCATCTAGGCCCCCGAGCAGGCGCTCTGTAATCCACCTTTGGAAACTAGTGCAGTCATTGGATGTAGGGTTGTTATCTCCCCCGCGAGAGGCCCGAACCAGACCAAAAAAGACCCCCTGTTGGCTGTGTTGTCTTGATCCGTAGCTCGGCAGGCCCTCGGACGCTACACCCTTCGCGAAAAAGGGGCCTTAGGTTGATCCCTCATTCAACAAGTAAGCTCGGCGGGGGACCGGTTCCCGAATCGTTGACAATAACTTTTGGTATTATTCTCACTAAGTGTATGAATCAAATGCATATACATCTTGGTGCACTTAGTAGGAGCATTCTTCTGTCAAGTGTTTCATATATATTGAGTTTCATTATCAAACACTTGTTGAGCTTAAAATTTAATGACTATCAAATATATCCATGCAAATCTATTGATCTTTTGGGACTAATGTCTTTCTTGTGATGCTTTGAAGAGAATTAGGTCCCAAGAGCATGTGTGATGACCAAAGTATGATACAGGATTGATTGTTAAGTCAAGATCAACTAGACGAGGATTCACCAAGAGCTGAGGATGAGTCAAGATCGATTTGATGAGAGGATCATCGGGCGGATGATCGAATCAAAGTCGATAGGACGGAAGAGCCTCATGAGGTGATCAAGTCAAGGTTGACAAGACGAAAACTTCAACAATTATGAAGGTCATCATGCACAACACATCAAGTAAAAAGCATGAATCTTAGAAGTGAACCTAAATATGCTCAAGGCCAAGGTATGGCTAGTATAGGACTAAGGATGTTTCCTAGTCTTTTACCGGTCTTGGTGTTGGTGGAAAGACCGGATTGTTAGGATAATTGCCGTACTATCAAGAGGAGTCCGGATTGATGTTGATCGAACCATTTTCAAGCTCTCGAGTGATGCACATTGAGTCTCATTACCCCTAAGTGAGCCTAGTGAGGTGTCTTGGGGTGTTAGAAGTGTTTAGTAAAAGAGAGAAGTTAGTACTGTCCAAAAATGTGAGGTTTTGGGTGTCTTCTGATTCCTTGTAAATTCTGCACTCATCCTTTGGGATTTGGGTGCTGAGACCTTACTAGATGGATAGCCCTTGTTCTTAGCTTTTCATAGAGTCTAAGATCACCCAATTCCCAGTTCGGACGAGAGAGATATCGCTGCTGCAGGTGCAGCTGCTATACATCGATGACGGACCAAAATATTTGGTCCATCATACATGGGATTTTGCATAGTCCAGTCCGTGGCGAATGTAAAATTTTCTGGTACTGTTCTCAACGGCTAGTTTTGGGTTCAAACGGCTAGTTTTGATGGTGTTGGGTATTTATACCCTCTCCAGACTGTTGGGAACCAACTTTTGGCAACCCATTCATCATCTTCGAGCTGAAGGTGTGTGAGAGGAACTCCTATGTGTTAGGAGTGTCCAAGACACTAATCTTTTGAGTGTGATTAAGAGAATCCTAAGTGAGATTAGTGTGTTATCAAGAGTGTCCTTTGTGCATCTGTCTTGAGTTTGATCTGGTGTGATCAAATAAGCTTAGGCTTGTTACTCTTGGTGCTTGAGAGCACCTAGGCAGTGTGGAAGGTGTTGGTTAGTGATCTTCTCAATGAAGGTTGTGAGAAGGCAGGCGAATCGAGTGCTAGTGAGCCAAGAGACAGGGCTTGAGGACGGCCTATTTAATCTTGGAACTAGCGTGCTGTAAGAGTTTGGGGCTCACCTCACCGTTGTGGTGGAAGAGTCACCCTAGTGGAGACGAGGCGTAGGCTCGAGCGGGAGCCGGTCCTTATGAGGAGCAAGGGCTTGCCTTAATGTGGAGTAGGAGCGTGGCTCCGAACCACGGGATAAAAATACTTGTGTCACTTGTGGTATCTCTTGTCTCCTTTATGGATTGTTTTACTTTGTATTTATCCATTATGCATCTTATGACTTATATGATGATCTGAGCACCTTACTTGCTATGCCTTTGTCATGTGTTGACTTGTGTGAGCTAACTAATTTATCTTGAGCAATTTTATTGCTAGCATTCTCATATCTAAAATTGAATTGCTTGCTTGTCTTCCTAGGATTGCAAACCAAGAGTTAGTTAATTCTTATTCTAGGGTGCTTATCTTGCTTGCCATCACCTAGGACAATAATCTGTGTTCAAACATCAGTTTTCAGCTTCCGCATTTCATTAAGATTTGGACACAAATATAAAATTGGTTTAGAGATTAAAATTTGAAGAAGCCCAATTCACCCCCCTCTTGGGCATCCGATTCCTTACAATAAATCATTTATATCGTCCTCCTGGGACTTGTCTTTATTCTTCTGGAATTCTTTCAACTCATCCCCAATGAGATCATCCTCTTCCATGGGAGTATCACCATAACCAAGGAGACCCTTCTTAAATTCTTCTGTGGGATCGGAGGCTTGATCAACATCCAACTCCATTTTATTTTCAACAACAGGTTGAGAAGTGAAGTGCACCTCCGCCTTATTCCCTTGATTCTTCTGGAATCTCCCAGTGGATTTTATGTACAACTCCACCAAATACTTTGGGGTGCGACATGTACGTGACCAATGACCAGTACATCCACACTTATAGCTTGGTTGTTTAGGATCAGCAGCATTATTTGTTGGTCCTTTCTTCTAGAAGTGACCTGATCCATTTTCTTTTATTTTCCACTGGGATTTACCTCTTCCTTTATGATTTTGTCATTCTTCCATTTATCCCCTTTCTCTTTGACCCTTCTTCTGACCTCGGCTATTGCTAACTCGGCCGATCATTTTATGCGGTGCTTCAGCAATGCATGACTCCCACTAGGTAGGACTTGATGATTCTTCATTATAAGTTCATCATGCTTTTCTCGCTTCTAGCGTAATGCATATCACCGAGTATACGGTACTTTGCATGTCGACATCAAGGTCAGTAGTATCCTCATGTTGGGGTGGAATGTGCAAAAGTCTTGTCAATTTTTTAGGTTCTGTGATCTTACGGTCACAAAATGCTAGTTTTGCAACAATCTTGTGCATGGCGGAGTTATATACGCCACCGACTTAAAATCTTGGAAGCGTGAGGAGTGTCCATTCACGTTGTGCTTCGGCGTGAACGAATCTTTCTTTGGTTATATCGCTCCTTGAGAGAATTCCATAGAGCCGCGGATCCTCCTCCATCATATATTCGGCCTTTAGATCCGCATGGAGATAGTGCCTCAGGAAGTGCAAAGCTACGCACTTAACGGTTCGAGAGCCGAGCACCGCCAGTCGTGAAATTGTGGCTCCAATAGATCGGGTTGTCAAGTTGATCTTGGCATCTATTGCCCAAGTGAGATAATTGTTGCCATTCAGGGCAAGCTCAGCAAATTCTTTCTTTGCGATGTCAGACATATCCTATATGCAAACAAACAGGGATTTTACTTCAGGTAAAATATTGTTTTGTATGATTAATATTGAATCAGTAAAGTATGGTCTATATCTATTCAGTAGATAATTATCACAGATTATCCATGATCTTCCTAGTATTTCTCATAATTTTCTGCTAATTATTAAGCAATTTTCAGAATTACCAATTAACAGGAGAATAAATTTCAACGTGAAATAATTTTTGCGTGATGCTAATTACATCTTATGTGGCTCTTATTGGTTGGGTATGAAATCATGTAATGAATGCCTCTGTCAATATGATTCTTGGCCAGGTCAACCCGCCCCGAGAGCTCACATGAAGGAGGGAGCACTTCCCGATTTCGGACGTCAATTAAGAAACCTAACCTCATGCGTGTTTTCCTTAGACACCAATTGTCATGTATCCGTTCCTTCAAAATTGAAATAAAAAACCCAACCACTTATGCCCACAAGCACAAAACCGTTTTGATAGTTCGATTATTTCCATAATTTTTAGCATTTTACGTTAATTTTCTAAGCAATTTTTGAATTACTTAAATAATGTAAAAATAATACCAAAGACATATTAAACATGGCATAAAGCTTAGAAAATAAACCTGAGCATATAACTTTGAAATGGGCTAAGTCACAATTTTTCAAATTTTACAAGAGCCCATAACCTAGAAAAACTAATTTCTAGAATTTATTATCATTTTTTAAAGTTTAATGCCCATTATTTATTTATTTATTTTAATTTTAATTTGGGTCTTTGCCCATCCTACCGCCGGGTGACCGGCAGGATTGATGCGACGATGTCTTCGGCTGTCAGCAGATAGAAGATTCTTGCCGGCTTAGCCTTCGAGGCAAGCACAAACAATACGGTTCTATTGCCGACCGCAAAAGGCACGATCTGGCGATGATTTGTTGGTTCGTCTTCACGAGCCAAGGCCAATTTAGTCGCAACCTGCATCGAGATACGCTGTGCAAGAACCATAGAGAGGCGCGTGGCAAGAATCGCTAAGGGCAATCCCAATGGGATGACTAGGATAGTTTTCATAGCATTAATTAGGTTCTTTATGTAAGCAAAATAGTGATGTGGAGGTAGAGTTAATGATGAAAGAGAAGGAAATCATTTCTCATGCAGGAAATCATTTCTACACAAGTACCAAGAAAGGGAAAAAGGATTGGGTGAGAAATACACAACAGTCTCAAAATAAAAATTCAGAACGAAACGGTGATGCCCAGCAGGTCGACGAGGTGGCCTATGAACTGTGCAAGGTCGGGCCAGCTCGCCGCCGTTACAAGCTTCCCGTCGGCGACGGCTCCTTCTGGCTGTACGACCGCCGCGCTGGCGAGGTTACTGATCACTCTCATCGGAACTCCGCTGGCGCACTTCTTGCCCTTGAGGAGACCCGCGGCGGCGAGAAGCAGATGGCCCTGGTCGATGCTGGCGACCACCTTACCCTTGGCGGCGAACTCACTCACCAGCGCCACCGCCTTCTCGTGGGTCACGAGCAGCTCGGGAGACCGGCCACCCGGTATGACGACGCACTCGTAGTCGTCGCGGTCGACGTCGGCCCAGTCCGTCGTCACCACGAAGTTGTGCCCGCGCTTCTCGTAGCTCACCGCTCCCGCGGCCGACGGCGCGTCGTAAATCGCAGTGACGCACGCCTCACCCTTGCGCTTCGTTGGGCACGCCGCCTCGACGCGGCACCCCACGCCGGCCAGCGCCCGGAACGGCACGTTCGCCTCGTAGTCGTCGACGTAGTCCTGGATTATCACGCCACAAGACGGAGTTAATCGCCGGCGAGGCGCACGGATGAAATCGACATGTTTCAAGAACAGCGAGATGAGCTCACGGCGCAGAGGAAGAGGACGGCCTGGCCGCGGCCGCCGCAGACGCGCGCGCCCATGGCGCGCAGGAGCTCCCTGATGATCTCGGCGTGCGCGGGCCAGCCGATGGCGGTCAGAACGTGTCCATCGGCGACGCAGAGACTGAAGGGGTCGGGCTCCACCCACCGCCCGCCGGCGAGCTCGACGGCGGGCCGCATGCTGAAGAACGCCGTGCACAGGACCCCGCGCATGGCGCCCGCGGCGGCCAGCATGAGCTGGCTGTGGCAGGTCAGCACGACCGGCCTGCGCATCTCGGCCGCGAACGCCGCGACGAGCGACACCGCGCGGGCGTCCGTGCTGAGCTGCTCCACGAAGCGGCCGCCCGGGACGACGAGCGCGTCGTAGGAGGACGGGTCGGCCGCTGCCGCCGCGAAGTCTGCGGTGACGGGGAACCGGTGGCCCGGGAGCTCGCTGTAGAGGTCGAAGCCGAGGAAGTCGTGGACGGCGGTGAGGCAAGCATCGCCGGGGGACTTACCCGGGGCCGCGCAGTGGACGGCGACGCCGAGGGCGGCCAGCGCGTAGAAGGGCACCGCGGCCTCGTAGTCCTCCACGTAGTCGCCGCACAGCATCAGCACCTTCTTGGACGGCGCCATGGATTGTAGTATCTGTCAAACCAAGAGGAAAAAACACTTAAGCTTCTGATGAAGTGGCTTGACCTGTTGAGGGGAGAGACAGATCCCTGCCCGAGACAGCATAGCACATGACTCTTTTCAATAATCTGTAAAATATCAAATCTAAATCACAGCGCCGTCATTCACCAACGAAGATTGCAGAGACGCAGAAAGAAACGATAACCATCAAGTCCTCGATTCCAGTGCGCTGCAGTTTACAGCGCCAGCCCAGTCATGCAAAGCTCTGCCCAGAAGTTGGATAAGTTTGGGCCGGCCATGCAAGTTCTCTTTGTCTGGTGGATCCGAGCAGGCCTGATGGGCTTAGCTGGGTAGTAATAGATAGTTGGGCCAAAAACTTAGGGCCGGCCATTGTGGGTGTCGAGCTACAGGCCAATGTGGAATGCTTATAAGGCCATTCCTAATGGGAGTTTTAACTAAGTTTCATTCTCATTAAATGAGCCACCCACACATCATCATATTTGGTGATATAGTGAATGTAATTATGAAGAGAGAGATAGAGAGAGTTTCATGGGAGGTGAGAGAGTTTCATCTAGATGAAACCCGAGATTCTGTCTAAAATTTAAATTCTGGTCAAATTTTATCGAATATTTCAAAAATTCAAATTTTGAAATTTCAAATTTTGTTCAAAATTTCGATGTGGCACTCTTAAACCGGGAAATAAAACTATGCAACTAATCCATCCTCATAATACACCCTTAGAGAAACCACGTCATCTAAGACGATGTTTGGGGCTGGGCTTTGGCTTTAGCTTTCAGCTACTGACCGGAAGTCCCCACCCCAAAACAGCATGGCTGTGCTTCAACTTGGGGGCGAAGCCATAGCCAATAAATTATAAATCATCACGAAACAATGTGTCACTCTTGGGATGTATTCTATGGATTATTATTTAAAAGTTATATAAATATTAAAATATGAGTACAAGGTGGACGGTGATTACTTATCATTTCTCTAGCTTCATGATTTATACAACTTATATTGCAGGAGAATGCATAAAATCACTACCCGTCACTTTTTTGTGGCTGAAGGGAGTATTTGCTAAGTAACGAACACAATTTATTGTAGAATCTAGCTAGATTTTTTAAAAAAAAAATGCAACTAATGTTGACGTTCCCTTGAAATTAATCCGTCTGATTCCATCAAATGGACGAAAAATCAACAGATAACAGCTAGCTATATCGTTGCATGCGAACTTGAAAGCTCCGTCCTGATATAAATCAATAAGACTGACTACCAACTGTTTACTTCGAACCAATTAATAAAGATATTGAAGAAAAATATGGTTATCCCAACCAACCAAATAATCACACCAAAATTTGCACAGACAGTCAGCCTTAATTTCCCGGCTCGCTAAACCGTTTAAATTTATTTCAGCATTACATTGAAGCATTTTATTTTATTTTCTATCCAACAAATTAAGGCCCTCGAATAGCTCCGTAGATAAATTTTGTATGATATGAAAGTGTAGCAAATTATCTTTGTTACGTTTGGCACAGCTCCCAATGCCAAACGCCTTAACTCCACCAATTTTCAAAGTGAGCAGCAGGGAAGATCTGGAATGCCTATAGTGCAATTTTTCGAACTGGCGCCTGGGGGTTCTTTCACTCCCGCCTGGAGTGGAGCACTAAAATACAGAATTGCCTTTAAAGTTAGGGGTAATTACCACAAATGACATTGGGCAATACCCCCAAATCGAGCCCCGACCCAGCCCACCCCTCTCACGCTCCTTGCTCACGCACGCACTCCTCAAACCCTAGGCGGTGGCGACTTGCCCCAGTCCGAAGCCGTCTCCTCCCTATGCCGTCGGCTTCGCCCCAGTTTGTTGCTACCTCCTCCCCACGTCAACACGCACCGCACCGCACCGCTCTTGCCAACCTCTCAAGCCCACCTCCGCTACCCCGACCGACCCAACCATGGCGCTCCTCCCTCACACAGCTTGGCTGGTGCTCCTCTCCGCCCTGTGCGCCTACTATTCCTCCTTCGTCGTAGCCACGGTTGGCCGAAGAACGCCGGTGCCTTACAGTGGGGCATTGGGGCTAGCACTGATGTCGAAGGCGGCGGAGGTCATGGTCTCCAAGGTGGACGACCTGATGA
This sequence comes from Guadua angustifolia, assembly GCA_036346375.1. Classification (NCBI taxonomy): domain Eukaryota; kingdom Viridiplantae; phylum Streptophyta; class Magnoliopsida; order Poales; family Poaceae; genus Guadua; species Guadua angustifolia. Next base: position 45,936,719 of record CM070517.1, on the reverse strand, counting down.
ATTGGGCATGACGGATGTAGATCTAGCCCATGATGTTCAAGCTAGCATGCAGTACCATGGAGATGATGCACGCTGACACCTTCCTCTACGACTTCGACCGGTTCGACGTCATCTTCTGGCCCTCGCCGCGGTAGTCCGACTGCATGATCCTTGTCGGCACACTTACCAGCAAGATGGCACCCGCCCTTCACAAGTCCGTATCGCCAACCTTCCCCTCGCCCTTCTTTCACACATAGATAATCACATACGCCCTCTGATTTGTGGTTTAATTCATTTCATTGGGAGAAAGCAAAGGGATTCAAGGTTAGAAGGCTCCTTTTTGTGCTTCGAATTGGCCGGTGGGGCTGGTTAGATGGGAAGAATTAGGCAAGGGGCTGTGAGATTGGATCAGGGACTTTTGCTCAAATTTAGGTCGCGTATTTGCATAAGTTGTTTAATAGATTGTATGTAATATGTTGTTCGTGTGTGCTTCGATCAATTGCATGTCATGCCTCAGCATTTGTGCCCAAGTTAGTCTTAGCTTCATACATGCTGGCATCTATCATTTAGTGAACTTCTATAGTTGTACCAGCTTTAAGTGTGCAGTTCTATTCACTTCTTTTTGTTGAAAGATGGCAAAACTTTTGATTTGTTGTTTGTTAACTTAGAGAGATTTCCCCTTATTGTTTCTTTTGTTATGCTCATAATTTTAATGTATTATCTGCTCTAGGTTCAATTGCATTTTCTTGAGGTTTCTTGTTTCAGATAGGAGAGTCCTAAGGACTGAGTGAAGAATGCAAATTGGCTTGAAATCTTGTTTGTCTTGTACTGTTGCTCTTCAATTTGTATCCTTTAATTTGAAAAATCATTTGTACATATGGAAAGATTGTTGAACTACTTTTGATTGATAGATCGATGCATCTTGAAATGTGGAGATCACTTTGACATTCTTAGCTTCAATTTGTGTCCTTTTGAAAAATCATCTTCTTGAAGATTCTCCCTAGCAGCTCATATGTTCCAATGTAGTTGACATTCTCAGCTTCATTTGTTCTCTGCAGGTTTATGACCAAATGCCAAAACCTCGATGGGTTATTTCGATGGGTAGCTACGCCAATGGTGGTGCAACTATTGCTGCTTTGTAGAATAGTTTGTACTGTACTTGTGATGAAACTGATGCCTCTTGTATGCATTTGTATCTGTACATTGTATCGACTTATGTGTAACAAATTGGCCATGAGTGGTAATTCTGAGCAACTGTAATTCTGAATCCTGAGCTCTCTACGCTATCGATCTTTTGTAGGTCATGTTGAATTTGTAATATATTGCAAAATAAACGCTCACATTAGCTACTAATATGTACAAAATAATGTACAAATGAGAAAACCAATGGCATTGTTGACAATTTACACACAATCCTCCTCTTGTAGGATCTGGAGTCAGTCTCCTAGCCAAACACTCCCACATATAGTTCTAGATTATCAAAAAATCCACTCCACTAAGAATCTGAGATTTAGAGCTAAAAAATAGAGCAGGAGGCCAGAAGCTATGCCAAATAGGCCCATAGGATTAAAGTAACCCCAGCGCGTAAGTCTGAATCGCGTACTTGCATGCATGATCGTAATAACTTGGTACAAATACTATATCGTGTGCGTATATATACTGCATAGTGCCGCTTCTAGCTATATATCCTAAGTAATCATCCAAGCCAATTTCTTGTAGAATCTAGTCAACTAATAACTAGCTACTCTGTAGCTTGTTGTTTCCTTATTACCGATTTGATCGCATCAAACGAATAAAAAATTCTAATGATGACAAATAACTACTTTTGTTAATTAAGAAGAAGTACATCCTGATATAAATTAACGAACTAGATCTACAAGCAACTGTTTCCTCCAAATCAATAAAGATTTGGAGAAAATACCGTTATCCAAACAACCAACTAATCACATGAAAGACTACAGGAATTAACAGTCAGCCCTTAATTCCCCCGCTCGCCACAACCGTTTTAAGCTAAAGCTAGCTCAATGCCGGAATAAAAACTTGACATCCACCTTCAAGGCAACCAGTGTCTTATGTAGGGCCTGTTTGGCAGAGTTCTAGATCCTAATTCTTCAGCTTCAGCTTCTGATTCTCTATAGAATCGATTCTCTGGTGGAAGTGATTCTTGTTTGATAAATAGTTATGGACTTAGTGGGGAGGTTCATAATTGGGAGGTTGTGAATCAGGTGGGAAGCATGCTTTTTTGGCTCTTAGGCTGTAAGTCAAAAAATATGAATCATTCCTCGGATTCCTATGTGAATCTAGTTGATTTTTTCTTGTTTGGTAGAGCTCCTCAGCTTCTCATGGGGAAGTGAAGTCGAGCTCACAAACGCGCCAGAGATTCACGGGATGATTCTACATCGACATTCTCTAAATTAAATTGACAACTAGCTATGTGCCTATGCGTTACACCGAAAACTCAATTTGCGATAAAAAAATATTTTCAAAGAGTACTAACCTTGTCTGAATAATAATGTTCACTCTGAATGTACAATGGTTGAATATTTAAATTAATTTATTGAAGCATACAAATTCTAAACACCTGTTTACAAACTCGAGCTTAAAATTATATTTAATTTCACAATTTTAAATAATAACATCACAGCACTCTTGATTGTAAATTTGCAACGCCATAATTTTAGATCGATCAACCGAGAGAGGCATCACCTGTTACTCTATGGGCACAAAGGCGTTGAAGAGATAAGCGTCATCCATCCAATACTGAATATCTCTGATCCATAGGGACCTGATCTCCTCGTCTACAGGCGCGGACCCGCCCACCACCTATGTCCTGTGCTGCGACGACGATGGCGAGTACTGCTATGGCGAAGGCACTTACTGGTAAGAAGGCAAAGCGTACTACTGTGGCGGTAGGGGCGCGTATTACGGAGAAAGCTACTGCTGCAGCTGACCCCACATCGCTGACGAAGGAGCGTGCGGGGGACCCGGCTGATAGTATTGTGGCGGCCCCTGGTAGTACTGCAGCGGCACTTGGTAGTACTACGATGGGGACCTGCTACTGTTGAGGCGGCACCCTGGGGACCTACAGCGTTAGGACGTGATGCTCGTTCATCGGCGATTGCATCGTGTCTCTTCTCCAGTGAGACAGTTGTCGCCGCGAAATCTTAAAACCTAGGAGAGAGGAGATGAAAGAGGATTTGGGTTTTCAACAACTCAATGCGTAGAGGCTAGAAAGAGAGTGATGGTGGAAAGAGTGGAATGGGTTAAAACCCTTTCCATCTCAGCTATGCATGTCAGATCTGACGGATTAGATACTCTGGAGAAGAACGGACCATCGCCACCAACTCCTAATTAGAAGTAGTAGAGATACCGTGTGCCTATTTATTTCCATTTGCCAGTCATTAGGGCGTCTCTAGCAGTGCTACTTTAGCTATCTCTTAATTGTATTATGTTAGCAAAATCATACGTGAAGAAAAGATCAAGCCCGGGCCCCTCCTAATCATGACAGTGTCACTTGCCACGCTGGGCATTTTGTTGCCCGTGCTGGGACGACCACATCCACCATAAACCATTGCTTGCGTCATGTGTGACACAACATGTACGTACATTCAAGTATTTGCCCTAGATCAACACGACACAGCACATACACAGACACAGACACAAGGTGGAGCCAATTAGCCATTAAAGGCAAGAATAAATAGGTTTAGTTGGGAAGGTGGCGAGAAGAAGACGTAGATCACCAGCATGTCTCTCGATCGCCTAGGTTGATTTGGACTCCAGGCTGAAAAATAAAATCGATCAACTGAGAAAGAACGACCTCGAAAAGGGCAGGCTGACAAGCGATTTGTTGGGGAAGGCAACCACCAAGCCAGATCAACCGGCCTGCCTGTCTTCTTGACCAGCTTCAAGCAACAATGGATTAGGGGAAAAAAACACAACTGGGGCAATCTAATCTAATCCTGCAGAAATCTGATCTTCGATCGTGAGTGTGTAGTTGGGTAGATTAGCTGATACCACCTAGCTACCTGCAGCTGTCACCCAGGATATTAGCAACATGTGTACACGCATGCATGATGCCGTGCTAGCGCTACCATATGTACATGGTGGTTAGGTTGGAGAGATGACCATCCATTTGACAAATTTGAGGTCGTGGACTCTCGGTCTCGTGTGCATATCTTGCATGGATAGAAGTTAATTATATAAAACGTGTGGTTGAAAAAATCGATGTAGTTTATTCCAAACAAAAAATGGGTGTATGACTAAGTTGGTAAATTAAGCGTGTGCAGGATGAATATGTGCACGTACATGTACATGTCTCTCCAGTGCAGGCCAGCTTTAGGATGCGATAATACAAATCATATCACTGCTCATGTTGTTCCATCAATGTGCGAACGAACCGTGCCCGGCCGTCGGATCTACATCATAGGGCATATTGATGCCAGCGATGTTAGCTTCAATTCTTAGCTACAGGGTGTTGGCGACAAGTAGAGACAGACGACATTTCTCCCAGGTTGATTGAACGATTCACATCTTGTGTTAGCGGAAAAGAAGAGGTTTACAATGATATTTCCACCGTACGTAGTTTATAAATACGGTAACATAGACGGATAACTTTGTAGAGTACATAGGTGTACATGATTTGGACCAGTATTTTCGTGTTAGCCGCCATGGCATTCGGCGGCTAATTTGGATGGTTGGTTGGCTGCGAGGAGGGGTAGTAAATGACTGCGTGTTGGTTGAGGAATTGTGGGCCGGAGAGAGATCGAGAAGGGTCAGGCCAGAAGGGTTTGTCTGCTGCCTAGAAGAATGGTCTTTGTAATTTCGTCGTCATTTTCGTTGGATTCAAGCGTAGAAAAATGGTGGAAATTAAAGCTTTGGATATATAGGAGGAAACTTGTACATATGGGCGATCGAGATATATCGACCGGTGAAGTCCATCATTGGTTGACTCCACCGGCCAATGCATTCTAAAGGCCTGTGGGTCACATCGCCGAGAACGAGCTAGACGAGATACTCCTGTAATCGCAGCTAGCGTTGCAACCAACCGAATTGAAGTCGATCTAGCTGAGCCTTCTCCAGCGTCAACGCGGCAGATCGATCGGGAGACAGTACACCAACACATGGCCCTTTTCTTACGCCTTCTTCCTGCAGCACTGACGGTGCAGCCGAGCCGCTACCGCGTAGTGATCGTGCCGCTAAGGGCTGGACCAGCTAGTGTACGTTAACATCCAGGAAAGGAAATAATTAATCGTGCAGCAACCGGTGCAATTGCAGACGTGCTCAGGGATCAAATTTTCGTCGAAATTCAGCGAAATTTCGGATTTCGAACCCCCACCCCGAGATTGTAGAAGCTGAGCAAATTCAAAAAAAATTTGAAAATGTTACAGCAATTTCGGAAATTTCGGATTTTGAATCCGGTTTTTGAAGTTTGAGCATCGGATTTTGGCCGGATTTGGTCCAATAACCTATTAGAAAGCGATCTTCCATGAAAATTTGTTGAAAAACTAATTTTTGAGATTTTTAAAAATTTAGGCAGAAACACTGTTAGATTTTACAAGCTTGATAATGATATAAAAAATTTATGATACCATCATTAGTAGTTTGGGATCATACAAAAAAATTTCAAAATAATTTAACATCATTTGTTATCTTTAAAAAATCAAAAACAGAATGGACATAATTGGGACAGTAAACTTGTTATATTTTTCTAAATTTTCTAGAGTGTTATCATCATCTAAAATTTTTATTAAAGATTAAGAATTTCCTCAGTAACATGCTAAAAAATTTTCAAAAAATTTCAGCTTTATTTGTTTTCTCAATAAAATCTATCAATGCAGTAAGCACTGAACTTAATTTGTTGTATTATATTTCAAAAATCAAACAGAGAAAGAACATAAATGACACTGTGCCTTATAAGAATTTTATAAATTCACTGGAGCGTGATAATGATTCAAAATTTTTATGAGATATTAACCATTTCCTTTTCACCCTTATGTACATTTTTTAAAAAATTTAAACCTTTTTTATTGGTAAATTAAATCTATGTATTGATCATCGGCCTTTTAACAGGATAGTACCACTGTCCGAATTTTTAAAAGTTTATGACACTTGATAATCATATGAAAATTTTATGAGAATATTATGGATGTGTGAGTACCATCCATAAAAATTTTCAAAATTTTATAAACTCGTTTGTTCTAATTTTCATTCGGATGAAACTTGCCGCTCAGCGCTTTACCAAGACAGTACCAATATTTGAATTTTTAAAAATTCCTCACATTTTATAATCATCTTAAATTTTTACATAAATATAATAAATATTTCAGTAATCTCCATAAAAAATTTCAAAATGTTCTAACATTGTTTGTACTATTTTTCATCCGGTTCAAACTTGCCGATCAACTTTTCATCGGGACAGTACCAATGTTTGAATTTTTTAAAAATACACAGAACTGATAATCATCTGAAAATATTATGAGAACATCTCTAATGTGTCAGGAACCTGTAAAAAAATTTCAAAATTTTTTGACATCATTTGAACCAATTTTCAGTCAATGCAATTTGGGCGAAATTTCGGGTAATTTCGGCGAAATTTCAGAAATTTCGATGCCAAATGAACCGGATTTGAATTTTGCTTTTTTAATTTTGAATGGATTTCATCCGAAATTTCCGAATTTACGAAATTTTGATCCCTGACGTGCTTGATTTCGAGAGAGGCTGGTACGCACGTATAAGGGCATGTATAATAAAGTCACTTTAGCTGGATCTTAGGTTGTACACAGCATTTTTTGTCCATATAGAAGAGTGAGAAAAAAAGAGATAGAAGAGAGCTGACTTTTATTTTGTAACCAGCTTTGTACAGGAGTATAGGTAGATTATTTATAGATAAAAGAGAAGAGATAGCTATCGCATAACATCTAGAGACAACTTTTAGAGATAGTTGTTATACAACCTAATTTTTAGCTTACTACTCCCTCCGTTTATTTTTATAAGGCATATTTTGACTTTATACAAGGATTAAGATTGCGTTAAAATTGAGAAAGATACGAGAAAAAATAACTTAGATGGCCCCACTTAATTGTCTTGGAAGATGAAAGATATACTTTGTGTGGGTGGTAATGAATAAATGCATATGGATAAGAGAAAATAAATAAAGGTATAGAAGGAAATGTCTCATTAAATCTACATATAAGTCTTATATTTATAAACAAGATCATTCAAAAAATAGGTCTTATAAAAATAAACGAGGAGAGTATTAATTTATAGTGATCTTTGCTATTGTACTTACTGAATGAATGAAGCCACGAGGAAGCCATGCGAATAAGCGCGGAATGAGTCAACAATTGGCGGATCTAGGTAGGATCGGTGCTCGGTGAGTTCCTTTTAATGCAACTAATTTATACCAGTAGGTTTTTTTCTTCAGGCTAGCTTGTTCGGCGATGTGATGTGACCCACAGGCCTTTAGAATGCATTGGCCGGTGGAGTCAACCAATGATGGACTTCACCGGTGGATACATCTCGCCCATATCGCCACCGCCATTGCTGGTCATTTGGTTGCTTGGTTTTGCTCGCTTCAGCTCAACTGCACCTGGTCTTGATGGAGCACGCACGCAAGTGATTTGGAGGCACGATGGCTGCTCCTCCTCAGGATTGAAGAGGGTAAAGCTGAAGCATGGTCGATCGATTTATCCAAAGACTTCTAGGTTAATTAGCTACGCTTATCCAGATAAGCACATAATTAATTGGAACTCCATGGGATCATTCCCTAATGGGATTAGAGCATTGTATATACGTGCAATGGAGATCTCCTCTGAGAGACGTCCTTTGGATACGGATCTTCCCTGTAAAATCACATAAAAAAAACTTGTGGAGCATTCTGAACAGGCTTTGATTAGGCAAAAAATTAAACCTGTAATTGATGGTACTGGCCGTTGTATAAAATTAATAAATAATTAATCTCTGTAAAATAAGAAAAATTATAAACAACCTCTAATGTGCAGTGCATATATATATATATATATATATATATATATATATATATAAGCCTTTTTCGTACTCTTAGGAGTACATACTCCCACCTCTAATATACCTCTTAAACGAACGCTTTATACTCCTTTATCACTTTCGGTATACTTCAATAATAATTCTTAGATACTTCAATGCAACATAGTTGAAAAAATTTCATCAGAATCCTTTATTTTTTTACTACATACCCTTTTCCATATGTAAAAAGAATATATAAACAAATATTGTAATAAAGGGTGGACTTTAATGAAATTTTTTGTAGAACTCACTTTAGAGTATCTTATAATTAGTATTAGAGTATACTCAAAAGGATAAAGAGGTATAACAACATCATTTAAATGGTATACTGAAGGTGGGAGTACGTATACCCATGAGTATGGAATCATTTTCCTATATATACACACACACACACACACACACATACATACACCACTTTCTGTACTCCTAGGAGTACATACTCCCACCTCTAGTATACCACTTAAATGAATGCTTTATACTCTTTTATCACTTTCGGTATACTCTAATAATAATTCTAAGATACTCTAATGCGATATGATTAAAAAAATTTCATCAGAGCCCTTTATTTTTTTTTGTTGCTACATACCCTTTTCCATATGCAAAAGGAACATATAAACAAATTATACTATAAAGAATGGACTTTGATGAAATTTTTCATGGAACTTACTTTAGAGTATCTTATATCAGTATCAGAGTATAATCAAAAGGATAAAGAGGTATAACAACATCATTTAAACGGTACACTGGAGGTGGGAGTACATACACCTAGGAATATGAAATCATTCATTTTCGTGTGTGTGTGTATATATAGCATAAGGCACTGTTCAGCACTGTTCTTGCTCCTAGCTTCCCAGCCAGAGCATCTGGAGTTCAGCTGAATGGGCAAGCTCCCGAGAAGGATCCAGTAGAGCGCTCCACACGAAATGCATTGGAAAGATCAGGATCGAGCGAAGCCACCTTTTGGTTGATTCCCGTGAGGAGCTATGCACCCAAAAAGCGAATACCCCTCCAAGTTAGCAGTATTTACGCGCAAAATGCCACTCATATAAAACTCCACCGATGCTCTTGCTCACCCTGCTCCCGTTCCCCATTCTCATCGGTCGACCCAGGAGACCAAGTGAGGCACTGCGCATCCACGGCCAGGCGTCCACACCGCGGTGTGCACGACGATGAGCGACGACCCGACGGCGGCCTCCATGAGCGGCGAGGCGGTGTCCATGGCGGCATCCCGCAAAGGTTAGCTACCAACACCCACAACCCTAATTCCAGTGTCGTGGTTCATCCTACTCTCCGACCTCTCCTCCCGCCCGATTAACGCCCAAATTTCCAAATCTGAGCAAATTCCTTGTATTGGTTCTTGTTCTTTCACTGATCCTATAGAGTATGTAGTATGTCTCATATATGCCGTTGTGAGGCACTAGAAATTGTCCTATGTGGGGAATCCAAGTGTTGTATTCTTGCTTGGTCTCAGTTCAACCATGCCGCCTCGGAAAAACAAAGGTCAAGAGCCACCCAAATGCAAAGTTCGAACTTCTAAACCTGGTAGTTTAAAGGACAAGATTATTGTCATTTAAGGGATAGGATAACTTGATAGGACACCAACTAAGTTGACTTGCAGGGCCATGTTGTTGTTAACTACCATATTTTGATAATAGTGTTTCAGGGCCATGTTGTTCTGTTAATTTGTTGTCTTCTCTTTGACAGCCATCGTAGGAAGAGCTCAAAGAGCCAACCTGGTGATGATTTCTGTAATTCAGCGGCTATTGTTGTTTTTAGCTATGAATATTGTATTGTATTAATGCAGATGGTAGGAAATGCTGAGTAGACTGATGAGAAAACTAGGATAGTGTGTAAGTTATTTGTTAAACAAGTTAGAGCTGGAAATCGTTCAAGTACCCATTTGAACAAAGTAGGCTATGTTGCTGTGATTGACAAATTTGAAGAAAAGACTGGGTTACAATACAAAAAACAACAATTTAAGAACAAATGGGATAAAATGAAGATTGATATGGCGTATGGAAGAAATTGTTGAAAAGAGAGACCGGTCTAGGTTGGGACCATGCGAGGGGTAAACTTGATGCCTTCGATGAATGGTGGAAGAATGCAAATAAGGTGAGTACTCATTCTGTATTGCATGCATGAATATTTTGCTGCAAATTTCTATTAAATTCTATCATTTATGTCTCACTGTGACAGTACTTGAAAGGTTGTATCAAGCTCGAAAGAGAGGACTTCAAAATGAGGATCTGATGAGAGATATGTTCGAAGATCTTTGAAACACTGGAGAGGACTACTAGAATCCTTCAGGGGATTCTCTTCAACATGCATCTACTGCTACTGATCTAGAAGAGGATGCAGATGAGAATGATGACAAAGACAGTGATCAGGAAGATGAATCGCATATTGTTGACAAGAAAGGAAAGAGAGCGTGTGGTGCTATCAACGAGAAGAGAAAAAAACCGAAGACTGGTGGAGGACAGTGGATGCAAGACCAAATAATGCGCATTGTTGAGTGTCATGAAAAATCTACCGTATCTTTCGAATCATTCTCTAAAAAGGATGACCCCCTGGGCCTTAGTATAAAGGATGTCATGGAAGTGATGAAGGATTGTAGTGTAGTGTCTAGGACTAATGAGTATTTCATTGTGACTGAACTATTTACCAAGAGGGTTGAAAGGGAAATGTTTATGACCTTGAACACTGCAGAAGAACGATTTGGTTGGTTAGCAAGGAAGTATGTTGCCAAGTATGGGCACTAGATAGCCAGACTTGTGTTGTATTATTGAGACTTTTATTTATCTTTGAGACTTTATCAATCTATTGTAAAACTATTTCGTTGTTGTTTAAAATTTATTGTGTTGCTATGTTGATCTATTTATGTTGCTATCTTGATATATTGATGTTGCTATGTTGTTATTTTCATTTTTCAGATATCTTGTGAAAGTGAAAGTGGTGGGAGTGATGATGAGGATGATTATGATTTCCAAGTAGAGTTGATAAGGCGATGACAACAGGTTATGTCATTTTTAACTTGTGCTGCAGCTATCATGACAAGTTATTTCTCAAAATATTATGGTAAAAATGAACCTAAAACTTCACAATTAAGTGGATATGGTTAGGTGATGGAAACTTTGAGGACTCCTGGAGAAAGTCACATCATATTTCGTATGAACTTTAGACTTTTCTACAAGTTGCATGATCTTTCTGTGAGCACTTATGGTTTAAAAGCTACCCCTCATATACACTCAATGGAGGCACTTGCTATATTCTTATATATATGCGGTAGTTGTGAATCAAATCAAAGGGCACAAAATATGTTCAAGCATTCTGGTGACACAATTTCTCGAAAATTTAATGAAGTACTACAATGCGTTGTGAAGACGTCAAAGGATTTTATACAACCCAAGGATCCTAATTTTTCTACTGTTCATAGTAGAATTAGGGGTGATAATAGGATGTCACCACATTTTAAAGATTGCATCGGAGCCATTGATGGTACTCACATATTTGCAACTCCACCTTCAGAAGATCTTGTTAAATATATTGGTAGATCTGAAAATGCAACTCAGAATGTTATGGCTATTGTTAATTTTGACATGCGCTTCACATATGCATCTATTGGTAAGTCTGGATCCATGCATGACACTAGTGTGCTCTATCATGTATTGAACATTGATAGAGATATCTTTTCACATCCTCCATAGGGTAATTGTTGTTCCTATCATCTATGTATATCTTTCCCCATAATGTTGGATTGATTTTCGTTATCTATGTTGTAGGAAAATATTACCTTGTTGATGCTAGCTATCCAAATAAGCCAGGGTACTTAACACCATACAAGGGGCAAAGGTATCATGTCCCTGATTGGCGGAGAGGCCCTGCCCCAATTGGTGAGTAAGAACTATTCAACCAATTGCATTCAAGTATTCGCAATGTTGTTGAACGAACCTTTGGTGTGTGGAAGATGAAATGGATGATTCACCTAAAGATGCCAACCTTTGATATGCCCAAGCAAAAGATGATTGTGGCAGCCACCATGTGCCTTCATAACTTCATACGTGAGAATGCTATTTCCGACAAATATTTTCATAGGTGCGATCACGATCTTAGTTATATGCCTATAATACCATCTCAATATGCAAGATATGCCATACCTCAAAATGTTTCGGATTCGTCAACATCACAGTCCAATGATAGGTCAATGGATCAATTTCATGATGATCTCGCAAAGGCAATTAGTCAATCTAGGATGAGCTAATGAGTGTATTTTTACTTCTTTTGTTGTCTTTCGTAATCACTAATATGTCATGATGAGACTTCTATGTAATTTTTGGACTTTATTACCATTCTAGTTACTCGGATATTCAACATATTGCATGATTATGGTTTTTTCTCAAATCTCACAAATAATCCACACAAATACAATGGGTCAAGTTACAAATACAAGTAAGGTATTACAGACAAGGGCAAACTGGACAATTCCTCTAGGATTCCCTCTCTCAAGAATTTGGAGCGAACCAGCTAGCTGAACACATTCAGAAACTGCACCTAATTCTTCAAAAGATCATAATCAAGAGGAACCAAAGCAGTATCAGAGAGGAGCAGAGCTAGAGTCCTACCGAACAGCCCTAATTTTGATTGTTACTCCTCAATCCTCATGGGACAGGTACTAAAATGATGTGATAAGACAAGTAGGTGATAGCGATATGATGTATGATATATCATATGGATCTAGCATATATAGACAGGGGGAATCGGGCTGATCGGTCGAGGAATAGTCACAGCCATGATCCTTGTATTTTAACTCCTCTAAAAATAATGGAAAAACGTATACCATGTTTTACGGTTATGTCTGGAGTTTGGACAGCCTATACCTTGGCCACGAACTACTCCCTCCCTCTATCAAGTTTATAGGACATATTTTTTAAATAATATTATTCATAAATATATAGCGTATTTTATATTTTAATGCAAAATTAATATAATGCTTATTTTATAGACTTAATAAATATTCAGCCTTACTTAATATTTTCTACGTATATGCATTGAACATATTTCTTAAAGATAATAATCAGATGTAATTTCGTTATTTTTAATATCTCTTTCATCTACATAAAGAAATACAATCTATAAACTTAGATGGACGGATCATTATATGGCATAACACCCGCATAACACCCATGCATTCTGGCATGTGATTAACTCATGGAATTTCATTAGAAAAACGAAAGGGATCAAATAGATTGGGAAAAACACACAGATCATAAGGACAGGGATCTGGTGCAGTGGTTATGGAGACTGCAACTTAAGTAATCCCTATAGCTTTAAACCGTCGGATCGAGTGCAAGGACAGTTCGGATCAAAAAAAATTTGATGAATAATGCATTGCTAAAGTGTCATGATCAGTGTTTTTGCACAGAAAAAATCTACATGTTGATCTCCATTCAGATCTCATAAAGAGGGAAAAAAGACCCAGGCACAGGCATGTGTATGTCAGTATGTATAGGATGTATGTGCCACACCTGCACCTGCACCTGCACGAGCGCCAGCTCTCGTGTCGATCTCAACCCCAGCCGCACCACGACGTCACCGCAAACCCAACCGCGCGCACGTACATTATCGAACTGAACACTTCGTCCCCTGCCAACCCCCTCTCCTCCTCCGTCTTAATGGTCGCTCCAGTGGTTGCACCCACCCCTCCCTCCTCACCGCCCCACCCCTATATATCCCCTCCCCCCTTCCCTCTCCGCCCCGGCACACGCACTCTCCCCAATCGATCGCCGGCCGGCCACGCAATCCTCGATCTCCGCACGCCACCATGAGCTGCCAAGAAACCACCAGCACCGGCGCCGACGGAGGTGGAGGGAGTAACGGTCGCCACCACCCCGGGTACCTCAAGCTGGGCTACCACCTGGCCATGTCCAACGCGCTGTACATCCTCCTCGCCCCGTTCGCCGCGGCGGTGGCCTTGCGCCTGTCCCGGATCACGTCCGCCGACCTCGCGGCCGGCTACGACTACCTCCTGACCAACCTCCCGCTCGCCGCCTCCCTCCTAGCCGTGGCCGCGGTGCTCGCAACCGTCTACCTCATGCGGCGGCCGCGGGCCGTCTACCTGCTCGACTTCGCCTGCTACAAGCCGCCGCCCGAGCACGTCGTCACCTGGGAGACCTTCATGCGGCATTCGGCGGAGGCGGGGGTGTTCAACGACAACAACCTGGCCTTCCAGCACAAGATCCTAGAGCGGTCGGGGCTGGGCTAGGCGACCTACTTCCCGGGCGCCGTGCTAAACTCGCCGCTGAACACATGCATGGCAGAGGCGAGGCGCGAAGCGGTGGCGGTCATGTTCGGCGCCATCGACAGCCTGCTCGCCAAGACGGGCGTCCGCGCCAGGGACATCGGCGTCGTCGTCGTCAACTGCAGCCTCTTCAACCCGACGCCGTCGCTCTCCGCCATGATTGTCAATCACTACAAGCTCCGCGGCAACGTTGCCAGCTACAACCTCGGCGGCATGGGCTGCAGCGCCGGCCTCATCTCCATCGACCTCGCCAAGCAACTGCTCCAGGTAATTCATTCATTAACCTTAATTGGCATCGGTAATTAGTAAACAGATAAGATTACGCACGATAAGTGCAATGATTAATACTCCGAGTAAATAGCTAAGAAAGATTAATTGGCATCGGTAATTTGGTGTTAAGTTTTGGTCAAACTGAGATCGATTTGGGTGGGTTATGGACTTACGGTAGTTCAGCGACCGCGGCTTGGTGGCTGCGTGCTCCGAGGGCAGCCGATGATTCAGAAATGGACGGTCTAAATCGATTGAGTGTAGTGAGATGTTGACAAGTAGAGGAAACTTTGACCTGGTTTGACTTTGCATGCCTAGTATCAACGTAGAAATCATTGTGAGATGGTACTTAGTACGAAACTTTGGTCATTCTCTCGGTAACTTAATTCCAATGGTTCATCAATTAGGGCCTTGTGATGATAAGGCAGACAATTAAAACATAGCTAGGGATGGCAGAAGAAGCATATCCAAACTTGGACTTAAAATTCAACCGTATTTGTCACTTTCGACAATTACGGCTTCTATACTTGTTGGACTACTAAGTATACGTGATTTTCCCTCCGGTCATAAATAGTTATTATTTTAGACATACATATAGTTAAATTTTTGAAACTTTGGCAGCCAATATCTTTCTAAGCATGATCTTATCCATATATATAGAGTGTATTTTATATTTCGATGTAAAATTAGTACCATATTTCCTCTATACCATTAATAAATATCTATCTTTACTTTACATTAATCTCTATATACATGCATTGAGTATAGTTCTTAGTGATAATAATTAGAGGTAATCTAGTCATTTCCAATATCTTTTTAATTTATGTACGAAAAAGAAATACGCCTTAATTATAATTTTGAACAGAGGGAGTAATTCGTTAAAACGTCATCTAAAGACTAAAGTAGACTAGAGATTTTAAAAAGCTATAAAAATTCCTGGTGTTCCAAACAGGACAAAAATGATCGGGTCTAGATTACCAGGTTCGATCGATATTGATCATACGTACTATTAGTTGGACCTGCAAATTTAAGAATCTCCAGCGATGTTGTTAGGCTGCTACATCCTATATATTAACGCCCAATCAGCACTAGTACTCCACTGATCATCACCTCTCGGGCTTGCATGCCCTGCTAGTACGAGTATCTACTAGAAGGCCGTTGACGTGTGCGACCAGTTGTTCAATAGTTCTTCCTCCTCCTGCACCCGTCCATTTCTCCTTAATGGCGGCCAGTCGCTTGTCCCAATCAATGCAGAGAGGAGGTTGCTGCATAAAATCACCTGAGCAGTGGCGTATCCAGAATTTTTGTATGGGTGGTCCAACTTAGCATAAATTTTTTAAATACCGTAAATCTAACATGCCAATATACAATACAAGTATATAATTTACCAAAAGTGCATCATGATATATTAATAAGGTGTCTTACGAACATCTTAAAATCAACAACTAAGTATGAAATTTGAAATCATGTGAAAGACGATCAATATCATAAACCAGTGGCTGTGGTTGTGGCGGTGGCGGTGATGGTGGCGGTGGCGAGACATCTTCCCCTAGATCTTATTCTTGAGTGTGCTCTTCTGCCACAATTGGGGAAGGAGACGATAGAGAAGCAATCTTCTTTGCTGCATGTTTTCGAAAAAGAGATGCAATATCTCCATCCCTCTTCATGTTTCAACAATTCTGCAATACAATATGTAGGATCGATATATATTAAACTAGCAATCAGAGGGGGGTGAATGATTGCGCGGAAGCTAAAATCAAATTTTTGATTATTTTTGAAACACCCTAATTCGGATTCGACAAAAACAGATTAACCTACGTTCACTAAAACAGTAATATCTGATGATCCCACCGTTAGATCGATGTGAAATTTTAACTACTGAAACTAGACTTAATTTTCAAGCTAACACAACAAAAATCAACTCGATCGGATCTACGGATCTAAAGTTATTTTCTTCGCAATTTTACTAAATCAAACGCCAGACCAAATAAAAACAGATTGACTCACGTTCACCAAAATAATAATTTCCAAAGATCCTACCGTTGGATTGTTGTGAAATTTTAACTGTAGAAACTAGATGCAATTTCTAAATTAACACAACAAGAATTAATCCGATCGGATCAACGGATCTAAAGATATTACCACCCGGTCCACCCTCTGGATCCGCCAGTGCCTGCAAGCTAGCACAGGGTGGTCTGCGGTGGCCTAGCTACATGTCCAAGTTGTGCCCTAGCTAGCCATTGATGAGGACAGCTAGCTAGCTCGATAGATATCACCTTATAATAAATGGCTAGCTAGCGCATTAAAAGTTTATGATGTTACGAGGAGTAGTACTGTAGTAGTAATTTACTGGTAATTGAAGCCTTGAAGGTAGCTGTTCGTACGTGTTAGTGCAGGTGTCGTGTATCTGTACGTGCCAATGCAACTAACTAGTAGTCGTGCGTGGTTGGTTGATGATGGCGGCTTTGCCATGCATGCAGGTGCACCGGAACTCGTACGCGCTGGTGGTAAGCATGGAGAACATCACGCTCAACTGGTACTGGGGAAACAACCGCTCCATGCTCATGTCTAACTGCCTCTTCCGCATGGGCGGCGCCGCCATCCTCCTCACGAACCGCCGCGCGGACCGCCGCCGCGCGAAGTACCAACTCGTGCACACCGTCCGCACCCACCACGGCGCCGACGACCGCGCCTACCGCTGCGTGTTCCAGGAGGAGGACGAGACGGGCCGCGTCGGCGTCGCCCTCTCCAAGGACCTCATGGCCGTTGCCGGTGAGGCCCTCAAGACCAACATCACCACCCTCGGCCCGCTCGTCCTCCCCATGTCCGAGCAGATCCTCTTCCTCGTGTCCCTCATCGGCAAGAAGATCTTCGGCCTCAAGATGAAACCCTACATCCCCGACTTCAAGATGGCGTTCGAGCACTTCTGCATCCACGCGGGGGGAAGGGCGGTGCTGGACACGATCGAGAAGAACCTGGAGCTTAGCGGCTGGCACATGGAGCCGTCGAGGATGACGCTGTACCGGTGGGGGAACACGTCGAGTAGCTCTCTGTGGTACGAGCTGGCGTACACGGAGGCGAAGGGCCGCGTCCGGCGCGGCCACCGCGCGTGGCAGATCGCGTTCGGGTCCGGCTTCAAGTGCAATAGCGCGGTGTGGCGCGCGCTGCGGAGCATCGACCCGGCCAAGGAGAAGGACGGCAACCCGTGGGTGGAGGAGATCCACCGGTTCCCAGTCGACGTGCCCAAGGTGGAGGCCGTGGCGGCGTCGTGAGAGTGAGACTCGTGGTCGGGCACAGCGTGGTTGTTAGTTCCTTTCTTCTTTCAAAAGTCGAAATGAAACATATATCAAATTAGTGTATGTTAATTAAGTCATTGTGGTGTAGAGAGAATCAGGTTTGATGGTTTGAGCTAGCTGACTTGATTTGGAACTTTTAAATGGGCCGGGGTTAATTTCGGCTTGGAATAAGCATTTGCATACTGTACAAATATTGACTAATCACATGGTTGGACCTACTGGGCCGTACATGCCTGTTTGTGGTTTTTCAATTGGGCTTATGAAAGAAACTAGCCCAACCTAGTCAGAGAAACCCTTTGCGTCGGTTTTCTTCTCGCATGTCCCCTTAGCATGGTTTCCTTTTCCTTTTCTTTCCCCGTCTTTAATTGAGTTCTTTTAGATGGGTAAGATGCAGTGATCTGCATAATTAGCCAAGATTAACAACAGTAATATCATCATTACTCTGAGATAATTACATTGATCCCGGTATATTAGCTAATAAAATATCTAGCACACTCGACACTTTATCAGTTAATACACCGTGTTCAGAGTGTTTACAGCAGAACAATAATTAGAGACTTAAATGGAAACTTATTACATATATTGCCATGCAGGGCTATAAGTCCATTACACATCTACCATACATAAACCTCAAGTACAATACTAATTAATATACATATATGCTAAAATACCCAGTGAATCCATAGGACTGTCGTATGGTCTACTACTCCACCCAGTCTTTCTAGTAGTTCTCCACTTCCTCGTAACTCTGATCCTACTGGTAATTCTCACCCCACACCTCGTAGGCGAATCCATAATGCTTAGCTTCTAAGCAAATAGGAAGTTAAGGATAAGTACAAAAGTACTCAACAAACATTAATAACAAAATGCATTATATGAATATTTCCATCATCCATCTCATAAACCACTTTATCTCAAATCCCTTGTTTAGGAAAATAGAGTTTTATTAGAAAAATGTGGGTTTCCGATTGTAATTTTTGAAATTGTTACTAGCACTGAATATGAGACAGACTTAACTTTTGTAACTTTTAATCCAGGAGACAGGCATAAATTCATGATTTTATCTTGCGTAGGATTATACCATTTTACTCATAGTGAATCTAACCTTAGTTGAGAACCCAGAACATTTATCACTACTTAGAGTATTAGATATCCAACCCTAACAGCGTGCCAATTGTACTCTGACTAATAATGGTATTACTTATCTCATGGTGTTTAAATATGGCGCCCTTAGCCTTAACGTTTTTGCCAGCATCCCTGATCTTACTAGTCTTGCCCCATAAGCCTTTCCAATCTTACCAATATACCTCACTAGGTTCACACTGGTCTTACCAACCTAGTTATCTAATACATACCCATTGTGAAGATCATACACCTTCATACGATAATCTTTTGTGGTCATTTCCCATATACTATGGTAGATACGAAATTATACGGCTCATTACCCGAGTGTAGTTTCTTCAACCTTATATCCTAGCATATGTAGACGGCCCCACTAGCAACACAAACATCCACATCCCCGGGTACCCTCTACCCACCTTATATATATACACATATCACCGTCTCTATTCGTTGGACTAGCAATTTCAATACATTAATAATCAGCCACTGCCACAACAGTTTATCAAATACCACCTCAGCATTTTATCAACAAACCATCTTCTCAACCACATCCGACTTATGGTTTTCTTAAAAAGGGATTTTCTAATGCATGGGTGATATCACATATAAGCAAATATATTTGATTGAAACTAATCAAATATGATCAAAAGATTGCTTGCCTGGACTTGGGTGAAAATATGCGTCCTCACACGATTGTTGAAAGAGGTCACCGAATCGGATTTATTTTACTTCATGAAATTATGGAGTATTATAACTCAAATGGTGATCAATTTATTACGTGTTTAATGGTGTCCAACCATGAACTAATTTCTGTTAAATTGATACATGTATATAGCATGATTTAACCTACATCGTAATTAAATTTGGATCAGGTTTTTATTTGAATAAATGTATTATTTTCCTAATTTGATCATTATGGGAGCTACTAATATTAATTATTTTATTATTTCTTTATCCGCTTGCTTGCAACCTACTTCTGCTTTTATATTTCTACTGAGTATGTGCATATAGATTATTTTTAGAAGAGAATATCTTTAATTTCTTATTTACACCTACATAGGATTTTATTCGGAAAGGAGATCTTTGAGGTTTATCTTTTTAATAGAAGGCTTTAAATTGTTGGTTTGGCCATTTGCTTAGAATAACTCGTAGTTTGAATTTGGGTTAGATTTATTTAGAGATTAATAATTTATTAACTTATTCTCGAAGGATATTTTTGAAAAGGTTCAATGCAACAAATTCAATCAATTTCCCAATAAACTTAATTAATGAGTTTAATTTGTTTATAAAAAATTATTCATTAAAAATTAGAAATTTATTATTATATATATTCCCCTTTTCTTCTTATCTTTTTCCTTTTTCTTTTCTCCTCCCACCCAACTGAGCCTTATCTCCTCGTTCCTAGCCTCCTCTCTCTTCTCTACTTCTCCCCCTCCCTCTTCTCTTGCTCCTGCAGCTTGGCTCCTCTCCCCGCTAGCCTCTGGCCTGCTCATTCTGTCAGCCCTCGGGCCGCTCTCCTCCCTTCGGTCGCCGCCCTCAGCTCAGCCCCATGCCGCCCTCTGCTTGGCCCCTCGCCGATTGTCCTCGTCTCTGCCTTGTGCCACCCTCGACTTAGCCCCTCAAGCTCACGCTTAGCCCACCCCACCTCCTCGAGGGCCTGCTCCCTTGGACCTCTGCTTGGCCCCACGCTCATGGCCTCTCAGCATCGCAACCACCAGCAGCTCGGCCCTGCGCCAACCAATTGACTTGATAGATCAACGTTGAACATGCAACATTGCAACACTGAAGCTTGGTTTTCACTTAGAAATGCGAAATGAACTGTTCCGTTGAGTACATTTCGGCTTGAGTAAATTTTGCTCAAAGGTTTAGCGTCCATCTAATATAATTCTAAGATTCTTCTCTTTTTTTTTCCTTTTTGTTATTCCCCCCACTCGGTATAGGTATAAATTGAGAGATTTTCTTATCGTCTTTAAGAGGTACCAAAATATATATCAAGTTAATATCAAGAGATACTAAACATTTAAAGAGTGGTGGTACCAATAGGTAAAGGATAATTTGATGGTACCTCATGATGTTTAATGATCGTACAAACTCTAATAAACTGATCATGCACAATTACACCCTACTGGAGTGATTTATACTAAGCTATCATTGTTAACTATTAAGTATACTAGTATAAACTTTAGCTAGGTCATCCTTGGTTGCTTCCATAGGGTCCATTTCCATGCAAGAATCAAAGTGAGTTCCTGATTGCCAATCTACAGCGCATTGCACGCATCAAGTGAGATCTTTACCAGACATACATAATTTTCAGTTGTTCATAGCATGAATTGTACTCGGGTATCAGGAAAATCGAAATCGTCGTTTATCTAGCCACCTATATTTTTTTTTGAAAATCTAGCACAATAATATTGTCGAAATCGAAATCATTGTGTATCTAGCCTCATATATTTTTTGCAAATATAGCCTCTGAATATGTATTTGCAAATTTGCCCCCACCCCCGCCGCGCGAAAGGCTCGGTAGTCGACATTTGTCTCCTGACGAGCGCGGGAACAGTGTGGCCCATTATAGCAGGATGCCTTCCGTGCTACCCAAAGTGGCTACGACGGCTCACTCCTACACTCACTTGCCCTATCATGGTTCCAACTAGCTTCCACGCTCCTTAGATGCGGCGAGGGGCACGGTGTCGATAACATGCCTTCCGTGGTGGAAGAGCAACCACATTTGAAGCATCTGAAGGAAAACTAGATTTATAAAAAAAAAAAGAGATACAAGAAGCTCGATAAACTATGTTTTCATTAAAATCAGTGAGCCTCCCAAACAAGTGACCATCGAGCTCATTGTCTTGACTTCAGTGGCCACAGGCACAACAATGTACGGGATAGTGCTATTATCTCATGCAGAAAAAAGATTATTCCTGTTTGAAGAAATATAAATGGTATACTGAATATTGTACAAGAAAAATATTTTATGCCTATCGCTAACAAAAAAAAGATGCACAATAGACCTTTTTGTTTAGGTACTTGACTCAAAATCGGTAGTATTTATATATGGTAGAAGTGAGTAATTGTATCTTAATTTCAAGTGGTACTATTCTAAAACCAACCCTTCATAAGCTAATAAACATCCCTTCCATCGCTTTTGGCTTTAGATATGTGTAGACTTGTGGTTTTAAAAAAATATATAATTAAAAATCATTTTTGTTTAGAATTCGACTTTTAAACTAGAGAAAGTCATAGGTGGCACAGATAGAGATGAAAACAACAGACTGGATAATATAATAAGAGCACGAGTTAGGATTTGTTCATTTGCTCTTTTGGAAATGTAGCATATTAGGCTAATAGTTGGAATCCAAACACATAATAATCTGTATTTAGTGATTTTCTGAATTCAAAGCATACATTTTTTAGTTAAACCCAAATAAATTGGAGAAAAAGATGAGCTTTAGAATCCAATTGTGCGGCATTCTAACGAGCGAACAATCTCTAGCAATTTATTGAATTCATAGAGTTAGTGTTACTTTGTACCACCATAATGGAGTACATAATGGATTCGTGGTTCCATAAAAGGTTCATGCTTTTTGGGGTGATGGAATGAAACAGGGTCCATTTGATAGTAGCGATTTAGGATTTTATGAATGGGTGTTCGTTTGAAGCAATAAGCTAATATTAACACTTTGTTTGGTGATAAAAAAATTAAAAGTTTTTAGAATAAAACTATTACAATTTCAAGTGACAACGTAAGGTGCATTTTGTTCTTAAATAGATATTAATTTTAACTTTATTCTCTATTCTTATTTTATATGTTAGTATATTAAATGATATTTTTACACATATAGAAAATGAATTAGTACATATTGCTTTGAAAAACAATTAACATGAATATTTTGTCGACCATATTGCTTCAAAAATAAAATATAAATATTTACAAACCAAAATCAACTCTTACAAATGATGTGTATTTTTTATTCAAAGAACTATTTATAAATTCTTATGATAACTATATTCATGACAATTGGCATCATTAAATTCCTTCAAATAAAATATCTAAATTATCTAGATATTTCTATGAAACTATCTAGATTTTAGAAAGATCAATCTCCATATGATCACATATAGTCAAACACGTTTTTAAAATAGGAGACAAGATGTACTCCTACTATATATGAATAGTCATGGACTAGAAATGCTTTGGAACAAGTGTTTTGATAAGGGTTTGATAGAAATTATCTTTTTTTTTCATAAAATTCACATACATTTTGAATGATTTGCACTTCTCACAAAAATTATAGCGATGCTATACTATCAACTCGATATGATCACACACAATACAAACCTAAAAGATAACTGCGCAAAATACTATGCTAATTACTTTTTTTAATATCACTATGTTGATTACTTTATTTAGGAATATATATGGCTAAGCCTTTAGAGTGGAGCGATGCATTGTGGACCTGCAACCACAATTTCCAACATCTACAGCGCATTGCACGCATCAAGTGAGATCTTTACCAGACATACATAATTTTCAGTTGTTCATAGCATGAATTGTACTCGGTATCAGGAAAATCGAAATCGCCGCTTATCTAGCCACCTATATTTTTTTTGAAAATCTAGCACAATAATATTGTCTAAATTGAAATCATTGTGTATCTAGCCTCATATATTTTTTGCAAATATAGCCTCTGAATATGTATTTGCAAATTTGCCCCCCCCGCCCATGCCGAAGGCTCGATGAGTCGACATTTGTCTCTGACGAAGCTTGAACAGTGTGGCCCATTATAGCAGGATGCCTTCCGTGCTACCCAAAGTGGCTACGACGGCTCACTCCTACACTCACTTGCCCTATCATGGTTCCAACTAGCTTCCACGCTCCTTAGATGCGGCGAGGGACAGGTGTCGTATAACATGCCTTCCGTGGTGGAAGAGCAACCACATTTACAGAAGCATACGAAGGAAAACTAGATTTATAAAAAAAAAAAAAGAGATACAAGAAGCTCGATAAACTATGTTTTCATTAAAATCAGTGAGCCTCCCAAACAAGTGACCATCGAGCTCATTGTCTTGACTTCAGTGGCCACAGGCACAACAATGTACGGGATAGTGCTATTATCTCATGCAGAAAAAAGATTATTCCTGTTTGAAGAAATATAAATGGTATACGAATATTGTACAAGAAAAATATTTTATGCCTATCGCTAACAAAAAAAAAGATGCACAATAGACCTTTTTGTTTAGGTACTTGACTCAAAATCAGGCCGTATTTATATATGGTAGAAGTGAGTAATTGTATCTTAATTTCAGTGGTACTATTCTAAAACCAACCCTTCATAAGCTAATAAACATCCCTTCCATCGCTTTTGGCTTTAGATATGTGTAGACTTGTGGTTTTAAAAAAAAATATATAATTAAAAATCATTTTTTGTTTAGAATTCGACTTTTAAACTAGAGAAAGTCATAGGTGGCACAGATAGAGATGAAAACAACAGACTGGATAATATAATAAGAGCACGAGTTAGGATTTGTTCATTTGCTCTTTTGGAAATGTAGCATATTAGGCTAATAGTTGGAATCCAAACACATAATAATACTGTATTTAGTGATTTTCTGAATTCAAAGCATACATTTTTTTAGTTAAACCCAAATAAATTGGAGAAAAAGATGAGCTTTAGAATCCAATTGTGCGGCATTCTAACGAAGACGAACAATCTCTAGCAATTTATTGAATTCATAGAGTTAGTGTTACTTTGTACCACCATAATGGAGTACATAATGGATTCGTGGTTCCATAAAAGGTTCATGCTTTTTGGGGTGATGGAATGAAACAGGGGTCCATTTGATAGTAGCAGATTTAGGATTTTATGAATGGGTGTTCGTTTGAAGCAATAAGCTAATATTAACACTTTGTTTGGTGATAAAAAAAATTAAAAGTTTTTTAGAATAAAACTATTACAATTTCAAGTGACAATGAAGGGTGCATTTTGTTCTTAAATAGATATTAATTTTAACTTTATTCTCTATTCTTATTTTATATGTTAGTATATTAAATGATATTTTTTACACATATAGAAAATGAATTAGTACATATTGCTTTGAAAAACAATTAACATGAATATTTTGTCGACCATATTGCTTCAAAAATAAAATATAAATATTTACAAACCAAAATCAACTCTTACAAATGATGTGTATTTTTATTCAAAGAACTATTTATAAATTCTTATGATAACTATATTCATGACAATTGGCATCATTAAATTCCTTCAAATAAAATATCTAAATTATCTAGATATTTCTATGAAACTATCTAGATTTTAGAAAGATCAATCTCCATATGATCACATATAGTCAAATACGTTTTTAAAATAGGAGACAAGATGTACTCCTACTATATATGAATAGTCATGGACTAGAAATCTGTTTGGAACAAGTGTTTTGATAAGGGTTTGATAGAAATTATACTGTTTTTTTCATAAAATTCACATAGATTTTGAATGATTTGCACTTCTCACAAAAATTATAGCGATGCTATACTATCAACTCGATATGATCACACACAATACAAACCTAAAAGATAACTGCGCAAAATACTATGCTAATTACTTTTTTTAATATCACTATGTTGATTACTTTATTTAGGAATATATATGGCTAAGCCTTTAGAGTGGAGCAGTGCATTGTGGACCTGCAACCACAATTTCCAACTACAATGACTGTTTGTCACTAACAAAAGACAGGTCATATATCCTTGTGTGTTGGTGCATGCATTTGTTTCAACTTATCCTCCAACGCCAAGTTATTCCAACTCTTTTTTTAATTGCTAATCATACTTTCTTCACATATTTTTCCTTTTCATTAACTCAGAAACGCTAAATCCTCAATTTTAACCATTGCCTGCAATGCCTCGCTTGATGATGGCAAGAACAAAGGATAAAAGCACACAAATTCTCGATTACAAAAAAGAATAAGATTGGAATGGCAAGACCGAGTCGACTTGATGCAAGCACTCATGCTCAGCTGCAAGCCTCTAATCCTTACTGCAACCGTCATATATAAACGTTTCACTTCATCCTAGCCTTAGTCCCCATCTCCTCTAGATGGTCCTTAATATCCTACCTCACCTCCAGCGGCAATTCCCTATTGCTTCTCCTCGTGCCCTCTCCATCTCCTCCCTCCCTATCCTCACCTTGCGCTGTAGCTTCCCTAGGTCATCCTGCTCCTCACGCTCCCATGGTGCTGAGTTGCTAGATCCTCTGCATATTTGCTATTTAGATAGACTACTAGTAAATAAGATAAACAGGAGGGTCAATTAAGTGACTCTTGCTCTACTTGCTTTAATTTTTTGTTCTACTTGATGATTCATACCTGCATTATCACCTAACATACATCCAACCCAACGACCACCACATGTATTTAGCCTTTTGAAGAAAGAAATTGCGAGCAATAAGTTAGATCCAACAAACCTATCATACATGTCGAAGAGTAGTGAGAAAATCTAGATATGTTTTGACTCTTGGATCGATAATTTTGCAAAAATAAAAAATATCTCTGACTCCATATTACATTGCTTCATGTGCTAATTTATTAAGAAAAGCTTATATTTCGAATTTTGTTTTCTTTTTATCCACTGCGAGTCTTCACCACGGTCTGATCGGGCTGAGTTTTAGGCTTGCTTACACTTACCGGGCTTGGACCTGACATTGTACGTTCGGGCTATTTGAGCCGAGCCTGGCCCGGCCCGGCCCGTCCCCGACGTTTGATCAGGTCTACTTCTAGCCGATCCTCTTCTCCGGATTTCGTCGTGGCTATTGCTCCCCGTTTCTCAAACCTCGAAGCGAACAACTTCCTATCTCGTAGGCATCCTCCTCCGCTCTACCGACTGGCGTGGAGTGAAGATCCATCCGGGCGTGGATTGATCTCTACTTTCGCTGGCAAGGAAGCTCTAGCTTCGATTGTTGTTCTAAGAGTGAGCTTTCTCCTGGGGATCCTTTCTTTGCTGTCAGCAATCTCATCCAGATCTTTCTTTCTGGGATGGATAGGTCAGTCCATGGAGTTTGTTGCGGATTTGTTTGCTCCGTGGTGGAGTGCTAGTAGCAGTTTATTTTCCTAAATTTTTTGGGGTTCAACCGAACCCCCATCCCCACGACCCACGTTAGGTCCGCCGCTGCCATTTGATGTCCCTCCCTGGAAGAAGGGAAACTGCACATGATGGTTTCTTGCTATGGTTAAATATATTCTCTATCTTATACAAGGAATAATGAGCTCTGAGCTTGGTGCAATATGCTAATTGGGTTAGTATGGACTACGATAGGCCTGTTACCATTGCTTTTTCATTCATGGTTTGCTGTTGCTTTCTTTCTCCTCTCGCAAAGATGCATGACAAATACTCAGTTTTGTTTAGTCTATCACTATATGTAATAGCTCTGTTATTTTCTTGAACAGATGTGGTCAAATTATATTATTCTTTGTGGTTATGTACCAAGTTCATGATTGCAAAAGTTGAACTGTTTACCATGGCTAGATCATTGGGTTGTTATAGTTAATTGGTTGTTTGCTCCAAGAGGTTATAATCATCTCTAGTTGTCTTAAAGCTTGAACTTGTGTTAGTGCAGAATGGCACTCAACAAGGAGTACACGTACGCAGAGCTGGAAAAGGAGCCGTACTGGCCATTTGAGAAGCTGCGGATCTCGATTACGGGAGCTGGTGGGTTCATTGCCTCCCACATTGCTAGGCGCCTGAAGAGCGAGGGGCACTACATTATCGCCTCGGACTGGAAGAAGAACGAGCACATGACTGAGGAGATGTTCTGCCATGAGTTTCACCTCGTTGATCTGAGGGTGATGGACAACTGCCTCAAGGTGACCACTGGGGTTGACCATGTTTTCAACCTTGCAGCTGATATGGGAGGGATGGGCTTCATCCAGTCCAACCACTCTGTGATCATGTACAACAACACTATGATCAGTTTTAACATGCTTGAAGCAGCTAGAATCAATGGCGTTAAAAGGTAATTCTCCACCTGATGGTGGCTCTGTATACCTCGAGTTTTTTTACATAGAGAAGCTATAAGATGCTAAGGTCTGTTTAGGTCTGCAATGGCAAATCTGTCACCACATATACTAAGTATTGGACAGCAGTACGTCTACTTATTTGCTTTGATCTGTGAAGGGGATATATCGACAAGCGTTTTGTTGAATTTGTAACTTTGGAGTAGTTAATGTTCCACATTAATTATCATTATGAAAAAGTATTACAATTGCTATATGGGCATGTGCACCCCGTAACAAATTAATATATGCTGATGTGAAAAGCTTGGATTGGCCTGTATAGGGAAAGTGTTTATTGGGGGCTTTCCACTAGGCGATGAATTGATGACACTAAGAGAGTGTGGGAAAGTATCGATATGCAGTGTGTGCGAGCCACATAGCAAATTTATGTGCATTGACATAAAAGGCTCGGATTGGCTTGAATAGGGGAAGCATAAATTGACCGGGCTTTTCCACTAGCGATGAATTGATGATGCAAAGGGAGTGTGCCTGCATGTATGTGTGCATGTTTGCCATCTGGGGGATAGTGAGTCGCTTTTTTCGGTAACCATCTAGGGGTCATGTGCTTTCGTATGGTAGATAACATATTAAAATCTTTCAAATGTTATCTCAAATCTGTGCCCTTTTTTGTCTTTCGGGGTTTGTCTACAAAATTAGGTATTAAATTTTAGGAATTCTGCAATAACTGTAAAAACTTACCAAATTACTGCCGAGAGAAGAACTATGTTATCATTTTGGTCAATTTTTCCTTGCAGATTCTTTTATGCCTCAAGTGCTTGTATCTACCCTGAATTTAAGCAGTTGGACACCGTAGTTAGCTTGAAGGAGTCAGATGCTTGGCCTGCAGAGGTTTCTAAACTTTCACACTGATATATGTTTCTGTGTGAATTGATAGATTAGTTATTATGATAAAATAGTACTAATTTGAGTGATGCAATCTTTAGCCTCAAGATGCCTATGGCTTGGAAAAACTTGCTACTGAGGAACTATGCAAGCACTACACAAAGGACTTTGGCATTGAGTGCAGGGTCGGTCGCTTTCACAATATTTATGGTCCCTTTGGAACATGGAAAGGTAAGTTAAATATCGGGCAACTAGTAATATTTTGGTGCTGTTCTGTGTGTGTTCCTAACTGTCGAGTTTTTATAACTAATTGACTATATAGGTGGAAGAGAGAAGGCTCCTGCTGCTTTCTGCAGAAAGGCTCTAACCTCCACTGACCGCTTTGAGATGTGGGGAGATGGTCTGCAGACTAGATCCTTCACATTTATTGATGAATGTGTTGAGGGCGTCCTCAGGTAAAATTTTTCTCATCTTACTTATGCTATGTACAATCCAATACCACATTTCTATATCTTAGATTAACATCAAATAAATTTTGCATCTATCTGCTCTTGCTAGTGTTGACAGTTTATACTGAGATGATATTTGGAACTTTACATCCTTTGTTCCAACAGAAGCATTAATTGTCTTTAATGCTGAGCTTTCCAGAGACTTTTGAAGTTGATAAAATATTGATTTGGTGAACCATATTTTACAGTTTGAGAAACATCTTCTTTTTTTTTTGCCTAAATTTGTTAATTGATTGTGATGGCCCAACAAGTAATTTGTCTTGTATGACAAACTGAACCGATGCCCCTGCACATAGGGCCAACAGGTAACAGACAGGCAGTGCAGTGATTCAATTTGCTTTTTAGGAAACTCACAACGTAGTATTTCAAATTCTGTGCCGTTGCATAGATTAGTGTATATATTGCCTTGGCACCTTAGTTAGTTGAGAAAAAAAGAAAGAAAGGTAAATCTAGCCTTTTGTTCTTGAGCTTTTCATAATTATCCTTGGCACCATGTATCTGCTTCAAGCATCTTCCAAAGCTCAAAAATTCAGTGCTGTCATCACCTTTGTCTCTGCTTGAACATCAGAGATCAGAGATTGGAGTTGAATAACAGCACAACATATCATATAATATAAAAAGATGAGATAATCATAGTAAGCTAATAGATCTTGTTCCCATCATTGCATTATTTTGCACTAGTTAGCATACATTATCTATAAAAGCTTTCGTACGTTCCGTTGAATTCTCTTTTGCTCAGATGTAAGTGCAAGTTGACCTTTCAGGTGAAAAAGGAAATAATCTTACTAATGCGAACAGCTTGTGTTTGAGTGGAACAATTTGTATAAAGTTATTTTTATAGTCAGCTAAAATTTAAGTTTGTCAAATGCCTTCAGGTTAACAAAGTCTGATTTCCGTGAGCCTGTAAACATTGGAAGTGACGAAATGGTGAGCATGAATGAGATGGCGGAGATAGTTCTTAGCTTTGACAACAGGCAGCTGCCCATCCACCACATCCCCGGACCAGAGGGTGTCCGTGGGCGTAACTCCGACAATACGCTCATCAAGGAGAAGCTTGGCTGGGCTCCAACCATGAGGCTGAAGGTACTCTTCGAAATTTCAGGCAGCTATCTGTTCAGCCCCCAATTCAGTCACATGTGCTGAATTACTCATCAAAAACTGAATTCTGCCTGCAGGATGGGCTGAGGATCACATACTTATGGATCAAGGAGCAGCTCGAGAAGGAGAAAGCCGAGGGTGTCGACTTGTCGGTCTACGGATCATCCAAGGTCGTGCAGACGCAATCGCCAGTTCAGCTCGGCTCCCTTCGCGCCGCAGATGGCAAGGAGTAAACTCACCGTTGCATCATCGCCATGGCAGGACCATGATATGCTACTGGCTTCGTCAGATGTCACGATTTGTTGTCACTTGTCACCATCTTTACCATTTCTTGATTCAGTTTGGACTTCACATACCTGGTATATCTAGCTTAAGTAGTCTGCATTTTCACTGCTCTGTGTTGTACACGAGAATAACTGCTTGATACATGAGGATGTTAATTTTTTTAAAAAAGGAAAACGGCAAGAGCTCTGTCATGTATTAAAGAAGGAAATAAAGTACAAATAATCGTTGGACATAGGGATGGCTTGAAAGGAAGCTCTTAGAAAGCTAATATCAAAAAATACAGCAGATAAAAAGACCATCTCCTATGAACAAAAGCAGCACAACAGGGGATAGGCAAGAAAAGACATCCGACAATTAACAGATAACTAACACCTAAGGTTTAATCATAAGAGGAGCGAAACCTATGTTTGGTTAGTACATGAGGATGTCAATGTTATAATATATGTAAACAGCTGTCAGTTCATCTTCTTGACAACAATGAAATAAGGCAAGGTTAAGCTACTTTGCTTGAACTGTTATGTGAACCATTTTTTTCCTCCTCGTCAAAGTTTGCCCATGCGCAAACCCCTTACTATCTCGTCGTTCTCTAAATCCTCGACCTCCAAGCTTTTCTAACAGTCAGGGGGCATCAACACAGTGAGGTGACTCGGGAAGATTGCCGACAGATAGTCCACTGACAGCTGAGGTGTGATTACTCCGATGTATGTACATGCAGTATGCAGTATTGCCCCCCAGTACTATTATCTATGATGACCTCACTCTCATTCTCTCACACAACCCCAGAAATGTTCACACATAACTGCCAGTATATTAATAGTACCACTACACTACTTCACTGTAGGTGTTTTTTAAAGTATTTCTAGAAACTTACTTAGGTCACATAACAATCTGCCTTCTTCGGTCTTGTTGAGTTGTGAGTAGTGAGTAACATCAGCCTCAAAAAACTCTGTATTCTGTACTAGAAGTTAGCAGAATTTTACTGGATACTGGTAAATATGCAGATGGTCACACCACACGGAATATGTCAAGGTTGTCGATTTTGACTCGCTTTCTTGAGTTATGAGAACTATCTTGCAATCCATATGAAAAATGACGAATATTGGTCTGCATCAAAGAATTGCATTCCTTGCCAAAACAAAATTTCTGAAGCTTTCTGTGGTGTCTCTCTGATCTTTGCACCAACATGCATACTTAGGGTGTGTTTGGTACAGCTCCAACTTTATCAGATCCGTAGATTTGATGGAGCTGAGTATTCCTAACTCCACCACATCCGTGGAGCTGGAACTGTTGGTACATTAAGAGTATTTAGATAGGTCGTCTTGTTTACATTTTAGACTAAAATATAAATTTAATTCACTTTATTTTAGCTTACAAGTTTCAGATCTCAGGTGGAGCTGGGATATGAAGCTCTGCCAAATAGGCCTTTACTATACGTTGAAAATAGTGGTGCAGTATATAACAATCTAGGCTGAATCAGACCAACATTGCATTGTGCCCACCTCCAACGCATTAGGATTCACAAGGTTTAGGCCTTGTTTAGAACTAATTTATGTGAAATTATGCAAATTTCTACGTTCTAGATAGACCCTTACTGTGGTCACTAATCTAGTTATTACTGTGGTCACTTATCTAGTCATCTCAAACTTTTAAACAACGAGACCTTTTATTAGGATTTCTTAACAGTACTTCAAGGACTCACTAGCTTCAGTTTTTTCATTTCTGGATTTTTCTTCCATCATATTTTTTCCCTACTTTACAAATGATGCCTTTCTTGTTCTTCAATAACAAAAGTAGTAATTGTGGTATGAAACAGTTACAAATAAGCATAGATGGCTAGGCATGCGGGTTCGATTTTAGAAGTACAAACACTTGTGCGTTTAGTATGAAAGCTTCGTGCCCACGCTCTGTGAGGCCTTAGTGCCTCTAATAAATTTTTAGCGTGTATAGGAGACGTGTATGTGTGTGCATGGATGATGTGTGTTGAGTGTATAATATTTGCTTGGTATTCTCTCTGGAAAAGTAGGCATACCCTTCCCATTTTATGAGAAGAAAGTAAAAAACATTTATTTTCAGCTTTGTACCACTTTTCCATTCATTTCTTCCTTCGTCCAATGATATGCCAAAGAAGAAACAGAAACAGATACGAACTATTTCACTTAATTCTACAAGTTGATATGTCATGACATACTTCGAGTGTAATATAATAGAGAAAATGGCAGGATTAAACATGCATTATCCTCGTCGATCTAGGGAATCCATCCTCGATTACCCGTATCTATTTGCAGATTTCAATAGTAATCTTTTACTCAGTTAATTATTCACTTTGTCTTAGTTAAATCCCATCATTAGGTAAGCTTACATCACAATCACATTGGTTCCAATTACCAAGGTGAGTGAGTACTATCAATCGCCCAAATATTCAAATGCATCACCCCTTCCATCTACTAAACCAATTACTGGTTGCTGCTTCCTATGAGGCCTATGAGGAGGAATCCATGTGTAGACCAATCCTGCCATGGACCACCAAGTCACCAACAGCTGCAGTACTGCATGATCTGATCTAATATGAGGCCAAATGCACATTTCTTGCTTCAGGGCAGAAATTATTGCATACTTCTCATCATGCATGAACAGTGAACATTGTCTCAAGAGCAAGCATGCATGCAGATGCAGTCCTCTCCATTCTTAACATTTGCATGTAGTGTAAGGCTCGTGTCTAGCCGCGTGGCTCTGACACGTAGACAGCTAATCCACAAACCCAATCCACCTAAAGGTTGGAGATTGGGTCCCCCCCAAAGACAGATAAACAAACTAGGCATGTAGATGAACATTGGTGGAAATTTTGTTCACTACATCTATCTCCAATGTCCAAATAAGATGGCCATATGTAACAGGCATGGAGATGATGAATACTAGAGAATATCCTGTGTCATGGTTGCCCATATGCATGCACTGTTTGAGAGAATTATTCAAGGAAATGATGTAGCCTTAACAAGAGTAACCAAAGGATGCAACAGTGAGGTACTACTACTGTTGCATCAACATTGGTGCAACTATGAGCCTTAACATCAGTGGACACACATGTACTACATATCATAAGATGCCATGTCTCTGCTCCTATGCTGGCCAATGCCAAGGGAGAACTGAATGGGGCTCAATCAGGAGCAGAACTCTTGCAGGATGGTGTCACTTCTTGTGTTCTGTGTGGATCTCAACAAGTGTTCGTGGCTGCCCACTCCAGTGAGTCCTTGGGTGAGCAAGGACCATGGATGTCATTTATCCTTGATAGGCTCCCACCGGTGAAATCGTCACTTTTTATAGCTCTGTGGTGTTTTTTTTAAAAAATATTCAAACGTAATTGCAAACTCCAGATTTATTAAAAAAGATCAAACATGAGACTAGAAAAGTGACAAACTCTCTACTACATGACTACATCAACAACATATCCTGCTGCTCAAAAAGATTGCCCTTTTTATTAGTAACTATTGCTGCTCTGATGCAACCACATGCTCTTGGTGGATTCCTTTATTGTTGCAGAAATGCCAAGAAAAGATACCAATCAGTTGTGCTGAGCCAAGCTGCTTTGGCATGACCATGGCATATAAGTAATGGAAATGTGGGGCCCTGAAGAGAAATGTGTGATGTCATGAGCCTGAGAGCCTCTGAATGATACTGGTAGTATGGCTGCTTCCCATTAGACATCACAGGGACAAGCAGAGCTGACGATGTGGTCCTATCTGGCTTTTGGTGAATATATATGTGTGAGGGGGCAAATTAACGTTGCAACCAGCACACAATTAATTGTGGTTCTTGCACATGTCCTCAATGCTTTTACTGATACATATTTGGTATATTTTATTACTTGATAATTAGAAGGGCTAATTACTCACATAGAAATGTAAGAACATTCTTAATACGATGAATAATATCAGTACAAGCAAGTTAACAGTGACAGGGCAATGGACTGTTGCAGTAGTGTTAAACATTCTATTGTCCTATGATGTAGCTCGTGACTCCGTACCAAAAAGTTCAAGAAACTTGTGAATAGTCAAAAAGCTGTAACTATGCATTACCTATTAGCACCAGTACTTCTGCCTACGGCAGAAACTTTTCATTATTTTATAGTAATTCTTGCAATAGCGATTGATCCTATAGAACCTAATGAAGAATGTATAGACTTCCATCTTAGCCACTGATTGGGCATTTGATGTTGTTCCAATTAGTATTAATGTATGAGGCTATGAGCTGACATTTTACATTCACATGTAGCCATTGCAATGCCATCGCATCTGCAGCTATACAATTGCCCTACACTTCTGATGCATTTGTTAAGATGTTGTTTTGTCTGATTGTCTCCTTGGATGAGAGGTAGGTGGCCTATTGTTTCTTGTTAAAATTAAAGAAAACAAGATCCTAGAGTTATCATTGAAGTATTAGGATGTAATGCAAGGAATGTTATGTCAAAGCTAGTTGGTAGTTAGTGATAAGGCATTTGAATTGATATTCTATTACATCTACATCTCTAGCTAGATCACTAGGCTAGGGGATGTTAATAGATCTCCCTTGGCATTGCATGGCTAGTTTGAGCAATTATGCTCCTCTCAGGCTCTCAGTACCTCACCACACAAGAACATGGCACATGCTCATCTCACTGGTGCCAGTAGGAAAAGATGCAATCAAGATCAAAGTACAGTACTCCCTACTCTCTAGTGCAAATCAGCATTAAAGAAAGCAGAAAACGGTGCATATCTGAAACAGGTACCTCGGGAAAATGTTGCAAAATACATTGTACTACATTTCTTCATTAATTCCTTACTATGATAGTACACACTACTACACTAGTATAGGTGTGCTCTACATTTTTTGCAGTGTCTTTTTAGACATGTTGGTAGAGTAGTCGTGGGCTTCTGGGACCTGGCAATGTCACAATGAGCTATTGGTCAGGATTTGAATTTCGTTTTGGATGAAATTTCGTTGCCGGTCGAAATCCGAAATTTTAGCGAAATTTTATTATTTCGGACAAAATCCGTTCAAATTTCAAATCTGGTTTTTTATTACCGAAATTTCAGTCAAAAATCCAAAATTTTGGCTGAAATTCTCGAAATTTCGACAAAATTGAACTAATCAAAAAATGTTTCAAACGATATCAAAAAATTTTGAATTTTTTTTGAAGGTTCCTGACATATCAGAGATGTTCTCATAAAATTTTCAGATGATTATTAGGTTTGTAGAATTTTTAAAAATTCAAACATTAGTACTATCCAGATGAAACGTTGACCAGCAAGTTTAAATCGGATGAAAAATGGTACAAACAACGTTAGAAAATTTTGAAATTTTTTGTGCATGATTCTGATGAATTACTAATGTTTTCATAAAATTTTGGGACTGTGATCAAGGTTCAAGAATTTGCAAAAATTTGGACAGTGCTACTGTCCTGATAAAAGTCTTACTGACAAATTTGAACAGAATGAAAAATAGTGCAAACCACATTGGAAAATTTTAGAAAGTTTTGTGGAGGGTCATGATGTATCACTAATATTTTTTATAAAAGTTTCATATTATTATCATACTTGAAGAAATTCCAAAAATTCGGACAGTGCTACGTCCTGATAAAAGTCTGATAATCAATACATAGATTTGTTTTAGCGATAAAATAAGGTTTAAAATTTGTGAAAATTTTACAGAAGGGTGATAAGAAAATTCTAAACATCTCATAAAAATTTAGAATCATGATTACACTCCAGTTAATTTATAAAATTCTTAAAAAGAACAGTAGCATTTATGTTCTTTTCTCTTTTTGATATTTGAAATATAATAACAAATGAAGTGCAGTGCTTGTATAGATTTGATTAACTAAACAAACAAAGTTGATTTTTTTAAAAAAAATTATAGAATGGTACTGAGTCAATTCTTAATCTCTCAGAAAAATTTTAGATCATGATCACACTCGAGAAAATTTATAAAAATATAAAAGTTTCTTGTCCCAATTATGTTCATACTATTTTTATTTTTTAAAGATAACAAATGAAGTTTAATTATTTTGAAAATTTTTATGTATGATTCTACACTACTAAAGATAGTTTCATAAATTTTTTGGATCATTATCAAGCTTGTACAATTTTATAAAAATCTGACAGTGTTTCTACTTAAATTTTAAAATGTCTAAAAAATTCAATTTTTCAACAAATTTTCATGGAAGATGACTTTCTTAAGGATTATTGAACTAAATCTGGATTTAATTCCCAAAATTTCGCCCGATTTTCCTGAAATTTCGCTGAAATTACCTACTGTAGCAATTTTAAATTTTTTTAAAAAAATTCAATTCGCCCCGTTATTTCAAATTCGCTCTGTCCCGAAATCTGAGATTTCACCAGAAAATCGCCGAAATTTTATACCCTGGCTATTGGACCGATGAAAAAGCTGCATCCCATGGTGGCATAATGAAATGGGAAAGGATAAAGAAATCACACACTTGCTAAGCTGGCTTTGGGAGTTGTGTTTACTGTTCACATCGTTGTGAGTAGCCTCCCCTCCCTCCATCCGAGTCTCTGACTGCTAAATCACAGTCCCACACTCCCCATGCTCACCATGATTAAAGCACACCTCCCAATTACAGGTACCTCATGCAGGCCAAACTAATTAACAAAGAATATTGCTAAGACCTCTTGGGCCGGTGGTTAAGTGATACGTGGTGACATAATTAATTTGATCAAAAGAATTTTGTCATGGACTGTGGCATTCAAAAGTACAAACCACTATCAGGAATAACATTACGGAGAGACAGAGATCCTACTTGAAACACAAGAATCTCTTAGGAATGCAACGAGAAACAGTTCCATTTCAATAGAAATCAGAAAAAATTCCGGCGTTTTGGATATCAACTTGCGGTATACGTCGAGAATTATAGTCATTTTTTAAATTCTCGTTATTAGTCATTCATTTGCACTGCACCGCAACTACTTCGGTCCTGTTTTGAAGCAATGTATTTTCATGGTTTCTAAGTAATACCATGGTTTCTAAGAATACCATGGTATTTTATACCATAAGGTGTTTGGTTACCATGCCAAAAACTCTGTGTTAAAAATTATGGTTTGGTAGATACCATGATATTTTTAGAGTATTTGAAACTCTACTCCAATCCAAAGTTTTCATGATTTTAGCTAGCTTCTTGCCTATTTCCACTCAAATACTATGGTTTATGATATTACATCTAAACAGTTGGTAGTTCCAAGGAATACCATGATTTCAAAGGAGTTTGGTAAAATCATAGTATTCATGACAAAACAATTACAAACTATAATATATCAATACTATAGTTTTAAAAAACTATACTACTAAACAGTTTTTTTTCTTTTTTGCCAAAAGAATCCATACAACACGAGCAGCAGCAGTACATTCATGACATGAGAATTCAACTCAGCATCATTGCACTTGGTGCATCACTGGTGCATGCATCCACAGCGCTGATTCCTGTATTCCCTTTGATGCCCTTGGATGGAGCCACAAAGCAGTGCAAATGCACTGAACTGTAGCAACACCTCGGCCATGCCACTAAACTAATCAACTGTGGTTAGTAGTACTGGTATTAGGGGAGAGAGAGAGAGAGAGAAAGGGATGGATCGGAAAGACCAAGGGATGTGGCAGAGCAAAAAGCGAGCGGCACTGAGATGAGAGAGAAAGGGTTGGGAAAGGACTCAAGGAGAAGAGAACATGGGAGGTTGGGAAATGTGCTCTCAATCTCTCTCTCTCTCACCGGTGACTGCCATCCGCGTTAACGTCACTGAGACGCCTAGGAAACAGTGAGTGACACAAGTGTCACAGTTGTAGGACACGTACCATTCTACTCTGTCAACAACATCTACACCCTTGGTGTGTCGTCCGATGATGCCGTCGCTGTTCTTCGCTCTCAACTTTCCACCGCAGGTTTGGGAAATCATCGATCTCTTTCCTGGTTAGTGTATCTTTCTTTTCACGTACGTATTTGCAGATATAGTATTTTCTTAGAAAGCGTGTAGGTGAGGATATGCGGAAGCCATTGTCATGGTTGGAGATATAATTATTCTTGTAATTACGATCGAAGAGAGAGATTAAATTTGTAAAAACAAGATACGTAGAGCTAGAAAAAGTGATGTTTCTGATGTAGGGTCTGTATGCATATGATGGGTGAGAAGCGAGAACGAGGTGCGGTGAGCTGAGATCTGAGGGAAAGGCCATGGTCGCTTTACAAAAGCCAGCTAGCGAGGGCATTTGCTTTGGCCTGGCTCGTGCACACTGCGTCATCACTGCCTTTCTAGTGTGAGATGGCATCGTGTATCAAAAGGATAAGACATATAGGGACCTAAAAAGACTAGAAATGCCAAGAGATGCCAAGATGATAATGGATGGGGTACACGTGGCCAAGGTCATCACTCATCATTGATCGTTTTGCTCTACTGTTCAGGTGACTCGCCAAGGGCTCCTTCGAATTGGCGATTAATTTCCCAGGGTATATTTGCTACTTCCTACCAAATTTATGTATTCGTATTTGCTACTTCTTACCAAATTTATGTATTCCAACGAGTCCTAAATTAAACGTAGATATACTGATCCTATCAGAAAAGAAAAACTTAATTTCTCGTAGTCATTTCTGCTAACCAGCTTGTTCAACACGTGCCTTTCAGAATTCAATCAGCTCGCTATGCGTGATTTATGTGGTGCGTGAAACTTTACGCCTGAGGGTGGACTCTAGATCTTAGACTAACCACTAGGGCTAGCTCAATTAGCTGATCTGACATGATCCAAAACGAGCCAAACCTGGCGATCAAGAGCATGTGCAAAACTGAGATGTATAGGATATTTTCCAAGTCTCGATGATTGAGACACCATGCATCAGTCCCAATCGATGCATGCATGCGTGCTTAGCTAGCAATGGCGGAAGAAAAAGGGTGGCAAGTACGTGCATGCATGGACGGGTCACAAGAAAAAGATTTGGGCGCCAATCAGAGCTCACATCACCACATGCAAATGTAATATTTGGGTCCATGCCAGCTTCCCTTGCATCTTCTCCTCCTTGTCTTAAGCTAAAAGGGACCTAGCTTAGCCTTGAGAGATGAGAAGAGTTCTTTTCTGTAGCCCCATACAATATTTTTATTGCAAATCTAGACCCCTTTCGAAAAAATATGTAAACATGACCTCTTTCCAACTGAAGAAGAAGCATCAGCTAACACGTATCACCTGCCGTGTTATGGGAGTACTATAAGTTTTCCCGCCGAGCACCCATACCTTGGCAAGTTCATCAATTAAACACCTTGATTAGACACTATAATCACTTAATTATGTGACTTTACTTAATTAAGTGGCTAATTAAGACACCTTGATTAGACACTATAATCACTTAATTATGTGACTTTACTTAATTAAGTGGCTAATTAAGACACTACCGAGCAGTGGAAGCTCGGTACCTATCAACCGAGCTTAGGTAGCTCGACAGGAGCCTCAGACATCCCACTTACATGATAGAAAGTGTTGCTGTGATATGAGAGCATGGCATGTGACATGTATCATCTGTCACACTTTTTGTGGTCGAGGAGAGATTGTTTTTGCAAATTTATTCGCTATGAGATTAGATTCGCAAGAAAAGTGCGGTTGGAGGGAAAAAAACAGAGGAAAACTCGAGAGGTGAGACCTACTAG
This sequence comes from Guadua angustifolia, assembly GCA_036346375.1. Lineage (NCBI taxonomy): Eukaryota > Viridiplantae > Streptophyta > Magnoliopsida > Poales > Poaceae > Guadua > Guadua angustifolia. The sequence goes on along the minus strand of CM070517.1, from coordinate 45,896,263 downwards.
CTAGCTTTAGAGAGACATGCCAATGTGGGTGGTGGCAGCGGTGTATGTGTAGTCTTTTCCCTATTTATCTTAACCTAAACAGAGGTCGCTGATCCTATAAGAAACTTGGTGGGGTTCACTGATAGCATTAATTTCAACTAGCTTTGCGAGCCTGCGGATAAATGATTAGTTCAAGAGTTTTTTTTTTCCGTTACACTAAATTTAATATGTATCATTTTTTTTCTAATCTAATAGATCATATTAGCTCGTATTTATTTATACTTCCTTCGATAATAAAATAGTAGAAATACCCTTAATAAATCAATGACTATATATGATTAATTTCTACTGCATACTATATACTACCATAAAATTTCTCTAGTTCAAATATAACAGTAACAGAACCACACGCCAGTGTCTTAGCGACTGTGATATATAGCATCAGCAAGAATTGACAGGGCGCCTAAGCCTTTAGCGGTTTAGCCCGTAGACATCCAACCCAATCCTGTTCGGGAACACCAAAAGGGTTTGGAGGTTCCTGTCGCCGTTCAAACCAGTGTCCCACGCTCTCCGACCAAGAGCTAGCCAGTCGGTCGATGTAGCAACCGAGAAAGAACAGCACAAATCAATGGCAATATATGGTTCACAATGAGCTATTGGCCGATTGATTGGCTTGTGCGATCGCTTCCTGCTCCATGGATATCCATCCTTGTTTGTAGCTCAGAGCAAGGAATGTATGTTGGCTGCGCTGCAGATAAGAGCAATGCAATGGCCGGGGCGGGGACAGGTGAGGAGGAATGGAGAGAATAATGGAGTAACTAACTCTTCTGCCTTGCTGAATTGCTGATGGCGCCAAAGCAGATTAAGTAAAGAACGGAGGGGAATCTGTGGACCATGCCCATCGTCATGAAGCTATGGGCGCGGGAAAGCCTGGATCGATCTCGGTCAGTTCAAATGGATAAGAACTGGCATGCTGCACCTGGTCCATCCGGGAATGATTGCGTCTGAATGAGTGGTCGGTCGGTAGGGTTCGAATCCGGAGTTTCCCGCCGTTTTGTAAAGTTTGGTCTAAATTCTATGTGGCAGAGCTCTAGATCCTGATTTTTATCTACAGCTCTTGATTCTCTATGGAATCGATTCTCTGATGGAAGTGATTCTTATTTGAGAAATAGTTATGAACTTAGTGGGGAGATTTATAACTGGGAGGTTATGAATCAGGTGGGAAGTAGGTTTTTTTAGCTCCCACGCTACAAATCAAAAAACATGAATCACTTCCTCAGATTCTTATGTGAAACTGATTGATTTTTTCTTATTTGGTAGAGCTCATTAGCTTCTCATAAGAAAACTGAAGCTAGGAGTTCTGCCAAACGCACCCATAATGCAGTACGTTTGAAGCATGGTTCGCCGTTGCCATCCCCTGTCGTGAGCTCAAACAGTATCACCACGGTCGTGTTATCTGTTCATGCAATTTGGGCTCCACACCACACATGCGCAGCCAGCGAAAAGGCGAGCGAGAAATTAACTGGATGCTCGTCTGGAACGCAGGAATGTAATCCAAATAGCACACGACTCCGTCCTCCAATGTTCCCGGCCGGCCGGTGATAATCCAATCCAATCCGCCGCGATTCGATTCGATTCGATTCGATCGCGCGGCAGCATATGGCACACAGATTCACGTGCGTGCTGTGCTGCTCATACGTGTATGGCTGCGTCGACGTACGTCGTGCCGCTCGCTACTCGTCACCCATCAGGCTGCACGCATCTGCGAATTGCGGTGCGTTCATGCTGATATATCACTGATCACCTGCTAAGAGAAGATATCTTTGTTAATAGCCCCCCCGCATGTGATTGCCAGAGCGAAACAAACACTCCGTGTCATCAGTTATAATATCACATCATCGAACTGATTAGATCTAGTTATTAGTCTGCACAAATAATTAGAGTTATTAGATCTATCCTGCGTCTTCTGAAATGAGTTGTACAGGAAGCATTGCAAGATCAGAGACAGAGAGCGAGATGGACGTACGGTGGAGAGAACGAAAGGTGGCAGGGCGACGGCGACGACGATTGGCTGCTTGGTTGTTTCGGTCTGGGACATGGGCACGGCGCCGGGGCGAGGCTGTCACTGGCCACCATCCACGTGAGCACAGCTCGAGCTTGTCTCCATTCCTTGATCCCTGTATTCCTCTTCTCCTCATCTTCTTAATTTTTTGTTTCTCAGTACCAGTATATATTATACTTTGCCTCCATTTCTCTCACCAACCTCTGTCTAGCTCATCTGGTTTCGGGTAACTGGTCTGGTATTATGCTGTTTCCTAAATTTTATTTTCATGGGGTTGGACAAAAGAGATCGATGGAGAGAACAGGCCGGAAGAGAGAATGTCTGGGTAACATGGAGGTATACATGTATATGAGCAATCCTGCATGTACGTACGATCGAGTTACGTACGTACGTGAGGTTGACAGATGGGCCGGCCTCACAGAGACGGTGCATGGGTGGAGTTCAAAGAAGGCCAGCGGCCAATGTTTGTTTCGAACGGCTGACTATTTTTCTGCAAAAAGGTTGCCGTAGGGCGTAGGTTGCCGTGATCCCGATCTGCACCACATGCATGATCGCTCAGAAAATAGCAACCCATAACCTATAATTAGGATCATGATCTTGTAACCAATACTTCATCTGTTCAGAAATATAAGACTTATAGTCTGAATGATCTTGTTTAGAAATATAAAGTTTGTTTTTATAAATTTAATGAGGTTTTTCCTAAAGTACCGTATTTATTCTCTATTAAACATATGCATTTATTCATTACCATCCATACAAATTATCATCTCTCATCTTGAAAGACAATTAAAGTATCTAAGTCATTTTCGCTTATATCTTTCTCAATTTCACCACAAACCAAATCCTTATGTAAAGTCAAAGTATACCTTATATTTTTGTCAAACTACAACCCCACCATTCTAGCACTGCCAACCCAAGCACGTTAATCCACCCCAACATCCTCCCCCAGAAAAAAAGAGAGGTAATACAAAATATACTCCATTCAGTCATAAATAGTTGTTGTTTTAGATATAAGTGCAATCAAACCTTTAAAATTTTTACTGTCAATATCTTTTTAAATATTTAAATTAGATACATGAAAATCTAGTATGGATTTGTCTCGAAAAGTACTGTTGTAATATTATAAATTTATTCGGTTTTATAAATATATTATAATAAAAAACAGTGGTCAATGCTATGTTTTAGAGACCATATTGATGTCTAAAGCGATAACTATTTGTGACCGGAGGGATTACTACATATGTACTCCCATCGTCCAAGTTTATGAGATTTATTTTTGAATGGTTTTGTATGTAAATATAAGATATATTTCATATTTCAATGCAAAATTAGTGTGTTGTTCCTTATACAACTTTTAAATATCCATCTTTACTTCATATTCTCTACATCTATGTATTGAATATAGTGTTTAGTGATACTATCTTATTGGTCTATGTGCTTAGGGGTGGACATTCGGTTTTTTCGGTCTATTCGGTTTTGAAATATTTTGGTTTCTTGGAAATGCCAACTGAATTTATTTAGACAAAAAGAAAAATAGACCCAAATTAACCGAAATAATTCGGTTCGTTGGTTTTCGGTTAACCAAATTTGGGCACACAGGTATAACTTGATACATTGAAGCCAAAATGCAGGAAAAGACATGAGGCCTAAATGTAGGAAACGAAGCAACAAAAAAGAAGAAAGCAAATACTAGTATAAACTTGGTAGGGTCAACGCGGGATTATCTCTATTTGGAAAGGTCTCATCTTTCTTTTCCTTGGACGCAAGCTCCGAACAAGGAATTTGTGGCGCAAGGAATCACAGTACAAACACTAGATTGTGTCTACAGTAATAATTGGATCATCGATTCGAATTGTGGCAATTTTTCACTGAAATTTAAGATTTCGGGCTACCATAAAATCTAAATTACCGGCCAAATAAAAAAATTAAAATTGCTACAATAATTTCATTTTTTCTGTGAAGTTTCGCCGAAATTTCATAATTTTTGGCCGGTTTTTAAACTTTTAGGGCCAGATTTGGCCCAATAACACTTAAGAAAGTCATCTTCTACGAAAATCTGTTGAAAAACCAAATTTTTGAGGCATTTTAAAATTTTGACATAAACACTATCAGATTTTTATAAAATTTATACAAGCTTGGTAATGATCTTAAAACTTTATGGTACTATATTTAGTAGTGTGGGATCGTACATAAAAATTTTCAAAATAATTGAACTTCATTTGTTATCTTTAAAAAATTAAAAATAGAATGAACATAATTGCAACAATAACCTTGTCAGAATTTTATAAATTTTCTCAAATGTGATCATGATCTAAAATTTTTATGAGAAATTAAGAATTATCTCAGTACCATTCTATAAAATTTACAAAAAATTGAACTTTTTGTTCGGTCAATCAAATTTATTTAAGTATTGAACTTCAATCAAATTCATTTGTTATATTATATTTCAAAAATAAAAAGAGAAAGAACATAAATGGTACTGTGCCTTGTAAGAATTTTATAAATTCACTGGAGTGTGATCATAATTCAAAATTTTTATGATATATTAAGAATTTCCTTATCACCCTTTTGTAAAATTTTCAAAAATTTTAAAGTTTTTTTATTGCTAAAGCAAATCTATGTATTAATCATCAGGTTTTTACCAAGACAGAGCACTGTTAGAATTTTTAAAAATCATTTAAGCATAATAATCATCTAAACATTTTATATAAACATTAACATTACATCAGGACCATTCACAAAAAAATTCAAAATTTTCTAAGTGGTTTATACTATTTTTTGATTTTGTTCATGTCTGCGGGTAAGCCTTTTAACAGTGCAATAGTACTATTCAAATTTTTAAAAATTCATGAAGCTTGATCATCATCTAAAAATTTTATGAGAACATTAGTGATGCATCATAATCATGCACCAAAAATTTCAAAATTTTCGAACATGATTTGGACCATTTTTCATTCAGTTCAAAATTGCCAATCAGCTTTTTATCACGACAGTAGCAATATTTGAATTTTTAAAAATTTCACAAGCTTCAGAATTATCTGAAATTTTTATGGAAATACCACCATTTTGTCAGGACTCTCCAAAAAAATCCAAAATGTTTTGTCATCGTTTGACCCACTTTTCTGCTGGTGCAAGAACACCGAAATTTCGGGTTATCCAGTCGAATTTTGGGATTTCTCGATTGCAAATGGACCGGAATTTCGGGCTCCGTACTCCTCTATTTGCTGTTTTCAATTTAAAACTGTGACGATTTCTGATCAAGCTCGGTGTATCAGGATTATCACTCGAGCTAATTAATCCAGCAGAGCAACAGACATCTCATTCTGTAGGCTCACTAAAAATAATTAAAGAAAGAGGTCACGAACCTGTAAAGTGTAAAAGATGGGCGTTTTCTTGCGGTAAGCTCGCGACCACGCCGCGCTGCTCCAGCACCCACTGAGCAAACGAACGAAACATATTAATACCAACGAAATTAAAGTAATAAATTAAACTAGGAGAGTAAATTAAGCAAGCAAGGGTTCACGGCGAACACACAGATCTCGCAACCCGCTCACCTCCTCCTGAGGCGTCCTCGCCTTCTTGGCCGCTACCTCCACGCTCTCCGCGGGGAACGTGAGCGACGTGTTGGGGCTAACGGCTCCTTCACCAGCAACGGCGGACGGGCTTCACCATTAGCAAGAGATCGAGGCGTCGAGGTGGCGCTAAGGGAGTGCTTGGGACGGCGTGGAGAGATCAAGGTGTCGAGACTGCGATGAAATTTGGAGGAGATTCGACTTGCCTAGGCGTCCGACTGAGGAATTTTGCTGCTTAACATGTCGGCTATTCGGTGCTTCGGTTCTATCGGTCTCTAAACTGTAGAAACCGAACCGGACATCAATATTACCAAATAGTATTGAAATAAAAACCTTTTTCTTAGTTAATTCGATTCGGTTCAGTTTTTCGGTTTCATCGAAAAAATACACACCCTTATATGTGCTAAGAAAAAATACATCTTATGAACTTAGACGGAGAGAATAACACAACACAGAGTATTTTTCTTCAAAAATAAGGAGTGTTTTTCTTCAAAAATAAGGTAAGGCCATTTTCTGTGACCAATGCATGTTCACTTAGCAGTCACCACGAATCATAAATTCGCTGAGCCGCTCAAGTTTCAGCGCAAGCTGCTGCTGCGAAGACCACTAGCGCCTTAAGTACTCTGACTGAGCCGCTGACTCGCAGCTGCTCAAGCTGACTGCACTGGCCGGGCTAGCAACCCTTGTCCCGTTTCACTGACATGGATTCCACGCTAAAAAGCACAGGCATTTACCATGTCTTTCCAGCAAGTAGTAGTAGTAGTAGGTTTATACGAGCTCTGCGCGCAGAGTTGCTCTGATCTCATCCGAGCGAACCAACCGACCGACCTGCCATGCATGCATGCAGCTGCGAGGATTTAATGATTGATTTGATTTATGCGCCTTCCTTGACCAAATCTTTGACCCTTTGGACCTCACGGGATAACTCAGTGATGCAATGAAATCCACTGGCAAAGCTGAGCCGTGTCATCCTCGATCTGCCGAGATGCGCCTCGGTGTCGTCTAGCGGACGGTGGCCACACAGCCGCTGGCCGCGAATTACTCTCCGGTTATTTTTATAAGATCTATTTTTTAAATAGTTTTATTTATAAATATAATATTTATATGTAGATTTAATGAAATATTTTTTCTATTCCCCTATTTATTTTCTCGATGCATTTATTCATTACCACTCACATAAAGTATATCTTTCATCTTTCAAGATAATTAAGTGGAAGCATCTAAGTTATTTTTTCTCGTATCTTTCTCAATTTCAACGCAATCTTAATCCTTGTACAAAATCAAAATATGCCTTATAAAATAAACGAAGGGAGTAAGGGTGGTTTTTCTTTCTGTCATTTTCATAGGAATTTTAGAGCGATCAATGTGTGTCTTGTGAAATCCTTGTAAATTTCATGCTTTTAGATTTGATGTATTGTGATCATATCTGAGCTGAGGTCCTATTTCTTTAGACTTTTCTCTAGCTTAAAAATGCTAAAAAAATAAAGCTTGAACAAAAAGATGGCTTTTTAAAAAAACTTTTTTTTTCTTATATAACTAAAAGCTAAATTCAGTGGTGATGTGTGTTTTTTTTTCTTATTGAGTGTTGATTTTAGACCAATAACATTAAGGTTTTAATAAAAATATGTACCTTTACCACATATAAAAACGAATTAATTTTAAGCTGATTAAATCATAAAGATAACTTCATAAAGATAACTTTAAGCTGTAAGAAGAAAACTAAGCCTAACCAAACTCGACCTTAGGCTTGTGCTTAATTTCACGCCGGCTGGGTGTCGTGCTAGGGCGATGCAACAGCAATGTGATTGTTGGATCTTGGATCGGCCTCCCAGGATTTGCCCCCTCGATCTAGCGTGCGTCCGCAAAAGAGCAGAATCGGGATTTTTTTTTACCTCTTGTGCTGGGAACTATCCCATAGAAAAAGAAAGGCCTAATGACATCAAATGTCAAGCTAATTCTTACCCAAAAAATCTACTAAATGGCCTAATAAGATCAAATGTCAAACAAATTCTTACCCAAAAAAACGCCAGTATTAATCATGTATGTTATTTACCTAGATGCAACCATGTTGTGTCATTTTTAAGTTTTTTTTACGGTACACTAAATTCAATGTAAACAATTTATATTTATTTATATTTTCTCTTATAATAGAGTAGTAGAAATATCATCAACACATCAATAACTAGATCTAATTTCTATTGTCACATGTACTACCCATCGTGAAATCTCTCTTTCTTTCTTTTTTTTTTTTCCATCCATCCCGGTCTAACCAGACAGAGCTGAAGACGCTCGTGTCTATTCCGAACGTGGCATGATGAACAGTGCCCTGCACCAACGACGATGCCCTGCCTCTAGCAGCGTGCGTGTCCTGACGGTCAGTCCCTGTGGAAAACGGACGGACGGACGTGATGCGACCGGTCGGTGGCTGGCAGCCTTGCCGATCTCAGCGAATCAGCTCGGCATCAAGATCGGATCGGGTCTCGCCGTTTTCGTCACCCATCGATCTCAGTACTCCCGAATCATTCGCATCCGCCGCTTTTCCACGCGCAGGACAACTCGGCCCTTTTCCATGTTTTGCGTATGCTTCCCGCGGACATGCTTTGGGTTGCACCGTCGAGGAGATCTCAGGCCGCTGTTGTCTATGCGATCAAAATAGGTCCAAACGCAGTGCAGCATGGGACCTGCGTTCACCGTTGATGCATCAAAATGGTTGTTATAACCTTACCGGAATTCTTGCACCCAAAAGGGGACCTTCCATGACCGATGGTAAGCTCCACAGAAAGGAAGCCATGAATTGATTCCAGCTGGTTGGAGGGATGAGTTCGAATCGAATGGAATAGTCTTATACTATTTGATTCCATTGTTTTAGGTGAATGAAATGATTTAGAGTCTGTTTGGCAACAAGATTTTGCAAAACCATAGTTTTGTAAAACCAGGGAATTGTCTTGACATAAAAAATATGGTTTTATCAAACCCCATTGAAACTATGGTTTTTCTTGGAACTCCCAACTGTTTGGCTACAAAGTTTTTGGAAGCTCTCACACGCCAGCGCTCAGAAAATTTTGCCTAAGACCAAAGTTTCCAAAACAGAGAAAAAACCATACTTTTGTGAAAACCATGGTTTTTAAAACAGAGTTTTTTAAGGGCTACCAAACACCTCTTGGTTTCTAAAACAGAGTTTTTCTCTAAAACCATGATTTTGTCTAGAAACTATGAAAAAACCTTGTTGCCAAACAGGTCCTTAGTATCTATAGAGAATATTTCTTAAATTTGTATCCCACCAACCATAATAAGATGGTTTCATTCAACCAACCAAATATATAAATGATTTTCTAGAATAATCTCATATATGTACCATTTGGTACAAGCACTATAACACCTTACACACTCTTAGACACCAAAAAGGACCTGGCCTAGATGTCAGAGATATTGTCACCAATGGAAGGCGCCTCTCTCCCCCTCCATATTTCCCTCCTCACATTTCCGGTTGCTAAAGAATTAAACACTACTCCCTTTGCACAAATTTACAGGATGTATATTTTCTTTTGGTACATAGATCAAGAAGATATTGATAATGACTAGATCACCACTAATTATTATCTCCTAAGAACAATATTCAATGCACGTATGCAAAAAACACATAGTAAAGTTGGATATTTATCGAGATATAGAGGGAGTCCTAACATAATTTAGATTTTCTTGAGGAGTTGTAAATGAATTTGCGTAACCAAAGGTCCTTAGTATCCGTTTGCAAATATGCTGAACCGCGGCTCCCTTTTGCAAAAAAAACGGTGAAGCTCGAACGTAATTTTGATTTTCTTGAGGGGTTTTTTGAGTAACTGGCTAGCTAGAGCTGTCAATGAATTTGTGCAACCATGAATCTTTTTTGCAAAAAAAGGGAGGACCTGTTCGCGAATCTGCAGAGGACTCATCGACGAATTTACGGAACCATGGGTGCCCTTTTGCAAAATAACCGATAGAAGGACCTAAACATAATTTAGAATTTGATGAGGGCATTTTTGCAAAAAAAAGGTGGCAAGTGGCCGCCCTGGTTGCTCGGAAATACCAGGCGCTGTATATGTTATAGTATAGACTAGCCAAGGTCACACGCTACACTACGTTGTGTGGATTTTCGACGTGTGACGTTGTGATTTGCGAAATTTAGGAAATTCAATAGTGCGACACTACGTTGTGCGAAATTTGGTCCGACAGATATTCCTAAAAAACGCGTAACTTTGGTTTTCTATTTTTTATAAAAAAAAATAGGCTGCTAGGAGCCATCAGTGAAGTTGTGGAATTTTTTTTGAGAAAACCGCAGAGGATTTAAACATCATTTAGTTTTTTTTTTGCGTAATTTTGGTTTCCATGATTATTTTTTAAAAAATGAGTCAATAGGATCTGTCGATGAATCTGTGTGGATTACTATAAACCTTCGGCAAATTTGTGTTTTTTTAGAAAACCGCGGATGTCATTTAGCTTTTTTTACGTAATTTTGGTTTTTGTGTTTGTTTTTTTAATGGGTCGATAGGACCTATCGACGAATATATGGACTGCTATGAACCTTTGGCGAATGTGTGTTTTTTGGGAGAAAACTATGGTCGTATTTTTTTGTGTTTTTCGGGTCCATTCTACAAAAAACCACCGAGAGGAGCTAAACGTAAACCGCAAAGGGACCTAAACGTAATTCCATTTTTTTGGAGTTCGTTCCGCTAAAAACCATTGAAGGACCTGGACATAAACACAGAGGGATCTAAACGTAATTTCGGATTTTTCGGATCCTTTCTGTAAAAAAAACCGATCGAAAAACCTAAACGCGATTTTGAATTTTCTGGAGGACTCTCTCGCAAAGACGGTGACGTGACACCGGTCCGTGCGCTCTAAATCTCCCCGCTATATATAGTTTATAGATTTGGACGTTGAGCTTGTAGAACAGTGCAGCTTTCCTCCCTTTGGTCCGGCAGTTTTTGTTTGATGCGCCGTGAAGGAAGATCCATGTATGTGACTGGTGAAGTTCCATTTTCTGGCCTTGTGGAAACCTTCTTGTGGTGATTTGATATTTTTAGAGAGGAAATGAATAGATGGCATGGGATGATCCTTTCTATTCCAAAGGCTGGAAGACAATCATATTCTTGTGGTACATACTCTCATTTTCTACTTTCAAGCAAAAGGAAGCTTAATATATAGATGCGCCATATGTGTGAGCAATTCGGGCAGCGGAGGAGAAGCCAACACTTTTCTAGCCCCATCTTATTTTTCTAGTTGAGTCATTTGTGAACATAATTATAAAAATAGCCGTCTCTCTCACCATGAAAACATCGACATGTGACACGTGTTATCAGAGCCGTGGCTAGCCAGGTGCCTACCGAGCTAGGGCAGGGTAGCTTGGCACGAGCAGCTGCCCTGGTAGGGGCAACTTGGTAGGGTGGCAACAGGATCTACCACAGTGCTCAAGCATGATAGATTCCTCCCACCCTGTTGTAGCTCGGCAGCACTGCTGTGGTACAAGCTAGCGTGACATGTGACACATGACACCTACCAACACTTCTGCGGTAGGGGAGTAGGCTATTTTGCAATTGCGCTTGCATGGTGCTGGATTTGTAAAAAAGAAAAAAAAACGAGGAAGCTAGAAAAACATTGGGTTCCATTTTATATATGTTTAGTAGTTATAACACATACGAATCCTAATAGAACTGTTTTAACCAATCAATTGAACTATTGTTATCCTAAAACAAAAACAAAAAATTCAGGTAGTTGTAAGTCGTAACCTTCGATCTCGAGTAATAGTCTACTAGATAATGACCCGCGTTACGCCGCGGCATATATAATTTGTTTGCTGCGTCACGCGAAATTTTGATCGCTTAATACTTATGGGGAAAACTGTGTAATCCCGGCTTTTTCGTTTTTTAAGGAAAAACGTGTCAAAAATAGTCTAGAGAGAAAAGGACCAAAAATTATTAGAGATGACAACCTTCTTTTGTCGAGTCGAATACTCTATGCGTTCACCGAATAATAATACATGTTCGCAAAACCACCCACCGGCGAAAAATAGTCTAGAGGAAAAAGGGCGAAAAATTATTAGAGATGACAATCTTCTTTTGTCGAGCCTAATACTCTACACGTCCACAACCAAAAATTATCAGAGATGACAACCTTCTTTTGTCGAGTCGAATACTCTATGCGTTTACCGAGTAATAATACATGTTCGCAAAACCACCCACCGGCAAAAAATAGTCTAGAGGAAAAAGGGCGAAAAATTATTAGAGATGACAACCTTCTTTTGTCAAGCCTAACACTCTACACGTCCATCGAGTAATAGTACATGTTCGCGACAAATAATTATTAGAGATGACAACCTTCTTTTGTCGAGCCTAATACTCTACACGTCCACCACCAAAAATTATCAGAGATGACAACCTTCTTTTGTTGAGTCGAATACTCTATGCGTTTACCGAGTAATAATACATGTTCGTAAAACCACCCACCGGCGAAAAATAGTCTAAAGGAAAAAGGGCGAAAAATTATTAGAGATGACAACCTTCTTTTATCGAGCCTAATACTCTACACGTCCACCGAGTAATAGTACATGTTCGCGACAAAAAATTATTAGAGATGACAACCTTCTTCTGTCGAGTCGAATACTCTACACGTTCACATGTTTAAAAAAAACCCGCGGTTGACCCGTTGGCAAATCTCTAAGTTGTTATAAACCTTCGACGAATCTGTGTTTTTTTGGTGACGAAAACTTTTTTTTTGGTTTTTTTGGGCGGCGAAAACTTTTTTTCCGGTTTTTTGGGCAGCGAAAACATTAAGTTGCTATAAACCTTCGACGAATCTGTGTTTTTTTAGTGACGAAAACTTTTTTTTTGGTTTTTTTGGGCGGCAAAAACTTTTTTTCCGGTTTTTTGGCAGCGAAAACAATTTTTCCGGGTTTTTTGGGCGGCGGAAACATTTTTTCCGTTTTTTTTCGGCGACGAAAAATTTTTCCTGGGAAAAACGGAGAAAGGACCCGAACGTAAGAAGCAGGGACCTGTTTGTTATTTTTTTGGACCTGTTTGCTATCCTGAAAAATTAGAAAAGGGCTTGTTCGCGATTTGAGATTAACGGGAGGTTTTTCCGTAAAATACCGCGCCAAGGACCCAAACGCGAAGAAAATTTTTTTTTGTCTCACAGAAAATTACACAGGGACCTATCCGTAATTTCGAAGAAACGGAGGGGCTTTTTCGCAAAATTGCCGGCAACACGTGGACCGGCTGGGAGCTCTCCAAATCCTTCGCTTGTTATAGAGTTTGCCGGCAACACGTGGACCGGCTGGGAGCTCTCCAAATCCTTCGCTTGTTATAGAGTAGATATGACTAGGGGTGCAATCGGATCGGATTCGGTCGGATATCACTCTTTCCATATCCTAAACCATATTTTTTATCGGATTCGGAATCGTATTCGGATAGTACCGGATACGAATACGGCTCAGATAATATCGGTCGCGGATTCGAATCGAATACGGAGCAGAATCGATACGGTATCGAATAATTTTTTGTCGGATATTCCACGAGAATACTTACCACAAGAGACATGTGAACTACTACCACTACGGTCTTTTTAAGTAGTAGTAAAGATACAGACCTCCTCTCTCCTAGTTGACATGTTTTACTAGGCCTTGTAGTGGCGCTTCCTAACCTGACATACTTACAGAATGGGAACAACACACTCGAGAAAAGCGTTAGGACTTAGGAAGGTTAGATGCTAAGCAACCATGCAATTAGGAAAATGAGGGCAAGGCTAGCATCTATGTGAAAAGTACATGTCCCACTCGTTGGGTCATTACCACTCCATAGTCCAAATACCCTTTCTCTTTCCTTTGCTAAGTCAACAGACAAACACATCGTTGCTATGCTTCTACTCCCCTTCTCACTATTCACCAGCTTGCAAAAGTCGCCACCGTCTAATACGCCGGCGGCGATGGTGCATCTCGAAGCTGGCCACCAGGATCCGAATACCAATGCCACTCTGGTACTATCTATCCTATTTTCCCCTTCGATTTGGCTCCTTGGTGGTTTCAATTTTTGAGTTTTAGTTTGGGCTTGTAGGTTCCTAGCCACGGTGGTTCTCCCGGTTCCTCCGCCTCACTTCAAATTGATGTCGCGGCCATGACCAGGAGCTTGGCGTACACGATGGGGCTTAGGGCCTCCTCGTCTTACTGGGATCAGTCATGAGTGCACTGTTCTACCGTGAGGAATGGTGGCCATGAAGGGATGGAGGCAGGAGGACAAAGAATCGGAGAGCGACAGGATGACAAAGGAGGGTCGGCTGCAATTTGGATATCCGAACAAATTACTAGAGGCCAAACGACATTCGGATATCCGAATCTTAGTATTCGGATATATCCGAAAATTTTCTCGGAATATACCGATCCGACGGATAGTGCTCTCCCGAATCCGAATCCGAATCCGAAATAAAATATCTGAAACCGAATCCGAATCCGATCCGAACCTGTCCGGTCGGTCGGTCGGTCGGCAAAAATCCGATCCGATTGCACCCCTAGATATGACCCAGTGCTACACGGGCACTGTTTGTCAATCACTCAAGCTGAATTGGTTACGGAGCAATTTTGCAACATGTCATTAAGATACCGGTTTGCAATCCCATTTATGCTTGTATTACTCAAGCATCATAGCTTTTGAAGGGTGATCCACAACTAAGGATGAAAACAGAGCGAAAACGGATGTAAATATCTGTTGCATTTCTGTTTCCACATTTTTTAATGGTAACGAAAACTAAATCGAAAAACCCGAAAACAAATAGTGATGGAAACAGATATAGAACGGAACGGAGAGAAATTTCACATGAATTTTGTAAGATTTTTTTTAAAAAAAAAACATTTCACTTACGTTAGGGCAATCCCAACCCATAGTTTTCATGAGTGGTTTCTAGAGGAGAGAGAGTGCAATAAATATTCGCTTAGACCTAGTCTCTCCAATGCATAGTTTCTATGTAGAGAAAAATTTAATGATTTCATATATGCATCGGATCTAGGAGGAAAGGGATGCAAATTGTCTAGTTTCTTTGCGCATTGATCTACGGGAGGACTTAGTTTTCTGCATGAGAAACCATTTCCCTCTCTAACCTCAATAACTCTATTGCCATGTCACCAATTTACTTATGTATCAGCTCTATTAATACTATAGAAACTAACTGATATGGAGTATTGGAACTACCCTTACGGTAGAATTCTTTTAAAAAAATCTCCACGTTCCAAAGCAGAATAGTAGTATTTCTTTTATAAGCCCGTGTCTTCAACCTGATATGCGAAAATCGCACGCCACTACATCAATATAGTTCTGAACACATAAATTTTGCAGGAACGAGTACATGACACGATTCATCACAAAATAATAGGCAAATAGGGTGCTAGCGAGTACTAGTGTGGTGCTGTATTGCAGTACTGGTGCTGTTCCGTGCGTCCGAACCCGACGAGACAAACTCCAAATGAGACCTGGCGACCGGTCGCCTCAGCTACCAGCCCAGCCGTATCAAAAGTGATAAATACTGCATATGTCATGAGAAGAATTTTCCGTGCTTCCAGCGTATTTGATGCGGTCAATTGCTTATGTATCACTTAAAGTTAATTTTATCTTTTATATACTACTAATTATATTCTTAACACATAGAATTCACATGTCATATATATATATATATATATATATATATATATATATATATATATATATATTGCAAATTAAAGTGGCATACCATAAACTAATCCTATTTATAGGTGCTCCGTTGTTTCTTGGTAAGAGGATCAGGGCATGGTCACATCGATCAGATGCGCATGCACGCCAGACGGGATACACATGCATGCTTTTCCATGCGCCTGCGCGCGTCACCAGATTGTTGCCCAGATTGGCACAGGTCACGCTCGCAGGGCTCGTCTGACCGATTTGACCATCCCCTCCAGTAGCACCTTTCAACTCTTCGTTTTGTTTCCTTTCCTAACAAATTCGTAAAACTAATCCTGTCAACCTAACAAATTTGTAAAACTAATTCTGTCGTCATCCGTAGAAGCAACGTATCATCTATCATGCTTTCGCATTGTACCAAGACACTGGCTCTCGCAGCGGTACAGTGGCCTCCACTTTGGCAAGCTAGACGACTAGCATGGCAAGATGGGGCCCACAGGCCTCTTGCTCCTTCTGCCGAGTTCCCCAATTTGCCGATCACATCCAAGTAATTAATCAATCTCTTAATTGGTCCTTTTCTTAGTCACTTAATTAATCAATCCTTTAATTAGCCTTGGGCTACCTACAATAGAAAGGGTGCTCATAGGGACTTGCCGAGCTACTGGTCCGACGATTCTTATGTCATAACGTCAGTGAGATGGTATGATACGAAAGCACATATTGTCTACCGTTGTTTTCGTGGTTCAAGATGATGTTAGTTTTGTAAATTTGTTCGCACCGAAGCAAGACTCGGAGAGGTACCACCGCTAGACTAGTACAACTGGTAGTCGCTGTATCCTCTGCATGCGATGCGACTACTGCAAGTGGCTAGCTCGTCGGACGATGCGATGCATGCGGTTGTAGGGACAGCCCGTCGTCCACCCCCCCGACTGTCTGTTCGCCGGCATGGAGGAAAAAGCGACGCAACGCGGTACAACCACGCAACCGTCCCACTGGCAACGGCACCGGCTAGTAAATAAAAGAATGTTCAGATTTTGGGGCGCAGTAACGCTTACTAGAGCTACGCGTTTCTAACACTGATTAGCAGGCCAGCACAGTACCACTCCTTATTAATTCTAGTTTAAGACCTCATGGTCCGCATCGCATCGCATCGCGACACACACTTCACATGACCAGAACTTGGGTGTACGTACGTAATTACAATCTGTGTGTGTGCGCGCGCGCAAATTCAAGTGTGGGGGTAAGCATGCTATCACTGGCAAGCGAGCCCAACGCACGCCCACGCAGTAGAAATTAGTTACTGTTCACCGCTTATTTAGATCTGCCTACCAGAAGATTAGCCCCATTATGGTCGTTGCATAATATTTTTTTTCACTTTGGCTTTACTCCGAGTGAAAATACGAATCTAACCCCTTCTCGATCGCGGAAGTACCGACCGACAATATGTGTCACCTACCGTACTCTTTTACCATAGTATATCGCTGACATGGTAGTCCTCTTCCTACCAAGCTCGAACACAACGACGGGTACTTATCGAGCTCAAGTACTGCGGCACCCCGTGCTGCCCAAGCTTGACACCAAACTCCTGTTGCAATCGCCTCAGCTGCCATAAGTTTGGCCACCTGCCACCGTACATAGGCACGACAGGCGACACATGTCAACGTGTCACATATCACGGTTTTCGCGGTGAGAGAGAGGGCTATTTTTTGCGAATATATTCACACGGGCCAAAATAGACTAAAAAAGCTATGGATTCTACGTATGAAGCAACACGAGATGAAGTATACCGGAATACACAATGGATCGATATTTGGCCCTAGTGGCGAAATTAGAAAATTTTAAAAGTCTAGATAAATCTAATTAGTACCAAAAGCTTATCTGGAAAGACACGGCTTCTCTAATACATGGCTGTGACTAAACTTTACTGTTGTTTTTACTGTTCATCATTGGTGAGCTCCGCAGCTGCTTGGCCCTGCACCGCATGCAGGCGTAGGAGGAACGGTGGCCCCACAAGTGGCCAAGCACCCTGCCGCCAGAACGATCACCACCCCCACGCCTAGGGATGGCAATCTTACCCGATTACCCGTGTACCCGCGGGTAAAAACCCTAATGGAGGTGGGTATGTTCCTTTTTTATTACCCGCGGGTATGTTTATGGGAGCCAAACTCTACCCGACGGGTAAACGGGTATGGGTATGGGGGAGCTTCACCCGTACCCGTTCGCCCAATTACCCGCCACCTCCTATTGACATACGGGCTAAAACAGGCGCTCAGTTGGCCCCTCGATCCCCAATTTGTAGTATCTCATTTCAGTAATTATTGAACTTGACCATATGTGTATTATTTGTCTGCATATATTATTTTAATTATTATTCTTATGTACATTGAAATTTTGAATCATTGATAATCATTCTTTAATCCATAGAATGTTACTAATACCTATAACTTCATCAATAAGATTGTATTAGTGTCATAACTCATTAGCTTCTAGTATCATTTGGTTGGAAAGATTGTTGATGGTAGCGGGTAAACGAGTATACCCGCAGGTATCGGGTACCCGCGGGTAACGGGTATGGGCGAGATTTTTCACCCGCGACCCTTCGCGGGTATACCCGTGGGGGAGATTTTGGTTCACGGGTATGGATATAGGCGAGTACTACCCGTACCCGCCGCACCCGATTGCCATCCCTACCCACGCCACTACGCTCCGTTTTTTTACCGCGGCTAAAAAGGCATCTTCCTCGCTCCAATCGGCTCGCGCGGGTGGGCGCATGCGCACGCAGCGCCCACATGCGCAGCGCAGGGCAGGAGCAGGAGAGGCGAGCGTTTTTGGCGGGTGGCCTGCCGCCCGCGCGACGGCGCGAGTGAGTGGGTGGATACGTTGAGATGCAGCGGCGGCAGCGACAAAACGGGTGGAAATCACCGGTGATTTCGCCGTTCCCGGTCAAACGCGCGCGCGGTCGCGGCCTCGCGGGAGCCAGCCCAGCTCCAGTGCCGTCAGCCGCCGCCTGCCGCTTGCTCTCCGGCACGCACCACCATCAGCAGTCCAGCACCCTCGCCTCCGAGTCTGGTCTGGTGTAGCACCAGCGGTTGGTCGTCGCCACCATCTCCGAGGCACACATAAACTACCGTGCACGAAGATTTTCATTCGAAAGTTGCATAAATATTAAAATATAAAAAAAAATAGATGTTGATTATTTATCCCTTTGTTTATTTTAAAATTTATATAAATTGTATCGAGAGAAAATGTATTGAAGCACTGCTCATACAACCACTATACTTGATACATATGTCACCATGTGTACGTGTAGTTATTTTAGGAGGCTTACGCAGTTATACTCCACAAATAAACAGTGACATGGCCAGAACAAGAGAGGGGTCAGAGGTTTTTCTTTGAAAAAATCTATTTCTTTCTACTACACAAATAAATAGTGGCGTGGCCAGAACAAGAGGGGTTAGAGTTTTTTTTTAAAAAAAAAAATCTATTTCTTTCTTTGTTTTGCAAAAACAATACATTGAAAAATAACAAAAAATGACTTATGTTGTCAGTCCAAATGTAGACGAAGCGCTCTGCTGATATTTCAAATGGCAAAATGATAATGTGATGTCTAACTAAGATCTCTGCCACCAATTCAAATGTCGAGAGGTCCTGTGTCGCCAATTGGATTAGCGATGGAGAACCATGTATATAAAAAATATTACCAAGTAGTCCTTGTGGTTTTTTGGGGAAAAACATCTATATTAGCTATCTATTGAAATAGAGTGATATTTAACTTTAGATAAGGAGAGCAAAATAAAGCATTTTCTATTGCTTAACCGAATAATTCGTTGTATGCATGTAGTGAGGTGAAATGATGTTTCTTGTTTGAATAAATTGAACGAAGCTGGATATAACGTTTGATAATATAGGGGCGAATTGCATGACTCATAGAGTTTGATTTAGTGCTTATGTTCGTCTTGCTGCTTCTATAGTATAAATGGCGATATGAACGAACCACGAACAGAAACTACAACTAAGAAATACTAGGGATGTGTTCTTGTGGATCTCACAATCTCTGCAATTGAAAAAAAAAATAGATTGGACCGACATAAACCTACAATGAACACCACTAGTAGATGGACACCAATTAAAAAGGAAGTTCCTAAAGGATTTCAGTTCAAATTGTCTCATTAAAAAAATACAACCAACTCCTACATCTAGAAAAGAAATGAACCAATGAATGGTACCTGTCGGGGATTGGGAAATTCCTCAGAGCGATTATCGCTTCAAGAATGCCCAAAGAATGACCATGTTTGCCCTTGGACGTTGTCCCAAGGAAGGTCTACGGATAGCCCGGTCTGCAGACCCACCTCGTCCTCTATCAAGTTCACCCCCGAGCATGTTTGCTCGGGAAAGTGCGGCTAACGACCAAGACCGAAGAAGAGCCCCAAGACCGACCAAAAGACTGGGCACAATTCACAAAGAAGACGTGGCATTAATCAAGCTGCCGCCTGGTGGTTCAAGGCCGCCATCCACGCCATTGCATCCACGTCGCAGAGTGCGGCGGTGGCACGGCAATAGCTCACAGACAACTAGAACAAAGAGAGCCCTCAGAATAAATGCTTTGTCGCTCAGAATCCCTATAAATACCTTCTCATGCGAAAAGTTGGGGGTCGGGCCACTAGAGTTTTACTCTCTTGTACGCAAAGACATTGTAATCTATTTTCCACACAAAGAAGGCAACCATCGGACGAGGGTTATTATCTCCCGTGAGAGGTCCGAACCGCCTAAAAACGACTTCGTGCTTTGCGATTGCCTCTGTTGTTTGTCTCGTAGCTCGGAGGACCTCTGACGCTATACCCTCGCGAAAAGGGTCTTAGGTTGATCCTCATTCAACAAGTAAGCTCGACGGGACCGGTTTCGAATCGCCGATAATGGCGCCGTCGTGGGGATCGACTGAGTCCTTTAGCGAGGAATCCCTGAGGATGCCGAACTCTCAAGTCTATTAAGACCTTTGCGTCTTCGGCGGCGTAGAGGACGACAACGTGTGCTACGCCGGCGAAGGCGTGGCCGGTGTTACTGATCCGGAAGGCCACGCCAAATCCATGTTCCGCGTCGAGCAAGTCCTTCGCTCGAGCGCGAGTCTCTTCCCCCGAGCACGCACTTCGCTCGGGAGCTATCTATGTTCCGCGTCGAGCAAGTCCTTCGCTCGAGCGCGAGTCTCTTCCCCTGAGCACGCACTTCGCTCGGGAGCTATCTATGTTCCGCGTCGAGCAAGTCCTTCACTCAGGCGCGAGTCTCTTCCCCGAAAGCACGCGGTTCGCCGAGCTATCCATGTTCCGCGCCGAAGCACGCCCCGCGCCGAAGCGCGAAGTCTCTCCCCGAAAGCACGACTTCGCCGGAGCTATCCATGTTCCGCGTCGAGCAAGTCCTTCGCTCGGGCGCGAGTCTCTTCCCCCGAGCACGCGGTTCGCTCGGGAGCTATCCATGTTCCGCGCCGAGCACGTCCTGCGCTCGAGCGCGAGTCTCTTCCCCCGAGCACGCACTTCGCTCGGGAGCTATCCATGTTCCGCGTCGAGCAAGTCCTGCGCTCGAGCGCGAGTCTCTTCGAAAGCACGCGCTTCGCCGAGCTATCCATGTTCCGCCGAGCAAGTCCTTCGCCGAGCGCGAAGTCTCTTCCCCGAGCACGCCTCTTCGCCGAGCTATCTATGTTCCGCGTCGAGCAAGTCCTTCGCTCGAGCGCGAGTCTCTTCCCCCGAGCACGCACTTCGCTCGCGAGCTATCTATGTTCCGCGTCGAGCAAGTCATTCGCCGGCGCGAAGTCTCTTCCCGAGCACGCGGTTCGCCGAGCTATCCATGTTCCGCCGAAGCACGCCCCGCGCCGAAGCGCGAAGTCTCTTCCCCGAGCACGACTTCGCCGAGCTATCCATGTTCCGCGTCGAGCAAGTCCTTCGCTCGGGCGCGAGTCTCTTCCCCCGAGCACGCGGTTCGCTTGGGAGCTATCCATGTTCCGCGCCGAGCACGTCCTTTGCTCGAGCACGAGTCTCTTCCCCCGAGCACGCACTTCGCTCGGGAGCTATCCATGTTCCGCGTCGAGCAAGTCCTGCGCTCGAGCGCGAGTCTCTTCCCCCGAGCACGCGCTTCGCTCGGGAGCTATCCATGTTCCGCGTCGAGCAAGTCCTTCGCTCGGGCGCGAGTCTCTTCCCCCGAGCACGCACTTCGCTCGGGAGCTATCCATGTTCCGCGTCGAGCAAGTCCTGCGCCCGAGCGCGAGTCTCTTCCGCCGAGCACGCCGCTTCGCCGAGCTATCCATGTTCGCGCCGAGCAAGTCCTTCGCCGGGCGCGAAGTCTCTTCCTCGAAACGCACGCTTCGCCGGAGCTATCCATGTTCCGCCGAGCAAGTCTCGCGCTTGAGTGCGAAGTCTTCCCCGAAAGCACGACTTCGCCGAGCTATCCATGTTCCGCCGAAGAAGTCCTTCGCCGGCGCGAAGTCTCTTCCCCGAGCACGACTTCGCTTTGGGAGCTATCCATGTTCCGCCGAGCAAGTCCTTCGCCACGGCGAAGTCTCTTCCCCGAGCACGCGTTCGCCGGGCTATCCATGTTCCGCGCCGAAGCACGCCCAGCCGAGCGAAGTCTCTTCCCCGAGCACGACTTCGCTGGGAGCTATCCATATTCGCGCCGAGCAAGTCCGCCGGGCGCGAAGTCTCTTCCCGAAAGCACGACTTCGCCGGAGCTATCCATGTTCCGCGCCGAAGCACGCCCCGCGCCGAAGGCGAAGTCTCTTCCCCGAGCACGACTTCGCCGAGCTATCCATGTTCCGCCGAGCAAGTCTTGCGCCGAAAGTGCGAAGTCTCTTCCCCGAAAGCACGCACTTCGCCGAGCTATCCTTGTTCGCGCCGAGCAAGTCCTTCGCCGGCGCGAAGTCTCTTCCCCGAAAGCACGACTTCGCTTGGGAGCTATCCATGTTCCGCGTCGAGCAAGTCCTTCGCCGGTGCGAGTCTTTTCCCGAGCACGACTTCGCCGGGCTATCCATGTTCGCGCCGAAAGCACGCCCCGCGCCGAACGCGAAGTCTCTTCCCGAGCACGACTTCGCCGAGCTATCCATGTTCCGCGTCGAGCAAGTCCTTCGCTCGAGTGCGAGTCTCTTCCCCCGAGCACGCGGTTCGCTCGGGGGCTATCCATGTTCCGCGCCGAGCACGTCCTGCGCCGAAGCGCGAGTCTCTTCCCCGAAAGCACGACTTCGCCGGAGCTATCCATGTTCCGCGTCGAGCAAGTCCTTCGCTCGGGCGCGAGTCTCTTCCCCGAAAGCACGACTTCGCCGGAGCTATCCATGTTCCGCGCCGAAGCACGCCCCGCGCCGAAGCGCGAAGTCTCTTCCCGAAAGCACGACTTCGCCGGAGCTATCCATGTTCCGCCGAGCAAGTCTCGCGCCGAAGCGCGAAGTCTCTTCCCCGAGCACGCGACTTCGCCGGAGCTATCCATGTTCGCGCCGAGCAAGTCCTTCGCCGGGCGCGAAGTCTCTTCCCCGAAAGCACGACTTCGCCGAGCTATCCATGTTCCGCCGAGCAAGTCCTTCGCCGGTGCGAAGTCTCTTCCCGAGCACGACTTCGCCGGAGGTTATCCATGTTCCGCGCCGAAAGCACGCCCCGCGCAACGCGAAGTCTCTTCCCGAGCACGACTTCGCCGAGCTATCCATGTTCCGCCGAGCAAGTCCTTCGCCGAGTGCGAAGTCTCTTCCCCGAGCACGCGGTTCGCCGGGCTATCCATGTTCGCGCCGAAGCACGCCCCGCGCCGAACGCGAAGTCTTCCCCGAGCACGACTTCGGCAGGGGAGCTATCCATGTTCCACGCCGAGCACGCCCCGCGCCGAAGCGTGAGTCTTTCCCCGAAAGCACGACTTCGCCAGAGCTATCCATGTTCCGCGTCGAGCAAGTCCTTCGCTCGAGCGCTATCCATGTTCCGCGTCAAGCAAGTCCTTCGCCGAAGCGCGAAGTCTTTCCCCGAAAGCACGACTTCGCCGGAGCTATCCATGTTCCGCGTCGAGCAAGTCCTTCGCGGGCGCGAGTCTCTTCCCCCGAGCATGTGGGTCGCTCGGAAGCTATCCATGTTCCGCGCCGAGCACGTTCTTTGCTCGGGCGCGGGTCTCTTCCGCGCCAGTTAGTTCCCCTGGACGTCTAGTCCACGTCTAGGATGCGGCAGTTCGAGCATGTCTCGTCTGTCAGTTCCTCGAGCATCTGACCTATGCTTGGGATGCAGCGGCATGAGTCCTCTCATGACCTGCTAGTTAGTTCCCCTGGGCGTCTAGTCCACGTCCAGGATGCGGCAGTTCAAGCTTGTCTCGTCTGTCAGTTCCTCGAGCATCTGATCTATGCTTGGGATGCGACGGCATGAGTCCTCTCATGACCTGCTAGTTAGTTCCCCTGGATGTCTAGTCCACGTCCAGGATGCGGCAGTTCGAGCATGTCTCGTCTGTCAGTTCCTCGAGCATCTGACCTATGCTTGGGATGCGGCGGCATGAGTCCTCTCATGACCTGCTAGTTAGTTCCCCGACGCCTAGTCCACGCTCAGATGCGCAGCTCGAGCATGTCTCGCTCGCCGGCCTCGAGCGCCGACCCATGCTTGGGATGCGGCAGTGTGAGTCCGCTCGCATTCTGCTAGTTGCCTTCTCCCCGAGCCAGTGTTGCTCGGATGTCGCAGTAGTTCTTCGCTGCGAGATTCTTCTCCCCGAGCCAGTGTGGCTCGGATGCTGCAGTAGTTCTTCGCTGCAAGATTCTCCTCCCCGAGCAAGTGTTGCTCGGACGCCGCGGTAGTTCTTCGCTGCAAGATTCTCCTCCCCGAGCAAGTGTTGCTCGGACGCCGCGGTAGTTTTTCGCTGCGAAGTCCCAATCCTCCCTATGAGTCCGGAGGCTTAAGGCGAAGGCCTGATCGAGCAACTTCCCCCTTAAACCTCGGGGGCTAGCTGTCGGGGATTGGGAAATTCCCGTAGACGACCATCGCTACGGCAATGCCGCCAACCGACCATGTTTGCCCTTGGACGTTGTCCCAAGGAAGGTCTACTGGATAGCCCGGTTTGCGTGCCCACCTCGCCCTCTATCAAGTTCACCCCGAGCATGTTTGTTTCGGAAAGTGCTAACCACCAAGACCAAGAAGAGCCCCAAGACCGACCAAAAGATCGGGCACAATTCCCAAAGAAGACGTGGCATTAATCGCATGCGCCGCCTGTGGTCGCGCGCCGCCATCCACGCCCATCGCATCCACGTCACAGAAGTGCCCGGCGGTGGCACGGCAATAGCTCACAAGACAACTAGAACGAAAGAGAGCCCTGTAATAAATGCTTTGTCGCCTGTAATCCCCTATAAATACCTTCTCATGCGAAAAGTTGGGGGGTCGGGCCACTAGAGTTTTACTCTCTCTTGTACGCAGCACATTGTAATCTATTTTCCACACAGCAGTGCAACCACTGGACGTAGGGTTATTATCTCCTCCGTGAGAGGCCCGAACCAGCTAAAAAACGACCCCCTGTGCTTTGCGATTGCCTCTGTTGCTTCGTCTCGTAGCTCGGTAGGACCTCGGACGCTATACCCCTCGCGGAAAAGGGGCCTTAGGTTGATCCCTCATTCAACAAGTAAGCTCGGCGGGGGACCGGTTCCCGAATCGTCGACAGTACCTTATAATGAACTAACTCCTACATTTATAATGCAGCCAGAGGGAGCAGAGTGTTACCTCATCGAAGCAAGGGTGCTGCACAATGCGGCCGAAGGGAGTCCAGGAGGTGTGAAAGCTGCTTAGGGAGGAGGTGGTGCTTGGGAAGGAGGATTCAATGTTGTTTAGCGGGAGGCAGCGTGGACCAAGGGGGTGAGGATGGTGTGGATAACGGACGGAGATGGAGCAGCCGAGGTGTGGCGATCCGTATAATTAACCCATGGTAATGACAGTAACCCTATCATTAACTCTAAGGTAATTACACTGATATCGAGATATTAGCTAATAAAATATCAAGCGAGCTAAACACTTTATCAGTTAATACACCGTATTTAGAGTGTTGTAATAGAAATAATGATTAGAGACCGAAATAGAAACTTTATTACATTCTATTACCACGTAAGCTACATGTCTAGTATCTTAATGATACATAATACCAAAGTACAACAAAATATAATCCAAAACGTACTAAATACTCAAGGACTGATGAAAGTGAAGCACTGCCTATCCAACATCCTAACCCTCTTGGTAGTCCTCATCAAAATAACATTGATCTTGTGGGTGCTCCTCACCCCATGTCTCGTAGACGAGTCTATTGAGATCCATATCCCAACCGGAAGATTGATCTCCAGAACCATTCTCTAAGCAAAGAGGGATTTAGCAAGAGTGGGTACAAAAGCATTCAACAAGTATTAATAGCAAAATGTATTATATGGAGTTTTTCTCCACATCCGTCTCAAGCACTTTTCCTATCCATTTGGTGTGAACCTTTCCTCCAAAACTATTTTCAGAAAATAGAGTTTAATTAGGAAAGTAATGTTGTGAATTTTAATTATCCAAAAATGCTACTAATACTCGTATATAAGACAAACTTAGCTTCCGTAGCCTCCAATCCAGGAGATAGGTATGAATTTATGATATGACCCTACGTAGGTTTTTACCATTTTTTCCATAGCGAACTCAACCGAAGCTGAGAATCCAGAACGTTTATCACTAATCAGGTATTAAATATCTAACCCTGACAGCTAACGAGTAGTGGTGTTCTCTACTGTTTTGCACCTACTTCCAGCTTATCAATTGTAATTCTGACTAATTGTGTAGTACAGTACTCCAATTAACAAAACAGTACATTACTCCGACTAACAATGCAGTAGTGTACTCTGACTAATAGCGGCAGTACTCATTTCACGGCGTTTAATATAGTGCCAGGTCAACCAAAGCTAATTTTGTGTCCCTCACTAGGCCTTCGGCATATCCTAACTTCACACATCTCTTAGTTATCTACTCTTACCCAATATAGAGATCATATCATCATCATAGGACAAACTTTTCTGATCGTTTCCACACACTATGGTTGATACTAAAAATTACGACTCATTGTTCAAATGTAATGGTTTATCCTTATATCATAATTTATATAGAAGGCCCCTATAGCAATACTCAAATATGGCACCCTCTACCCACCTCATATATATACAATACCACACAGACTCCGTTCGTTGGAAGAGCCATTACACGTATTCACAATTCAAGGATTGTACCAGCAGTTTATCGACACTTTTAGTTATCAACAACCAACCACCGCCACAACAGCTCACAAATATCCATCTTTCTAACAACATCTAATTTGAGGTTTTATTTTAAAAGATACTTTTTCATGCATTAATGATATTTGAAAATATTCAAAAATGATTTCACAAATAAGACCAAAGGTAGCTTTGCTGGATTTTGGTCAAAATAACTGTCTATATCCGATTGGAGGTCAGCAGACTGGTTAAATTTAATTTTTGAAATTACGTAAATACCATATTTTAGTGGCCAATATATTTTTACATATTTTAAGGTGTCTAACCCCTATTTCTTAATATTTTAATATTTATAAAATTTACATTGCACTTTTTAAGGCATTATTTAATTTTCTTTCACCGTGATTTAATTAACAATTTGACTGACTAAAATTATAGATTTAACAAATTTTAACTAATTCAACTTTATTTGAATTTTGCACAAATGTAGATTAATTATTATTTTACTTGATTTTCTAAAATACATATTTCTTGTTTTCTCTTTTCTTTTATCTTATTTTTCTCTAATAATTTATTAATTACAACTATTTTATGCGATTACTAGCTTAAATATTATATTGTGATTATTTTCTTTGATTAATTACTTATTTTTACACATTTTAGAAATTTTATTATTTTCCTATTTTTTCTTTCTTTTTTAATTTTAATTTTTTTTTTTTCTCTTTCTTTTCTTTTCCTTCCCCATCGTTATCCTTTCGGCTGGCTTGTGGGCTCTTCTTTCCCTTTTCTTCTCTGACTTCTCCCCTCCTCTCTGCTCTCAATTTTGGCACCACCATCCGGTCTCGCCAACCTATCGACTCGACTGCTGCCACCAACCTCTGGCTCCTCTCCTTTGTCGTTCCCCTTCCTGGTCGCCTTGTGCTCGACCACTTGGGCCCCCACGCGTACGCGTGCTCGCTCGTCTGAACTCCTGAGTGCTTGCCCCAAACCACACTCGCCAGCCTCTATTGGTCCACGTCGCCCCCGCGCATGCACCTCAACCCTAGCCTCTCAATGCTGCCCCAACCACAACTGGGCCAACTCGTCCACGTGCACCTGTCTACCTTTGTGCCGCCGGCTCGGTCTATGCCGCCATCAGCTCCTTGGCCAGCACACCTCTACCTCCCGGCCTCCTCACCTCCCCTATTCGGCTCCAACCCTCGCGCTTCCTGGTGACTCCCTCTCTGGCTAGGGTTTGGTACACCCAAGTTCATTACAATTGCTTATAGGTCTTTGCTTTATTGCGTTCTTTGCTTTACATCCAAGGTCTTTATTTTTCTACGGTGGAAATCTAACCCTTGACTATGATTCTTGAGTATTGCTCAATACCGCGAGCACGGATATCCGAATAGATTTTCACTCTGTAGAGGTTACACGCTTTACCCACATGAGATGATCATGTGTTGTTGCCAAACAATTAATACACTTCCTTTGGTGTGTTGGTGGGGAGATCATGACAAAATCTTTACAAAGCTCTATTTTAACTCAATACTACCTGCTAAGATTTCAATACTGAAGAGTTACACCACCATAGTAGGGCTTCCCTTTTGCGCTATGTGAGTTGATCCGTATAACTAAGACTCACTCCACCACTAGTAGTAGCAAAGTTAAAACATTGCAAATTAATCAGTTAGGTTCGTCTTACTCCAGGCATATGGTTGCATGTTTGACTCAGTTTAAATGTTTGCAAGGTTAAGTCTTTAGGATGACCGAGGCAAGACTTCTACAGACCCTATGTCATTCTGGACCACCTTGACATACTGCACATTGTCACTTGCCGCAATCTAATAGATTACTACCCAAATTGATTACCAAGCACCACATACCATCAACAAGTCAACATCGTTGCATAACAACTCGTCACTACAACTCAATATCATTATGTGACAACACCTGACACACCAATTCCAGAAATATGTTTCATATTCTATTAATCAAGATTAATTTTGACATTCTAAAAGATATGAGTTATACGTGGTACGGCTAAGCATACTAAACACGGTCTAACCAACCTATATTGATTTCTATTATTAACCAACTAGTATGAATCATCCTAGGGTGACAATTAATCAAGGCATATAAATGACAAAGTAGAGTATAATTTAATTGGGTAGATTAACTAGATCCCTAAACTATTTGAAAGCAATTATTCACATGAAATACCATGCAATAATTTGAATCAATCTAGCAATTTTATAAAATAGGGTTCAACATGATTAAAGCATAAGTTGCCTGGAAAAAGTTCTTGTTCCTATTCTGGACCTTGATCTTGGTTCAACTAGTCTTCCTCAGATGCTTCAAGCACTTAAGTGTATATGCGTAACAAGAAAAAATATTAAATAAATACCAAAATAATAAAAAATCTCTAAAAATCAAATAAAATTTATTATTAAATAGATTCTCAATTTTACAAATTTTTATAAATATGAATCGCCTCAATAGGAGCTCGTATGAGGAAGAACATCTCTCAAAAGATTTGATTAAATAAAAAAAAATCAGAAAATAGAAAAATATTTTTTCCAAATTAATCTACACTGAAAAATTGATTATTGTGTCAGCATGACATCAGTGATGACCCAGATCAACCACGGCCCGAGACGTGTCACTAGCGTATGGACTCGGTCCACAAGCTTGCTCAGTCTACCGTGAACCGAGCATACTATGTTGTGCACCAATCGTTGTAAGAAATGACTTCAGGTGTACACTCATCAAGATCAGGGCAGCGATGCATGGCACTACCCAATGCACAACACATAGCGCAATCCGAGCGATTAACTGCAAATCCGAAGACTACGGCTTGTGCATAGGGCGACGGCTACGCGACACGATCCTGATGCATGCGCCAGATCAAACGGCTCACACGCTTAAAGGCTAGTTTGATGAAGCAGGGCTCCTCCAACCATGTTTTTCACTCGAATCTGGGCACGACATCAACTGCAATGGCTTGATGACTTAGGATATAGCGAAAAAGAACGATGGTGCACCCCGGCTTGCAACGGCGAACTCTTATGCAACAAAGACGGCGGCTCGGGCTACGTTAACTGGCGCAAACGACGTGACTTGGAAATGTGAACACGGTATGGGGTCTCGGGCTATCTTTTAAAGCCTTGGTGTCAGTGTAGAGCACGGGGAGACGAGTTGTCTCGACATCGATGTCCAGCTCTAGGACAGCGGTGGATTCATGGGGATGAAGAAGCAGAGTCATTCGCGTGGACGATCAATGGCCACAATGCGTAGCGACATGAAACAATTCGAGTCACACACGATATCCAACAGCTGAGATGCATTAAAATCTTAATTCGGATCTTATTTAATCTCGAGCACACAATACGACTTGATCCGACGGTCACAAATCCTTAGGGTTTCTAGATCAATATCCAATGTTAGATCAAGATTCAACGGTCGACACATAGGGATTCTAGAATGCAGGTCGAGCGCATACAGTATTGGGCTGCCCCCTACACTGTTCAAGAGTTTTTCGCAAAAATTTTCTAATTAAAATAATTCCCAAAATATTTTAAGCCAAAGTAAATAACAAAAATATCAGAAAATTTTCAGAAAAATTCTATAAAATATTTTGTGACATTTGGAACTCAAATAAAATATTTTTGATAAAAGTTTATATAAACTTTCTTATTATTTAAATAGTTTTCACAATAAGCCATATTCAGTAATAATTAATAAATCCAAATAAATTCTAGAAAAATCTAATAAATTCAGAAAATCCATAAAAACTATAATAAACTAAAATAATTCAAAAATTAGGATGTTACGATTGTTAATGATGTAGCAATTTTGGGTTGGCTATAAATGTATGTACAATAAAGCCATCTCAGTTTACTTTTAGCATGTTTACATCAGTTTTGTCCTATAAAAAAGTGTGGGAAAAGAGGAGAGAGAAGAGAACTGACTCTTATTTAGTAGTAAGCATTGCATGGGACTGGGAGTATAGATATAGGTAGATTAGTTATGTACAAGAGAGAGATAATTAATACATAGCATCTAGAGCTAATTTTTGAAGATAGCTATTGTATAAACTGATTTTAATGTTTACTCTAGATGATATAGATAAAAGATAAGATAAATATCTGGTTTGTTATCGTCCTTGCCCTAATTGTTCGATGGAGTGAAGTTACTCTGAAATGGGTTTGTGCGATGCCACGGTGTCGGCTGGAATAGGCTCGGCTGTTTTGGAAGATTATTAATCACGCAAGGAACTTTAATTACTAGTGTAGGCGACGATTGTTTGTTTTCCGAAAAAAAAAAGGGTCCCTGACACACTGCCTCTACTTTGCGCTACACTGCTACAGAAACCCATACCTTAGCCAAGATCCCATTTCATCACAGATCAACACAAAACAAGAGCCATCTTTCTCATTCGCCATAACACGATTTGGTTAGAGCTTAAAACACCATTACAGCCAGCTTTTCGCTGTAAAAGCCCGAGCCCAGGCACGAGCTCTACTGACAGCTTTAATAAACAAGCAGGGAACAACAAACAAATAAAACCAAAAAGCTTAAAGAAATCTGACAGCCCGACCCCACATGTCATCTGCAGCGAGGCCAGACAGGTGGACGCCTCATCCAAGGCGCCAACGTCTCATCAGCTCATCTCCCTCCCCGCTCGCACCCCGACGCATCGACGAGCCGCGATGGCAGGCCCCCGCGATTACCTGCATGACCAAGGGGTAGAAGAGTCATTTCCGCCTCCCCCGCCACCGCTTTAAAACGCTCCCAAAAGCGGGAGCCTTGGCCTCGGCGAGCGAGGCACCGAGAGCGCCGCAGTCGCACTCACACCTCAGACTGAGAGGGGAAGGAGAGGGAGATGGTGGCGATGGGCGCAGAGGAGGAGGAGCGGCGGCTGGACGAGCGGCGCATGCACCAGGGCTGCATGGCCGGCTTTCTCCACCTCTTCGACCGCCCCCAGATCCTCTCCGGCAAGCGCCTCTACCACCCGCCCCGCCGCCTCCTCTCCTCGTCCAGCGTGCGTCTCCTTTCTTTCGTTCTTTGGTAATCATTGCTCCATGGCGCTTGTGATGGATGGATGGTTCCTGATGGGTTTCTTTGTTCTTGTGGGTGTGATGTCCAGGGGTCGGCGACGCCGTCTGAGAGGTCGATGCCGCTGGAGCGGGAGACACCGCTGCCATCGCCGGACATGACTCCGCCGGCCGCGCCGAGGCCGTCGCTGCAGCTGCCGCCGCTGGATTTGAAGGATGGCGGCGCCTGCGGGGCGCCCGCGTCGTGGCGGCTGCCGCGACTGTCGCTGGACAGCCGCGCGGTGGTGGACGCGAAGGGGAAGCTCCGACCGCGCGAGATCCGGACGTCGCCGGTGGCGGCGCCGCCTTCGCCTGGGATGGCTGGGGACGAGCGGCGGTCGCCCAGCGTCGTCGCGAGGCTCATGGGGCTCGAGGCGCTGCCGCACGGCCCCACCGGGGAGGGGCAGCACGCGTCCTGTGGGGGCGAGCTCCGGCGGTCGGCCTCGGAGCGTGTCCCTCGGGACCCCTCCCACTTCCGGTTTGTCGACCCGACCTTTTTCGAGAAGCCGGCGCCGCCGCCTCTTCTGCCGCAGAGGCCGTCGTCCCCGGCGACGGAGGCGGCGCTGCGGCGGTCGCCCGATCCAGCCTACCCCCAGGCGGTGCTGCAGAGGCGGAGCCGCTTCGACGCGCGCGAGGTGTTCCCTGAACCTGCGAAGCGCGTCGACTCAACAACTATCCACGGCGAGATCGCCCTCTACGGCGAGATCGAGCGGCGCCTCCGCAAGCGTGGCATCGCCGAGCCGGCCAGAGATCTCGAGACCCTGAAGCAAATCTTTGAAGCTCTCCAGCTCAAAGGACTCCTCCACCACACCCCTCTGCCATCCGTCTCCTCCGTGCGCAACACGCCGCCTCCCATCGTCGTCATGCGCCCGTCCCCTCGGCCGCCGCAGCCGCTGCCTGCATGGTCGACTCCCGCCCGCCGAGTCCACGTCGACGTCGACCACGTCCGCCGCCCTCGTTCACCCGATCGGGCCGCGTCCCCCGCACGGAGCCCGGTCTCCCCGGCTCGGCGCGGCCCGCAGACCCCGCAACGGCGCATTTCGCGGGCGCAGTCGCCAAAGCACCACCAATCCGTCAGGAAGCTGAGCAACGCCGAGGCGACCGGCGTCCGCTCCTGCATTGCCCGCCGTGCCGCTCAAAACGCTGCGGCGCTATCCGCTGACGACGAAGCCTCGACCAGCTTCTCGGATGGCGGCAGTAGCAGCTCCTTCAGTGCCTCCTCTCGCTGGGACTTTGAGGTAACCCTCTACATATTCTGAAATCACAAATTAGTCCTTGGCAAGAACCATTCTTCAATTTGATCTAACTTCTCGGACCATTCTGCAATGCAGCAGCGGGCTCGTCCCGGCGACCCCAGCACGGACCGCGGCCTGCTCGAGCGGTGCGGCAAGCTCCTGAGCAGCATCCAGGCGTTCACGGCCGGCGACGCGGCCGGCGACCAGCAGCCGAGCCCTGTGTCCGTGTTGGACGCGGCGGCCTTCCTCGCCGACGAGGACTCGCCGTCGTCATCGGGATCGAAACGAGCAATCGACTTCGGAGCCCCGAGCCCAAGGCCGACCACGGTATCCGAACCTGAGGATGACGAGTGGGTCCCAGAAGCGTGGTCCGTGGGACAGAACGCTATCGACCCGGATTTCGCCTACGTGGCAGAGGTCGTCCGGTTGTTCGACCGGATGCGGGACCCAGATGACGTGTACAACGCGGCGGAGAAGCGGCGCCAGCGAGGCCACGACACGTGGCTGCACAGGAGGCTGCTCTGCGGCGTGGCGGCAGAGGTGCTGGACCGGCGGCGATCCGCCTGCCCCTGGGAGCCCGTCGCGTGGCTCGGCGGTGGCGAGCTCCTCGAGCACGTCTGGGCCGTGGTGCAGTGCGCCCGGGAGCCCGTTGCACCGGCGGCGGGCAGCGTGAACGACCTCACCCGCGGCGCCATCCTGCGCGACCTCTCGGCGGATCGCCGTTGGTCGCCCGACAGGTCCAGCTCCGAGGTGGCGGACGCCGTGCTTCAGATCGAGCGGCTGGTGTTCAAGGACCTCGTGGCGGACACCATCCGGGAGCTCGCCGACGGCCGCCTGCCACGTCGGAAACTGGTCTTCTAGTTTTCGCCGCTCCCATGTTAACATCCAGTACTAGTGGGGTTGGAAGCTTAGAAAAATAATAATGGAGTTTTCGTTTCTGTCTCTTGTACTGCTTCGAGCGAGTGATGTAAAATTATTGTTACTGCTATTTACTCCTAGGTGTAACGTTACGAGTAAGACGATGATGAGCTGGTGCGTTTTTAAGCCCTCTCAATGAATGAATTTTAGTGTGTTTTCTTCATATCATTAGGGTTATACTCCCTCATCCAGATCACAAATAAAGTAGTAGTATTATTGTCGCCGGCTTCAAAGATCTTCCCATGTGTTACACTGCAGTACATACATGGTACTCCTAGGCTCCTAGCCCTAGGCATAACTTCTAAGGACTCCTGATCTCCTCTTGCTTTGTTCCCGTACATGCTGCTTGAATGTGCCATTATTTGCGTACCGAGGAACTGCGCAGGGACGGCAGTAGGGCACCATCAAAGAACATATATGTGTTGGATAAAATACGGTATTAGTAATTTTTTCCATTACTTCAAATCTAAGCTTAATTATTAGATAGAGAACACTATTGCTATATAAAGTAAATAGTATCAACTATCAAGAGCATATCATGGATAAAAACCATAGCATAAATATTAATCATGTACTGTATACTAAACTGTCAATCATGGCAATAGACAATAAATAGTGAATAACAACTAGTAACATAGCCCAAATTGTTAAAATTTTGCTTTAAGATGTCGGGCTACCTACATAAACAGGCATCCTCACCACTAGTGACATGATCACTGGCTAATTTGTGATAATCCCACTAACAATCTTACTTATTTTAGAATTCAAACTTACACAACCATCGAGGCTTGGCGCATCCAACGGTGCCCCATTAGGCGAGTATTCTCCGCAGATGTCATCTTGTACGACAACAGGTAGTACCTCCACGCATCTCCGCCGAGAGATCGGAAGGTACTCCTAACCCACATCCAAGGAGTTGCGCATCCAAGAATAGTGCCCTGTAAGTATGCCGCTTGATGCATCGCACAAACCACTGTGAGGTGTCCGCTAGATCACAGATCCCCACCGTAGGTCGATGTCATTAAGGTTGCCGCTTAATCGACGAAAGCAATCCACACGATGTGCGGAAGATGATGTCTCCATGGCCGCCGTGAACATGACACCACCCAAAGTAAGTAGTACAGTACACTTCAGAGGCGCCCCACAGATCTTCGCTTGCATCAGAGGGCATAGATTGTATTCTCAGAATCCTCAGAGCCAAGTCATGGAGACACCATTTTCCTTCGCTCAGAGGCGACACCGAACCCGCATGAACTCCGGATTAAGAGAGTCCACATAAATTAATTTTCTTTAATATCAGTATAGTTTACAATAACAGTTCATGTGTACTGTATGCCTCACCAAAGATAGATATATAGCATGACTACATCAAGGTAACAATAGAATATTGCTATTAGTAGAACGACGTTAGCACTGATCTGTTAAAATGAACATAGAAGGCTACAGTAAACTAACTACAAAACAAGCCAAATATACTATACTAAATAAATTAACTAGGCAAGTAAACAACTCAAATAAATTAATCTCAATTTTCTAAAAATGTAAACTGCTAGATTGTCACGAGTATTCTCACAGCTCAATCATGCAAGGTTCCCAAGATAGTGTTCTCTTTAGCCCCTTGCACAATGTAAATAAACAACAGGGAACAAGAATTACTCGCAGAGCACAACACAAAGTCAATGAAAAAGGTGATACTTGTCAAAGACGATGTTCCAAAAAAAACAATATCGCTGTTGTACTGTCATATGGCACTAGAGAAGCTTTTGAAGGTAAAATACCGCTAACCACTAAATGAGGCAATTCACTAATTGTAGTCTTGAGATACATACAATGCCGAACATGACCATAGGCTCCACTTCCTGGCTAGAGAAAAGGCCGCCATCGATCAAGCAGAAGTCATAAAGAGCATGATACACTAAAGAGGCAACACAATACCAAGTACCACAACCACCAAAAAAAGGCAAGTCAACCACACAAGGCAAGCATTTGGCAACTGGGAGCATTGGAGACACCTCGCTGTCCACGATGTACCTCGAGTTGCTGGCAACCGTCACCATCCTCGGTTCACCTCGGGCTGCATGCGAAACGCGGCATCCTTAAGGTGAACGAAGGCAAATCGAAGCGTCGGGTAACCGAAGACCTCGTCAGAGTATCGCCGGAGAAGAAGAAAACTGAAGGTGGATTTGAGAATGGGAAAAGGGGAAAAAACATGTCGTTCTTCCTTGCGTCTTTAGAAGGAACGCGGATCTAGGTTAAATAGAGCACAGGAGGATTCGGAGAGGGAGCAACGGCTGCCAGAGAACCCGGTCATCGTCGCCGCCGCTCACCTTCTCGCTCTCTGTCTCGCGTGATTAGGGAGCCATGACACCGCTTCAAGCCTCAGCTCATCCGGGTGGGCTAGCTCAGCCCAATAGGTTTTACCGGTCCAGTACGCTAGTTTTTCTTTTTTAGAAATTTAGGTAAAACCCACAACACTATGTGTGATGGCTTCGTCGTGGTTATTGATTGCAAGATGGAATGGTCCTCCTGAACGCCGGCGCCCCGACGGCGCTGGAAAAAATCGTATTCAGATTGTGACTGATGCTAGCCAGGTGCCTGTTTCTTGATCAAGAATCTAACCACCCACGGTAAGACAGGTTTCACCCGGTAGAAGCTTCAGAATGCATTTTCTTAGGCACCACTGTTGCTGGTTGCTGGGCGGCTTGAGTACTAAACGACGAGAAGCATTGCTGCACAAGAAGAAACTAGCTCGCAGCGTGCTCGCCCCGGTTCATAAAAAATGATCCGCGGCCATTTCGTGGATGGGCAATCGGAAGCAAAGCTAGATCGGGCAAGACCAACGGGTATGTGTGGTTAAGCTTTTAAAATTTTAGCTATTGATATCTTTTGAAAAATTTAGATTGGATACATGAAAATTATGTGTAATTCATCTCGAAATGAGCTTTCATAATATTATAATTTCATTAGATTTTCTAAATATGTTATAATAAAAACTAATGATCAAAGTTAAATTTAGAAGGCAGTGGTAATGTCCAAAACGACAGCGGTGACCGAAGTGAGTACATGCCATGCGTGCCAGTGTCCCCAAAATATTAGCAAAGTACCGATAGTAATAGCGTAGAGAGGACACGTCGCGATTAGGCACGAAATTCAAAAACAAAACACACAATTACTTTTATTTAATCTCGATTGCGTTTGCAGGCTGAAGCAAAATATGGAGGGGGAAATGACAGCTCATAATGGCGAGAAAAATAGAAAAGAGACAGTTTTGGAGTTCCAAGCGCGTCAAGCATAGATCTACTTGCTAGCCACAACGACAACCCGAAGAAACGTAGTCCACAGCAGTATACCAACCGGCACAATGATCTTACTCATCGGTCGAGCTGAATGAACACTGCTGCTCTATTCGTAAAAGAAAAAGAAAAAGAAAAAGAAAAAAAAGGTCATTTTTCCACTTAAACAACAGGACGTGTTACACTTTGATATCTTTTCTTGTTTGTAGCAATCCTCGAATCATAGTTTTACGAGATATAGCACGAGCGTACACATCCTCAATAATGAAGGAGACGAATCTTATAGGTAGAATTAAAATAACGACGTTAAAACAACCACGAAGAAAGAGAAAGATTTAGTGAAACTAATCGCAAATTCTTTAAACACAACATCAAAAAAATATAAAATAATTATTGCTCTCTCACAACCTCTTAAACCTTTTAAGACTCTTAGATCCATACCCTAAATAAGAATCTAGTACTAAAGAATAATCTAAACTTTATTCTCTCATGCACATATTTTTCTTGATTGGTTGGGTTCTTCATAATGACAGCTCATAATGACTTAAAAGGTTTACTCTAAAATCAGCTCATAATCAAGACTGTCATAATGACAGCTCATAATGTGTAAAAGACTTGCAGTTTCATAAGATTTACTCTAAAATCAGTGATATAGCTTAGTGGCAGCAATGGCGACAACCATAACTCCCCGGGTCCACGCTCCATTCATTCGCTCATTCAGCCGCATTGCACGCAAAGACCATTACCACATAGACTCACATACTGCAGAGACCAACCAAACCGCCATTAAAGCGCTCTCTCTCTCTCTCTCTCTGCTGCCACTGCGAGCACTGAAACACAAGATGGCGAGTTGGCGACGGTGCTGAGCCGCTGCTGTGGCTGCCTGGTGGACCCCGCCGAATCGGCCGCAGCCCAGCTGTCGCGCGCCCCACCGACGCCGTGTCCCCCCGCCGGAGAGCAGTGTGAGCCCTGTGTGGGCCGCGGGTCCACTGACGCAACGGCGCCAGCCCGTACCTCACCTCTCTTGGACGGACGGGAGCGGCGCACGAGGACGTTTAGGATTCTCTGCCGCGCACCAGGACGGCCGGCCGGCGGCCTTGGGACCTCGCTGTCGCCGGACGCATGTGCCGACGGCGGCTCGATTTGCATGTCACGGAGCAATAAGCCAATGACGAACACGTGACTAGGTACGGAGGTATAGGGCAAGGTTTAAAATTTGTTTCCGGTTGACATCTCGGAGTTAGCTGGAATCTAAAGTTTTGTTGAGATTTTAGAATTTTAGATAAGTTCTAGAAAAAATATAAAAATAAAAATTTAAATCTGGATTTTTTTTTAACTAAGATTTCTGATATTTCGGAGAAATTTCCGAAATTTCGTGCGAAATTAATGAATCTTAGCAAATTTCAATCGAACGAAAAATAGTTCAATCGACGTCAAATTTTTTGTGGATAGTCCTGACACATCATTAATATTCTCATAAAAATTTCGGATAATTATCAAAATTGAGAAAATTTTAAAAATTATGACAGTGGTGCTGTCCTCATAACAGGCTGACCGGCAAATTTGAACTAAATGAAAAGTAGAATAAACCACGTTATAAAATTTTAAAAATTTTTGTGGATGGTCTTGGTGCATCAATAATATTTGAATAAAATTTTCAAATGATGATCAAGTCTCATAAATTTTAAAAAAAATCTGAAAGTGCAACTGTCCTCGTAAAGGCCCTACCAGCAAATTTCAACCGAATGAAAAATGATTCAAACTAAGTTAGAAAAATTTGAAAGTTTTTTGGTATGATCCTGATGCATCATAAATGTTTACATAAAATTTTCATATTATGATAAAGCTTATATATTTTTAAAAAATCTTGATAGTGGTACATCTTTATAAAAGCCTAATGATCAATACATAGATTTGCTTTATCAATGAAAAAAAGCTTAAAATTTTTGAAAATTTTACAAAAGGGTGCTAAGGAAATTATTAAACTCTCAATAAAATTTTGAATCATGATCAAACTATAGTGAATTTATAAAATATTTAAAAAAGCATTTTACCATTTATGTTGTTTCTATTTTTTATTTTTGAAATATAGCAAATGAAGTTCAATGCTTACATAGATTTGATTGAGCAAACAAAAAAGTTCAAAATTCTTGAAAAATTCTATATGATGGTACTGAGATAGTTACTAAGCTCTCATAAAAATTTTGGATTATAATCACACACGAGTAAATTTATAAAATTCTAACAATGTTATTGTCTCGAGCCTGATTCGTTCTATTTTTCATTTTAAAAAATAACAAATGAAGTTAAATTATTTTTTTATTTGACATTAAACTACTAAATGTATTATAATTAAATTTTTTTAATCACGATCAAGCTTGTATAATTTTATAAAAATGTGATAGTGCTTCTGCCGAAATTATAAAACATCACAAAAATTCATTTTTTAAGCAAATTTTTACAAAAATTGACTTTCTTAAGGATTATTGGACAAATATGGTTAAAAAAAGTCAAAAGCTGGTAAAAAAACTAGAGATTTCGTGAGATTTAGTGAAATCTCACCAAAATTTCTGAGATTACTATAGCAATTTAGTTTTTTTTTTTGCTCAGCTAGGATTTTGGATCTCATGCCTAGCTGGAATCCGAAATCTCGGCTGAGATTTTTGAAATTTTGTTGGTTTTTCAAACCTTGGTACAGGGTTGCCAACTTAAATTTCTAGGAGTACTGTTATTATATTATATTAAAAGAATAGAGAGACACGTGAATTGGCCCCACGGTTGCTTCACAAATCGCAACTATTACGCCTAGGGTTATCGATACTATTTTGATCTCAGATTTCGATGAGCCGACAGTACCAAAATTTCTAAATGAACAAAATTTGTGAAAATCCAAATGGTTTTGAAATTCAAACAATTTTGAAATCTCGTCAAACCACAGAGCGAAATTCAAACAAAAAGGTCAAGAACCACTCAAAAAGCGATGAATTTCAAGCGGTTTTCTCAAAAATCGGTGATACGTTAAAATTTTTGGAAAAATATAAAAATTGCAAAAAATGTTGTCAAATTTGTAAAAATCCAAGAAAAGCCCAAAAATAGAATTTTTTAGAAATATATAAAAAATAAGGAAAAACAAGAAATAAATTTTAGCACCATTTTTCCTAAATATGAAAAAAATTTGGTACGATCTTTACTATATTTTAGATAATTGCAAGTTGTAAAGTATGTATTTAATAATAATATATCAACAAATAATTTTTCATTTCAATACTACTCACATATCAGTCTAACAAATGCAAAAATAGGCATTCACATAATCACATACCATTACCATTTATATATCAATACTATTTACATTTCAATACCTTTCATCTGAAGTAGTGAATTAGGCATAGCTTTGTTTTTTCAATTATCTGCATTTTTTTTGCTTTTCTATTATTTACATTTTGAATGGCTCAAAAACATCTCTAAACTTCTTTTTTTTATAAAATATTCACACCAGAGTTCATAAAAGTATTAATACTAATTTTAGGGAACTTTTGGATAATTTTTTCTAAATTTCCCAAATATTTTGAATTTGAATTTGAACTTGAGCAGTAAACCGAAAGAAATCCTTTTCCGAACCGAAGTGGTACAAGTGAATTTTGTGAATTTGAATGGTTTTTGACGAAAAGTGAAACCCTGATCATGACATAAATATATGGAAAGCAAACATATGCTCCCTCTATTTATTGAGTACTGGTTATTTTTTATTAAAATTTACTTTCATAAAGACTCATATTAATTCAAATGGCGTAATATGAAATCAAACTTTATTTCCTAATATTTTCAGCACACTAAAGACAATGCTCGCTTAGGGAGGGTAAACAATACCATTTCGACCTCGGTTTTTGATGATTCGGTGGTACTAAAATTCGTGAAAAACCGAATGTTTTCAAAAGTCAAACGAATTTGAAATATGATCAAACAATAGAGAAAAATTCGAATAAAAAGTTCAAAAATGCTCAAAAAGTGACGAATTTCGAGCGGTTTTCTAAAAAATCAGTGATAAGTTGAAAAATAGAAAAATGTAAAAAAAATTCTGTTAGGGAACTTTTCTCCAAACTCCTTTTTCAAAAAAAATCACACTAGAGGTCATAAATCTATTAATTAACATTAATTTTATCAAACTTTTGGTTATTTTTTAAAAATTTCTTGAATTTTTTGTATTTGAATTTGAACTTGAGTGGTAAACCGAACGGTATGCTTTTTCGAACCAACGCGGTGCGAGCATAATTCGCAAAATCTGAGCAGTGTTTGATGAAATTTGAAACCCTGCACATAGGTACGCAGGCCACTATACTAGTTAGTCAAAGTGTCAAGTATATGAAATGGGAATTGAGATGGTCTAGACGTTAGATGCATCGAGACACCTAGCCCACTAAGACACTCCACGTCTCACACCTCCCAATCCCCACTCCATTTGGTTCTTCCTCTCCCATTCTTCTTCATCCTCAACACCTCCACACCTATATCCTAACTCCTCACTCCTCTCTCGATATCCCATCTAGCAGCTCGTCGGTCGGAGTGGTGCCCCTCTTTCATGGTACCTCTCCTCCTTTCTCCATCTCTCAAACATGGCTATACTAAGCTCCAATCAAGCTGTTGCATGTGTGATCCATTCGTGCTCGAGGGAGGTGTTCTGCCATGGCTGGAGCTCACTAGAGATCTCCTATTTCCAAGGAGTGATCGAAACTCACTGGATTTGTTGCTGCCACGATAGGAGGTCGCTGGATCTAGAGGAGTTAGTCCCCTTTCCAAGGAGAGATCAAAGCTCATCAGATTTGACGGGATCACACCGGATCTGGAGGAGATAGGGTGTTGATGACGAGTGGACGACGTGACGTATGAGGGTGCTATGGGCCGCATATGCTCGCCTCGTGATGGATGTGAGATCGCCAGGGATGGGGATGGTGGTGTGGACTGGTCTCATCCCTTTCTCCTCTATGATTATCTTGAAATGATGACATTGATAAGTTGAGTTGTTACAATAGTTGTTTTTGAATGTTATAGCACGAAATATCAAATGGTGCAGATGTTTAATGGTTGCTTTGTTGTTGCAAAAAGTTTTAATTTTTGTTGCAATAGTTCCTTGTATTTGTTGCCCAAGTAGTAAATTTGTTGCATATTTTTGTTCTTTATTTCATGTTTGTTGCATTTGAATAAAGATTTATTGCAAAGTTACGAACTAAGCGTTGAGCTTATAATGTTTTTTATTGTTTTGAATCTCATTGTCATACATTCGCTACCAAGATTACACTTCCCAATCTCTATTTTTCACGTCCCAGCTTCTCCCCCTTCGGTGGTATATCTCTGTTGACTGGAGAAAGCGCATCATTGCAACCATGCACCTCCCGCTCTTTACTCCCTAGAAAAGCAAGGAAAGAGTGTCACAATGACCAACGGCTGGAGGAGCGAGGCTCTTTGCGGGTGCACTTTTGCTTTGTTGATTTTTTGTGTTTGTTGCGTAGGGAGCAATTGTTTTGTTGCAAACTTAAGAACTAATTGTTGCACCAGATGGAATGATTGAGATAGATGTCTTTGAGTGAGATCCGATAGTTTGGAGAGAGCGTGCGATGAAAATACTCCCATCGTACGTCTTGGTGTTGGTTGCTCCCATATGAAATGGAGGAAGTAAATGATTGCAATTTTCAAAGAGTACCTCCTATGGAAATGGCAAAAGTAATTATGTGGAGACCAGCTCATATGGTGTAATGGCAAGAATTAAAAGCTTGCAGGACAACTTAAAGAGATAGTAATGCATTGGAGTGTTAATGTGTCTCTAGTTGTCACTAAGGTGACGTAGAACACTCTCTCGCCTTTTTAGATGGCTTAAAACAAATGGAACCTTAATTTCTCTTTGGACAAATAAATCCTTAGGGCACTCCTAGTGCGGATACAACAAAGCCATATCTAATGTCCTCCACACCATTTAGAAACAATATTAGATATAATCTCAACAGTGCATAGTATCTCTAAGTGGACCCAAACAATAAATGTTCGTTTCCTCCCACGGTGCCCCTCTCTCCCCCTTCTCTCATGTTCCCTCTCTCCCTCTCCTCCCACTCACTCTTCCCAAGTTATCACCATCAGTAGCACTGGGCGCCAACCTTATCTCACCTTCTCATGCGACTCGTCTCCTCCACCAAGGCCTGCCCTCCACCCTTGTCTCCCCCTCCGTCGCCTCCTCCAAATCCAGCCAGATTTGCATTGCTAGCGCCCAAATCCTACCAGATCGAAGAGCTCTGGTGGGAAACAAGGTAGGGTGAGGTTACGACGTGCGGTGTGGCCCGAGAAGCAGCAGCATGGGAGAGGAGCTATAGAATTGACGTCCATGATGGTAACAAGATATTAGACTAATTTGTGACAATATTACTTTATAATAATTGATAATTTATAAAATCTAATCAATTGGATCAAGATATATTTGAGAGAATCAATACTCAAGAATGCTTACTGAAACTACAACAATACAGACTACAAAAGCATATAAATAGAGACTACCAACAACAGTTCCAATGCTAAAAATAGACAACAATACCATGAACAACAATAACAGCCAAGCACAAAAAGAACAGTAAACACAATGAACATGAACATATATCTAGTAGCATTTAACAAATGATACAATTGAACTAATCAAGTATTGCAAGATGTAAAGGATTTATTAATATTGTCACAAACAATCTAACCAGCCCAACTCCTAATCGAATAATGCCTCCCCACATGCAAGGTCCCCAAGACAACTAAATTCACTACTACATAATGGTACATCACTATCGCTTCATGTGGGTCGGTTCTTAAATTTTTAGAAAAAAACGATTGTGATAGATGACTTAGGAGGGGTAGTAAAAATAATCACTATCGGTTCTGAGGTTAGAAGCTATTGTGATGTAGCACTGGACACATCACAATCGCTTCTTACGTGAGAAGCGATAGCGATGTGCATTATAATTGGAAATCGGTATTCGGTGCTTCACGGGGTTAAGGGGAGGAGAGACGCATTATATATCAAATGTGATCATACCACCACTAAAGTATGGAATCTTATAAGAACTCGAAGTTAAGCGTGCTTGGACGAGAGTAGTAATAGCATGGGTGACCTCCTGGAAAGTTCTTGTATAGTGTTAAAAACGTCTAGATCCAAAATTCTAAAGTCGAGCATTCTTGGGTGAGAATAGTATTAAGATGGGTGACGTCCTGAGAAGTCCCCCTAATTTAGTATTTTTAAACTGTTAGCTAGCCAAAAAAACACCAATCTAGTAGGGAGAATATGCAAAAATGGCACACCCATATGAGGGTCATCACAATTGGTTTTATGTGGAACCGATTCTGATGACTATGTCATCACAATTGGTTTATGAAAAGAACCGACTGTGATGATATCTCTATCACAATTGGGCCAAAACCGACTGTGATAGTTCATTCTCATCACTATCGAATGACTTTGTATCGCCACCAGAACCGACTCTAATAATAAAAAAGAACCGATTCTG
The DNA here is from genome assembly GCA_036346375.1 of Guadua angustifolia. NCBI lineage: Eukaryota > Viridiplantae > Streptophyta > Magnoliopsida > Poales > Poaceae > Guadua > Guadua angustifolia. Next base: position 45,851,717 of record CM070517.1, on the reverse strand, counting down.
ATGTACATTTTTGTAGTAGTGATTGTCTAGCCTCTTTGCAATATCAATAAAGAAATTAATCACAGGGAGATGATTATACTCATAAAGCATCAATTGAAAAGTCAGTGTAGCTAACACTACTTAGGGAGGAGGCGGCGGCGACGTGCTCGGGGGAGGAGACGCTGGTGACATGCTCGTGGAGGAGGCGACAACATGCTCTGGGAGGAGGAGGCGACCACGTGCTCGAGGGAGAAGACAATGGTGACGTGCTTGGAGAGGCGACATCGACGTACTCAGGGGAGGAGGAGGCAACAACGTGCTCGAGGAGCAGAAGGCAATGACAAGCTCGGGGGAGGAGGCGAGACGACGTGCTCGATGGAGGAGACGATCATGATGTGCTTAGGGGAGGAGGAGGCGGCGACGTGCTTGGAGAGGAGGCCACGATGAGCTTGGGTCAGATGAAGAAATAATGTTGTATCATTTTGTAGTAGTGACTACTGATGTAGGAGTATTGGTAGTGCCTTTGGCTGTGTTGGCGTGATAGAACATTAATTTCTCTTATTTTTGTTGTAAAGCGACGACGACCACGGTAGATCAAACACAATACATTAATCGAATAATAATTAGAACAATTACAAGCTGTACATATGATATGGAGATACTAATACTTTTTCCTTTTTATTTGATTTATTTTCTTTTCTGATGGGATACTATATTCACTACAGGAAAAGTACTTATTGTCCACAGCCAAATATATGGTAGACGGCCAAAATAACCCGTCGACCAAAACTAGATTAAGGTTGACGGCCAAAGAATAGCCCTCGACCCTAAACGGAAAAAGTGCGCCAAAACGTCCCGCCATGAAATTGGCGTACTGTGGAGCATTAGGGTCGACGACTAAAGAATAGTTGTCACCATAATTTATGGTCGATCGCCAAATGTGAAAGGGCCGTCGACTATAACTAGGGTGGACGGGACTTTTTCTGTCGACCATATATAGGATGGGCAGGATTGTTTGTTGTCGACTAGGGTGGGCGGGATTTTTGGCCGTCGACCATAACTAAATGGCATATACCTCGCCCGCATCGCAGAATCCCCATTCGATCCATTTTTTCAATCTAGCGCATCCGCCGCCGCCGCCTCGTCGCCGCCTCCTCCTTGCCGTGGTGGCCGTGCGCCGCCTCCTCACTTGTCGGTGGCCGTCGCCACCTCTTGCCACTCTACGCCTACATATAAATGAACAAATACACGGATCACGCCGTCATTGCTGCTTCTTCTCCTTTATCTCTGCATGTGCTTGCGGATCTGGCTCCGTCCGCCTCCTTCTCCCGACGCGAAGACCCAGCAGGACAGGTCCAAGATCTCTCGGCCTTTTCTTCCGCCGCCTTCTATTCCATTTTCTTGAATTTAGGTGCTTTTCTTTTCGAGTTTGAAGAGCTATGGATGCATTTGTTTCGAGATTTGCGATTCCGCTTGGTTCAATTCTTGCATTTGAAGTGTAAACCGATAAAATTTCTATCATTAATTCAATCTTGAATGGAACCCATCTCTCGATGAGATCGGTGATCGGTAGAACTAAATGTGAACCTTGTATACATATGGAGTAACAATTGCATAATTTTCTTGATTTCATCGTGTCAACATGCTAATTAGGACTCTTGGATTCAAACGGGTAGTCGCTAGTAATTATTTACCACACCAGAAATCTAGGAGCACTCAAATCTTGAATATCGGAGAACCACCCTAATAGAATTCATTATTTGGTTCCAACAGGGGCTGAAATCAAGGTATTGTGTTATGGGTTATGATCAAGTGTATTATAGGAAACATAGAAACAGGAAAGAATAATAGAGGAAGTTTAGTAATCTGCGTTTGGGCAATAAAAAGTGATTGCCTTAGTAGTATTTGAATTAGTTTCCATCAGAGTAGTATTCGGTTAGGAAATAAAGTCCTAGATGGATACCTGATCCTTAGAGATCAAAGGGCTAGGCTTATAAATGTAAGGAGAAAATCAATGAAAAGGACATGCTGTTTTTGGTGTCGCAAATTACCTCTAGCGGTGTCTTCCGTATAACAAGACCGGTGGCTCCGTTCGCCAATCCTTGTCGTCAGCCACGGCGGCGTCGACATCCACCGGAGTTCGTGCGGGTCAACGGCCTGGCACGAGACTCTACAATCTTACTCATAACAACTTGGTATCAGATTCATCCGATCCTGAGCCCATGGAGCCGGCCACCATGGACGAGCGGATGGGCAAAGTGGAGCTGTCCATTGAAGAATTGAAGAATACCCTGGGGGAGTTGCTGGCCATCTCCAGGGCCTCGCAACACTCCACGGGGAGACCGCCAGTCACCTGACATGGCGGACTTCAATCGGCGTCCCCAGCCGTGGCCGGACCGTCGCGATCCCCAGGCTCAGGCGGACCTACCAGGGGGCCTCATTCCGACAAGCAGCCGTCCAAAGACGGCCAAGCGCCATTGAGCGGGCTCGTCGTGAACGACAACCTTGGGAGGCCGGTGGCTACATGGGTCCCCCAATGGATCGCCACCACCATATGGAGGAAGGTGATCACGGCCAGCAGCGGCGTTGGGCAACCCGCACTTTTGTTGGATCTTCCGAGTTATGATGGCTCCGAAGATCCGCTCTCCTGGCTCCGGCAATGCGAGCGTTTCTTCCGTCTTCATCAGATTCCTCCCCATGAGCACGTCGATTTCGTGGGACTTCATCTTCGCGGCGAAGCACAAGACGTGCTTGATAATTGGATGCTTGAAGCCGATCTCCTGGGAGGACTTCTTCGATACGTTCCTTCAGCGCTTCACTCGGCGGGCGAAGCGACCGGCTGGCGATCTGGTGAACCTCAAGCAGAGCGCCAGTCGCATGGATGATTACGCCCGCGAGTTCCAGCGCCTTCTTGCCGAAGCTCCGCATGGCAGGCGGACGGTGGAAACCTTCCACATAATTTGTCGAACAATCGCGGTGATGTTCAATGAGGCGCCCGAGATTTGGCAGAGGCCATCTGCTTCGCCCGTGATGCCGAGGAGCGCAAGGATCTTTGGCTGGCGGAAGCAGCGCAGGGACTCGGGCCTCATAGCCGAGCTCGTGCACGTTCGTGAGCGCCCCCTCCTCTGCTTTCGAACTTCGGTGACGGCGGGATCCTCTCAGTAGCAAGCGGTCGGTGGAAGCAGCGGGACATCCTCGACATCTGCCCGACCTGGCCATTCCGCACTCCTCCTATTCGGGAGGGGCTAGCAAAACACGGCCGGGTGTCGTGGCGTATGAGCTTTTCCCTTCGAGTCCGGCTCAGCGCGGACCAACTGGCCGAGCGAAAAGCAAAGGGCTTGTGCTTCCACTACGAGGAATTTTATTCCAGGGGGCATCGTTGTAAGCGACTCTTTGCGATTGAAATCTGTAGCCCTGAGGATGAAGACGATCACTCTGCAGAGCTTGACGCTGATCCGACTGAAGAAGATGACCCCAATGGACCTTCCTTGTCAATGTTGGCCATGATGGGGCCCAAGCCGGGAGGTACCATGCAATTGGTTCTGACTATGCGGGGATGTTCTCTACGCTGCCTCATCGACAGTGGCAGCACTCATAATTTTCTTAGCAGTCATGCCGCCACACACATGCCCATGGGACAGCAACCGGGACCTCCACAGAACGTCAAGGTGGCTAATAGTCATCAACTCCCTTGCCTTGGGTATGTGCCGAATGAGCTCTTCACTATTGCTGAACATTCTTTTACCGCCTCATTCCTGGTCATTCCTTTGGATGGATTTGATGTCGTTCTTGGGGTACAGTGGCTTCAGACATTGGGTAATATTCACTGGAATTTTGTCACTTTGACCATGTCTTTCCTATATACCGGCAAGGAGGTCATTCTCCATGGATTGCATGCTGGGTCGCACCCTCATCTTCTGGCTCTTTCCGGGGAGCAACAGTTCGTCGCCTTGCTTACGGAGTTTCAGGACATTTTTGCTGAGCCTCAAGGATTGCCCCCTGACCGTCCTTGCAATCACCGTATCTGTCTCAAGGAGGGCACGGATCCAGTGGTGGTCAGGCCGTATCGGTACCCGTACCATCAAAAAGATGAGATTGAGCGCCAATGTGCGGCTATGCTCCACCAAGGTATTATCAGGCCTAGCCGTTCACCATTTTCTTCACCAGTTTTGTTGGTCAAAAAGAGTGATGGCTCATGGCGTTTTTGCGTTGACTACCGTGAGCTTAATACCCGCACGATAAAAGATAAGTTTCCCATTCCGGTGGTTGAAGAGTTACTTGATGAACTACACGGCGCCACGATCTTCTCCAAGCTGGACCTTCGTTCGGGGTATCACCAGGTGCGGATGCATCCAGCGGATATCGAGAAGACGGCTTTTCGAACTCATCACGGCCATTATGAGTTCTTGGTCATGCCCTTCGGCCTCTCCAACGCACCGTCCACATTTCAGGCCCTCATGAATGAGGTGTTACAGGACTTTCTGCGGAAGTTTGTGCTCGTATTCTTTGATGACATCCTTATTTATAGCCGTTCCATGGCCGAACATCAGGAGCATGTGCGGATGGTTTTCGAGCATCTTCGCCGCCATAACTTATTCTTGAAGCAGTCCAAGTGTGCTTTTGCTCAACGTCAGTTGTCCTATTTGGGTCACATTATTTCGGATGCCGGGGTAGCAGCAGATCCAGCAAAGTTGCAAGCCGTCTCGGCGTGGCCACAACCTTCTACCATCACTGCCTTACGAGGATTTTTGGGGTTAACCGGCTATTATCGCCGTTTCATTCATAAGTATGCTGATATTGCGGAACCATTGACAGCCATGCTTCGCCGCAATAATTTTCACTGGACGACCGGAGCAGAACAGGCTTTCTTCCTCCTTAAACAGGCCCTTACTTCAGCACCGGTACTCACTTTACCAGATTTTTCAGCCCTCTTCATTGATGAATGTGATGCATCAGGACACGGTATTGGGGCCATTCTTCAACAGGGAGGTCACCCAATCGCTTATTTTAGCCGCCAACTGGCAGCATATGAACGTGAGCTGATCGGATTATCTAAGGCTGTTCGGCACTGGCGTCCATATTTGTGGGGTCGCACCTTTGTGGTTCGAACCGATCATGCTAGTTTGAAGTTTTTATTGGAACAAGCCCTCATCACACCACCTCAGCAGCACTGGCTTAGCAAGCTCATGGGGTTTGATTTCCAAGTTGAATACAAGCCTGGGAAGCATAATCAAGCAGCTGATGCCTTGTCTCGTCTGGATGTTGCTACTCCTACCTGCGCAGCACTCTCCAGCCCACACCTTCTGGTGGCCGACCAATGGCTGAAGACTCTGCGGGAAGACCCTGAAATCCGCAGCAGATGCGCACAATGGTCTTCCTTGAATTCCACTTCTTCTGCTTCGGGTGTTTGTGCCTCCAACCTGCCTTCCGAGGCACACCAACCACAGCCAGTGCTCCGCCCAGCTTGCAGCCAGGACAGGGTTTCACAGGACCAGTCTCCACCGGGTGTTGACAGGCAGAACAGGACGACCACCGCGTCAGGGCCGGTTTGGCGCGTCTCGGATGGCTTATTATACCGCAATGATCGCCTGTTCATCCCAGCAACTTCTCCTTTGGTGGCCGAGATTGTTGCCACCGTCCATGACTTGGCGCATGAAGGCGTCCAGAAGACTTTGCATCGCCTGCGTCAGCACTATTTTTGGCCTCATCAACGACGTGCTGTGGCGGCTTACATTGCGCAGTGCCAACCTTGTCAGCGCAACAAAGCAAGCACCTTATCCCCGGCCGGCTTGCTGCAGCCCTTGCCTATTCCGCATCATATCTGGACTGATATTTCAATGGACTTCATTGTCCGGCTGCCCAAGTCGCAAGGGAAAACGACGATTCTGGTGGTGGTCAATCGACTATCTAAGTATGCACATTTCATGCCGCTTGCCAAGCCATCTTCTGCTTCAATGGTAGCTCAACTCTTCTTTGACACGGTCGTTCGTTTGCATGGCATGCCAGAATCTATTGTTTCGGACAGAGACCCGGTTTTTACCAGTGCGTTCTGGCAGGACCTCTTCAAGCGCTGTGGTACGTCCTTGTTGCTCTCTACGGCCTACCACCCGCAGACCGATGGACAGACCGAGGCCGTGAACAAAACCGTTGAGATGTATCTCCGTTGCTTGACAACGGATCATCCCACCACATGGGTCAGGTGGTTGGCTTGGGCCGAATTCTGCTATAATACTTCTTTTCATACGGCTCATCGTATGACACCGTTCGAATTGGTGTATGGAAGGCCGCCGCCACCACTTCTTCCGTATAATCAAGGGGCCTCTGTTCTACACACGGTGGATTGTCAGTTAACCGACCGGGATCTTCTTCTGCAATCTGCTCGGCAACATCTTCATCAGGCCCAAAACCGCATGAAGCAGTACTATGACAACCATCATCGCGATGTCTCCTTTGCAGTTGGTGATTGGGTTTGGCTACAGTTTGCGGCGGAAGATCAGATCTTCGCTCCAAGACTACTGCCGGTCACAAATTATCCCCTCGTTATTTGGCCCATATCAGATTCTTGAGTTGGTGGGCAAGGTTGCATACCGACTCCACCTTCCTCCTGCAGCATGCCTTCATGACGTCTTTCACGTCTCATTGCTCAAGCCTTTCAAAGGAGACCCTCCTCAGTCCATTCCACCCTTGCCTGCTGATGTGGACACCACCCCGGAGGTCGTCCAACCGGAGCCACACCAAGCTTTGTCACAGCGCTTCTTCCAGGGCAAAAGGCAGTTCTTGATTCAGTAGCAAGGTGAAGCAGCAGATGACGCCACGTGGGTGGATGCCACGGTGTTGCGGCGCTCTTATCCGTCCTTCCAGCTTGCGGACAAGCTCGGTCCAGAAGGGGGGGTAATGTTATGGGTTATGATCAAGTGTATTATAGGAAACATAGAAACAGGAAAGAATAATAGAGGAAGTTTAGTAATCTGCGTTTGGCCAATAAAGGCAGGTGCAGATTGCCTTAGTAGTATTTGAATTAGTTTCCATCAGAGTAGTATTCGGTTAGGAAATAAAGTCCTAGATGGATACCTGATCCTTAGAGATCAGAGGGCTAGGCTTATAAATGTAAGGAAAAAATCAATGAAAAGGACATGCTGTTTTTGGTGTCGCAAATTACCTCTGGCGGTGTCTTCCGTATAACAAGACCGGTGGCTCCGTTCGCCAATCCTTGTCGTCAGCCACGGCGGCGTCGATATCCACCGGAGTTTGTGCGGGTCAACGGCCTGGCACGAGACTCTACAATCTTACTCATAACATATTGTGATAAGTGTTGCATGTACAAGCCTGCTCGAACTCACCACTGCAAGGTCTGCAAAAGGTGTGTTCTGAAAATGGTAGGTGCGGATGCGGTTAAGTTTGTTGGTAGTGATTCTGTTAGTTGCAAAATGAAGCTGTGTTAAAAAATGCTTGGTAATGGTTTCAATGGCAGGATCACCATTGTGTCTGGATTAACAACTGTGTGGGCTATGCAAACTACAAACCCTTCATCATTTGTGTCCTAAATGCAACAATAGGGTCTCTTTATTCACTCGTAAGTGACTATGCCGGACCAAAACTTGCACATTTTCACCGAGCAATTTTCACAATTGCGTCGAAATATATTTCAGGTGATATTTTTATGTGATCTCCTTCAGACAGAGCATGACTTTGATATTCTTTACGTGAAGATCATCCATGTAAGTGCACTGACCATCGTTTTTAATTAGAAGCTCATGATACAGTCAGCAATATCTTTCCTGCTACATACACAATTAGTGATGTTAAACCCACTGTTTAGTTCATGTCATTATCCATTGACACGGCACATTGTTTTTTTGTTCTATACCTAGATTCGCTAATATTGGCACTACTATGCTTATTTTCAGTAGGATTATCCTTTGTGCTTGTTTTGTCATGTAGCTCAAAGGACATTTCTGGCCTGTTATATGCAGATCTTGGCTGGTGTCCTGTTGTTGTTCTTAAGCTTGACAATAGGTTCTCTGTTTAGTTAATGAAAAATATAAAAGTTTCCCATGCGTGGGGGACAGTTGAAAAAGACAAGAAAAATATAAAAGTTACCTATGCTGTGAAGCTGAATCTGATGCTGATTTGTAAATTTGTAGTTATGGTTCAACTAAGTGTGGGCTTAGGCAGTTCCAAGCATCACTTCTGAAGGAAAGCAGAAGATCAAACGTTGGAGTACACACTGCATCTCCTGGAATGGTCCTTACAGACCTTTTAAGGTAAACTCTGAAGTTACTTGACTTCAGATGCCATGATTTGACTGTGAACTATGCTAGGGAACTTACTAAGTAAATTGAGAATTTGGGATTAGCGACATAGAATGTGAGCATCAGAAAGTTGCAAATTTCAGCACTAGATATGCAATCTTGCTCCTAGCTCTCTTGAACCCTGTATTCTCTTTATAGATGAAGTTTCTGTTGGCTCCGTTCTTTTGGTAGGATGCATTATATCCTCAACGCCATGCTGCATTAGTCATGGGGTGAAAGATAGTTCATGGGAAGAAATGCTCATTGATCTTCATATTATTATATAATTTTCTTACATTTTGCCACGAAAGTTTTGTCATTATGGTTCTTTGGAGCAGTTTAGTCATATGTGTTATCATCCCCAAAGAGAAAATTCAATGTCATTGTAAACTCTGTGTGTGACAACGGTGATCAAAATTCAATGCAATTTTGTGAATGCTTAAGCCCTAACGCCAATCGGGCGACGTTTTTTAATGCTCATTAATTAGGGTCGACAGTTTTTTTTCTTAGGGTGGACGGCCGAGGGCTTATGGTGGGCGGCCACGTGGAAAGTACCGTCGACCCTAAGGGATTATGGTGGGCGGCCACGTGAAACATCGACCCTAAGGGATTATGGTGGGCGGCCACATGGGTCATCGACCTTATCTTTATTATGGTGGGCGGCTATATTTGGTATCGAACCCTAACAGTGGGCAGCTCGCCCGTCGAACTTAATATTATGGTCGACCACTTACTTTCGGCGCTTAGGGTGGGCGGCGGTACCGTCGACCTACGTATGGTGGACGGCTTTGTTTTTAAGATGGACGGTTTTGACTGTCGAAATTACTGTTTTTCCCTGTAGTGATTTATATTAAAAATAGATTTAAATTCATCCGCAACGAGATAGAATCTAAGTATATTTAAACTATCAAACGAAAAGTTTTGCTCATAGCTGACCTAACTTTTGATCTACCAAGTTAGTTGCGCAGAAGAAACGGCGCCCTTGATTACGTGGGGAGCGTGTGTCGCTTTTGAGAGGACGATGGATGTACGCACGTACGGCCGTGGACCAGAGCAAAACTGGCATGCATGTTGATGTGGCTCTCAATCGCGTCTCGATCCGGTGAACCGTCCACCCGGCCTACCTAATTAAGATTGGTAATATATGTGTATTATATGTGTACACAACACGTACAGAAGTGGTTATCCATGATCAATGATATTTACTGTGAAGGACTAACGTGTAAGCTCGAATGCTCAATCCATATGGCGCCTCTCTCTTTAAATATATTATAATTACTTAGGGCATCATAATTCAAAACAGATATATTCCTCTGTACTCCACATTGCATACAAAAATTTTAAGATATTGAGTTTAACTAGTCTACTAACTAGTTCAAATAAGTTTGAACTTAAATTTAAACTAGAGATTTCCATTTTGATGATAGTTTGATTGTACGTATGTGCTGATTTTATATATAAATCAGCAAAGCATGTGATCTAAATTCGTTTAAAATATTTGAATTCGAGTATATTTTTCTAAGGTATGTGTTTCAACTAAATTGTTATAGATGAGTATATACTCTATTTTTTTTCCTCAAAAAAACATGCACGAAGATAGTTTGAATTCGTGCATTTGAAATCATGTTGCCTAGGCTCCATGATGCATCTTTTCTACTCTAGGAGTAGTTACTCCCTAAATTGTATCTAACAACGTAGAAAGTATCTCATGCAATAGAGGGTATGTACGTATAGTATATGAGTATATATGACTATCTAAGTTGTATATATATATTTCAGATATACGCATATATATATATATATAGAATAAACCCTGGTTCTCACGAGCGCGTCGAGCAAGGCTCGAACGTGGGCAGGCCGTACGCACAAGTCGCGCACTCACCAGCAGAGCAAGCGCTCGGTTCTCTCAAGAGTACGTACGTTCTCACACGCTGTTTTCACCGTGTATACAGGAAGGGAGACATAGGACACATATATATCATCACGCGCTTGCATCGTATATATAAACGCACGTACACATGCATATGCATCGCCGTGCTCCCCGACGGTCGATCGAACGTACGCCAAATAACGGCCAAAAGGTACGGTCGAGGTACATGCATGTCACATGCTTGCATGGTGTGGCCACCGGCAGCAGATACGAACCCTGCCTCCTGGATATATCGTGCATGCCCACATCACGGCCGGTCACCACGCGCACTGTAACCACTAAATTCTTGGATGTAGCTTGCTAGCTTTGTACTCACGTCCAGCTGTACGGTTACGTAGAGGCGGAACTAATTAACGGTACCCGGTATGTCCGGCCGGCACTCTCATAATTTTGAGAACGCAAGCCCCAGGCGAACGGTGCAGGCGTGCCAGCGGGCTAGGCTAGCTGGCGTCGAGGTGGCTCAGGAGGGCTACAGCGCTGTGTGGCGGTATAGCAAGTGTCATGCGGCTTGGCTTCAGCTGAAACTGAAAACACCTTTGCTAATATTTTGTTTCATGAATTGATGTTTCTGACCCACCTTCAATTAGTTTAGTGTGCTACTTTTCTCTCTACAGATTAGGTCATAGAATTTTTTTCCCAACTTAAGCACTACACAGCTCCGATGATATTACTTGCTAGGAAGAATCAGTAATGCTGCCATCGCACCACATAAGACTGCTTAATCCTTTTCATCAAATCAATTAACATAGAAAAATGTCTTACCATAGATGCAACATCTTGAAGTGCAGCATCTCCGTGATGGAGCCCTTTGTACCCTTCCCCTAGCTCTTCACCAATTTGTCAAAGTTTAGGTACGAGGTCTCCTCAACTAAACATATGTGTGTTGTCAACCTTGGCACTTACATACGCTCCTTGCATGAATACAGAAGTTTCCTATAGATGCACAGCACAACTTTGGCCAAAGTGAAATTATCATGTCTCAGTTACCAAGTTCATTCATCCATTTCTTCAAATAATAGCTGTTAAAGCCTGAACAAGCAATCAGTTAAACATCATTCCAATGCAGTGATCTGTACAAAAAGAACAATAGATCTACAGGACATTTGCAAGGACAATGCCATCACTAAGTCAGACAATGCGATGTGCGTGTTAGTATAAAAGTAACAGTATAGTGACTTATTGGTCCATCTCAAGAATATTTCTTGCACCATCGCATTCTTTTTGTTTTTAATCGGCTTGATTCAGGCTTTCAGCCTAAAGCCACTCTCTAGTAATGATTTGTGTGACCGACTTCCATTTAATAAAATCAGCACTTAACCATGTCGAAAAACAAATGAACTGAGAGACATATATTTGAAATTTCATTTCAGCTGATGTAGAATTACGGCCACAACCCATTTGGATTCATCATTTGGACACTACATTTTGTAATAGGCAATCAAATGTAACCAGACAATAATACCTATATGAACCTCAGTGAGTTGAGCTTGGAAAGTGACTTTGGGATTCCTGTGAGCTTGTTGGCATACAAATTTCAATTTTTGTTGAGAAAATTATGATTGAAGATCCTTTTATTTTTGGTTCGAATAACAGAAGGACTAGAATTCGTCATATGGAACACATACAGGTACTAGATATTCACAACACAGCCGAGCTTGGGGCCAACGGAGCCAGAGGCGTTGGAGTTGCCTAATTAAATCCCTGAAAAAATTCACAACTAAATAGTCACACAACACAATCATGGAACAGAAAACGATTCTTGAACTAAAAAAAAGATCCAAATCTTGATTATGCTACCGGTGATTATTTCAGGAAAAATCCCCCTTTGAACAATATGATGATTTAGTTATTGCTTATCGGGACCACAAACCAACAAATTCTTCAACAAGAAGCAATTAAGTGGAAGACTAAAGACCATCCATTTCTTTACTAGTACGCAAGTAATTTCTCAACATAAACCATACCATCATTGGCCAGTTCATGCCTCAAGATCTTGGAACTAAGATTTGATTATGAGATCTAAACCTACTTCGCGTGGCCAACTCCAGTGAGACCCCCTCCCCCGTCATCGCTGGTGAGGAGGCCGATCTGGTGACCAACTCCAGTGAGACCTCCTCTCATATCGTCGCCGGTGAGGAGGCCGACCGTCGAAGAGACAAGGCCGATATGGCGAGAAAAGGGGAGCGTGGTCACCACTTTGACGAAAAGCGAAGAGGACGAGGTGACTTCGTCGGCGAATATCAGAGAGAGAGAGAGAGCTGACTTCGAAGAGCAAACGATGGCTGTTGGTTGAGTGGTTGACAAGTCAACAAACGGTTTGCATTAGAGCATGTAGACTCTTAAATAGACTCTACACTTTTTTAAATTAAATAAGCGCCTATAAATTTAAATTTTTTACATTGAAGGTCTAGACTCTTAAATAGATGCTTGGTGACATGATATTGTTTCTCTCTCTTTAAGCATCTAGCTAAGCGTCTTTGTATTGAACATAGACTAATATAGCAAACAAGTGGCTCATGCAGCCTGGCGCGCGAGCACGGGCGCAGTCGAAAAGTGACGGAAATCCGCCGCGCTGCTGATTCGAGTGACGACGAGACGACGGGGTGCAATCGTGCGTGCCCGGCCAGAAGCTTTTTACGTACGCGGGCGCAGCTGTTTGGATCGTCGTGCGTAATGGAGAGCATCAGGCCTGGGCAGCGTACGTCGTCGCAGTCGTCTTTGCAGACATGCATGGCACCACTGTAGCTCGGCGCTCCCTAGCTCGCTCCGGCCGGTAATGATCTATATAGCAGCTGGAGGTGCATGCATGGTGGCAATGATATAAAGGACCTGGCATTGCAGGCATGCATGCTTGCTTTGTGGCATTGGATGCTAGCTGCTGCGCGACCGTGCATGACCCTGCTAGTTTTCTGCTTCTGCATACTATAACGCTACCTTGAAAGCGTCCTTTCTGGAGGTACAACAACGAATTTAAACATTACTGCAAGGATCTGTTTATATGACAAATCATCAAGTCTAAAAATCATTTGGTTTCTCCCACCGTAGGATCAAGATCCGATGGATGCACTTCGCCCTTATCCGGCCAGTACTACTTCACCCACCTCCCACAGTCTCGATCCAGCCCAACTCGAGCGATACGTCGAACCCTAGCGCCGCCTCCTACCTGTCACAGCTGTCTGTGCGCGGCCAACTTGCTACCGGCGCCGACGAGGACCACCTGCAGAGCTCCACTGCATCACGCCCCGCACTCCTTTTCTCCTCCCGCGACAACGAGCCACTTCACCGGTGGCAGCCACTACCACACAAAAAGGGTTATCTCGGAAGCCTAGTCTCAGACAGTCGTCGTCTTCAAAGTTTGTGTGAAAATCCGTCAGCGAAAACCTATAGAAAATTACATTTAAGCTATTAGAGACGGTTAGTTTTAAGCAATCATATGTAATAATTGGGGATTCTCTAAAACCTATGATGGGACAAATTATCATCATAGACGGTTTCTTTCAAAGAAACTGTTTGTGATATACCACATATGATTGTGAAAATAAACCGTATGTGAAAGTAAACTTATCATAGTCAATTTTATATTAAAATCGTATGTAATAACTTGTACATCTAGAATCGTGCCGGTTCACTACAAGAATTTAATATGCTCTTCCTCTCTCAGTCGCCTCTCCATCTACTTATCACATACAGTTTTATGTTCAAACCACCTGTTTTAACTTGAAATGTTTCAAATTGAGAACCACACCGGCCGGTTTTTGTGTTAACTGTAACTAACATGTACAGTTTCTTATGTACTAACTATCCGTGATCTGTAGCTAATTAACATAGATGGTTTTTGTAATAGATAATTGTCCATGAACTATAATTATCACATACGGTTCCTAAACAGTATGTGATAACTACTTATCACTAACGACTCTTTTTTCGCTGATGGTTTTAAAACTGTTTGTAATGGCAGTTTTTTAATCATATGTAATTTCCTGTTGTGTCGCAGTGAGCCCTCGGGTGCAGGGTCGGCTGACGGAGCCATGTCGAAGCTGAAGGAGAAGGAACCAAGACTCATGTTGCGGAGCGAACCAGAAGGCGAGAAATTCGAATGATTTCCTGAAAAATCATGCGATTGTGGTGTAGCATGTCCGTTAATTACTAGAATGGGTGAGGAATACTACAGCCAACTGGATTAGCAGTAGCCGCAAACCGACGAAAATGTGTTGACACAGGATGTTTTGTAGAAATTTACATGGAAATGGGCCGTAGCCCGTAGGTGCTCATTGGTATACTACAAAACACCACATTACAGACGGTTCACAAAATACATCATGAGCGGTTTTGTGAACAAATGCGTATCAACGTCGATGATGACAATAGGTCATCACAGGCGGTTTCAACCGTCGATAAAATTAACATCACAGACGGTTCTAGTCTAGAAACGATCTGTGATAAGGGCTCATCACGAGACGGTTCTAGCGTAAACCGTCTGTGATGAGCCCTTATCACGAGACGGTTCTAGACTAGAACCGTCTGTGATAAGTCATCGCTGCTTTGTTCTTCTTGGTAATTTAAAAATACTAAATTAGGGAGATTTCACCCATCTTAATACTACTAATACTACTCGTCTAATTACTACTCGTGTGGTCTTCCCAGACATTTTTAACACCACATGTGTGGTCTTCCGAGAGGTCACCCATCCTATTACTACTCTCGTCTAAGACGCTTAACTTGAGTTCTTATAAAATCACGATATTTTAGTGGTGGTATGATAACATCGACATATTATGCCTCCCTCATCCTTTTAACCCGTGAAGTGCCGAACACCGATTTCCAATTATTTCAAATTAGCAAACTATGGAGGTAATTAGCAAAATTTAAAGCTTTCAAATTTATTTTCCATACTTTTGACTATTAATGATGCTTGCAATATATGTGCTATTACTATTCACGGAACTTGTAAAAACACCATAACTTTTGACTCGTACCTTCGATTTTGGTGTTCTTGAGCTTTCCGGAATCATCACACGATGAGCTCTCCGATTATATTCTTTTGGGCACCGATTCTAGTTTGCAAATAAGATTTCCGAGTACTTTTGTTAAAATGTTCATAACTTTTGACTCGTAACTCCGATCGGGGCGTTCTTTGGCTCGTTTGAAAGATAACGAAAAGTAGTACCTTAAGTGTGCCAAAATCAGATGGTCGAGATCCTGCTAGTTTGTGCTGATGCGTCTTGTGGCGGCGAATTCAAAAAAGGTCGTTTAGGGCCTCAAGCGGCCTCGACCTCCAAGTTTTGAATCTGTTTAATAGTTTTTTAATTATTGCAAATGGAATATTAGTTCCAATTATTTCAAATATAATATTATTTAATTTCAATTCTTTCAAATTAGAAGGCAAGAGAGGTAATTATCAATATTTAAAATTTTCTATTTTTTATTATTTGTGGCGGTTTCAAATTAAAATAAATGCGTGATGTGGTGAACGAAGTGGTCGGAGGCTTTGAGATATCCTGACGGTTTTATATTACAGCCGTCTGTGATGTAGAAATATCACGACGGTTTCTAAATATACGATCTGTAATGACTCTTGTAGATATTACAGAGCGGTTGTGTTATATAACCGTCAGTGATTTCACGAGACGTTTTTACTTAGAAACCGTCGTAATGAGTATGTAGATATTACGAGCGGTTGTGTTATATAACCGTCAGTGATTTCCTGAGCGGTTTTACTTAAAACCGTCGTAATGAGTCTTGTAGCTATCACGAGCGGTTATATTTAGAAACCGTCGTGATATTTCTTGCATCACGCAGCGGTACGTAATATAAAACCGTCATGATATCTACATCGACGGTTTGAGTACATAACCGTGCATGATGTTCCATATCACGACGGTTTTTCAAAACCGTCTGTGATCGTGTGTCTAATATAAGCCTTTCTGTAGTAGTCAAAGTACTTAAATGTTACTTCATAGTTTGGAGTATGTCTGTTCTGGCCGTCTGGGCAAGGTTAATCTCTTGTATAAGCATCATAAGCACATATAGTCAGGGGAGACAACTTGGCCATCTTAATGGAAACCAGATATTATATTTATGGCATGTTGAAGCGCTAACCCATTCCAAGCAGACACACAATAAGCCTCATTCTAAAAGCAATCTGTTTCGTAGTTTGGGTCTCGGATTTTGTTATAGATTTTTGCAAAAAAGCAATTTTGTTTAAGTTTGTGTAATACAAGTAACTCCAGTTTACAATATTGTGCTCAAGAGTTGTGAAGAAGAGAATACTAACAATGGAAATCTGGAAATTCAGTATTTTGAATCAGTCATCCAGCAATAAGTGAAAATGATTACAGTTGAAATACATGAAGCTCACCATGGAACAAATTAATTTCTAAGATTAAAGTTCAGTGTGGATGCTGAACTGTGAAAGAACGGAGATTGTAGAAGTTATCTCCATAATAAAAAAATCTAAGTTCAGGGGGCTTATCCCTGAACTTAAATGATTTCATTCCTAGCCACACTTTAGTCCTTTAGACTAAAAAGTTTGATCTTGCAAATGTCCGATTCACCAATGGTACTTCTCTCATGACCACTCAAACAATCAAAACTAACGAAGTTTTTAGGGTGATCATTCCATTCCTATCTCAACGAGCTGTTTGTGATGATCTCTACATGACATCTAATAATTTTTAGTTTATTTATGCATTTCAAGCATTCAATCCAACACTATCAAAAACAAAAAAGGAATAGAACAAATAACATGAAGAAACTGGCCCAATTTATCCAAATCCAAGCAAATAATCTCCTTCCCTGTGCTCCTCCCTTCAAACGCAGGAGCTTAATGCTAACGCACCAAAAGGATAAAGAAAGCAACCATCATTTTCTCTAGTTCTCACCAATCGAACTGGGCAATCTCCTGCAATCTCTGTACCCAAATAATCCTAACCAATCAATCGCTTCGAGTGAAAACATGGCATTGACAAAGAACACACCACCCCGAATTAAGAACCAAACATAGGACAAGAAGATTTCAGTGGATCAAGAAATTCTTGAATCGAACAGCAAATTGATTACCTGTAGAAACGAAAGTCTTGGATTAGCCTCTCCTCTCCGTTCGATCCCCCAAGACAAAAACGATCACATCAATGATTGACGGAGGAGGTGGGATTGTAAGCGTTGGGGGTTTGGATCGAGTAGTCGCTTCTCTTCTTGTGCACAACTGGTCACTGCGGATCGAGCAGAAGCCGCTGCCGCCACGCACCTTCTAGGAAGCATTGCCGCCGCTATTTGGGAAGCGACATTGGCGCCCTTGTGTAACTGCCGCGGTGCCGCCTTATGCGTGGCGCCGTTCTTTGCCTTGCGTTGCCCGTCCTCCCCGATCTCCTCTCGATTCGGTTCGAACCCTAGATTTCAGTGGAGACTACAGAAATGAGCTCGGGACCGGCACTTTAGGCAAGTGTGGCGCTTGATTTCACCGCCTCACATTTGGCGAAAAAATCACTGGCAACTGAACCACGCCGCGCTTAGGTCTTGTGGCGAGCCTCACCTAGGTAAGGAAGCAAACACCTATCTAACCACGTATGGTCTGCCTAACTTGAGTTATGACTCACTTAGGCAGGGAACCAAACATGCTCTTAGTCATGAAAACATGACCATCTCGTAGTCAAACATGCATCGGCTTGCATTTCAGTTCTTTTTTTTTAAGACCGCCTTTCAATTCATAATTTATTTAACGATAGAGTATGGTCCTGTTTGGCGTGGCTGCGCTGCGGCTGGGAGGTCGAAGCCGTGCCAAAGACCATGCGCTTCAAAGCAGCTTGGCAGCCAAGCGGGGGCAAAAGCCACGCGAAAGCCACAACCGGGCCGGATGTGCTTCGAGACAACTTCGTCCCACTCGGTCCTCACTCGTCTCGCGTCAACCCGCCCTGATCGCTTGCTCGGCCCGACCGAGGCCGCCTCCGCGTCGACGAGCTCCCCTCCGCCCCGACCGAGATCGCCTCCGGCCCAATCGAGCTCGCCTCCGCCCCGACCGAGGCCGCCTCGTCCGAAAGAGCTCCTCCGCCCGACCAAGGCCGTTTCCGCCCACCCCGACCGAGCTCGATCACCGGGATTTGTGGTTGATTTGGGATTTTGGGGGGGGGGGGAGGGGTGTTGGGCTTGATTTGTGGTTGGATTTGGGAGTTTTGGGGAGGGATTTTGGGAAAAGCTGCAGCCGGTTTACCAAACGGTATCTAGAAAAAAGCCCTGACCACGGTCTGTGACTTTTCAGCCGACAAAGCCAAAGCGATTTTTCGATTCGGTAGTAGCCCCCAAACAGGCCCTATAGCTAGTGTGGGCCGTACGCTACACCGCGCCATATAGTCTGAGGCAGGCAATAAACAGTAGCCACGCTATATAGCCTGAGGTGGCCAATAAACAATAAGGTGGCGTTGGGCGTGATAAGCTGATATTAATTCATAGAGATAAGAGGATTAGCAAGGTATGGTGCAGACAAAATTTATAATCTCTTCTGCTATAAGGAAGTAAATATTCATAATTGGACGATAGAGTATAATTCATAATTGGCTGAAAGGCCTTTAACGTCAATTTATTTGACGATATGGCCTGTCGTTATTTAAAATAGTGATAGAATATGCCTTCTCACCATGTCGCTAATTCATTTGGCGACAAGAGCACTATCACTACGATGCTAGAGTATTATTTTTTAAAAAATATAAATATTTATTTTCATAATATTAATAAAACAATCGATTATTTTACCATAACAATTTTTTCTGTATAAATAAAAACCAAGTGTTTTTGAAAAAAAAGCTACCTTAATCCTATAGGAAGGCTGTACATGCTTTGTTCTATATATCGGCCAAAGACGAATTTGGACGAAACACTAGACGAGAATTTTCGTTTTAAAAAATACTGGTTGAGAATCTTCACCGCTTGTGGTACTTTACTAGGATAGTTTTCGCGGCGTGACACGCCGCGTGTGTAGTCTTTTTTGCAAAAACAATTTTATTTTTTTTCCATCGGTGTTTTTTTAAAAATCATCGAGGAAACGTGCGGAACGGTTGAAAAAATATAAACACATCCACGATTGCGCTAACACTACACCATGACACACCTTTGCCAACAATTATTAGTTGGGAAAGGTGGTCTATTGCCGTCAATTTATCTGTTGGCAAAGGTCCAACAATTGCCATCATATAAACTGTCGGGATTGGTCTCTTATGTCGACAAATAATGCAGCCGGCGTTGATAGTCTGACCGATAAAGCTGTCGGCATAGATCTACCAACATATTCGGTGTGGGCCTTTCGAGAATAAAGCGCCGGCATTCTTTGTGGACAAAAAACATGTGAGACGAAATTTTCTTGGTGTCAGACCGAAATACACCGAACCCCCTCCCTTCCCCCTTGACCAATTAATCCGCGCCCCTCAAACCCTAAAACACCCCCTTGTTGACCTTAATCCCTTCACGACCGTGCCCCATTATCAACTCGTCCCATGGTGCCGCTCAATCCATCCGGTCGTCCCCGCCACTCCACCCCACGCCGCCGCCACTCCCCTCTGCCCCCGCCCTTGACCGCCGTTCCCCGGCCCCCGCCACCGCCGCCGCTCACCTGGCGCCGCCTCTCGCCCCGCCGCCGCCACCCCCAGTGACGCGTCTCTTTCTTTCAGCCACCGCCCTGCAGGAGCCGAGTCACCCACCGCCAGCCGCTGCTCCCCCCGGCGCCTTCGAGGTCAGTCTCCTTCGAGGTCAATCCCCCTCAGAGATATCTGAATGTTCAGTTGTAATCTTGGAAGCAAGACATCGATGTTTTTTCCTTGAAATTTGAGTTGCAAAAATTGCGATGATGTTTTGTGTGGTAATTTTGGCCCCTAGCTTGCTTGAGTGGTTAGGTTTCAGCAATAATGGTCGAGAACAATGTGCGTTCTTTCTGAACATTTGTTCAGTGTATTCTAGGGCGCCGCAGACGGTGGAATATGTGAGCAAAGAAGAAAAAAAAATTCCTTAGGTAATTCTTAGATATATGCCTCAGTTCCTGTACTTATCATCTTTGGGAGACTCCGTCCTATCTGAAATGAGTTCTTGGCTATTAGGCAAATTGTTTTCCTCGGTAAAGTAGACATGAATTGAATAGGTAAATTAGACAAACTACTTAAAAAGAACATAATCATCTCACTGTCTACTTGGTCCTTTCCCGCCTCAATGCCTAGTACTAGCTGCATTTCACTCATGTATCTTTTTCTTTTTCTCTATAAAACTCGAAGCTTGTTTTTTGTTGCGTAAACAAGGTGAGAATGCAATAAAATCTTGTGCCAAGTGTAATAGAGTCCCCTCTTTTATTGTCCAAAGCAGAATACCAGATAATTAACTTTGTTTTGGATCAAGTCCCAATTTTACATTTGGTGATGTTTAACCCCTAAACGATTGTAGGAGTTCCATCTGACATTTGATCTGAATTGAGCTAGTTTTCTTTGAGGTCTCCTGTATCTATACTTTTAAATCCTGTAGGAATGCTTCACATGAACTAGATGTCACATGTTTGCAAAATACTTTCTACTATCTATGCACAATCAGTTCCTCGCAGACATTAATTTGGTTAGTGTGCCGTGGTATCTATTGATTTATTTGGTGTGCATGGGGTGGTATTTCTCTAATTTGTTGACTCCTCCACAAGTTTACAGAACAATGGCATATATAGCTTTCACCACATCACTGGCTAGAAATGGGTTTGTAATCACTTCAATTGCTCTGCCTTTCTCTTTTGTACAGAAACCAAAAATTTGTGCTATGTATTCTTTTGACAAAAATAGTAGATTTGGGCATAATCCAGAAGATGGGACTCATTTTAGCATATGATTGCTTATGCTTCTTGTACTGATCATAATGACTCAAGGATTTCATAAGATGATTCATTCTGAGCATATCTTTTTTCTTCTACTCAGACATTAATATAAGCAAGAATGACTGTAGGAGATTGTGGCGAGGACTGAGAAGATTGACTTATTGAGAAAAGGTTAGCGATACAAGGGAATCTACTCTATAATTTCAGTTTAGCGCGAGTGCGACTAGAACCACTTTATGAACATTGATCCAAGCACAATTAGTTTAGTATCCCAGATGGCTTAGACTTCATAAAATGGGGGCAATTTGGTTGTTCCAAACTTCCAATGCATCTTGAAGACTTTGTATGCTTGGAGAAATAATAGTTGGTGTATTTGTTCTCCTGCAGGTGTGATATCTGATGGAGGTGTGATGAAGCATTTTGTTGGTTTCCGAAACCTACTGGTTTTGCCTGGTTTTATGGAACCAGCCTGGGCCCGGATTTCCCCTGGTTCCTGGAACCTAAATCCTGGTCTTAAGTAGTGAATTGTTGGTGTATTTCTTGTAAAAAAAGCAATATCTGCTGGTGCTACACTCTTATGAAAATTACACTAAAAAGCACTTTATGATTGTCTATATTCCGATAGGTGCATAAAGAATAGCACTAGGAAGTTGTAATTTATTGCTTTCAGTCTGGTAATTTTCTAATGTTTTTAAATACCCAAAGATCATTCAACTGTGTTGATTCTTGTTGGTTTATGTCCAAATTAATAAACTATACTGAGAGTTCGAAATGTTATCTGGTTAATTCGTCATTTTATGAAACTAAATCAGAAAGTCTGCTAATTGCAGAGAAATTACCTGCCATCAGATCATTTACCTGGTTTATCTACAATGTAGGTAAGCTTGGCCATAGGATTCTTATTCCTTGGAGGTGGTACACACACAGTAGATGTTGACACAGGACTTCCGGTGTATTGCCCACTTGAAGTGACAGTTGCCGAAACAGAGTACTATGATGAGACTAATTACTGCGAGGTGACACCGTGTCTTCTGCCGAGCGCTCAGTGGTATGTATAGTTGATTGCATGTTGTGATGATCCAAGAATGGTTCCCATGTCACATGTAGGCATTCTCAAATTCACCCTCTTTCATGCCTCATTTTGTCATCGGTATGTCCAGTAAAAAAAAAGCTATGAATTAAGGTTACTGATAAACAAATAAAGTAGGAAAGGTACCTTGCAAAGGGAATCAGGTGCAAAGCCCTAGTATGGTATAAACCTGTGTGAACTAGCGCATAAGATCCCAAAAATCTCAAAATATTAGTGTGTTGGCCTGTTGGGGAAAGGACATTGCATGATCCTGCAAACTTCCATGATCAAACTTGATAGCATTTTGGGGATACCCAAAAAAAAGAATAGTGGTGTGTACTGTTAAACGAATTTCCTTTTTGTTGCATGTCTGTTTCATTTCTTCCGAACGTTATAGACTTTGATCATGAAAATCAGGGTTGTAGAACATCCCTTTCCCTTTATCCACAAATATTTTTGGAATTTTTGGGTATTGGATGGAAAGTTCACATAGGTTTACGCTGTGATGGGAGTTTACACCAATGAATTGCGCAATCTAAAAGGCTAATTTTGTTGCAGCTGAAGAGCATTCGAGTTTGTGGGCCTAGATATTGGCCTCAGGTGATAAAACTCATGCCTGAAGGTATATAACTCATTCTGAATACTTAACAGTTCAGAAAATATTTGTATAATATTTTTATTCATGTCTCGTAAATAGACAAGCCATGGTGGAGATCTGGAGACAAGACTAACCCATTCAATGGTGGAGTACTCTACATAAAGCGAAAAGTTGGATCGTGCTCCTACTCGGATGATCCAATTGGATGCCAATCTTTGCTTTCACGGGCAATGCATGAGGTTAATGTTTTGTTACACTTCTGACATGCACCTTAATGTTTCAGGAAATGCTACACATGTAATTTTACTGTTCTTTATCAATCTTCAGGTTTGTGATACACCATCTGCAAGCTGCAGTGCTCAACTAAGCTAGTCGTAGTTCGTTTAGAGTTGATCAGTTAGTTAGCACATTTTCGGCCAATCCAAGCTTGATTGCTTTTGCAAAACTCTGTTGCGAGTCATGGAGGGACAGGCAAGTATTATATTTTATTTGATGTTTGTCTTGTTTCTTATATATGTAATGAAGAGCATTACCAGTCGATCGGATGTTACGTGGCACTACGATTCAGCCAACTTGTTTTTGTAGTTCCTTATAGTATTTACTTCCAATTGCAGATGCAATGGCAATTTTCAAGAGTTTTGCTCTCAAGTACTGTATGAATGTATGAGCAAAGATAGGCCGGCACTGTTACAGGTTTTGTACTGTAAACTTGCCTCACATTTTGTTGGCTTTCCATGAGTTACTCGATGGATGTTTTTTTCCCATTTTTTTAATGTTGCAGTGCTTGGGTGCTTGACAATTCTTATTTTTTTGAAGTGGGACAGGAAAACTGCCTCCATTTCATTAAGCATGGCATTACTTATAAAAGTTGAACCGGGCTAATCAAGATTATTGCTCATGTTCATGTGTCACATTTTGTGTGTCGGCAACATAAGTACATACTGTGCGTTTGTATTAGCACAAGGATTTAGGAAATATGAAAGTATCAAGAAAACATTACTTCATTAACTTGTATATTCCCTTCGATTTTCTACTTTCAGAAAATAGAGATTTCTTATGCAGATTTTCTATTTGTTTGCTGTAATTATTGATTTCTATATTTTACACTCGTGTATATTTCAATTGATGATGCAAAATTCTTTGCTCTTAATAAGCAGGTATTTTTTGCTAGCTACTCCTGTATTGTTTTCATCTCTTTATATTTGAGTTTAGCTGATCTTTAATATACTATAAAATTTTCAGTTGAATGAGGAAGCTGCTTCCTAGGAATGGACCAAGTCAAGCAGCCATGTGCTTGGGGGAGGATCAAGTTTACTGGCAAGTGCTCGTGTGTTGTCAGGGGCTGCTGCTTATCAGCGTTTCTTGAATACGTCACCAACAGATTTGGAGAGTTCCCAACATAGAGTTGTTACATCTGTAAAGAAAGGTAATGTGCAGGTCACAGAAGTTGAACCTGATCCAGATGATGTTGGTCAAGATTTTGTTCAGGAAAGTGTGAAGGTGGAACCAGACCCAGATGATAATGATGCCATGCATGTTGATGTAGTGATTTCTACCAAGATTCTCCGGAAAAACTTTTGTAATCGGAAAAGATAGATGTTTGATATTGTAAAACAATTTTCTTTTATTGCTTACATTTATGTTTCGTTATCAATTTTATTTTTTGTAGCAACTTAACTATTTGAACTGTGATTGTGTATGTATATGGTTATATATGTGAGTGGCACTATTTGCATGTACAAGTGTGTATGTCAATTCAATGGTGGATAATGTGGAATTGGTTCTGTATATATTGCATATTTAATTAATTTGTATGTCATGTGTCTTTGGCATCTTTGCCGACACAAAATTTGTGTAGAAAACTAGCTTGATGCGAGGGAAAATTGATTAGCCAACACGTAAAGTGTCGGCAATTCAGATTCTTGTCGGCAATGCCCTTCTTTATCGGCAACACATTAGCTGTCGGTAAAGATTGAAGCTGTCGGCAAAACTTAGATCTTTGCCGACACTTTATCTGTCGGCAATGCCCCTACTGTCGGCAAAACATTAACTGTCGGCAAAGATTGAAACTGTCGGCAAAACATAGATCTTTGCCGACACTTTATCTGTCGGCAAAAGTTTTATCTGTCGGCAAAGCCTAAGCCGACTGCTTCTACGCTCTTGTTTATGTCTTGTCGTGAAACCTTTGCCAACAGTTTTTGTGTCGGGGAAGGTGTCTTTTGCCGACTATACCATGTGTTGGCAAAAGTGTGCCATGGTGTAGTGTAAATCGAAAGATCCTTTTCGTGAAAAATAGCCGGAATGATCCAAATGCCACTACGTTTTTTGGGTATTTATTTAGGATCCTTTCACGAAAGATTTACGATTTTTCTGAACCAGAAGATTCTCTTCGTAAAAAACAATAGGAAGGACTTACACGTAATTACGTATTTTTTGAGGGACCTACACGTGAAAAGGAAAAAACGAGCCGAGCTGGCTGGCCGTGCATTGTTTTTTTCGCGAAAACAATTTCATTTTTTTCCGTCGGTGTTTTTTTTTAAATCGTGGAGGAAACACGAGAAATGGTTGAAATGACACAAGTGCATCTGCGATTACGCTAAATCGAAAGATCCTTTTTAAAAATAGT
Organism: Guadua angustifolia; assembly: GCA_036346375.1. Taxonomy (NCBI): domain Eukaryota; kingdom Viridiplantae; phylum Streptophyta; class Magnoliopsida; order Poales; family Poaceae; genus Guadua; species Guadua angustifolia. The sequence continues at coordinate 45,826,396 of CM070517.1, read as the reverse complement.
CGGAATGATCCAAACGTCGCTACGTTTTTTTATCTATTTAGGGTCCTTTCACGAAAGATCTGTGATTTTTCTAAATTAGAAGATCCTCTTTGTAAAAAACCATAGGAAGGATCTATATGTAATTATAGATTTTTAGAGGAATCTAAATGTGAAATTTTTTTTTGAGCATTACGGCCGGCTCGGCTCAAAACCGTGAGGAGGCCAGAATCTTTCGACATTTAGTATAGGTATTATACTGTCGTTCGATAAGATTTTGGTGCTATAACCCCAAAAAAAAGATGTTTCCAACTCACCATTATCCTTTTCTTTTAGGTTTTCCGAGCGCCTACAAGGAGGATGTTGTATCTAAAAGTAGACCAAAAAAATTCTTTTGATAAGCCAAACAATACCAAACTGATGTAGTTCTAATACTCCAGTTTCGTAAAATCATATGACCTAAATGATTGGGAACGTAAACAACCTGATAAGTCGCCTACTTTTTTTAAATTACCTATCATGTTTTATTTTCGTTTTCTTTGTATTTCAACATCAAAATATTAGTAGTGAAATGGTGTATAATAGAATCACTCGACAGTTGAAATAAATATTAAAATCATTTAAATAAGTATTAACATCACTTAAACAAATAAGAAAAACAATGAAAACAAAAAAAAATGGTGCTAACATGCGGCCTAGGGGTATTTGCACATCAAATTACTTGTGGAGTTGTGGGGGACAAAGTGAGAGATAATTAGATATGTGGTAAATTGAAAAAATTGATGATTTAAGGAGGAGTTTATGGATTTTTATCTGAACTTAGTTTAGAGAGCAAAACACTATATAAACCCGGCCATTTCGCGCCTCCGTACGAACACGGACTCCGATCCGTCTAAATGCCCGTCGCGACATACCGGTACCAAGCCCTCAAAGAAGCGCTCGCCGCCGCCGTCTCAGCTCACGGGAACCCCGCCTCCGGCGACGTCCGCCGCACCCACGCGCTCGCCGTCGTCTCGGGCCTCGCCGGCAATGGCTATGTCGCGTCTCTCCTCGTCTCCCGCTACTTCCGCCTCGGCGCCGCCGATGCCGCGCGCAAAGTGTTCGACGCCGTTCCCAGGGCCGACTCGGCCTCGGCCGCCCCGCCTAAACCGCTCCTCTACAACACCATGCTCCGAGGATACCTTGCTCACGGCCTCCCGCACCTGGCAGTTGGTCTCTTCCGAGAAATGGCGTGCCCGCCCGACCGCCACACCTACCACCTCGCCGTGACGGCGTGCGCGCGCGCGTCGGAGTTTGAGCTTGGCCAGCGTATCGGGTGTGACGCGGCTGCCAAAGGGTTTGCGTCTGACCTGCTTGTCGCGACGACCCTAATTAGAATGTATTCTGAAGCTGGGGATATGGCGGCTGCTCGTATACTGTTTGATGAAATGCCGCGCCGGGACTCAGTGGTATGGAACGTTGTGATTGCTGGTTATGTCCGTGCCGGGTGCTTGGGCGAGGCTGTGGAGCTGTTTAAAAGGATGAGGCCTGTGGATGGAGTGCTTCCAACTGAGGCGACGCTGGTGAGCTTGGTTTCTGGCTATGCAGGTTTTGGAACTTGGAGGGGCCGTGGCATGGTGCATGCCATTGCAGTGAAGTCTGGCTTCCACCTTAATCTCTTTGTCTCCAATGCTCTCCTGGAGCTGTATGTTGTGTTTGGCTGTTTGGGCGAGGCTGTGATGTTGTTTCGTCAGATGGCGGTGAAAGATTCCATCACATGGAGTTCGATCATTGGTGGGCTTGTGCGGAATGGGCAACCGGGTTATGCTCTTAAGCTTTTCCATTGGATGGTTTCGAATTTGGCAGTGTCGGTCATTAGGTCTATCTTGCTCAATGTGCTTATGGCCTGCGCTGAGTTGGAGGATTGGAGAGAAGGAAAATGGATTGAAGAAAATTATGTGATGTGTGATGGCAGTCAATTCAAGACAGATCCCTCTGTGGTAACTGCATTAATATACATGTATGCAAAGTGTGGAAAGTTAGGTTCCTCAATCGGTCTTCTACATGGAGTTGTAAAAGTTAGAGATGATGTAGTTGCATGGAATGCTATGATCAAAGGCTGTGGGGAGCTTGGACAAGTGGAAAAGGCAATAGGATTTGCAGTAGAAATGCAGAGGATAGGCATTGATCCGGATGCTATTACATTCTTGGAGATCCTACCTATGATCTCTTCAATTCCATCACTGAAAAAGGGGATGGAAGCACATGCTCAGATTGTCAAAAGAGGTTTCCAGAATGAAAGGACAATCGCTAATTCCCTTATTGGCATGTATGGTCGATGCGGGAGTCTTAGGCATTCAGTCGATGCCTTTAGTGGGATCGTGGATAAAGATGTCATCTCTTGGACTTCTATGATGCAGGTATATGCCTGGAATGGACATGCTGCTGAAGTTGTTAAGCTTTTAGAGCTGATGAAGGAAACAGAATTACAACCGAACCATTACACTTTTCTTGCTGTGTTGTCTGCATGTAAAAACACAGGCCTTGTTGAGGAGGGAATGGACTTGCTCAAGCTCATGGAAGAGCAGTATGGCCTGGAGCCATATATTGAGCATATCTCATGTATTGTTCATATGCTCTGTCATACTGGACGCTTGACTGATGCATATGACCTGATAAAAAATACTCTTTCTGAACACTCGAATAATGCTGTATTGTGGGGGACATTGCTAAGTGCTTCCCGTTCATGCGGAGATTTGGTGGTTGGAGAAGCAGCAGCTAGGCATCTCTTGTCTCTGGATCCAGAAAATCTAGTCAACTATAAGATGCTTGCTGATATTTATGTCTCTCTTGGGAGAAGGGATGACGCCAATAACCTCTTAAGACTATCAATGCCAAGAGAACTAGACTCGAGACCAGGCTGCAGCTGGACTGAACATGACTAAAGCTTGCAATACACGCTAGAAGGTATGACTTAACACCATTTTATTCGTCTTTTACCTGTCATGTTCTTAATTGTAAAGCAGAGTTTGATACTATTGTCTAGAACCCTAGATATATTGCATTCCTACCATTTACTTGGTTGGCAGTTAGATATCTTTTAGCCTAACCAATATTCAAATAATCCAACTTATACCCCTTCTCCTTGTTGAAATCAATTATATTTATGGCTCAGATCGATGACCTTAAGCAAAATAATGTATACATGTGAAAACTGCTTCTGATTTGGTAGTAGATGGGGCATGGATCTTTATGGTGTGCATATTTGCAGGCCATAAGGCTGACTTGGGCAGTCTGTAACTGTGCTATGTGGGTACTAAATTTTCATCATTGAGTTTTATTTCTTCTTCACAGAAACATGCATACAGCTAGTTGAAAGTTGCAACTATCCAACAATGCCTACAACTGTGACATAACATTAAAACTTTGGTTGTAATTTCTAGAAATATATACATATCACTGTGTTTTAATATAAAGTGAATTAGCAACATTAAGCACATGGTGACACGAATAGAGCATGTGTTGGATGTTACTCCCTCCATTTATTTTTATAAGGCGCCTAGCCGCCTACACATTTTAAGATTCAAACTTTGTAATGCTTGACCAACAATTAGTCCAACAATATATATATTTAGTGACACAAAAGCGGTACCATTAGATTTGTATGTGAAGGTACTTCATGTCATTAAGATTTTGTAGCTATTGACAATATACTGTAATTAATGGTCAAAGTTCAAGTTAGGAGACTATGCCAAGTCAAACTGCGTCTTATAAAAATCAACGGAGGAATATGTTTGAAGGTACTCAGTTTTTTAAAAAAAAGTTCAAAGGACAAAAAAAGAGAGGGAGATTGGTCTGAATTCTACAAATTCAAGATTCAATACAAAGCTGCTTTGGGATTTGTGCAGCTTTGTTTTCCTAAAGCACATTGAAGCAATACTTCTGCAAATTTTGTAGGAGTAATGTAAGCTAGTTAGCATCCCCTCATGTCGCCGTGAAATTTGCTCAAAAGTTGCTTTCTTTGTCCCTTTGCTAGGCAATTTAGTACAGCTGCCTATGTGAATGAAACATCAATACCATTGTTACTCTATTTGACAATCCTTCAGTGCTGGTCAGTGGTCACCATCCCATTGAAACATGCTATACCAAGATCATCATGCTGTGAAGCATATTTTTTAGTCATCTTAGTTGTCAATTATTGATTTGTTGTCACACTGTCGTGATTCTCTAGCTAGCTTTTCTTGTCTAGCTAAGGCCAAATAAACACTGTCATCATTCAGATTTTTCTCCGACCCAGGAATGCTACAAAAAGGAATTATCGGGAGTTCTGGAGCTGGTCTTATTGGCCTGTGCCTTTTGGGATCATGGTGTCTTCTTAATTTAAAGTATCACTATATCAAATATCAATCGAGAGGCCTTGAACATTTTGAATCTAATGTGGGGCATCGTAATATTTGTTCATTTCATGGGAACTTTTGATGCAATTACTACCTCAGGGATCTGTCCATAAAAAAAACTCACAGAAGATTCTTCATGATTCCAGTTTATGTCCATTTATGAATTAGGTTTAGTTTTATTATATAAAAGGTTTGGAAATTAGATAATGACACTGCAAAGGCACAGCAAAAGAATCTCAGCTGGATACCATGCAAAGGTGAATTGCTAGGAACATTGCGTTTCTCTTCTTTCCTATCTCCTAAATCGCTCTGAACATATTTACATGTATCATGTACTGACTTTGATGTATGATCTTTATCCCCTTTAAGATTAAATCTCTTAATTGCTACGCAGATGCTATCTTTTACATACTGTGTAAAATTGGAACAACCAGGAGCCTTAGCCAAGGTTAACAGTATTGATTTACACCTCTAATGACATTCAGTTTTTTTTTTTGGGTGTAAATACCATTTGCTGAAAATACTACTGGAGCCTTGCATATCACTCGAAGGAAAATTAATGTCAGGGAAAGAAGAGACGTGTTTTCATTTGGTACTGTAGTAAGGTTAGTTTCCTTTAACAAATTACTGTGCATCACATTCAGTTAGGACCTGCCCTTAATCTTGTAGAGAAATCAACTAAAGCCAGTAAGAGTATCATTCAAAAGGGTCAGCAGCCAAAACACAATAATATAGTGCACGATTCCATGTCAGTAGTGATGGCTATCCCTGTCTTGACTTTGCTGTGTTGTATGAATTCTTTATGTGAATGTATTCTGTAAGTGCTCTAGGTCTCAGAAAGTGGCATCTTCAGGCTGGTAGATCCTAAGTATTCTTTTCTGTAATAATGCTAAAGACTATTGTAAAGCTGCGATACTTTATGCCCTTCTTGGTCAAGTCGGTCATGATCTACTTACCAATGTCTCTAGAATCAAGATGTATCAAAACCTTGTTCCTTGTTCTATGACCAAGAACATCTTCTCTGGAGATATATCCCACAATTTAACAAGGTGCCGAATTGTTTTACTTGCTGGCTGACTCTGAATGTTTGGCATTGTAATCCGGACTTTGGCGGATAGTGTTTGTAGAATATACCAGTATATTTTTAGAAGTATGATGTAGATATATGCATTTGTCCATTTCATCATAAGTGAAAAGTGGGCTATCCTGTTCTAATACGCCATGTAATTAGTCGCACATCTTTATGTGATTGCACAATGTATTGTCAGAAACTCTGTGCTGAAATATATCCTAAGAACTAAGCCGTGCACTCGTCTTGTTTTTGCCGCTGGCCATCTAACTGACAGGTGGGGTCTTGCCCATGTCAGTGAGAGAATGTAGTGGCAAAAATGAAATTAACCCTGGATTAGTGGCAAAAGCAAAACACATCATCCCTAAGAACTAATAATGAATCTAAGAGTAATTAGAGTTGTATCACTTCGAGTTTTCAAACTTGTTAGAGGAGTCTGCACTCTGCACTTACAATTTGGGTCCATTCTCCATAATCCCGCTAGATATGAATGAGTCTTTCTTTGCCTTTTCTCTTGTATTAAATTGTGAATTTTGTACATATACTACAGTAGTATCTATCATGAGAATTTTTTTGACATGAGAATTTTTTGAATCGGCATTATATGCTCCGTTGCTCCCTTTCATTGTCCTTCACTCTTCAGTTCCTCTTTTAACTTGTGGAGGACATGCACTTAAAATAGCTAGTATTGTGCACAAATGTCTTTCATATCCTTGTAGATTACTGATGTAGTCTGGGGTAACGATTTTTTACCTTACAATTTGACGGAAGAGTTGAATTTACTGATTTTTTAGTATCTCAAGAAAAAAAGAACAACGGAGCTAGTGCTGCTTCCCAAAGGAATAAAATGAAGAACATGGAGCTTTAGAAGTTTCTGATATTTACTTTAATCATTAATAGTTTCTTTCAGATCAAATAGAGCAATTCACACCATGATTCTGCTTTGCAATACCTGCATATACAATAAATAGAAAACATAAGAACTTAGAAGAGTTCTAAAAAATGCAAAACCACATGTACATGCGGGTACATGCGCTATCTTAGCCATCAAAAGTGCCTCAAGATTTGTGCAAGGAATATTCAATAATTAGAAGATGGGATGGTGGTTTGAATTTAGAATGTTTGCATCAATATCGAGGCACATTTGACGATGGCAATAGTACATGTACCCACATGTATATGTGGAAGAACCACGTTCAAGAGCTTTGATTGAATCTGTTCAGATGTCTCAGTGCAGACTTCCTTACATTTTGTCCGGAAGCAGGGCTGCTTCATTGCTGGATCATCTTCCGGAGGTTGCTGTCCAAAGATCATCTCACAGCTCTTGTCCTCAAAATCTGAACAGTAATGAGATAGTTGATGTAAGTATGTAATATTCCATTTCCCCAGATACATAATTTATTATTAATGGTTTTTAGGGCTTGTTTGAACAGAACACCGGTTAAGTCTCGCTCTATTCGTTTTTTTATTGGCGAAGTAGAAAAAAAACTGCTTAAACATAAAGTTTGTTTTTGTTGGCATCAGACATGGAGCTATTTGGTCAGATTTGGAAACACTCCTTTGCATTATACAGGGCTGGAGAAAATGGTGAAGATAAGCCCAAACACCATTAGCAGTGCCAGTAAGCTAACATTCATTGGCTGCTTCCAGATCTAGCCTCTTGACAGGACAAAATGAGAGGGTGCCTTGCAAATTCCAACTCAAATTGATTCTGATTCTGTGGGCTGACGTCATAAAATATCTACAGCTTTTGACCTAGAAACAGTGATTGTTGTAGTTGAAATATTTAGCGAATCACCATGGATGACCCAACATTCACAACAAATGCTTTTCATAAGTGAGAATGAACCATGTTGCTCTGATCATTGAGACATGCTGGCTCTGCACTGTGAAGTGAAGGTGCCCGTACTGTATTTGCCAGGCACTAAATTATGGAATTGTTGGGATAGGCACTACTATTTCACAACTTGTTCTGTTATTGCAGTTACCCACTGAGAATGACAAGTAGGGGCTAGCCCTTTTACTTCTGTACAACTTGCTTGCAATTGCTGTCTAACCTGCAAACATGCTGGCTCCACTTCAGCCTTTTTTGTTCCCCAAATGGTCGCCTGTGGTTCCCATACCCAAAAAGGCACAGTGCCAGTATGTATAGGTGGCAAGATCTTAAGGTCTAACGTGTCAAGTTCAGTATTTTTCATTTAAGAATCTTGATGTTAAGGTTGCATTCCCTTTGAGAGCTAGTCTAAACAGTTGGGTGGCTACGGCCCTGTTACATTAAATATCCATTTACAGTGACTTCACTAACACTACTTAAAGTGGGAAGGTGATATTCTGAGTTCACTTGCGTTTTGGTGGTAGTCAGTATAATGTTGCACTACAGTATAATTAGGTAACTGACCACGGAAGTCAGAGATACACTGTTCAGATTTCAACAATTTTTCAATCTTCGAGATGATATTGACAGGACAATCCATTAATTTCTTGTCGACTTTATTCAGTGGACTGGAGTTTGATTATTTTACTTGTATTCTAACAAATTATATTTCAGTCGTGTTTACCCAGTGATATACTATCTATTCAGGCTAGCCTCTAATGGATCAGAGCGAAGGAAGCTTACTAGGAGACATGTAGACAGTCATGCCAAGAGAATCGTGGATGAACTTCTCGCACGGGATCTTGCAAAGGTTCGTGCACATCCCAACACAGTTTGTGTTTTCCAGAAATCTGTCACCGAGTAAGACAGGCAATTGAAAATAAGTAAGACCAACACCAGTATCTTCATCCTGCTCTTCAGCATTTGTTGGTCTGAATGTATCTTAGCAAATTTTTTTCTTAACTCAGTGTTAATTAAGATAGTTTCTCTAACGTGGGTAGAATTGATAAATTACATTGCCTTGGCCTGTTCTTTTTTCTGTTTCTTTTTATTTTTCAAAATATGGTTCTTTATCTATTTCTATAGGCAGTTTGTGAACTGGAGTGTGAGTAGGATTCAGTTTGCCACAATTACGACATGGATAATACAAAATGCATCTCAGCCTTAGTTCTTTCACAGCTTTTTCCAAGTGGATTTACTTGAGTAAGATTTGACATATTGCAACAATTTCATTCGGAACTAATTGATAGGTGCAGAGTCATTCCCTGTTAATTGCGAAACATGCTCATCATTTTTCACACCTTAATAATTTAAATCTAGCTATGAAGTGCTGAGACCAGGAAACCATTTGACCATTATGTTATGGGACACACAACAAATGGAAAATTTTGCTTAGTTATATTCATCCTAGTTAAACTTTTGCTGCTGTGCAACAAATTTACTCTTCATTTAGCTTCCTTACATTCACTATGCAACAAAAGTTTCTGGATGATGATTGAATTACCTGCATTTGGGGATGTACACCACATTTTTCTCTCTCCTTCCATCAACTTCAGATTCCCTGACCTTGTTCAATGACATAATGATCGCTCAGACAACTTATCCATACCGGGGAGTGTATTCCATCGTGACTGCAATTTATGCTAATATATGCACTACAAACGCCTTGCACTATTTTTGACAATGAAATGCCTTAGGTTTTCTTCATGAAAAGGAGATATTCTTACATGTGCCAACCTACATCCTGTAATTTATTGGAAAATTTTACTTTTTCAATATTTATCAACTTGACATATAGCTTAATATTGTGCAGGACTACCTTCACCATAAGCACTAACATGAACTCTTTCTTGTGAAAATGTCCTGCTTCAGGCTACTGCTTTCACATATTTAGATGGCGGAAGAGCATTTCAGCAAGAAGATTTAGCCGTGTATATACCTCACACGGTCCAACCAGCCAAGGGAAGAATATCGTGGTGAAGGCAGCAAAGTACTCCCTGGAAAATCTTGAAGGCGGCATCATCACCTTTATCTGCCCAAACACACACAATGCTCTCAATCCAAGTTGGGGTAAAAGAAATAAAAAAGAAACTTCTACTAATTTTTTTCTTCTATTCATATACATAAAATTTTGATATTTTATAAAGCTATACATCCTTGTCGTGGAGTATGTACTTGCCATTGTGAGGACGTAGCTTGGCAGTGCTCGTTCGAGGGCGTTGGTCACAACCTCGCACTGTTTATCAAGCCTGAATATTCTCGAGATGGTCAAGGCCGCCTCTATCAAGCTCTCGTATCCATCCTTTTCATTCTTTATCCCTGCCATACATGCATGCATGTTCAGGTCAGTCAGCAAGTGTTACAAGTTATTTTCAGGACATCATCCTTATTTGGACCTGACCTAATTAAAACTGTACAAAACTAGTCAACATGTTCATATGCGTTCCCCAGAAAAAAAATCTACTTTTCCTTGGACACTAGTCATTTTTTTCCCTGACAACGCCATTAGGTTTCGACGTATCACTAATGACTAAACATATACTGGCAACCAAACATACCCAAATATAGGACCTCACATTTACATGGCTAATTTACACATGTATATAGTCTCGCACTAAGGGCCTGTTTGGGGGAGCTGTGCTTCAGCTTTGTTTCAGATTTAGGCTAAAAACTTCTCCAAACAATATGGCTACAAAGCAGTTGGGAAGTTAAACCACAGTAGAAGCACTCTCAAAAGCTAAAGCTGTTGAGGAGGAACTTTTCAGTTGTGGCTTCGCTTGACAACCTCCTACTTGGTCGCTTTGCCTTCTCGACCTCCGTCACCCCACCTCGCCGCCTCCACGTCACTTCCTCACTCGGACGCCGCTGTATTTCGCTATGTTGTTACCTCTCCGCTCGGTTGGCCCTAAAAGTTACACTTGCGACAGCCATTTTGCCAAACAGCATAACAAGAAAAGCCACAGTCGCCAACTACAACTGCTTTACAGCCCAGCAAACCAAAAGTAGCTTTTCAGCTCAGCCGCAGCTTCCCCAAACAGGACCTAATTAGGTGGCTAGCTAATTCCTAGGGGAACGGTGTACGTGATATTTGACCTCTTCATTAGGGTATTCATGGAAGGAAAACTTCAAAAAAAAAAAACCAAACAAAACAAAGGATAGATTCAACCAGTAAGGCCCCGTTTGAAACGTGGGATTCTTTTCCAATTCCTGCAACTGTTTCATGCGAAGTTTCTGTGAAATTTCTGCTTTCCAAACGAGCCCTAAAAGGTACATAGAATGTGCACCTCACATTTGTACAAATCACAATTAAGTTATGACCTCTCATAGTTGCCTGGCTATATGCTGATAGCTGACACACTTGTGTTTGTTTTGCAATATGTTACTACTATGATATATCATATGGCACATACCTCATCTGCAGTTCTCCTATACGTACGTATGATCCTTTTTTTAAGAAGAAGCATATATGCATGTGCGTCGATAAAACAGGATAAAATGTAATTACTGGAAATTAATTGCTTTTACCACTAATCGGAGTGAAGTTCATTTTCCACTTAGCATTCACACTGACATGTGGACTCAGCCCCAGACTCCTCCATCTGGGGGTGAGAACTAGTGACAAAAATGAAATTGTCCTGGTTAATATGGTCGAACACTGCATCAATGATATGTTCATGCCACGGAGGAAAATATCACGTCATGCATGCATACGCTGACGTTATCAACATCGATCATTCGTTAATTAAAACTAATTGAATCTATACTAACATAAATGACACATATGCTAATAACTAACGACGAAAAGAATTAAGCATATATAAACCAAACAAAAAAAATAATTTTTGATCAATCAGCTAAGTAAAAATTAAGGCTACTTTATTAAAAAAAAAAAGGAAATATATAAAGAACATTGGTTTATCAAAACTATATCTCGTCTCTCATGCAAAACCACGTACTCAGGATCGACCACTCCGTGGCTAAACAACAGATATATATATACGGACGATCATTCCAAAGCTCTGGCAAATATATGTAGATACAAACCAGAAGCTTCTTGAAGGTTCCAGGACAGGTATCCAATGGCCAGCTTATCGAACCAGTTGTCGCGGTACACCGTCGTCGTTGCCGGCGCTGCCTCCCTCGCTGGCGACGGCGCCGTCTCCTGCGGCCTCACCATGACCGCTCTCACCGTGAAGCAGCGCTTCCTCCTCATGTAGGTTCGTTTCACCAGGCCAGCACCTTTCTCACGCACACAAGGTGCTGCTGCAACTGTCAGGCCACCATGAGGAAGGAGCACAAGTGCTTTGCCGGCCTCCATGCTTTTTTTTGTGTGTGCGACTGTGCGTGCGTGCGTGCGTGCGTTTGAGAGAGAGATGAAGGCATATTTATAGATTGTAAATTAATTAGTAAGTGTTGTGGTTTGACTATATGGAGAGAGAGAGAGAGAAGGGTGGTGCAATTTGCGAAGAGGAAGAGCCCAAATGGCAGTGAGGGGCATCTTTGGTGTGGTGGGCTCAAGGTATCATGGCTTCTTTTTTTCTTTGATAACTATCATGGCCAATATTAGGGTTCATACGTACGCTCCTCACTTGGAATGGAGAGGGACGTGAATGGATCGGACGAGCTAGGGAGGTGTGTCAATATTTTATGGGTTTTGGTTCTTGATGTTTCCTCCTGTAATTGGACAAGGTGAAAAGATCCAGACGTACGGGCCGGGGAATAATTAACATCTCTGGACAGCGAATATTTTCGACAATTCCACGCCATATATCTATGGAATATCACTAATTGATTTCGGAGCGTCCAAGATAACCGCATTCGCTCTACCCACCAATTATATATAGTCCAACTAGTAAAAACACGCGTGATTCTTCTAACATAAATTCTTCTCTCTTGAGCAACTTGAACTATACTCTATTCTCAACTCTCAAGGATGGCTGGCTGTATGTAAATTTTCTAAGTGCAATGATATATTGATAAGATTGAGAGAGCTGATCTCTAGTGCGTGGATTTAATCCATTGATCTTACAATTAAGCAGATATTATGTCTTCCAATGCATTTGAATGCACGTAGTATCTAGCAATCTTTGCTTTCCTTAATAAAGAAAAAAAGAAAATGCCTTTGACTACAAAAACTACTGCCGCTACAAAATCAAATCGTTATTTCATAGAGAAAAATAAAATAAAATAAGCTCACTACCCTAAAAAAGAGGTATAAACCGGAAAATAAGATCCAATATGAAGTTGTGGGGCCTAGGGCTACATGTCAAATATCATGAGTCATGGTAATTTTGAACTCTGCTTGTCACACAGTGCTCCCTCTGTTTACAAACAAATATACGGGAGGTGCATGCTTCTATACATCACTATTTAAAAATTGTATAAATATTAAAATATAAATAAATAATAGATGATGGTTACTTATCCTTTTATTTGCATTAAGGTTTATACAACTTTAATTTGAAGGATAGCATATAGAAGCACTACTCATGAATGTACATAGTGTTGGGCGTAAGGACATAGTGTGTGTTCATTAGTTTTAACTATACGGATGGTCAAATTGTGAAAAGTCTGGGCACGCGTGAAAGCGGCGCACATTCGTAAACGCGGCAGCGCACGTAGTGGCATCTATCGCAAGCGATCATCGCTTCAACGGCATGAATCATCTGTGTACTATTTGTAAGGGCTTTCCCCGTCAGTCGTACGCTGATGAGTCTTCACTTTTTAACTTGATGTCACGTGTTGCTTGCTATCTTACATAAGACGTGGGTATCCGTATCGGTCCGACTTGTCTTCGATAAACCTAGTCACAGCCTATTATTAAGTCGTGCTAGCTTCATGCCGTACCAACCTAGATTCGGTCCATTTGTACTATTGCGACGAGAGAAAAAGTCCGAAAACGCACGAGGCTAAGGAAGTGGACACAAATATTAGAAAAAAAGAACTAAATTTTATTTGTTTTTAAACAGGTATAGAGTTACTGTCTTGTTTAAAATCTTACACCCTAATGTGGGGCACCCTGGTACGGAAAAGATTACAGTAACTACATACACATACCAAATATAATTACAGCGTTTTTGACAAGCGTTTACCAAAATCTTTCTTGCAGGTCTTGTTCAGAGGAACGCACTGGCTACGCACATGGGCCAAATTACAGCGAAGTGAATCGACAAAAGAGGATCTTATTGATGTTTGTCGTCGATTGAGTCGGTAGCTTTGCGATTGTTTGCAAATTTTGGTTGGTATTCGTGGCTAGAATTGCTTATCTTTGTTTGATGTTTTGGTTTCCTTGTTGAAACGGTGTGTTGATTTGAGTTTGTAATAAGTGTGGTCTGATTCTCTCTTCGAAGGATGAAGCCGGAAATATAATTTTCCATTATCAAAAAAAAAACTACATACACATACACTAGTCCAAGTTGAGGTGGTCAAAGTTGGCTAATGCCTTCGCGATTTCTGGATCCTCGAACTAATATTATGTTCTCTCATCTGCACACTTTCAATCTTTGAGGCATATGATTGCCTCAATGATATTAGGCATGAGATGACCACCTTGGCTCAAGTATCCTTCCCAATGAACTGAAAGTGGCTTTCGACAAGACAATAGACACCGAAACCACAAGTACATCCCGTATGAATTGCGATAACACATGATAAATACGTTAGTGATTCTTCCACCACAAGAACAAGTTGAGTTCATTGTCATGCCCGATGTTAAGCTCGATCTCCGCAAAAAGGCATGTGGAGATGGTGTTTGATCTCTATTCATAGATTCTTATTGATGTGCTCTGAGAGCTAGACATATCTTACAGTTGAAGGTGTAACAAATTGGATAACATCGGAAATCCGACTCCCCCCCCCACCCTCTCTCTTTTCTTTCTTTCCATTATTTTCTTTTCTTCTTTTCTTGCATTTTTCTTCTTTCCTTTCTCATTTTACTGGCCCAGCCACTCCTTTTTCTTTTTTCCCTTTTCTTCCTCTTTCTTTTCTTCTTTCCTTCTTTCTCCTTTCTTCTCATCGACTCCACCTTCTTCTCCTTATTTCTTTTTTTTTCTATTCCTTCCTTTCTCTCCTCTCACTTTTCTCTTCCTTCTTCTGACTGGTCGGGCCATCTTCCTCCTTAGGCCGAGTCGGTGCCTTAGCTGCCCGACGCCACCTTTGGTGCCGTGCAGTCTCAGGTCACGCCATGGGTACACCCTATGCCACAACTCGTCATGACGCCTATGTCCTGCGCTACGCCTCGGCCTCCAGCAGGCCACGTTGCTAGGCTTCCTGTGTAACCGCACGTGCTGCCATGCCGTCCCAGCCACTGACCGCCCTGGGCCTCTGCAGCAATCCACGCCATGCCTTTAGGCCATCCAGTCGACGATTGCACTGCATCAAGCTTTGCAATGCCACCACGACCCGTGTTGCGCCACGACCGGACCTCTAGCTAGCCTCTCCGTGCCACTTGCCGGCCATGGCTGGTGTGTCGCCCTGATGCTGGGCCGAGTAGTGTCACCAAGCCACCATCCTCAACGCTGGGCCATGGGTTGCTCCCTGCGCCGCGCTAGCACCTTGGTCATCTGCTCCATGCCATGGTGCTACGCCCCGGCCACTCTGCGCCACACCACCTCCAAGCCGTGGCCACGCTAGCTCCTGTGCCGCTGGCGCTCGCTAGCCGTTGCCTCGCTGAGCCTCCTTTGCTCCCTTCTCCATCTCTTCTTTCCCCATAGCGCCAGCCCGGTCCCGCCGAGCCTCACCGCCCAATAGGCCACGCCTAGCTGCTGGCAATGTTGCCAAGAGCAGCGAGCATGGCATGGACGCACCTGGCAACCACTTTCTAGGTACTCCCTCTCTCCCTCCCTCTCTTGCCGCATGCCCTACTGTGATGGCCTTATCGTGCAACATGTTGTCATGTTGTGAGCAGCCGTGCTGGTCTAAGTACGACCCACTTTGGCATGCCGTGTCATGCCGCCTGCGGTGCCTGGTTTCCAAACCTGGCATGGGCTTACCAACCATGCCGTGTCAGCACGGCCCACTAGCACACGTGACGGGCCATACTCTCCATGCCACAGGCCAATCTTAAAAAGCACGGCCCCGATATCCACGTGTAAGCAAGACGCATGGCAATGTAACATCGCTACATCGTACGCCTCCAGCATCCGCAAAGCGAAGCAGCTTCTAGCCCTCTGCATGTTATTTTTTATGGAAAGAACCGTTGTCACGAAGAATTCATGGAAATGACCCCTGTGAAATTTCAGCAGACGGGGTCAGCTGGATTTTTTTATTAGTTTCCAGCGGTTCCAGAATGCTGGAACTTTTTTATTTTCCGGCGAGACAAAATATTGTTATTTATTTCCCAATGGATGGTTTCCACATAAAATTTTTTATTTCTTTCCAGCGAAACAAAACCGCTTAAGCTTTTTTATTTTCTTGTGCACAGTTTTTGATTTCCAGTGGTTAGCTGGCATGGAAATTTTTTTCTTTTTGTTATTTCCCCGGGTTTTTTATTTTGCTTGTTTACTATTTTCCAATGGTTTTTATTTTCAATGACATGTAGTCTCTTGGTCGTATTTTTTCCCAAAGATCTCTCTCGTCTTGATTTAATTTGCGAGTCTAGCCTAGCATAAATGAAAATTGCTTAAGACGAGAGCGATCTTCGGAAAAAATACGAAATACGAGCAATGGACTACTGCCGTTGTAAAATAAAAAACCATTAGAAAATAACAAAGAAGCAAAAAAAAAAAATCCAACGCCAGCTAACCACTGGAAATCAAAAACTGTGCGTGGGAAAATAAAAAAATTAAGCGGTTTGGCTCCACTGGAAAGAAATAAAAAAAATTGCGCCAACCATCCACTGAAAAATAAAAAAATAATATTTCGTCGGGCCGAAAAATAATAAAAAATGTTTCAACGGACTAGAACCACTGAAAATTAATATAAAAAAACCGCTGGAAATTAATAAAAAAATTCTAGCTGATTTTGTCCGTTGAAATTTCCTGTACATGAGCTATTTCCATAAATTCTTCGTGACAACTGCTCTTTCCGGAAAATATTAACATGCATAGAGCTAGAACTAGAAGTCGCTTCGCTTCCAGCATCTGCAGGCACCTAGGCATAGCCCCTGCCTCTGTTCTGCTTGCTTGCTCGACCTGCCTGCTTTTTGACTCTTCAGCCGCCTCTTTTGCCACTTGGAAGTGACACACTGCCGCACTACAAAAGAAATCAATGATTTGACACCTGACGAGCAGTCTCCAACATATTATGGGGGCGTATCAGGTGACAACTGACGTCAAGATGGGATAGCCGGATAGTGCGCGGTCTCGGTTACATCCAGCCATCCGATCAATGAGGGAATCAATCACATCCGTCCAATTTACACCGAAGAATACAGTCAGTGCTGAAGCTGACGAGTGCCATCTCAATTGGGAGCTTACATCATCTGATACGCTCTCCTATGTACACAGAAACAAGATCATACTAATAAGAGTTAACAAAACACCTCATGTTTGATGGCGTGCAAATTTGCATTTTTATATTCAGATTGGTGAGAATACAGACAGTTTTCAGATATGCAACGTAAACAAACACTGGAGCGGCAGGAACACCAAACCCATCCTGCCACCTTCAACAAATTCATGGAAGTACAGACAGTTCGCGTCAGCTTGTCGTAGCCTTGCCGGCCACTTTTTGAGCTATCCACCCGAGGCCATCATAGAGGCCCTCCCCGGTGATCGCGCACGAGGCTTGTATGTGCCAGTCGTGGTCCTTTATGCTGTGCAGGGAGAGGGCGTCGGTGATCTCAGCTGGCGACATGGCGTCCTTGAGATCCTGCTTGTTTGCAAATACAAGTACCACTGCGTTCTCAAGGTCCCCGTGTTGAAGCAGCCGAAAGAGCTCATCCTTGATGATGCTGATCCGAGCACGGTCAGTGCTGTCGATTACTACAATGACAGCATGAGTTCCTCTATAGTATGTTGCCCACGACGTGCGTAGACTCTCTTGTCCTCCTAGATCCCACACCTAGTTGATTCAAACATGAATTTAAGTACAAATAACGCATTGGAATTGCCATAAAAAGTGAGTCTGATCAATCCTGTGATATGAAAGAACCAAAGAACATTCAAGAGTCCAGAAGTAATGTGACGAACATAATCAGAATTTAATGCAACTTGCAGGAAACTAAGACATGTTTGGTTTTGTGCCCCAACTAGTCCTGCCAAAAATTGGTCATGGCCAAAATTGGGGCATGACCAAAATTTTAGTAAAATCTGGGTATTTTGGATTGTGGCCAAATCCACACCCTACCGAAATTGGTGAAGGATTTCACCACCCAAAATTTGGCCTAGGATTTGGCATGTGTTTTATTAGCACTACCACAGTTTCCAGGGCAAGCCAAATTTTTGTACCAATCCAAATGATAACCAAAATGTTTTGATATTACCAATTTTTATTAGGTGCGACCTTGAGCCAAACAGCCCAATCTCCAGGAAACAAGTGAACTTTCAGGATGCTGAGATTTCTGACAAGTATCCGCTGACTCGCTGGAATAGAAAATAATTTTGTTTTTCTCTTGGGAATGTCTGGAGTAAACTGGTGTTATAAACTGCAACTCCTTTAACATAGAGTGGTACTTTGAAGTAAGACCTCATGTAGGGGTCAATAGTAAGAAGACAAGATTGTCCAAGCAAAAACAATTTCAAACATAATAACGCTTGTATTAGCGTTTGCACAGAGCACCAAAGATTAACAATGTGTTTTCGGAGGAGAAAACCCAATTGCTCATATGATCTAACTGCATACTAATTTCTAACATATAAAGAAGGGACCAAAGGACACCAAAGAAGGTTTTTTTTTTACTGCCAGTCTGGATAGAGGCATGCGGTATTCAGAACCCGAGAAAATTGGTTATTTCTAACATGTGTAAGTTAACAAACTCTAAGCTAAGGCAAACATCTCACAAAACAGAGGAATTCTTCTACAATCTACCGTAATTCCAGTCACTCCAATCACCGTTCTTATCCAGATCTGCGCAGACGGTCAAGACACGGCGCCACTCACCGCCTCTCAAATCCTCCTACGAAGTACATTAGGAGAAACATTCATCCGCAATTGCATCTGACCATGCTTTCCCGTTACGACTAGATTCGGCGGAAATCAATCATGGAGCAAGCAGCAGAGCAGCCTACCAGCAGAGCAAATCCGGCCTAAAGCTTGGCCTAGAATGCAGACGGGAGAAGCAAGGAAGGGGGAGAGGAAGGGCACGGGGCGACCTCGAAGCGGATGTTCTTGAAGACGACCTCCTCGACGTTGCTGCCGATGGTGGGCGCGGCGGCGGTGACGGCCTCGCCGAGGTGGAGCTTGTAGAGCGTGGTGGTCTTGCCGGCGTTGTCGAGCCCCACCACGACGATCTTGTACTCCTTGGCCGGGAACATCAGGAACCACACCCGCGACATCCACGCCCCCATCGTCTCCTCCGCAAATCTGAAATCTCACGACGCGGCGGTTGGTTGGTGGGCAGGCGGCGGGATCCCTGCGCGAGGCGAGGCGAGGCGATTGGGGATTGGGCGATCGGATCTACGAGGAGGGGAGGGAAGACGTCGACGAGGAGAAGGTAGCTGAATCTGATGCGTCACCCCACCCGCCGTGCGAGAGTGCGGTGCTTCCGTACATTAAGTAATTACTCCGACTATTTACTCTTTATTTCTATTTTAATATTTATATAATTTTAAAATAATGATTATAGAAGTTTTTTTAAAAAAGTTTTTCCTGTGTTAACGAAGCTTCTTGGTACAGAGAAGGCTTGGAATTAGCAAACTCTCGGTTTTTCGCGCGGATGGCTAGGGAATGGCCCTTTTTTAACTTGGGTTTTTGTCCACGGGGTCCATGGATTGTAGCGTTACTTTCTTCAAATTTGCTTACATTTTTAGAAGCTAAATGATTCCACTCCTCAAATCAAAGTGACCCTAACTAGGAATAGCAATAGGACCTCGATCCCCGTTTCCCTGCGAGGAATTCCCCTGTTAGGGGACGGGGACGGGGAAATTTCCCCTCACGGGGAGTTTATGGGGAAAATATTGCCTCCGTCAAGAATCATAGAGCCGGGGACGTTCCACTGTTCTCCATCCTCGATTCCTGTCCCTGTCCCTGCGTTATCACTAATAGGTGGAAACAAATGATCATTCTTAAAAGAAAAAAGAATATATGTACGGTTGTTATTAATAAACATGCTAAATATGAATAACGCTAATGATTCACTCACATTTCGATCACATATACAGTGGCGGAGCTAGAAATTTCTAAAGGAGGGGGCCTAAGAATCAAGTGAACCTGTACTAGTGATTGATATTTAAAGTTTAATATATAGTAAGTACAATATGTAAGACTTATAACGTGCCAAAAATTTCAAAGTTATATATATATAAGCCTCTTTTCTACTCTCGGGAGTAATTACTATAGGGTATCTCGTGCGATAGAAGGTACGTATGCTTAGTATACGAGTATATAATATCATCTAGGTGGTATGTATATTTTTTTCAGAGATAATATGCATATTTTTTTGGACATACTCCTTTTTATGTGTGTATATGAAGGTATTTATAAAATACGCTAAAAATCATGAACTCTCTTGCAATTATTTCATATGGCTTATATTAGAGTATCTTATAATTAGTGTACGAGTGTACCCAAAGTGATAAATGAGTATTTTAAGTTTGTTTAGGTGGTATTTCAGAAGTGAGATTTTAGATGTGAGAGTAACTACTTCCAAAAGTAAAAGATATTTTTCATATATATATATATATATATATAAAATATATATATATATATATATATATATATATATATATATATATATATATATATGCCCTTTGATGAGCAGCAGGCCCAGGCCCCACCACCGACGACGGCTCCTCCTCACACATATACACTATTACCCTAATGATTCACTCATGTAGCATGTGATCTTTTATGTAATATTTTCAGGGATTAGTTCTCGTCGGGGCCCGCAAGTCCGTCGGGAATGAGGGACGGGGAGATTAAGCCCTGTGTGCAGGGATGGCGACGAAAAATTTTTGATTAGCAGAGATTAAGGATGGAAGGACGTTCCCTATAGAGATTTTCCCGTTGCCACCTCTAACCCTAACGGATTCTAGGTTCAAGCCCCGTTTGCAACACGGGAATCGAACTATTTCCGGTGAGCCTAGCCAAGCCTATCCCATCCCACTAGTCGTGCACGGATTCTAGGGCTCAGACCCGTTCGCCACACGGGAATTGAGCTATTTCTGGTTGCGAAGGCCACGTGGCGCGCTGAGACGGAGACGCACACACACCACCACAACCTCCCCCACTCGCTCGCTTCCACGTCAGCAGCCACCCGGGCCCACTCTCCTCCCTTTCCTTCTCCTCCACACTCTTCTTCCTCCTCCCTCCCGAGCCCCCCAACACCTCGCGACTCGACTCGAAGCCCGAGGAAATGGCGTCCAACGCCGCCGCCTCCATCTCCTCCGCCTCAACCTACCTCCACCACCTGTTCATCCTCCGCCGCCGCGGATCCGGGCAGCGCAATGCCCGCGTCCGCGCGGTCTCCGGGGATGGCGGCGGCGGGGTCGTACCTGGACATGTGGAGGAAGGCGGTGGAGCGGGAGCGGCGGTCGGCGGAGCTCTCGCGTCGGCTCCAGGCCCCACCTGCGGAGACGGAGGCAGCGGCGCTGCCTACGGCCGATGTGGAGAGGAGGACGGCGCGGTTCGAGGAGATGCTGCGGGTGCCGCGGGAGGAGCGCGACCGCGCGCAGCGCCGCCACGTCATCGACCGCGCAGCCGCCGCCCTCGCCGCCGCGCGCGCCGTCCTCAAGGAGCCGCCGCCTCCCCCGTCCCCGCCCCCGTCCTCGCCGCCGTCGCAGCCGGAGAAGCCGGCGAAGGACACGGGCAAGGCGGGACCAGGCAAGGGTTTGGGCTCCGTTAAGGCTCCGAGTGGATCGAATCAGGGCTCCGCGGCGGCGCTGGCGCCGGCGTCACAGTCTGCGAAAGGTATGGGTTACCGCGTGCACGTAAGGTTGCTTAAAGATTTATACTAATTCTTGTGAGCGTAGCATGGGTATTACGCTAAAAAATGCCTCCTTTTTAGCCTGGCACAGCAATGGAGTGGCCATGCAATTCATGAGTTGATAAGGGAGTTCAGGAGGCATGCATAAACAAACAATCCAACCATAATAAAATCCTAATCCTTTAAATAGAAATTGGAAAATGCAATTGAACAAAGAAGGATTTTTATGTTGGATGTTGCTGCGATTTTAAGTGAAACGTTTGCAATCATTGGTTGATGGGTGGATGGGGGAGATAACGTGCCCGGTTGAATTTAGGAGGCATGCCTGTTATAATTGTTACGAATGGAAATTGGAGCGGAAACTGAAGGATCGTTCAGATGAGTGTCGGTATGCATATAAATGAACAATTTAGGAGGCTTGTTTGCTAGCGAGCATTATGAAATGTTAGGAAAGTTTGGCTCGTGCGCTTGTCTTTTTGTTTTCTGCCAATTGCAGTTGGTAGTCCTGTAGACTTGTCGATCTACTGATAGCACACAGGTGCCTTGGATCTTGTTATTTTTGTTTGTTGCATTCATGCCTATTTGGATAGTAGTGTTCTGGTTAGGGGTAGGTAAGGAACAAGGTTATTTCCGTTGCCCCATAATCTTTGAGCTGAATTGGATACAAAACACCAGATGCTTGTCTACACAACTGTTCTAGTACAGGCATGCACATTACCAATTGTCAAGCATGTTGTTTATGTATTATGACTTATTTGGTAAATTCTCAGAAGCATGATATTTCTAAATTCTGCCACTGCGGCTATCCTTGATTTGATTCTCTCTAGGTGAAGTGATTTCGTTATCAAATATGAATTTCCTTCTTGATTTGATTATCTCTGGGTAAGACAGGTATCAATTTTGAAATGTCTGGTGCATAACTCTCAGTGCAATACTGATTGTCTAAAATAACTTGTAGCCCGCTGCTGCAAGCAGATGTAGCTAGAAATAATGTTAACAAGCCAAAGTAGTGCTTGGGAATCCTCAATATATAAAAATATCAATGTCTTCTTTCTTTGTCTTTCCTATTTCCAATCTGAGTGATTAGTGTTAAGAAAAGGATCCCGTAATTGTACTAATTGCTTTTCTTTGAAGAATGACATGGATAATGAAACCAGTTTTACTAATGTTGTCGTGCTTTTAGAATTTGTGAAATCATAGGTGATTGCTCTTTTGTGGCATTATATTAGTTGCCAGTTGCAGCAATATTCTTGTATGTGTTCTTATACGGCACTTTTAACTGCAATATTTTACTTATTACTACATTGTCCAGTTCCTTGTAAAATTAAGCTTCCTCTCTGACATCTGTAATCTGTTCTTCATTCAGTGCCAAACTTCCGAGATTCATCTCCTTACAAGCACGCAAGTTCCAAGCTTGGCACTCCAGGTCCAGATTTCTGGTCATGGTTACCACCAGTGGAAAATAGCAATAAACTAAGAGAAAACAATACTGGTTTAAAACCTTCGAAGAAAGTGGACTCCTCTTACCGTCAGCCTGATTTGTTGATGGAAAAGGAGCAGTCAGCAGACTTTTTATCACTTCCTTTTGAGACCCTTTCTTCGAGAAGAAGGAAGATCGATCTCTTCCTCCCTTCCAGTCATTTATTGAGCCTGAAAATGTGGATTCGAGGCTAAGCTGGCTGCTGATACAGAGGAGACGTTGAAGCACAGTTTTCAAAAAATGCAGCTGAGGCGGCTAGAGCTCTTAGCAGAATCGATGAAAAGTCATCCCATGGGATACATCCAGATGGTTCGATGTGGTGGAAGGAGACTGGTGTAGAACAAAGGCCTGATGGTGTTATTTGCAAGTGGACTGTAATTAGGGGAGTTAGTGCTGATGGAGCTGTTGAATGGGAAGACAAGTATTGGGAGGCTTCAGACAGGTTTGATCATAAAGAATTAGGTTCTGAGAAGTCTGGCCGTGATGCTATGGGCAATGTTTGGCGGGAATACTGGAAGGAGTCGATGTGGCAGGTGAATTACTCTCTGGCTCATATATCAATATATGTTCACTGTGTGTGAAACCTACAATTTATATCAAAAAAGTATGTGTAATATTTCAAAAAGCGTCTTCTCAGGTCATAGCATTCACAGTGACCTAGGAGGAGCGCATGAACTGCATGTATGACGGTATGAGATTATACGGCTTGTGACGTGCAGATGCATTATATACATGTGACTCAACAAATGTAATATTTTGATCTGCACTTCAAGTATACAACTAGACACATGGTCCTTTGTCAATATTTAACAAAGTTAAAACTAAAGTTTAGGTAGAACTGTGTGGTAATATGTGCTAATTGAATGCCTCCCCAGAATATAATCAAGTATTGCATATTGGATTATTTCAGGATTACACATGTGGGGTTATGCATATGGAGAAGACCGCAGACAAGTGGGGAAAGAACGGTAAAGGAGAGCAGTGGCAAGAACAATGGTGGGAGCATTATGATTCGAGTGGTAAAGCAGAAAAATGGGCTGATAAATGGTGCAGCTTGGATCCAAATACGCCACTGGATGTTGGTCATGCTCATGTTTGGCATGAAAGGTAAGAGCTCCTCAGTAGCTTTCTTCAGAATGCTATCTGTCCATTTGTCCATGCTCTATCTCATATTCTCATCGTTGTCATGACTCATGAGTCAGCACTTCCATGAATAATGTTTCTCCATGCCAAAAAAAAAGGGAGTAAATACTTTAGCAATCATAGTTTTCTGCTTGGATACCATTTATTCTACAACAATTGTGAAGTATCACAACTTCTGAATTTGAATATTTATGGACAAATTATGCAGTCTATATTGCTCAGAATTATGTCCTTAAATCTACTGGTTCATCCTCTGCAGGTGGGGCGAGAAGTATGATGGAAGCGGAGGCAGCGTGAAATACACCGATAAATGGGCTGAGCGATCAGAGGGCAACGGGTGGTCGAAGTGGGGCGACAAATGGGATGAGCATTTTAACCCAAATGGCCATGGCGTCAAGCAGGGCGAGACCTGGTGGGAAGGAAAACACGGCGACCGGTGGAATCGCACCTGGGGCGAGCAGCATAATGGCTCTGGCTGGGTGCACAAGTATGGCAGGAGCAGCGGCGGCGAGCACTGGGACACTCACGTCCAGCAGGACACGTGGTACGAGCGATACCCACACTTCGGCTTCGACCACTGCTTCAACAACTCAGTGCAGCTCCGGGCTGTGCGGAGGCAGCCTCCAAGAAAAACAACGTCTTAAAAATAGTAGATGCTTATAAAACATTTTGATTACAGCCATAATCGAGTAGTCGGCTGCTCATCCATGTTCATCTTTCATTTTTGATTGTGCTGAAAAGCCTATGCTTGTATGGTAACATGGCTGTTTTCAGCACATGTCCTGTCCTGAATTTCAATAAAATGGAAGTGAAAAATGGTATAACTGAACTGAGCAATGCTGTCAAAATATGCTACAATGCAATACTAATGTTACTCACAATATCTGGAACTGCTTCTGTGATCAATACTCATTGCCCTCTTCAGAAATCTGCATTGCCATTGTTCCTTGACCATTGAAATTATTGACAAATTATTTGGTCCCGAAATCAATCGCTTTGCAGAAAGAAATCAGGAAATGCAACCAAAGAACTATAATGCTTAATGGCAAGGATAAAATATGCAGGAGGCCACCACACCACGCAGGCGCGTAGGACATCACTATCCTCACCATTAAATGAACTAAAAATAAAATAAAAATTCACTCGGCATTAGTTGACATCCTGCGCTTCAGAGAAAAAATAAACCCAGAACTTTACCATATGAAGTCTGGCTAGCAAATGAGCATGAACAAAAAGGTGAATAAAATAGTAGATTTGAGTAATATAGCTTGAACAGGTAATTTATCTAGTCGAAGATAGCCAACCAATTAAACAAGACAATAAATTCCCCTTCCTTTTTTCTTTTCTGATGATTCTTAAAGATCCTCCCTCCCTCCCGCTTCACCTCGTGAAACAAAGCAAAGAAACAATAAGCATTCCTTTCTTGTTAGTTTTGACATTTATGTCATCTCCTCCACATCTATTCAAGGTATCTGGAGTTCATGGAGAGCAATCTCACTGAGCAACAGATCGCCAAATCTCGAGACGCCTTTCTCATTGTTTGACAAGAACAATGACAGTGAGCATACGCATACATGCTTCCTCTTGTAGTTTTGCATTAGAATGTGTTTTGCATGTGGATGTACATATAAGGGTTTCTTCATGATCGCTCAAAGAGAAACTTGGATCCATGAGTTTTCGTTTTTTTAAAAAAAAAAACTATGGTCATATGATTATACCTTACTGTCTTGGAAAGCAATGGCAGGTGCCCATTACTTGTACTAACATAATTCCACTGAAAAATACTTGAATAGTATCAACCTCTAACACGTGATGGATTTCTCCTGGCCGTCGATCAAGACGGCAACGGCACGATCCAATTTGATGAGTTCCTTGGCATAATGAAGAAGAAACTACAGGTGCAATCCGACTAAAACTGAGAGAATAAAACGCAGTCTCTTAATTTATGGTCTTGGAAATTGCTAGTGTCAGGCATTGTTTAGTACTATTCCTGTGGCTTTCAAAAGCACTTATGCTTTCTAATTTTTAGCTATAATAACTGCCTGAAAGCTTTTTTTTTATCCATAAATAGAAAAATCTTACAGAATTTGGTTAAAACTTCTGTACATAAATTCCATGGTGCAGAAGAAGATAAAAATAACCACCGAAAACAGACCATTAATTTAGTTCATTCCATTTGATATGCAGGAGAATGACAACGATGAGGAGGAACCAAGGCAGGCTTTCAGAGTTTTCGACGAAGATAACGGATTCATAACGCGCAACGAGGCATGTATTAATATTCCTCATTTGCATTTGATTTTGCGAGGTACCATTGCTTCTGCAAATCAGAATAGCTGACAAATTGATCGTTAATATCGATAGTCGAGGACGGTGATGGCAAGTCTCGGAGAGGAGATGACAGAAGATGAGGTTGACGAGATGACGAGGGAAGCCGATACCAACAACGATAGGCATGTTGACCATGAAAGAGTTTAGGCGTATCATGATGAGCACGCAATAAAACTGCTAATCTCTGAAGCCATTTGGATACTACTTGATTTCATGGAAGTGTGATTGTGTAAATGACAAAGTTGATGTATGATTAACTGTTCATGCAGTGTACTACGTGTTTGTTTCTTCAGTTTTTACACTGTCGTTATGGTCATTCACTTCGCACTTCATGCGTGTCATGACGCTTCATCACATTATGAGCAAAATAAACATCAAACAATAGGAATTCCAAATCTCATTTTAACTATTTTTAGGTGTTTGGACTGAACTAGGAAGGTACCTTGTGCTACAGAGTTACTAATATTTTGCACTATTAAATTACGGGAAATATTCAGTGCTAATGGTGAATTCAGTGCTAATTCCGTGCTAATGGCATGTAGAAGTTTTGAAAAATTCTCAAAAAATTACCACATGTAGGGGAGGTGAACCTCTACAACCCTGCAAAATTTGAAGATGAAACTCAATCGCATTTGAAAGATATGAAAAAGACAAACAGCAAAAAGAATAGTGCCAAAACAGTAACAAGTACTATTTATGCTGAGTTTGTCTTTTTCATATCTTTCAAATGCGATTGAGTTTCATCTTCAAATTTTGCAGGATTGTAGAGGTTCACCTCCCCTACATGTGGTAATTTTTTGAGAATTTTTCAAAACTTCTACAGGCCATTAGCACGAAATTAGCACTGAAATCACATTAGCACTGAATATGTCCCCATTAAATTATATCTGATCTTCTGGCCTGCCAAAGTGAGCATGTTTGGTTCTCCTAGCAAACCTTGCTCAGTTTTTCGGAGGACCAACCAAGTTTTGGATCCAAACACATAGTTTGCTGGCGAGACAAGATTCTGTGGCATCGCTCAAGCTTGCCAAGGAACCAAGCATGCCCTAAGCACAGAATTCCGGTACAGCTGAAAGTTCTCAAATACATCTTTCTTCCTTTCATTTTGAATCTACCTATACAGCTATTTCCTACCTTTCAACAATCTGGCTCTACCTATGTTGCACTGTGTGATTTTTTCATGTGATATTTACAATATCTGATAAAGCAATCACGTTGACATCTACAAATGATTCACAATTCCGTTTGACCAAACACACCGAATGGATGTTGGTTAAACTTGAAAGATCTGTTAAACACTTGCTAGCTGGTTATATCTCTTTATCACCTATCGATTATGGAGGCTTCTGAAAGTAAGGATGTTTTAGTGCTTCATCAACGCTTAAGCAATCCTCCTACAACACAGGTAAGTGTGTGTTACTGTTAATGGAACCAAGTCAAGGGAAATGAAGAAATTAAAATTGAGTCAAGGAAAATAAATAAATTGATAAAATAAAATTACAGGACATGGGATGGCCAAATTATGGTTTAACATAATTCTTTTCAAGTTTTGACAGGATGCAGATGACAGAAATAGTGGCTCATGTAAAGCTCTGATCAGCACTGTATCATCCACATTATGAACAACCAAAGGAGGTACTGCCAATGTTTCCTGGGATAAAACATTTTTTTTCTCATCCTACTGAGAGTGTAGTCAGTGGGACTACAGTCAAACATGTCATATCATATCAGGATCAGAGATGAAAAGTCAGTCATCAGGGTAAGGAACAATTTGCTAATTTGCAGAATACTGCCCAATGATCTTCCTTTATTTCATCTTTATGCTCATTGTTTCTGATCCTATTTTGTTTTCGACATGCATATGAATAGTCGAATTTTCCTGACAGAAAAGTTCATGACTTTTACAGTTTTCAGAATCATCCACAGTTTTGTATAGCTATCATTCTACATCACCTGTTCATAACATTTAGATTCTTTTCAAAATATAGGGTATAAGAATGCCAAGTTTCCCCCCATGGAATAGAGTTCAAGAAACAGGATGCCATACTAGTAGCTGGCGTGCTAGTCGTAGTGCCCATAAATTAGGAATTCTGGAAAGCATTAGAAATTATAAGACTGTTAGATATGATGATCTAAATTATCTGGGACTACAGAAAATGTGGATAAGAAAAGACTGCCAACCCCATTTTAAGAGGATCTCTGATCTTCACTTGATGCGCAAATGATTCTTCAGAGCATTTCCAAGAAGCTAACCCAAAGTGACCCTTAAAACAAAGAAAAAGAAATAAAGAATCAGTTGGCAAATAACCTCCTGGAAGATTAAGCTATAGTAACAAACTAATAATGACAAAATGCAATGAGTTGTCTTTCATGGGTTATTGATCGATGCAAGGATGTATCTGCAGTTCTGCATATTTCTTACAGTTCCTTTTTTAGGCCAAGAAAATACAGGTTTTTTTTTTTTTGTCATACTGAACAAAAATGTGGAAAGGAAAGGAAACAACCATTGATCTCACATTTTTGGAAGAAGAGAAAACACATATATTGTACAGGATCATTACAAGGTAATCAACAGATAGTGGAGTTGTTATACTGACCTGTTCTGAGTTACCACTGCCTTGATGTTGTGAGGAAATCCCTGGCACTAAAATGCACAATTCGATGTAAGACCTCAACCTAACATCAGAACAGGAACAGAAGAAATGCTATGTCAAACAATTTACTCTTAGAAGAATATACCTTCCCATACCGCACAGGTAACCCCTACTAACTGTAGCTAGCGCACTGGTGCTGCCCACTGCCCACGCCTGCTGCTGCTACTGGCCTTCCACGACATCGCACTCCCCACCTCACATCTCTCTCTCACCTTCCCCAATCCAACATCACATCAGGTACTTCCCGATCTGATTCCACATCCCTAAACCTTCTCTGCTTTATTTTTTAATACTTCACCTTTAGGTTTTTGCTTCCGAGATGATTGATCCTTTTGTCCAACCTATACCGGGTACATTGCTCTGAGTATTTGATTAATTCCTACACAAATTAATGTTCCAGCATACTAATGTTTGTTTGATTGCCATCTGAATGAATGTCCAACCTATGTGTCTCTCAGCTGACAAAGATATGTCTATGTATGTATGATGCGTATTTTTAAGTTCAGATAGTAATTTCGGTCTGCAATGTAATGCTGACGAGTTCATGTTACATTATTGACCATTACATATTCCAGGGAGCACCGATCTTTTAGTGCAAAATCTTAAGGAGAATTATCGGTATCGGTGTACTTTGCAGTTTTACAAGGATGCTGATACGATAGCAGATTTTGCTAAAAAAGAACAATATTTTTCAGAAATAATAAACAATAGTTCCAATATTTTTAAGCCTTGTAATTGGATAGGGCTCAACAAGCAATCTAAGCCAAAACTGCAGAGCAAAAGCCTCCCTCCTCGGTCACTCACCAGCCTCTTCTTGCTCCCGCTCTCCCTGCACCAGGAGGAGGTTCGGTCGCAGGGGGGGTCTACTGGCAGCTACACCAGGCGGCTCGTTGACTCGCTGCAGCTACTGCAAGAAGGCTGGTCATACTATTCAGCAGTGCCGGAGGCGTCTTCTCTTCAGAAGGCAGATGCCACTTCTAGGAGTACCTCCAGTACCACAGGCAACACTGGAGCCAGTCGTGCTCCTGATTGGGTTTAGGCAGGCCTTGACTCAGCGGCTTGAGCGCATGGAGCTACACTTGGACTCCAGGTTCCCCCCAGCTTCTTCTGCCACGGCCAGCCACGCTTCCTCTGCTGCCTCAGGTATTTGGTACCTTGATTCTGGAGCTTCTTTCCATATGACACTAGATCCGACTCACCTTAGTTCCTTGAGATCTCCGGTCACTCCTGTGTCCGTCAGGACGGCTGATGGTACACTTCTCTTAGTTGCTGGGCAGAGCACTCTTCACACGTCTTCCTTTTGTGTTCCTTCTATATCTCATGTGCCCCATCTTACTATGCAGCTGATCTCTGCTGGTCAACTCTCTGACCTTGGTTTTTGTATTACTCGAAGTCGATATTTGCTCTATTCAGCTCGACATAGAGACGCTAGTTGGTTCTGGCCGGCGGACCCGTGACTTCCCACGCTTGTGGGAACTCGACTGGCTTCGTCTTCCTTCCGCTTCCGCTTCCACGTCTACCTCCCTCAGCCAGTCGTCTATCGCTCCAGATGCCACTGTCTTCGCCACTACCACCTCCGCCAGTTTTGCTTAGTGGCATCATCGTTTGGGTCACATGTCAGAGTCCCGTCTGTCTTTGTTGATAAGTCGTGGTGTTCTTGGGAAGGTCTCTCATGATACCTCCCTTCCCTGTTAGAGCTGTAAGCTTGGCAAACAGCTACAGCTGCCATATCCTAGCAGTGATTATGTATCGAGTCGTCCTTTTGATTTAGTACACTCAGATGTTTGGGGACCGGCCCCCTTCGTTTCGAAAGGGGGTCATCGTTGGTATATCATTTTCATTGATGATTATTCTCGGTTCACCTGGATTTACTTTCTTAAGTCTCGTGATCAGGTATTAGCTGCCTATCAGGTTTTCTCGGCCATGGTTCATACTCAGTTCGACTCACCCATTCGGGTGTTTCGCGCTGACTCTGCTGGCGAGTACCTCTCTACTACTCTCCGTCAGTTTCTTCTTGATCAGGGCACCCTTCCTCAGTACTCATGCACCAGTGCTCATGTGCAGAATAGAGTCGCAAAGCGTAAGCACCGTCACCTTCTTGAGATTACTCGAGCACTGATGCTCGCTGCCTCTGTTCCTCCACACTTTTCGGCGAAGGCTGTCTATCTCATCAACATTCACCGCCCATCGCTCTTGAGGTGCCACTCGGTTGAGCGTCTCTATGGCGACCCTCAAGTCTGATCACCTTCGCACCTTTGGGTGTGTTGTCTACGTTCTTCTTCAGCCTCGTGAGCGAACAAAGCTGACTGCTCAGTCGGTGCAATGCGCTTTCCTTGGCTATGACTCTGAGCGAAAGGGGTTGCTGTTGGGATCTTCTTGGTCGTAGGATTCGGGTTTTTCGGGATGTCACGTTCGACGAATCCCGTCCCTTCTTTGACGAGTCCCGTTCCTGTGACTCCTCCTTCGACACCTCCTCCTTACTTGAGTCTCTCTCCTTTCTCAGTCTACCTGCCCGCTTCACTGTCCCCCCTTCTTCCTCTTTACCACCTCCACCTGCCACCATACCTTCCTCTCCTCCCGTTGTTCTTTCTCCTCCTGCACCTACTTCGGTTCCTCCTACACCTACTTCAGTTCCTCCTCTACCACCTTCTCGGACACCTTCCCTTCTTCCTGTTCGACCTCCTGTCCGTTTTCACTACTCTTGTCGAACTTCTTCCTCCTCATCGGATCCTTCTCCCCTTCGGCTCCTCCTCCTGCTTTGGATCCTGCCCCTTCTCCCCCACGGTACACTCTTCGTGAGAGAAGCACGATTTCCCATCCTGACCGATATGGGTTTTCCGCTTCTGTCATCACCTCCTCTGAGCCTAGGGGTGAAAACGGATCGGATACGGACGGATAATAGCTGTACCATATTTGTTTTCATATTTTTTTTCGGATTCGGATACGGATACGGATAGTCCGGATACGAATACGAATACGGATAATATCGAATACGGATACGGATCGAATACGAATCGAATCGGATACGGTCACGGATATTTATCAGAACATGATAACCCCTTAAATTATACACAAAAAATCAACCATCAAAGCTTAAACTTTCATTGCCTACTTGTTTTTCCTCGAAAACCACACAAGAACCAAGGACCTTTTAACAAAAAAGAACCGTGACAAACTTAATCAGCTTGTGTTTAGTAGCAAGCAACTGATATAAACCACATATGCTCCATATCCAATCACACCACCTTAATATAATTCTAAAGCATAAATCGTGTTACATACAACTGACACTACACAAACTATCTACGCTAACGAAACTACCATGCATCGAGCGCAGTAAGCGGCCTCAGTGCCGGACTCATAACGAAAGTAGAGGAAGACTCATGGGTCTTATCCAACGACATGATCTATTAATACTCAACTATCATACAGCGCTGAGGCCCATAGTGCTGAGGCCCATAGGGGCTGGGGTGCGAGGCTACCAAGGCAAGGAGGCAATGACTAAAAGCCCAACTGGCCCAGTGCTCTTCCGGATATCCGAGTATACTGTTCATCGGATAATCCAGATCCATATCCGATCCGGATAGTATGCTCTATCGAATCCGTATATCCGATAAAAATAATCCGTATCCGATCCGAAACTATCCGAAAAATATCCGATCCGAAACTATCCGAAAAATATCCGATCCGAAACTATCCGAAAAATATCCGATCCGAAACTATCCGTATCCGAAAATAATCCGGATCGGTCGGAAACTATCCGAACCGTTTTCAAGCCTATCTGAGCCTGCCTCTTACCACGAGGCTATTGCTCATCCTGAGTGGCAGTTTGCAATGGCTGAGGAGCTTGCTGCCCTTGAGCGCACTGGTACTTAGGATCTTGTCCCCTGTCCCTCCACCGTCACCCCGATCACATGCAAGTGGGTCTATAAGATCAAGACTTGCTCAGACGGTTCCCTTGAGCGCACAAGGCATGCCTTGTCGCTCGTGGTTTTCAACAGGAGTACGGCCGTGATTACAGCGAGACGTACTTTCCAGTTGCCCACAAGACTACTGTCCTCTCCCTTGTGGTTGTTGCTTCTGCTCGTCGGTACGGAACATGACTTTCTGAGCACAAAAAAGCCTTTGAATCTCCCACATTAGCAGCTATGATCTTGCCATCGGCTATCAAGATCACAGTTGCTGTTGAACCAGACTCAAAATTTTACTGTAAAGCTTCCTGCATTATACGCACATAAAATCCTTTTCAATTATTACGAACTTGTGCGACACAACTTAATTTTGCACACAAAACTAGGACCTTCATTGGAGAATGTTAAATCAATATCATGAATGGCCCTCAATATTGATTCCTTAAGAATTTCCATGTGAAATGATCGATCTAGAATAGCAGGCGATGTCCAGCATGACCTGCATGTTTTCAGTACTGTGAGCAACTTTGATTATCCTGAAAGCATCTAAAAAAACCCTGAAAACATAGTTTGCTCACGTGAACATTTAATAGCATTTTGAGATAAAGGAAACACCAAAATCAACTCTGCATCAGAATTCACCATTATACCTAGTGCTATAATGGATCATTCATAATCAGACTGCATCAGCATGTTGCTATACTATCCTATTAATCCTCCACAATCATATTATCCAACATCAACATTAGACCACATCAGCATCCATAGTTGCAGGAGAGGTAATGTTATGCAGACATGAAAAGTGCATGTGTGGCAATTCTAGGCGTGTAATAGCAATGTTGAGGTGTTATGCAGGTTGGCAAACATGGCAAAAGCAAAAATATGCTTTAGATGTTATCATCCATTCATCCTAACCATGTATAAGCAATACTGGAGATACAATATAGATGAATCAATACTATGAGAGTAAAGTACATACTATTTCACATGGTGGGCTCAGAAACAAAAGAAGTGCATGTCATATCCACAGTAACATGCTTGTTATCCAACATAAATAAAGCATAGATATAAAAAAAGACATACCCCTCTCCGTGATTGGACTAATCCTCCTTGTACAGGTTAAGAACATTGTTGAGAATGGTAACTTCCTTATATGTTAGCTTTCCGGTAGATTTTCTGAACATGATTGAGTATATACCATCAAGAAGAAAATAAACATGGAGCAAAAAGTACTCCAGCAAAAGCTTAGAAGCCATCTCACTAGTTTCAGCACCACTATGACCATCAAAAACCGCCACCAGTCCAACATCCACCTCTTTAATACTCATTCGCTCTGTATTTTTTAGTAAGTTAGCTAGGATCAAATTACAAATAAACGTAGTGCATGCAAAAGAATCAAGGATAAAATCAGAATGACCAAAGCGCTTTTGAAAAAGAGATCTTTCTAAAAGATGTTTGATTGACCACATAATAGCAGCCTATGATCCATAGGCATGATGAGACACTCATCAACATTGAGCAACTAGCAGTCTAGCAGTATGCAGCCTTTATGGCAGGCAAAAGATGTTCCATCGATCGCTTCTGTTAGACCAAACTAACTCTCCTTTCTACGACAAACCTCCGGCACATGCAGGGTCTTTCCAATTTGACACTCAGCTTTCCACTCAGATTCTAGGATTTATCAACTAACTATTCCCTGAAAAGAAATGCCAATTAACATTGCGCAAGTACAAAGCATACAGTGCTAGTATAACCTCAAGTAGAAGACTGTTTCGAGTCATGATTTGTAGCTCATTGTTCATGTCGCATAACTGCCTAATAACACTAGGCTCCTAGTACAATCCTGGAAGTTCTGATTCAGTTGAACAGAAATTTTCGAAATTCCCTCACCGGTTTTAACACTCAACCTTCCCAGCTCAGAATTGCAAAGCAATACCAAGTGCAAATTTCAGATTTTGAACTTTGGATGTACCTATGAAGGGGATGCGGATGCCGAGCGCGCAGACAGCGCGGTCCTCCTGGGAGCGCCGGCGGCCGCGGTCGGACGCCACGTGGCACCCTCTCGGCGATGGCGGCGGAGATGGAGATGAGGAGTGATTGTCCACATCCTCCTCGCCGCCGGGGAGGAGGGTCCAGCGGGGGCAGTGCGCGGACTGGAACACTGCGGGCGCGCCACCCTCGCTGTACACGGCGAGACAAGTCGCCGACTCGCCCTCCAACCGCGGCAGCGCAAGGAGAGCTACGACAAGGACGGGGAGGGGGAAGCTGCGGCGGTGGCCGGAGATGGTTAAGGGCATCGGCGAGTCGCGAGCTCGTGGTGGGCCCCGAGTCGTCTGGGCCCGAGCATTTTGTAGGCCAGGAGATCTGGCCTAAAATGGCATTTCTCGCTCATGACCAATGCAAAGCCCAAACAAAAGTGATCCAATTTGAGCTCGAGAATTTAGGCCTATTGGGCTTGTTATTGCAAAATTGAGAAGGCGAAAGTTGTTTATTTTCGACAGGAAGAGTTGGCTAGAGCACTTAAGGTGTAGAAACGTATCGGTGTTTTAAAATCGAGTCTCATTGTTCAGCTGAACTAGGAGATTTATTCGCGCGACTACATAACTAGTTATTATGGTATAGTTCTCTTCGATATACGAGGTTATTTTCTATAATTGAAATACAATTATACTCGTTATATAACTCTAATATCTATATATATTAATCTGCACTAATATAATCTGTCTCACCAAAATAAGCGAAGGAGATCTTTCTCTTTCCTTTCGATTAATATGAGAATTTTCTTTTAGATTATTATAGGATTTTTTGACCTTAAAAAGAATAAAGTGTCTTGAATATCACCTGTTGTTCTTATTTATACAAATAAGTGTGTTTGGGTAGGCTAATCCCCGTCTGCCAGGCAGTTAACTCAAGTAAATTTTGACACAAAATTATTAGCTAGAAGATTATTTTTAAAAATGGCTAGGAGCACTAACATTCATTATAAAAGAAAGAACGCAGAGTTCAAGACTCAAACACTGTCAAGGCGACCTCACATCACGCCACTAAGTCATGCTCATCCAAGATTATTAGTGAAGGATATCCATCAATTCTACGACCATCTAATTTGCAAACAGGGCATCGCAATTTTTGCACTTGTCTCTTTGCAAGTTTCTAAATTACGCCAAATTACGAATAGGTTCAAGACTCAAACCCGGGTTAAATTCAAATCGGCTAATTTTTCGGCGACCTCCTGTGTCCCACGCCACTAAGTCATGCTTAGTCCTCGGCCAGAAGATTATTAGTGAAGGGTATCCATCAATTCTACGACCATCTAATTTGCAAACGGTGGGCGCATCAAAATGGCAATTATATATCCCATGATTGATTCGCAAAACGCTTTAACGGCACAAGTCTGTCGTTGTATCTGGCTTACATATGCTAATCGTCTTGCGCTGCTTTGATCCCTTGAAGTCCGCCGAGACGAAGCTGTCATAAAAATTTCAGCAACAAGATTCTTGACAAAGTTTGCCCAACAATTCTATAACGATCTTATCCGCGAATAAATGACACATCGTGGTAACCATATAAGTCTATGCTTGGCCAGGCTGCTCCTGAAACCCTTGGCGTCCACGAAGCAGATCAAACCAGAAGCTTATTGTCACAATCAACATGGTTGTTGGCAGCAAGTCTTAGCGAGTAATCTGTAGCTTAGTGTGAGAGTGTATTATTTGGGCTTCAATGCTGGCATGCTGCGCCATGTAAGCCAAGAGCCTGGTGTGTGGGTGAGCCTGAGAGGTTGGGCCATGGCCATCAATGCCGGTGTCTCGAGTCCTATATTGCCGAACCTATTTCCTTCTTCCTCCTCCTCCGAGTTCTTCTCTCTACCAACCAATCTGCTACGATTAATCTCGAATTCGCTCGTGTGACGCCAGGAGAGTCGGGGGATCGTGACACTTATCACCTTAAGCTCTCTCATCCTGTCCACTCCATGCTCATCTGATAGGTACTAGCTGTAAAAGATTCAACGAATTCAGATTCCTTTCTTCACATGTGGCTCTCACTGGAGGCTTGCTGCTGAAAATCCATCAGAAAAGTTGGGGACGGCCGCTACCAGTGACGTGAGTTTCCTTGACGTCTTTTGACATTTGTCGATGGGCACAGGGCCAAAAAGGCCAAGCTTTGTCATTTCTGCGTGGATGGTTATACCTATCATTTACCTAATCCACCTTTGGAAATCATGGAGATCATATACATGTGTTGACATCTTGTTGATAGGTGTTGAAACCATCTTCATTGAAATTGTCAGGTAAACCAAGAAAAAGGACATGGGTGATGCTACCGCCTACCAATAGTGTAAGTTTAACACAAAATTGAGCATATCTTAATGGTCGTTTGGATCTCAAAATTGCACATATTTTGAGGTTAGTTTTAGCAATACGAATTTAAATTTGTTGTTCGGTTGGGCTGAAAATCTTGATTGGCTGAAAAAGTCAGCTATTTTTGAGCTTTGCGAAAAACATGTGGGAGTGGATTTTAAAAAACTACCATTCCATTCGTCCACAGAGATCCAACCGGACCGTACATTTTTTGTCGAGAAGCTTGTGTGCAGTTACTCCAGGACAGGACAGCAGCACATTGGAATCCGAGGTTAGCGTGGTACTGCAAGCTTGAAACTGCAGATGCCTGAACCGGCATGCATACGACATCATAGTCATCCATGACCATCAGGAGAAGATAATCGTCCTGGGTGCTCGAGTCAAATCAGATCAGTTAAACGTCACATATATCAGCTAATACTGCTGCTCACTTTTATAGGGGGAAAAAAAGTAATCCCATAAATTTGCCTCTGCATTACACATTCAAACAATCAGATTCACCAATGATGCTGCACTGCTTAGTCTTTAGTCTATAGTCTTCACTCCAATCATGTCAGCACTGACTGGCTGCAAATTATGGCTGACGATGACTGCTAAACAAAGAACACTTACTAATCCACATGGCGTTGCTCTGATTATTCAGTTTATAATCAGTAGCCAACAAGCACATGTGCAATCAATGTAATATTTGCAGCTGTTTGACAGTGACACAACCTTCTCCATTCTTTTTCCATTTCATTTACACATGAGATAGTCAAAACTTTTTCGGCAGCATGGGCTGGGGCACTTGGAGGATACAATTAGGAGGCTTAATCACAAATGACAATAATTTACTAAAAAAGGACACTATGATGAGCAACATATCTAATTAAGGACACAAGGAATGGGTTGGTTTGTGGGTTGGGGGTGGTGGGGAGGGACCTAAATGGCTACTATCCTCACAATGACCTGCTGTGTATGGTATAAAACATACACTAGTATTGTTGGCTATGAGAGCTCCTGTATGTACAACAATGGGCTCAGGGTTCTTGGCTGTTCACCCGGTGGTGAAGCTCGAGCATCTCCTGGTGGTTGGGGTCCACGGAGAGGGCTGCGCGGCAGTCCCGGAGGGCACTCGAGATGTCGCTGACGTGCTCATGGAAGGCAGCACGAAGGTGGAGCAGGTTGAGGTCCGCCTTGAAGGCAATCGCCTTTGTCAACTCCGCGATAGCCTCTTTCTCCTTGTGGTTGTCCATCAGCACTGAGGACCAAACCAGACCAGAGTCCACGTCAGCACAAGAGGCATGAGAACATTAAACAGATGAGCTAATTTAGGAATTGAATGAAATATCTGGTTGTTACACCTACTGATTAGGTTGAGCATAGAATATGGCGAATAACAGAGACTTCTTACCAGTTCATGTTAGGAACTGGGGTAGTTGGTTAGTTAAAATAGCACAAACCTCTGGGAGTTGGGCACAGATGAGCTACATGCCTACATCTACTAAAAAATTAAACTACTGCAACCAGAATTTTATATTTCAAGTTTCAATCTCCTTTGAAGCTGGTAATTGTAATCATGTCACATCTTCTCTGTCCTACTGAAACTAGTAGAAATCAGCACTTACCAGCAGCACGGTATCTGTAGGGGTAGACTCGCAGAGGGTCGAGTTTGGTAACCATCTGCAGGTCTGCTTTCGTTAGCTCCCGATCGCAGTACTCAGACCTCTTCTCGTATGCTGATGCATTGCTCCTGGCCTTCTCTATTAGCTTGGTCATTTCCTCGTATGCACCAGTTCTGTTGTCCCTAAGGAAATGGACCCTTCCAAGGCCTTGATGAGCTCTGGTGTGGCCAATCTTTAGGGCATTGATGTAGCATTCTGCTGCCAGGTCTAGCTTCGCACAATCCACATAAACACTCCCAAGGTTGTTCAGAGCCTATAAGATGTTAAACAATTATATGTATAAGATGCACTCTTTCCGAACATCTCAAACTACAATGCTACAGATATATCTATATATGAACTTGGAAGCTGCACTATAGAAATAATTTTAAGCTATCAGCTTAAGTTGATGCACAAAGGCCGGTCACTCAGTTCATGAAGCTAAGGTGACTATGAATTTCTTGATTAGCTATTGGAAAGGGTTATCCACTCATCCATACTGTGAAATTTGCACTTTTGAGTACCATGGATGGTATTGGATGCTCTAATTTAGAAAACAGGCTAGCCACTTGATAGGAGATCAAATCACCCTTGGAGTGCCCTCAAGAGCCCAGCTGATCAGTTGCCAAGTTAGGAGCACCAGGACAACCATTTTTAATAGTGAGAGTGCTATTCCCATTACTAAATGAAAACAGGCTAGCCACTTCATATGAAATCAAATCAGGCCTCAAGAGCGCAGCTGATCAGTTACCAAGTTAGGAGAACCAGGACAACTGTTTTTAATAGTGAGAGTGTCATTCCCATTACTAAATGCAAACAATGAATATGACATCTTAACTTCTAACATAAGTATAGCAACACCTGATCTAAACCATAAAGAGCTACCTAGACATTTGGCAAATGACCAAATGCATATGCATAGTACGAAAGCAATAGCGGGAGTGCAAGACAACTCAACAAACAAGGCAACAAAGTTCCACTTCATAATTTGCCAATAGCCCAAGATGAAACCCTTTTTGCTAATTCAGTTGCGAAAATATTCCTGTTTTTGTTACAAGACCTCTTGGATATTTACATTTGCAACATGTCACAGAATAAACAAGACAGCAACTCCTTATAATGCATGGTCTATTTAGCTAAGTAGAATTGAGAAAAAGATGTGGAAGAAAAAGAACCCTTACCTGACCCTTCCTAAGTCTATCTGAGGGACACCGTAATGCATCTTCAAGAAGTGATACAACTGTTGCTGAGGTTGAAGGGTCAAGACTCGAATCTGCCAAAGCATAAGCTTTTAGAAAGAATGCCTCGAATGATCTTTGTATTGCAATGGATGCTTCCGCTTTCTGCAATCCTTCCTCACAGTGGCCAGTATCATACAGTATCCATCCTTCGTAAACAAGCTGTTCATGTGGGCTTGCAGCATGCTCACGAGCAAGCTGCAAGCTGCACATCGCTGCCTCAGGACAATTTAATCTGGAAAAAATAAAAGGAAATTGTATTAATCCTAAATATCCCGGAGATTACTGTCAAAGAATTAGGTCATGATGTTAGCACAGGAGGCATGTGCAACTATGCTGATCAGCCATCTGCTGAATTGGCATTCCAGATACTTCCACACACTAGCAGGTGCAAGGCATGCCAGGCAAGGAAACCATGTGCTGTAGCATCTACAATGCCAATTATTGACGGACTATATTACACTGAATTATGCCAACTATTATTCTGTGCAATAACATAAACTAATTAAGTTACCTGAGAAGGAGCAAAGATTGCCTGAAGTACAGAACTCCTTTAGCAGCATCTGACTCCAGCATTTGATATATGACTGAGAGGGATCCTATATCATCCACAGATGACCACCGATCATAAAGCTGCATCCAGCAGTCAGCAGTCGTCCACTGTTCTACATTCTCCATCACAAGCATACGCAGCTGCTTCGCAGCCACCCGACCACCAATCATACGATAATCTGGAGCAAGCGTGAGGATTGCCTGGACATCACATAAGGCAGCTCTATAATCCTCAAGAGCAAGGTAGCAACAGAACCTTAGTTCTAAGCATTCCAGAACCAGCTTGAATCCCAGGATCCGGTTTATCTCCATCAGAGCAGCTTCAACACTTTGCCTTTTCATCAAAGATGCCGCTCGAAACATATAGGGATATGTAAGGGTAGGATCCAACTCAGTAGCCTTATTGAGATTTTCCAACTTGTTGTCACCATCCAAATATAGTGCTCTCTCTTGATACATCCACCCAAGAGGCCAACGAGATGACATGACAGAGTCAAGCAACTTGAGAGAAAAATGTTTATTACCCCTCAGAGAGGCCAATCTAGCCAAACCCACTACTGAGTAGAGATGGCCAGCGGTAAAGGCAGCATTGAACAGGCGCTCAGCTTCAGTGTAGTCTTTTCTTAGCAGCCTTGTACATGCAAGCTGATGCAAGGCTAACTGCTTCTGTCTAGAATCTGATGCTGAATCCACCAGCTTTTCCAAGAAGCTTATAGTGACATCCGATGTTGCACTTGTGCTCATGGCACTTGTGCTCATGGAGACTTCACTAAGAAGGCAATATAGGGAGAAAGATGCATTGCCAACCATCGTTGATCTCTGCTGCTTATTTGCACAAGAGAATATCCTAACCACTTGTTCATCATTCAAGCACTCGGGAAGTTCATTCAAGAGCACCTGCAAGCATGAAGCAGCAAGGATGGAACAGCTCAGCTCAAGAGCACACTCCATGAAGTCTATAGCATCTTGCCTCGAACACACAAAAGAAGCAAGCTTTCGCTCGCAAGCATCCTTGAGGCCCTTGCAGCAGAATTTATTAGCAAAATCAAGCATTTCCAATATAACTTCTGCTGACAAATATGGTAGCCTTCCTGACAGGCTGAATTTACTGATTGCCCGCATGCCAATAGGGGAGATGCCATTTCGAGACATGTCAATGACTTCAAGATGTGATTCCCTAAAACCGCCGTTAAGCATCGCATATAGTGGAGTTGACAAAGCTGCAAGCTTTCGCCGATCACATGCAATCATGTCATCTCTTATCCGGAAATGAACCACTGGAGAGCCCCAAAATGCATCAGACTCATCATCATAGCTTATCTCATGTGACTCAGTGGAGATCTGCGAGACGAAATCCAGCAGCTTGAACTCCTGAGAGCACTTGCCGCACGTGCTAAGAAGGTCCGATATCGCCTCCTCTCCTTTCTTCTCGTACTTCAGCCACGCCCCAAATATCACCTTCTCATGTATCGTGCTCGCCTTCTCCCACGCAGACTGGAGGCTCCTCCGCGACAGCTTGGCCTCCCCAAGCCCACGGAAAACCTGAAATTGGAGCAAGTACAAACACGACTTCTCATCGGGAGGGCAAGACTCCAGCTCCTCATGAATCTGAGCCAGTATGCCAACGTAGTCAGCGGGCTTGAAGTGCGGCAGAACCGCCGGCTCCGGCATTTTCATCAGAGATTCTCTACATCACAAACACCAGGGAAAAAGGACACACATCTCAATCAGCCGGCTCTTCACACCAAAACCAACAGGCAGGACCAAAAAAAATC
Organism: Guadua angustifolia; assembly: GCA_036346375.1. NCBI lineage: Eukaryota > Viridiplantae > Streptophyta > Magnoliopsida > Poales > Poaceae > Guadua > Guadua angustifolia. The sequence goes on along the minus strand of CM070517.1, from coordinate 45,783,994 downwards.
GAATTTTGCTTTTCTCTACACAGAGATCAGACAACTAACTAAGCAACACAATTCAGCAACAACTAGAGGAGCATCCTGCAACATCAAGCAAGAAATTAAATATGGTGAGCCAAGAATGCTTACATGGAGGAGCTGGAGTGGCCGGCGAACTTGGAGAGCTTCCCTTTCTCCAGGGGCAACCATGAGTGTGGGGCGGAGTGGAGCTTGGTCTCCTTGCAGGTGGGCAACTCGGAGAAGAAGAGCTTCCTCATGGCACATACCACCAAATCAGAACCCTCTCCCCTTCTTCTCTTTCTCTCTCTCTTCCTCTTCCTTCCAGGCCGCTCAAATCCGTCCCATCCAGGAGCCCAAAACCCTCCCAAGAAACAACGCAAATCCTCCAAGAAACCAACTCCTCGCACCAAAAGCAGCGGAGAAAGCGGCGCCGACGGCGAGATTCGGAACCCAAGAACCTGTTGGCGCCGGGGGCAGCACGAAATTCTGCAGGAAGACGCAGGAAAGGAGGCGCCTTTCCAACACCAATCCAATGGAAAGAGCCACCGGGTAGGCACCAATCTGCGGAGAGATAGAGAGAGAAGGAAAGACCCAAAGGCGCTGCCTTTAATGGCACGAGCCAACCGGGCGCCTTACAAGAAGCCAAGAACTAACCACTCCCAAACTTTTTCCACCCCCAACCACACCTCCAAACCAAATCCAATCCAACCCCCACTTGAAGAGAGCAAAATAAATCCCCAAGATTTGCTTTGCCTCGCTTCGCTTTCCCTGGAGCAGGAGCAGGGAGCAGGCGTGCACTGACTCCCAAGATTCAAGGAGGCAGCTCTGGTCCTTTGGAACGGAATTCTTGGGAATCCTAAGCTAGCCCAACCCTTCCCTTTGTGATCCCCCCTCTCTCTCTCCTTTGGTGAAGGAGAGAAGGAAAATGGGTGCTCTTTCTTTGTGCCTTTATCTCCTCTTTTTCCGAGGGTCGGGGCTGCCGATGTAGAGAGAGAAGGACAGTACAATGCCTCAATTGCAAACTAGACAGAGGAAATTGCAATTGCAAGATAACTAATCGTGGATAAATACTTCAATCCATCCGCCCGGTAGGGTCCAAGAGTGCAAATGCGCAGCGCGAATGAGGAGAAGTGGCTGCCAATCTGCTGTTGCTGCCGTGGCCTGTGGGGCGCGGGCGCGAGAGCGCACCGCGTGTGGTCCAGTGAATCCGGTGGCGTTTGCGACGGATGGAGCGGAATAGTGGGTGTTGCGCTGCTCGTTGTCACCTGGGCGAGACACCGGGCGCGAGGTGGGTGCGGCTTCTCGGCAAGTGCGGGCGCGCGTGCAATGGCAATGGCGCACGCGGTTTTGATCTGTTTCCGCTGCTAGGGTTGGGTTGGGTTGTGTTGGCTGGGCGGGATGGTCATTGATGGTCAACGTACAAATCGGTTGCAGTAATTTACTAGCGGCACAATAATTGGTTAACAGGAGTAATTCAAAACGAACAGGACTCCCGACTGTCTAGGGTTTATTTGCTTTTGCTTTGGATTTTTAAAATTGGTTTTGGATTGTGGCTTCGGATAAACTGATTCTAAATTCTGAATGGCATTTGATAGATAATTACTTTGAACTTTCATTGGCATCCTCATATTTATATTCCTCAGAATCCACATAAACATATATGAAGTGATTGCAAATTCTAATGTATATGGGTAGGCTAGATTATGAGAACCAATTCCTAAAATCGGATTGTTTGTTTTTTATTCAGCTTTTGAGGCAAGAATCTATAATCTACAGCAAAAACAAATAAGCCCTAATTTACATATGGTCTCGATTCTGCCCACATACATTAGAAAAGAATGGACTACCGGCTTATTCTCTTTGTTTCTGAATACTTGTTATTCTAACTTTCATCTTTTGTTTATAAATGCATGTTATTCTGCAATTTCGATAAAGCTTTTCTTATTCTCCCTTCCCTTCGGGGCTCCTCATGTTGCTACTAATAGAAACAGTTCGGACCTTAACGAAGTCCTATTAGTAAGACCCCACACAAGACACAAGAATGGATTATAGAAGAATATTATTTCAAATACTCTTTCGGACACGTATAGTAGCATGTATACCTCTATCATTCATTATTCTTAAAGTTTTTTTATGTGGATTAGAGTAACACACCATTCAAAAACAATAAGTGAGCTAATGAAAAAGGACGACTTAATCACTTCAACATATGTCTTGGTTGAAACCTAGGTTCCTAAAACATCGTCTGAGTATAAAAAGTGGTGATGCTAATCGTGCTTCCATCGGTTTGATGTGGTTACCAAATGCACTCGGGACAGAACGTTGCCTTAAAAAACCAAAATGACGAGCATCTACAGAACAAAACCATTTGTGTCTAATGATGTGCCAATTTAATTTGAAGCATGGTTGGTATATGCTGCATTTGTTCCATGATAAAAGGCCTCAACTTTCGACGTAGGAATTCCTGACTGGAGAATTAGGTTGGGTGTTCACTCTTCTATCTCCCTGCACATTTCTTTTTTTATGTCCACGCCCTAGGCAGAATCCAGGAATCTAGTGTTGCAACTACTTAAGTATTGCCATGCCAGTTAATTATGTGTGCCTTGCTTCCCTGGTCTAAACCTCTGTAGGACATATTTATTTCTTGGTGTCTGATTTACATCATGCATGTGCACAAATTTTCTTTTCCCAAGCGATAAACTAGTGTCGCGCTTACGTTGCATGGATGAGAACATGCAACAACTCATACTTGCTGAGTTGCTGTACCATTATATCCGATTTATTTATGCGATGCTATGACCATGCGTTTTTTATATCAAATCTTTGCGAGTATACCATTAAATTTCTGTGTTAAAATTGTGTTTAAGTTTGACCATGGTACTGCACTACCAATAAAAATCTTCTCAAAAGGAAAAAAATGCTACTAATACAGACCAAGCAAGTATTTACTCCATATGTGATGCATACGTTAGTTGTACTACTTTTTTGAGATTATACATTAGTTGTACTTAAATGACAACTTTAGTACAATGTTCGAATTCATCTTACTAACTTTTACCCTTTTCTTTGAATGCCACATTAACTTTTAATGTTACTCTTTACGCATCTCTCTCTCTCAATATTTTTTTCAAAGTCAAACTTGGTCCTACCAATTCTGCCACACAAGGTCGGAAGTAAAGGGCCTGAACTCTGACAACTGGCCGTGTCACTTTTTTTTGGCACTTTATTTTTTTTTCAAATCTAATCTTTTTATAAATGAAATTATAAATCTAGTCTCCTCCTCCTCTATAGAAGGTGCACCTACCGTGTCTGGGGAGCATGGCAGCTGGCGAGGAGCGCAGGAGTAACGGCCTGCCACGGTCGACGAGCATAGGAGGGGCCTGACGTGACTCATAAGAGTGGAAGGCGACCTTCTGCAGTAGAGAAGGAACTAGATTTGATAAAAAAAGCTAACGAGACTGGAAAAGTGATCATTTCATACATCACTCTCCATCAACTTCTAATACACTTCCAGGTAGAAAACCAAAAACCATATTCCTCACCCAAGTACCATGTTCATTTTTTCTTCGAAATTCAATAGTACATGCCTATGTGGTGGAAAGAAATGTGACCCAAGATTCGTGCCACAGATCTTCAATTATTAGAAAATGGGATGATAGTTTGAATTTTGAAAATTTGCATCAATCTTGAGGCATATTTGATGGTGGTAATAGTAGATGTACCACAGCATCTGTAGACCACAGTTTTTTATGTAGCTGGCATGAAATTCTATAATATGTGAATACCACAATTTTTAAAGAAACCATGATGCATTTGGCAATTACAGTTTTTCAGTGCGGTGATTTCTTTAAAAAAAATTATGTTAATTTCCCACAGTAAGAAGATTAAAAGCAAGCACATGTAACAATAGACGATAGCTGTACTTATACCCTGTTTATTTATGTTTTTTATCAGTTTAAAAGTAAAAAAGTCAAAGGCAAAATAATAGGTGTCCTTTTACAGGGGTTTTTCTAAAAATCATAAGCCTTCATATAACTAATTAAAGGCAACGTATCCTGTGCACACAGGATTTTCCGTGCACACATCGTGCACACCAACTAACAAAAGTCATAAAAATTCTGAAAAAAATTGTAGATGTACTTGTAGATGTATGAAGTTTCAAGATCAAATTCATTATATATCGAGAGTTACAAAAAAGAGAAAATTCTGACAAGTTTAAATAGTTTAAATTTGTCAGAATTTTCTCTTTTTTATAACTCTCGATATATAATGAATTTGAATCTACAATTTTATACATATATAGAGTAATCTATGAAGTACATCTACAATTTTTTTAGAATTTTTCATAACTTTCGTTAGTTGGTGTGCATGGTATATATACGGAAAACTTGTGTGCACAGGATACGTTACCCTAATTAAAATCCATCATAGATGTGTGTTTTGGCTTATTGATGATTGGTCTTAGAATAATGCTATTGGAGTTAGAGTAAAATTACCCATATATATCACATATAAAGCCAAATGATTTTAAGCTATTTAAGCCCAAAAAATAACTTTAAACCTTATACCAAAAAGCCTAAGGCTAAACAAACCACTTAGGGCTTGTTTGTTTCAGTTTTGGATTCTCTAAAAGCTGATTCTGGATTGTGGTTGTAGAGAAGTTGATTCTCCAAAAGCTGGAATCCAAAAGTACATATGAAGTGGATTATGGATTCTAGTATATATATGGGTGGTCTGGATTGTGAAAATCGGATTTTAGAATTAGGCTATTTATTTTTTTATTCTGTTTTTAAAGTCAAAATATAGAATCAAAAGTTAAAACAAACAGACCTTTGAAATCCTCCAATACTTCATGCATGAACAATAAAAATTTTATAGATGTTAGCAAATGTCAGCCGATACCCCAAATGAAGCTAGTAGGTGCGTGATACTGTTTAGCGTATGGTATAATACTAGGTGGAATGGCGCGATGCCGCGCCACGAAAATCCGTGTTTTTTTTTTGTTTTTTGTGTTTGCTAAAAGAAATGGGTCGTCAAGATCCGCCATCAAATCTACGGGTCGATACAAATCCTTGGACGAATCAACCTTTTTTTAAAAAAAACCCACGGCTATGACCCGTTGGCAAATACACAAGTTGTTATAAACCTTCGGCGAATCCGTGTTTTTTTTGTCGATACGTGTCTTATTTAGAAAATTGCGGTTGAATCTGCATTTTTTTTGTTTTTTTAAAAGAAAAGTGCGGTTTTTTTATGTATTTCCTGTTTTAAAAGGCTGCTCGGACCCGCGGGTGAATCCATGAACCGCTATAAATCTTTGGGCTAATCTACATTTTTTTCAAAAAAAACCGCGGTTATGACACGTTGGCAAATCCATAAGTTGCTATAAATCTTCGACGAATATGTTTTTTTTTTTGCGACGAAAACATTTTTTCCCGGGTTTTTTGTGTGGCGAAAACATTTTTTTCCGGTTTTTTTGGCGCCGAAAATATTTTTCCGTGAAAAACGGAGAAAGGACCTGAACGTAAGAAGTAAAGACCTATTTGTTATTTTTTTGGACCTGTTCGCTATCTTGAAAAATTAGAAAAGGTCTTGTTCGTGATTCGAAACTAACGGGAGGCTTCTCCGAAAAAATACCGCGCCAGGGACCCAAACGCGAAGGGAAAAAAATATCTTTGTCTCACAGAAAATTACACAGGGACCTATCCGTAATTTCGAAGAAACGGAGGAACTTTTTTGCAAAAACGCCAAAGTGACACCTAGGTGCCCCAGTTGCTCTCCAATTCTTGTGCGTATAGGTATGTGATAGATGGCATGGACAGGATTATTTTTTATTTCAACAAAGTCTCAAGCGTATGTGATTGGAAACCTAGCGCTGCACAACGAGCGTGTGGAGAGTATTGAAGCTGCAATTCATCGCGCAGTTACGACAAAAAGAGGTCCGGTGTGAATTTTCAAAAACAAAACATATAATTGTATTAGAAATACTACAATTTATAAAACTGTATTGTTTATTGTATTTTTGATATTATTGTATTTTTTAAAAAATACCATAGTATTCCCTCAAAACTCTAAAAATACTTTGGACTCAAACAGATCCTAAAGTCTCTTATCAACGATAATTCTTTTTAAGGCAAATCAGTCACAATTCATCACATAATTCTTTTTAGGAAAATCAGTCACAATCCATCGCTTACAATTGTTAGACTCTAACTATCACCTCCCTTTGCAGTTATTAGTGGACATTATACCCACAAATGAGATATTTAGAGTGTGTTTGGTTGTTTGTATCAAGTGGTACATGTATGATATGGTTTAAGAAAAAATATATTCATATATTTGGTTATTTGAATGGAACCATCCCGTCTCAAATAGTGAAATACAAATTTGAGAAATATTCATGTATAGATTTGAATTGAACTATTTCATTCAATACAAGCATTTGAGAAAATTCTATAGATGTTGAACTATTTCATTAACTCAAAACAAACAAAACCATCACATTCCATTCAATCTCATCCTACCAACCAAACACACTTTTAACCGAGAAGATTAGGTTTGATCGACACAGTGTGTAAGAACATATGTGAAAAACATGTCATTTTATGCATGCACAGATATTTAAGATACAAACTCCTCAGTTAGAAAACGAAAACATATCGAGTGAAACAGGGAGACGGAAACCAGAGGAGCTAACGGCTCGTCAACAACTGCCACACCCAACCTCACCCATGTCGTCCAAGATCCACTCAGCCGACAGCGCTTGGTGGGCGCGGTGCACGTAGACGCGTTAGGTGACGGTGGCGCTTAACCAACTGATCTAACGGCTCTATCACGTGGGCCCACGGAGCCTCGGTGCACCGACCCCATGGACCAGGCCCGGCCAAGCCAGAGCCCTTCCATGGCGGATGATGCGATGGACTACCGGTTGGTTTTGGTAGCTCTCTGGACCTGGTCCACGTGAGGACTGTAGGTCAAATGTTGGATCTCTAGCTTTGACTTTGCTAGTGGACTAGCAACTAATCTGTGAAGATCATGTGATCCTCATTATGTGGCACTGGTCTGTCAGGTGGCCAAAGCCGAACCTAAACTAGGGTAAGTTGAGATAATGACGGTCTAAATTAAGATCGGTTAGTACAGCTAGCATATTTTAGGGTTGTATGGTTATGTCCTCCCATCCCATCGACCGTTTAAAACACTCACCGCTCAAATTTATTATGTTCTAATTAGACAGAAAATCAAAGAAGTTTGAATTTGCCTTTTTTTTCTTGGCGTTGGACTATCACGGCGGTGTGCATACCACACCATTATTATTAGACTTCAATTTGGGAGAGTAAATACGTCATGTCCTAGCGATGTTATTGTACTGCATGCATGTTTACAACTAAACAGAAAATGTCACATTATCTATTCATTGTTATGATCAGTCTACTCATCAATTAGGTACTCACCAACTCACGTTGTGCCACCTTCACAATCTACTCATCGTCGTTGTAGTGGGTTGTCCATTGCCACACGTCCGCGCCTCCTAGCTCCTCGACATTCATTCAACGTCCTCGTCATGCTTTCTAACGGTGACTCGACGAGCGTACATCAAGCGCCCCGACTTGGTGACCTACCATTTCCTCACAAAGAGAGGTGTCAAGTCACCTCCCCTCTCTCTATGGTCTCTGCGTGCATTAAAGGTTCAAGTCCAGTTTAGCAGGTAACAAGCGAAGTTACCAATTGTAAAATTAGACGTTCAACAAGCAGCAGTCATGAGGCCATATGGTCTAAAAAGTAGCTTACCACCCAGCAATGTTTCTTCTTCCTACAAACGCCCCTAAGTGCGTGTACATTCGTCGCTGCTATGCTAAAAAAATAAACGTCGTTGCTAAAAAAAGGTAAATAGGATTCGGCAGTAGGAGGGTGGACTTGTGCCCAACTGAGCCCACTTATTGGATACCCCACTGGTCCTCTCTTCAAGCACACACTCACTGCTTAAATTTATTCCATTCTAATTAGATAGAAAATCAAAGAAGTTTGAATTTGCCAATTTTTTTGAGTTGGACTGTCATGGCGGTGTGCATACCACACCATTGATATTATACTACAATTTGGGAGAGTAAATACATCATCTCCTTGCGATGTTATTCCAAAAGTAGAATCGAAAACAAGCAAGATTCTAGAATCCATGTTTACAACTAAATAGAAAATTTCATATTGTCTATTTGTTGTCATGGTCGTTTCTCTACAATCGAATCGGATAGGCACTCCAAAGTCAACTCACATTGCGCCACCTTCACAATATGCTTATCATCATGTTTACAATAAATAGAAGTTGTCATATTGTCATTGTCATGGTCGCCCTAAGTCGTATAGGCACTCATCCTCACATTGCGCCACTTCCGAGCATTCACTCGTCCATTGCGTTCTCACTCGACGTTCTGTGCTCTCACAATCACTAACTCCCAACAACGTGCATCAACCCCCCGACTAGGTGAGCTACCATATTCTCGCAATGGAAAGGTGTCAAGTCACCCCTGTCTCTATGGTCTCCGCGTGCATTGAGGGTTCAAATTCAATTTTGCGGTAGCAAACGCAGTTACCAATTGTAAAATTAGATGTTCAACAAGTAGCAGCCCGCAAAGCCACATGGTCTGAAAAGTCGCTCACCACTAAGTAAAGTTTCTTCTTCCTCACGCGTCTGAGTGTGTGTACATTCATAGCTGCTATGCAAAAAAAAAACGTCGCCACTAGAAAGGGTATATAGGATTCAGTGATCAGAGGGTGGGCTCATGCCCATCTGAGCCCACCTATTGGATATGCCACTGGTCCTCTTCTTAACCACACACTCACTGCTCAAATTTATTCCGTTCTAATTAGATAGAAAATTAAAGAAGCTCGAATTTGCCAGATTTTTTTTTCTAGTTGGACTGTCATGACAGTGTGCATACTCCATACCACAGCATTACTATTATACTGCAATTTGGGAGAACAAATACATGTTATTGTGCTGAAGGCCATGTTTACAACTGAACAGAAAATCTCACAGCAGTTTAACAGGGGGGGGAAAAACTTGGTTCTTACGGGAACCCTATGAGATTCTTGTACTCCAGCTTTTAACAGATTAGATAAAGTATCGACAATATGGATGGACATTTTATAGCAAGTTAGCAACTGACCAAGCTAGTAAACATGTGAATAGTGCAGTTGACCCCACTCGTCTAATGGTTGCACCCATTATAGCGCAAGGGATTGCCGATCAACCAGCCAAGCCACCTATCCGGCTGTCCCCTAAGCCGATTTGCAGAAAAGCCCCTCCGTTTCTTCAAATTACGGATAGGTCCCTGTGGATTACAAATAGGTCATTCGCGATTTTTTGTGAGGGGAAGATTTTTTTTCCTGTCATCGCGTTTGGAGCCCTGGCGCGCTGTTTTACGAAAAAACCCTCCCGTTAGGTTCAATTGTGAACAAGCCCTTTTCTAATTTTTCAGGATAGCGGACAGGTCAAAAAACGTAACAAACAAACCCTTACTTCTTACGTCTAGGTCTTTTCTCCGTTTTTCCCGGGAAAAATGTTTTCGTCGCTTTTTCCATCTAGAATAAAAAAACACAGATTCGTCGCAAATTTATAGCAACCTATGGATTCGCTTAGCGAAGTCGTGAATCGCGATTTTCTAAAAAAAGCGTAGATTCATCGGAGGTTTATAGCGACCCATAGATTTCAAGCGGATCCTAACGGCCTATTTTTTTAAACAAATATAGAAGCGAGAATCGACCGATTTCTCAAATTTTTCACGTTGTATCGTCATCACACGCGCCTTAGCGTAAAGCGTTATCTGGCTAAGCGGTTTTCTAAAAACGCAGATTAACTCAAAACAATAAAACCAAATGGCACAAAACCATCACATTCCATTCAATCTCATCCTACCAACCAAACACACTTTTAACCGAGAAGATTAGGTTTGATCGACACAGTGTGGCGCTTAACCAATTGATCTAACGGCTCTATCACGTGGGCCCACGGAGCCTCGGTGCACCGACCCCATGGACCAGGCCCGGCCAAGCCAGAGCCCTTCCATGGCGGATGATGCGATGGACTACCGGTTTAGTTTTGGTAGCTCTCTGGACCTGGTCCACGAGAGGACTGTAGGTCAAATGTTGGATCTCTAGCTTTGACTTTGCTAGTGGACTAGTAACTAATCTGTGAAGATCATGTGATCCTCATTATGTGGCACTGGTCTGTCAGGTGGCCAAAGCCGAACCTAAACTAGGGTAAGTTGAGATAATGACGGTCTAAATTAAGATCGGTTAGTACAGCTAGCATATTTTAGGGTTGTATGGTTATGTCCTCCCATCCCATCGACCGTTTAAAACACTCACCGCTCAAATTTATTATGTTCTAATTAGACAGAAAATCAAAGAAGTTTGAATTTGCCTTTTTTTTCTTGGCGTTGGACTATCACGGCGGTGTGCATACCACACCATTATTATTAGACTTCAATTTGGGAGAGTAAATACGTCATGTCCTAGCGATGTTATTGTACTGCATGCATGTTTACAACTAAACAGAAAATGTCACATTATCTATTCATTGTTATGATCAGTCTACTCAGTCAATTAGGTACTCACCAACTCACGTTGTGCCACCTTCACAATCTACTCATCGTCGTTGTAGTGGGTTGTCCATTGCCACACGTCCGCGCCCTCCTAGCTCCCTGACATTCATTCAACGTCCTCGTCATGCTTTCTAGCAGTGACTCGACGACGTACATCAAGCGCCCCGACTTGGTGGCCTACCATTTCGTCACAAAAGAGAGGTGTCAAGTCACCTCCCCCTCTCTTTATGGTCTCTGCGTGCATTAAAGGTTCAAGTCCAGTTTAGCAGGTAACAAGCGAAGTTACCAATTGTAAAATTAGACATTCAGCAAGAAGCGGTCATGAGGCTATATGGTCTAAAAAGTAGCTCACCACCCAGCAATATTTCTTCTTCCTACAGACGCCCCTAAGTGCGTGTACATTCGTTGCTACTATGCTAAAAAAATATGCGTCATTGCTAAAAAAAGGTATATAGGATTCAGCAGTAGAAGGGTGGACTCATGCCCAACTGAGCCCACTTATTGGATACCCCACTGGTCCTCTCTTCAAGCACACACTCACTGCTTAAATTTATTCCATTCTAATTAGATAGAAAATCAAAGAAGTTTGAATTTGCCAATTTTTTTGAGTTGGACTGTCATGGCGGTGTGCATACCACACCATTGCTATTATACTACAATTTGGGAGAGTAAGGGCCTATTTGTTTTAGCTTTTGATTCTAGATTCTGACTCCAAAAGTAGAATCAGAAACAAACAGTCTGATTCTAGAATCCGATTCTCTCAATCCAACCCACCCATATACACTAGAATCCACAATCCACTTCATATGTGCTTTTGGATTCCAGTTTTTGGAGAATCAGTTTCTCTACAACCACAATCCAGAATCAGCTTTTAGAGAATCCAAAGCTGAAACAAACAGACCCTAAATACATCATCTCCTTGCGATGTTATTGTACCGAAGGGCATGTTTACAACTAAATAGAAAATCTCATATTGTCTATTTGTTGTCATGGTCAGTCTACTAAGTCGTATAGGCACTCATCAACTCACATTGCGCCACCTTCACAATCTGCTTATCGTCACCGCAATGAGCTGTCCATTGCCGCACGCCCGCACCCTCGCCAGCTACTCGACGTTCTCGCCGTGCTCTCACAATCACTAACTCCCAACAACGTGCATCAACCCCCCTCGACTCGTAGCTACCATATTCTCCTATAGCGGAAAGGTGTCAAGTCACCCCCTCTCTCTATGGTCTCCGCGTGCATTGAGGGTTCAAATTCAATTTTGCAGGTAGCAAACGCAAGTTACCAATTGTAAAATTATATGTTTAACAAGTAGCAACCCACAAAGCCACATGGTCTGAAAAGTCACTCACCACTAAGCAAAGTTTCTTCTTCCTCTAAACGCGTCTAAGTGTGTGTATATTCATAACTGCTATGCCAAAAAAAATGTCGCTACTAGAAAGGGTATATAGGATTCAATGATCAGAGGGTGGGCTCATGCCTAACTGAGCCCACCTATTGGATACGCCACTGGTCCTCTTCTTGACCACACACTCACTGCTCAAATTTATTCCGTTCTAATTAGATTGAAAATTAAAGAAGCTCGAATTTGCTAGATTTTTTTCTAGTTGGGTTGTGATGATAGTGTGCATACTGCATACCACAACATTACTATTATACTGCAATTTGGGAGAACAAATACATGTTATTGTGCTGAAGGCCATGTTTACAACTGAACAGAAAATCTCACAGCAGTTTAACAGGGGGAAAAAAACTTGGTTCTTACGGGAACCCTATGAGATTCTTGTACTCCAGCTTTTAACAGATTAGATAAAGTATCGACAACATGGATGGACATTTTATAGCAAGTTAGCAACTGACCTAGCTAGTAAACATGTGAATTGTGCAGTTGACCCCACTCGTCTAATATTATAACCTATCACTGCCACGTAGCGCGCAGCAAGGGAGGCGTAGTGGTTAGAGATGGGACAATTTAACCGCATTGGCAATGACACGTAGGCTGACCAACCATTTTGGGTCCTCATCGGCCCGGTTAGGGAAAATATTATAAAGATATTTAAGGTATAACTAGAAGCTTTTGGCGACGTGGCGTTGTTTTTTTTGTAGAAATAATTTTTTACGGTGGTGTTTTTTTTTTTAAATCGTCGAGAAAACGCATGAAACGTTTGAAATGATACAAACACAATCACGTTTTTTTTTTGCATCTATCTGAGGTCCTGTCTTGAAGGATCTGCAATTGCGCTAAATCGAAAGGTTTTTTTGCAAAAAAAGCTGGAATGATCCAAACGTAACTACGCTATTTTTTTTGGCATTTATTTAGATCATTTCACGAAAGATTCACGATTTTTCTGAACCAGAAAACCCTCTTTGCTAAAAACCGCGTAAAGGACCTATACGTAATTACAGAATTTTTGAGGGACCTAAACGCGAATTTTTTTAGCCGAGCTCGGCCGAGCCACGCGGGCGACTCGGCTCAAACTGCTAGCAGCGCGTGAAGTTTGCAAGAATCAATAGAGGAATGATCCCTAAAGATATTATAAAGATAGATAATATAGTCTTTTTAGATGTATATTATAGTCCTTTTATAGATGTATCTTAGTGAAAATCTAGAAAACTAGAAAGACATCTATTCTAAATAGATGGAGTATCTTCTAGCGTAGTACCGTATCCAACTAGTAAGAAATGGTTTTCTACCTAAATGTAACTAGGAAGACTTCAGAAGTTTCTTGACCACACGCACAATTAACAAGTCGCCTTCACCTAATATTCATTTGCAAAGATTAATCCTGCCGTACGATATTGAAATGTATGTTAAAAACAACAGCAATATTGCAATGTTGTGCATCACCTGCCCACCGGAGATACGCTGTTGTGCTCCCTACTTGCTCCAAAAGAAGTAAAGCCATACTTTTCGTACAGCCCTTTTTTAGTTTGTGAGTACACGGAGGTTGTTCTTGTTCCCTAAACTCCTAAAGCAAGCACGTACGTACATTTACCAACCTAACAAAGCGTGCTTCTGCGCTCCTAATTGCATTAGCTTAGCTTATCATCCCTATCCTTCTCTAATGTTCTCTCTTACTCTTGGCTACTACGCAGTGGTGACGTACTAAGAGCTTGCTACTGATTGCCTGATTAGCAAAGTAGGCCGGGGATTCGTGTCCTCTACTCTTATTTTCTGTTTGGTGTAAATGTGACGCTCTAGATCAAAAACATGTGAGACCGCGATGTTCGGTTGCGAAATAAACGGGCCCGAGATGTTGGGGTGACACATGAGCTTGTTGTCTACGTTTATCCTAGCCGTCTGATGATCATTTTTCTTCTTCTTCTAACGATTCGTGTTGTATATTTAATTTTTTTTCCTTTTTTTAAATCCTCGATTAAGCATTCATATGGCCATTTTTTTTATAAAGAAGCATTCATCCACATGAACGAGACTTTTATTTTTTTTTTGTTTTTGTTCTGGCAACCTGCTTTCAATTCACTTATCCCCTTGGATGATCACGTACACGCATGTCGCGATTAATCAGCTCACGGCATGATTAGGTTTGCGTACGTGTGAGAAAGGCAACCGTGCCAAGCTTCCTCTCCAACGCACTCGTCATGTCCGTGTTGGAGCAACCTCAACAGCTTGAAAAAAAAAACGTACTTTATTAACTACAAAAAAAATTAATTGAATTGAAGTCGGTACAACGAAACTGCAAAGTTTAATCGTTTCCGTTGGCATCTACATCCATCTCTGCCCCTGTAGGGTGTTCATGCAGTGTTCTGGTGATGGCATGATCCGAATGCTTATGTGTCGATGAATATAAATCTTACACGGAGCAAGTTGTGTCGTCAGTGAGTGCGACAATTGCTCTCCAATTGTTTCGGTCGATGATGATGTGAATTTGATATCTTGCGTTGATTGCACCCCGTGTATACCTGAATTATCAAAATGTTACCAGATATTATAATGATCGGAAGAGAGGAAGTGCTAACAATACATTTAAGTTGCATTAGTGTTGATTACATATCATGATATCACAATTTTCATTCATGCTTCAAACAAAATAATAGACTGACAAACAAACTCGCGAACGGTTGCAAATCCTAGGAATAACATCTCAGGTTTGTTAAAATTATTATTTTTTATTGATAATCCAGGAAGCCACGCACGAGAATCCCCATTCGCTTCCTACTCTGATACATTAGATCCGACAGAACCTCAGGTCATTGAGACCACTAGATCATGTAAATGGATTGTTTTGGGAAGATAAAAAAATGGCTGTCATAGCTACTTTCTTCCAACAGCGGGCAGCGAAAACTGGCGGGCCTGTAGCTTTAGGGGACTGGAGCACATTTGCTACAAAACAGTGGTTTTGGATTTGAATATCCATCCTTGCTAGCGGTTGATGGGGGTGTGCATCCGCTCGACGATTCTATTGATAGCATCTCGAGTCATTACTAAGGTGTCGTGCTGAAGGATGCTGTAAACGTTCAGGCCCTGCATTCAGAGATAATTAAACATCAGCAAAATGTTCTTGGATCAAAAAAATCAGCCTGGAAAACTACACTGTGGCTATCTTCATTATTCCACATTCAACTGCTGACTCTGAGACACTTACAATGGAAGGAAGGACATTCACATAGTGAAGATTTCGAGTAGCCAGCTTTAACTTCTTATCAATGTCACCTCCATCCACCAACAAAACCTTCTTCGTATCATCCATCTGGCTTATATGCTGCACAATGTTTTTCGTCTTGTGGCTAGGGATTTCTAAGTCCTCAAAGACCAAGAGCTATTAAAAGAACAGAGAAGTAAGCTTTCATGCATATGTTATAATGGTGAAGAATGAATTCATGGTAAAAGTCCAGATCGTTTGTTATATAGGCAATGGGCATTCAGATGCAGGCCAAAAAATGCCAAGATTGCATTATTGCACAGAGAAGAATTTCTAGGAGCGGGTGACACTGACACAAGAATCCAGTTATTTTCAGCAAGACATGCAAACAATACTAGGTTGATGTTAAATCTAGCAACTAACCATTCAACAGTGTGTGTAGAAGAGGCTTTCTTAATTTTACTTGATTGTTATACCATTAAGATGACCATCTAAATACACATCCTACAAAACCTAAGAGGAGTAGAGGACAACATGCAACACAGTATTAGTTCATATATCACTGGGTAATTGATTAGCCCATCTTCCACAAGTTCAGCAAAGGATCCACCAAGGTAAACAGTTCTGCCACCAATACTTTGTGTAAAAGCACAGTAAAACTTGCATAGTTTAAGCAAATAATAAACAATTTTCTTCCTGAAACATACTATTGAACCAGGATTCAATACAAACAATTCATTTGTAGCACTAATATTTTGTTAGGCATAAGGCAGAAACTAACAACGGAGTACAATAAGCACATGAAAAGAGATACATGATGCTAGTTTAGTAAGGCAGCACATACCTTCCCCTCAGCAGTTCGAGCAGACAAGGCTATCTTTAGCCCCAGACGCCGCACTTTCTTTTGTAACTTGATTGCATGGCTTCGTGGTTTAGGCCCATGCATTGTTGCACCACCACGAAACTGTTTCAGTTTCAGTGTTAGTTCAGTTGAACGAAGTCCAAGCCAAGTGGAAAATCTCTACAGCCTATGCAATAACTTTCATACGCCTGATGGCTGATGTACCATTCAGATTTAGTAATATAACCTGAGGACCACGCAATGTTCCATGCCGTGCTCTTCCAGTTCCTTTCTGCTTGTAAGGCTTTCTTCCTGTGCCACTCACTTCGCTGATGGTTTTAGTGGAGTGTGTCCCCTGTTAAGGACAAAGGTGCGGCACAAAATACTCTTAGTATACATAACCCAAATAGCTAAACTAAAGGAAAATACCTGATATTTCACCAAAATCTTATACAGTAGATCTCCAAGATTCAAGAATTCAAAATTTGGAGCTGAACAAAAGAAAAGGAGAGGTCTTAGGGGTGCACCTGTTGTCTTTTAGCAAGCTGCCACCTTACTACACGGTGAACAATATCCTTCCTAATTGGAACATCAAAAACATCACCATCCAAAACCATGAAGCCCTTATCCTCATTATGGAGGTTTGTCACTCTAGCTACTAGGTCTTCATACTGCCCTGCGATATAAAAATTCAAATCACTTAAATTCAGCATGGTTCAGACTTCCTATAGCTTTCCATCAGGCATCAGTAAATTATGATATTTGAGAAGTGAAGTTGTGAGGACCCTCCCCTTAAACCCCCATTATCCATGCATATTAAGACATAAGCATTAGGATTAAGTATTAATTATGCATTAAGAAATGATTATTAGGCTTAAGTATTCATTAGCCATAAACATTCGTAAGTCATGCACTGCAAAAATGAACTCACGAGCATGCATACCTGGAAGTAATATGGAGCAACAGTGGGTGTGAGAGAGAAGGGAAAGTGAGTGGTAACTCAGTAAATCAAAAGGCTGCAGCAGTAAAAAGTAAGATCAACCGATCGCCAACACCTGGAAACATCCATTCCCCCTCACCGAGCTCTGTCTCCAATGCAAGGAGTGAGAGCAGAGTGTTCCAGCCAAAAAGAAGACCAAGTGCAGCCCCTTTTTCCATAGCCAGCAAGTTCAGCTTCCTTGCCCATTTTCCAACCGAGAGCACAGCTAGCTCCCTTATCCTTTCTCCATTGCAACCAAAAGCACTCCAGCAAGAGGCATTCGGCCAGGGAGCAAGAAGCAAGAAGCAAGGAGCAGAGGGCAAGGTGAAGTCAGCCAGGAGGAGTAAACCAGGGAGCAGAAGAGGAGGAGAAGGCTGATTCCAAGAATCTGCATCCTCTACTTCCTCTACTCAACCGAGCTCCTTCAAGCCAAGAAACCAAGAAATCGTAGGACCTCTAGTAAGTGCATGCTGCCATTAGAGGAAGAACCAAAACGAAGTAGCAGTGGATCAAAAGAATGACTTAGTCTCAGATCTTTACTCATCATTGACATGGTCTCAGTGAGAAGAACCCTGGTAGCTCGCAAGAACGTGTCCTAGCTAACTAGTTTCAACATTCTTGCCACCCAACCTAGAGTTCCCTCAATTTCATCATAGACATTACCTGAATCTTACCTCAAGAACATGAAAACCAGTAGATCCAAAACCCTAGCAGTCACAAAAATCAAAGGAGAAGTAAAAACCCCATTTCTGCTTGAGCTAGGGTTAGCTCAAGAACACCTAAAAGGCTTCAGCATGGGGATAGCTGAGTAGAGTAGAGAAGAAGAGGGAAGGAACTCAGGTAGTAGGCGCATGAGGGAAGAAGTAGCAGTCGGCAGTGGAGAACCCAGGAGAAAATCGCCAGGGAAGAGAAGGGAGCCAGCCGAGTAGTACTCACCAGGTTGCAGCCGAGTGGAGTAAAGAAGTGAGAGTAGCAACCGGTAGTAAAATAAGTAGCAGGGAATAACTCACTTCCAGTAGTAGTAGCGCACAAGAGAGGCAAGAACTGAATGGTTCGGTCCAGCAGTGCCCAACCAAATAAGTGACTAATTGGCTAAGTAAAGCAGAAGCAATATAGCCTCCAGAAGCTTCAACCAAAGTAAATAACATTTGAACCAGCCAACAGCAGTGCAACAGCCAGCCATTTCCAGCCATGCTACGCAGTTCAATAGCAGAAAGCAACAGAATCCAGTAGAAGGAATTAAAGAGCAGTGGAAATGGACTACATACCTGCATTCATGCATCATCCCTACTAGTATTTGCATTAGACATATAAAGAATATATAAATAGACAGTAGAGCATGCATATAAATAAACACTGATCAAATTTGGAAGATTAGCAAAATTGGTTAATTGAGAATATTGGCATTGCTACTCATATGTAATAAAATGCAGTAGATTAATATAACTTAACTTTCAGGCTCAGAACAGAACCCGACAACCGATCAGAACTTATTTTCGAGCGAGGCCAAACTTCTAAATTCTACTCCAGGCAAGCGCATTTCTATTGATCATATTTCTATAAATGTTTATCGCTTTCAATTAAATTCATCACTGCATTAAAATATGTATTTTAGAATGAAAAGTATTAATTGAAGGGTGGGAAGTGTAAGAATGGATATTTGATAGTACTGGAAGTGAATTGGAGGAATGGATGATGAGGAATAAATTGAGTATGAACGGAATGGTAATATGATGTCATTATAGTGTATGGCTTGTCCGCGTAGGGGAGCCTTGGGGATATATTATTATGGTGGAGTAGAGGATGCCGATGAGAAGGTGTTTGCCGGTGGGGTCCTCTACAATAGGTTAGCATATAAGATTAATAACACCCTAATATTGAGAAATAAGCTGTAAAATAAGTGCCAACCGCAGTGTGTGAAATCGGTCAGAAAAGGTTGTTCTGGGATGGTATTAGTTACTCCACATTGGGTAAGGTGTTATATCGTCCTGGGAAATTGCCGGTATGACCCAGGCGGGCGGAGTGAGAAATGTGATTGGGGCGGTATATTTGAAGCCCGGTGGGTATTGCTGGTTGTATGCCAGAGTACAAATTGTCTTCTTTGGCGGTATGTCGAGTATATTTGCACGGAGGTGGGTAACCTAGGGTAGGTGAGCCCCATACTCGGTCAAGAGGTGGAGGACTATCTAGGAATAGAATAAGCGTTCAGGGCATCTCTTGTGGGTGTCATTGTAGGTAAAGTGGCACAAACTGCATGAGGTAAAATCTTGAATTCAAGCCGGTCTTGAGTTGGAGACTACATGTGACATGCTCACTATTAGTAGAGTCTTTATAAGTATAAAATTTGCGAACCTTTCAACAAAAATGTATTTCTTTAAAATGGAGGATTTGGGTTGAGAATAGTTGTAGAAGGAAAAAGGAAGAAAGTCGAGAAGGGAAAAATCATTTATTGCATTCATTATTATACTTCTTTGAGTACCTAGTACTCACTCTTGCTAAATCTCCCTTGCTTAGACGCTGAATCGAATGGATCGTCCTCCGAGGCATGGGCGGAGGACAGGTCATGAGGCAGGATCTTCAGGAGGCTGTTACTACTACTACTACTACCGGGAGGAGTAGTAGTACTAGCAAACCTTATTCCCGCTAAGCGAGACAGATCGCTAGTCACCAAATGAAATAGGAGGTTTAGTTCTTCTTTTGTTGTAATATAACGATGTAAAGTTAAGACTTAGACAATAGCCTGCGTGGCTAATGGAATGTAATAAAGGATCCGTTATCATCTCTAATTATTGTTCTCGCAATACTCAGATACGAGATAGTAACTAATAAAGCATCGGAGTGTTCGATGTTTTGCTAATTCTTGTCTTGAGGTCCGTATAATTAGCTCTAGGTGACAGTGTTACCAGGGGTTAATTATGAGGGTCGCCACAGAAGTCAAGTTCCATTTTATGTCAAATGTTGTTTGGATTATATAAAAAGATCGATTTTTCAAAGTAAAATACAAAGCCATGTAATATAGATCTATGTTACTTCAAAGAAAAACAAGTAGATTAGTCTTGAAAGAAATGGCGTTAAGATGGCAGCTTGCTACTGGTTAATAGGAAACCAAAAGGACAAAGGAATGTTAGAGATGTACCAAGCACCCGGTCTGGTGTCCATACAGTCTTGCTAGAAAGAAGTTCTGGTGGAATCAGCACTTCATTTGCTGGAGCCAAGAGAGTAGAATACCCATTGAAACAGACAGCTGGCAAATTCTGCAACTGAAACAACTAGTTAAATTGAAAGGCAGGAATTAACATCAAATTTCATGAAATATACCAAAGGTACACTGTCATATAAAGAGACACAGAAAATTCAATTTTTCGAAATCATGTGTAATCAACATGATAAATTTCATTCGTGGAATATTGGCAAACAGGACACATACAATTTATAATATCCTCCAAGACTGATCCACTAGAGAAACACACCAAATCAATCACTGTCAACTTAAATATCAGAAATATACACCATAAGATCAGAGTGTATCATAGATGAAGTATTAGTTCATATATTGACACAGAGTCTAACCCAAGTCTGGGAGATTGAGCAAAGCAACTATGGATGTGGAAAGCAATTGGAATATGGTCCAACTGGATCAACAGCCACAACTGAGAGAATACAAATGTAGCTGAATATTTCTCACCCGAGGTAGACTCAGATGCAAAAATGACAATATCCACTGGTCAGCTGTTTTCTTGTGCTATGTAATCTTGTACCACTTAAACCTTCGGTACAGCCGAGCATCGTCCCTTCTGGTAATTGCTTAACAAGAACGAAATTTTGTGATACCCTAGCATGGAACTTGGAAAGGATCGATACATGGACATGTCAATTAGGCTAGATTTGGATACAATTGGACCCTGTGGCGGCAGTACAATAAGGAACCGCATCATATATTTGCTGACGGGCTAAATTACCCAGGCTCAAACTGCTATACATTATTTGGATCAGGGAGGTATTCGAGCAATCCAATGCTCCGTTTGCAATACAGCAAGCAGCTAAGCATGAACCCAACGCAAAATCTGTTCACTAAGTAGTAACCGGCCATCCCCACCGGCGCACTCCATTCCCTAGTTCCCTAATCCGCTCTTAAACCCTATCCAATCAACGACAAGAAGCAGCCTCAGGCATTCGAACTGGCGGAGCGCATAGCACTAAACGCATGGAAAGACCGAGGCTAGGAGGACGGCAGGGAGGAGAGTTAGAGCCGAACCTTCGCGGGGAGCGGGCCGCCGGCGCCGAGCGGCGGACGCGGCGCCGCGGTCGCCGCGGCGCGGCGTATGAGCGAGGCGGCGAGCGCTAGGGCTCGCATCGGCCCGGCTGCGGCTGCGGCCGGGGAGCGCGCAGGGCTAGCAGAGGGGGAGAGCCGTGAAGCGAAGGCGGCGGCGGCGGCGGAAGCGAGCCAAACCACCGGCGTTCCAGCGCGGCTACGTAACAAGAGCGAGCGTCCTGGGTGGGGTAGCGGGATGAGAGGCCGAGGCGGCATGGGGGATTTGATTAGTTTAGCTGGTCTCGGCCTGCCTCTCTGCAGTTTCGTGGCCCTTTCCCGAGCCGCGACGATGGGTCGGCGTAAGCCAGAGCCCACGAACCGCGGACGACTCGGGCTGGGCTTTTCCACGTGCGGCGGAGGCTTCGGTCCGCGAACTGGTGTGGTGCGCACGTGCGGTCGTCTGTTCTGTGGTTCTAACGCTGTGCGCTTCGCTAGGTAATCGTGAGAGAGATTTCGGTTTTGACCTTTAAAATTCGTGTTCTGATATTTGACACTTTGATTCACGGTTAGTGATTTTGAGTGTTATTTTCTAATATTTCAGGTAATCGTGAAGATGTTGGCAAGAGCTGCTTGGTAGGAAGAAATGGGAACATCACAATCCATTTCTCGGGGAATTCATGTAAGATCTGTGTTCGCCCATCAGGCCACACACGTCGAGCTAACTTTCGTTGCAAGGCACGGTTGTATCAACTTTTTTTCGAGAACACGTAAAAAAAGCTTTGCACGACCGACCGACTGCACGCTATGAAGTGCATCGAAATCTCACCCAGCAGCCCACGTCGTCAGTTCGCATCGCAGGCCGAGAAAATTCGAGCTAGGCACCGCCAAGGCTCCACAAGCGGTCGCCACACGGTTTGCTGGCATAGAGAATCCTGGGGAGGCGATTCGTGCGTGCATGAACACATGGCCCGGCCGGCTGCAGCATCTCGCTTTTGAGAACTATACTCTTTCACGGCCCACGTGCCTTTATATATATATAACTCTTCTCTATCATAAACACTGCTAGCTGATACATCTCATCTGTCACGCTCGTGTACTACGGTAAATTCTGTCAAATTAGAGTAGCATCTCTAACCTGCTCAGGCGTCACGGCAAATCCTGCACCTGCACCGCACCCTATCATGGCAGTAGCCTTGTCGAGCTGCCTTAACATGGTAGGTTTCTACCATGCTGCTCTAGTTTCTGATATGGTTCTCAACACATGCCATGATTTCACGGTAGAACATGATGCTATTTTTTAATTACGTTAATAAGGGGACCAGTTCCAACAAAGAAAGCTAAGGGGCCAGAGAAGCTTTGGCTCCCGCTTTTGGCTCAGGGGAGAGACGGTCAGAGTCAGAGGCGCAGCACATGAGCCGAGCAGAGGCAGAGGCAGAGCAGCATCTGCACGCACGAGTGGGTGGGGATATTTACTGCACCGCACTTACTACCCCTACGCTGTGCAGCACTGTCCACACTAGCGAGCGCCAGGTCGTTGGTCTCCTCTCCTCTTTCATTAGTGCACACGGCCAAATAGACCGATCGATCGACCGACCAGTCTGCCTGCCTGCCTCCATGCCGATTTCTCAGACTGTTCCATGCAGCCGTGCAGATGCGTCAGTGACGTAGTACTACGGCTGCGTATGTGAGTGGCGAATGAATGAGTACGCGGCTCTCTGCTTGGAAGAAGTAACTGACGGGCTGCGCGTGTGTACACAATTATAAAGATGTGTTCCTTTGCAAGTGAAGTAGTGGTGTTTCCGCAGATAACTGAAGCGGTTGTTCGTCGCCGTTTGTTTATATAGGACGCTCGTTTTGGCTAGCTACGATGATACCAGCACTAAGCTGCTTTGTCGTCCCTGTGTCTGCAATCTGCATAGTGTTCAAATATGAGTGTATTGGTGTATCTCTCAAGGAGTCTAACCTCTTGGCTGAACTTATTAATGGATGAAACACGATACAAAGAATTTTGAGTGTGAATTAAGTGGTGAAAATACATAGACGAACCAGGCGTGATCCCATCGATCGTTGGTCACTCAATCGTCACCTGATCGAGGACATACACATGGCTCATGAATGCATGGTGCACCCCGCTTTAAGCAAGAGCTTTCCGTGTAGCTAGCTTAGCTCATCGGGTGTTTAACAAAATCAATGAAAATCATGAAAATTGACTGTATCAAGCTGGTTCGAAATTCTAAACCGATCGGTAAACCGGACGAATTTAAAAACAGTAAAAAAGGAAAAATTTATGCCATGTAAATCTATCAAAAATAGATGAAAATCGAGCTATTTTCGATGAAGATCGATGAAAATCGCTCAAAAAATAGCGCGAGAAAAGTTCAATTCGTCGGTCAATTTTCGAGAAAACCGGTTGATTTTTTAAAAATTTTTCCAAACTATTTGATTTCAAAACCCTTCAATTTTTGATGATTTTCGTTCGATTTTGTGATGAATCGGTACTTGTGCACAGAATGCTTCAAGCTCTGCCTTTACATCCAAAATTTGAATTGGAGATATCTAGCAATATGCCGGTACACACATAAATGCTGATGAAGTGGATATAAGACTTTTTACTATTCTTACGAGGTACTAAAATTTACATTAAAGCGGTACCATGAGGTATAAAAAATATAAAGGCATGCCAACTTTTAGGAAATGATAACTTTTCTAGCCCTATGTGTAAAAGTTTTGGCAAATCTAGCCTTCTTGCAAACGCAATTGTAAAAATAGTCTCGTTCCCAACCACGAAAGCTTTGAAAGGTGGCACGTGTTCTCGGAAGGTGCTAAAATATTCTCAAAAAAATCTAGGCTGTCACCTTTTGTTCTAACAGTCCGTACGTAAATGTTTAAGTTATAGCTCTATCTAGAATTGCATTGGATTTATTTCCGTCCTGGTGCATACAATGCTTCCTACGGATCATATATGGTCCACAGTTCACACCGTTCCTTATGAGCAAAATCTCGCATTAAACACGCGCAAATTAGACCGGTCAAAGCCTCATTTCTACATTGATAAATCCACTTCAACCTCAAAACTCCAATCCAAAAGTAATGCACCATGAATAAGCTGACGCTGTTCATCCTGTCGACATGAGTTGCTTATCTGACAAGGAAACTTGAGCTAACAAGCTAGATAATAGCCTAATCCTAACACAAAGCCACTCCTATTCCTGCATGGCCTGGTCATTTCGGAGACTAACGAGCTATGCTGAGCTAAGCTAAGCTTGTAATAACAGTGTGCATGCGTGTACATGTTCTTTGAGAAAAAAAAACTATGACGCCAAGTGCCTGTATCATTTTGCTTAAAATAAATACACACGATATATATATACTAGAGGAGAGAAAAATATTTAGTTGCTTTGAGATTTGTATTTGCTACTTGATGTCGTAGATTTTTTTCTCCATATATCTGCTACAGTAAAGCTATGGCATTATGCCTACATATAGCTAGGTAATGCATGGCCAACCACCGTAACTATGCCCTTGGGCCCATGGAACAGTACAGGCAAGTTAACAAACTGGGGAGAACTACACCCATGTGGTAGGTCCCTCCGGTAAAGAAGATGGCATACTGGTTGTCAACTTGTCATGACCAAGAACTGATTCCTCATCACATTAGACTATAGGCACAATTAGTGAGATATATGGCCCATGTGTTTGGACTAAGAGAGGCAGGAGCAGAGACGCAGCAGAAGTGATAGCCTTTTTAATTGAGTAGTGTAGTACTTGTACAAGCTAGGGTATATGTATATGTATCTAGCAAGGACAATACTAGCTCCCTCGGTTCTCTCTTACTTGAACGTCCTATAATTTGTACAGTAAAAATTGACCACCAATGCATTCGAACCTATTTAGATTGTTTTTATAAAAATCATATAATTAGACTTGTCGTTAAAAATACTATTATAACATTATTTTTTTATTTATATATTTTTAATGTAAAATTATAAAAAAATAACAGTGAAAATCATGAGATACCATAAAAAGTAAAAAAATATAAAGTAAAAAACACCGAAGGGAGTAATATTCTGTAAATTGCAACGTATGCGTGCCATGCAGTCGGCATGAATGTGCTTAAACATGAGGGGCCGTGTGTGTATGCTTGGTGTACACAATGATGGTCAAAATGAGAACCAATGACTTTTTTTAGTCTTTTTATCAATTTTTATCCAAATCTATCCACCTCTCGATATGAATTACAGGTCTAGCCTTTTTTATTATGCTCCCGCACACCCTACCATCGGAACCGGTCTGGAGTAGACAAGTGCGGTACATGGCATGCGCTAGCCTATGACGTGGGAGCATGCTTATATTGTAGCAGGTGGCTATGGGAGGACGTTACGTTAAAAAAGACTACAGCTAAATTTGTAAAAAAAAATAGAAAAGTATTATTGCAAGATCTATGCTGATATATACTTTGGAGCTTATACGTGCTCCATGTAAAGCCGCGAATGATCATAGGAAAGGAAGTAGCGAGAGACCGGATAAGCAAGCACGCTATGGTTGTTTCGTGCTTTTCATGGAATTGTCTGTGCACGCGGTGGTCGACCATACCTGGCCGCCATCATCATTCGCGGGAGGAGCAACGACGACGGCCCTACTCCGGCCAGTTCCCGATGAATATACGCATAGCTCAGAACTCAAAGAGCATCGGTCCTGTTGGGCTAATCTGAGCCGTCCATTGACTGACTATACCTACTCTAGCGTCTCTTGGCAACAAGACAAATGAATATATGTGCGTTGCATGTTGAATGTACTGCACGCACACAGTAGTGTGCATATGCTAGCTAACAGCGTGCATGCCTGATACAAAATTCTCGGAACTGGCGTAGCTATGAAACGTCAACACGAGTACTAGCTAGCTCGATATAGTTAACAGTTAATACCCACAAATAGTTATTTTAGACATCTGCACGGTCTACAAAACTTAATTTTGATCACTAATTTCTATCGTGATATATTTTTAAAATCCAATAAAATTATAATATTGTGAAAGTACATTTCGAGACGAATTTAGCTACTACACATATGATTTTTATACATCCAATCTAAATATTTAAAAAAGATACCAATAGCTAAAACTTTAAAAATTTGACTGTAAATATTCTAAATTAAACAACGAGTTTTTATGAACCGACAATGAGTAATTAAGATCGTCGCGACCAACCTACATATCATTTGTCATTTCAAAAGCACGTACGCGCCCGTGTGGACGGATCGGCCGGCTGCTGTCGACAAGTTTTTTTTCCCTGTCCGGTCGTCGTCCACACACGCACAGTCCATATATACCACATCAACACCATGGACAAAACACCATATATAGTGGTAGTGGACAGTAGTAGATGCTCCATGCAACATTGCGCTCCAAAGTGACTACTCAGCTAACTTGCGTCTCTCGATCTAAACATGCATTCGGCGGTGCTAATTGCCTAGCTATAGCCTATGGTTAGGCTGTTAACCCCTAGCTACTCGAGTTCGATCGACTCATATGCGTGTACGGTCCACGCAAAGTTTGGACACTTAATTGGTTATAGAGTTGCATAATTGCGTCACCTAGCTAGCCAGATCAGTCTATCCCGAGGAAATTAACTCGTCTTGCCCCAACTGAGCTCGGCTAGCCCAATTCGGATAACCTGGATTACTCTTCCAGTGAATAAGCGAAAGATGTGAGAGCTCCCTCGTGCGTCATTTTACGAAAAGAACCTCCCGTTAGATTTAAATCACGAACAAACCATTTTCTAATTTTTCAGGATAGCGGACAGGTCCAAAAACGTAACATTCAGGTCCTTTCTCTTTACGTCTAGGTCCTTTCTCCGTTTTTTCCGGAAAAAATATTTTTGTCGCTAGAAATACGTGTGCAGCTCTATCTCTAGACTTTTTCCCCAACTCGATTTCCCATCTCGAACTCTAATATTTTTTATAGCATATATTATTACTCTACGAACGCGTCGGTCTCTGATATTTTTTAAAACATGTATTATTACTCCGTGAACGCGTATAGTGTTAAGCTCGACAAAAGAAGGTTGTCATCTCTAATAATTTTTCGACTTTTTCCCTCTAGACTTTTTCCCCACCTCGATTTTCTAGCTCGGTCTCCAATATTTTCCAAATAATTCATCGAAGGAGATATTTCTGCAACTCTATCTCTCTATTTTTTCCCCATTTCGACGACCGATTTAAAAAATATATCGCCGAAAAAAAAATTTTTCTGCGAAAAATGACACGCGCGGCGTGTTACGCCGCGGAAATTTTTTTTGTCCTTTCATCCGTTTATCTCTGATATTTTTTAAAACATTTATTATTACTCTAATATTTTTAAAACATATATTATTACTCCGCGAACGCGTAGAGTGTTGAGCTCGACAAAAGAAGGTTGTCATCTCTAATAATTTTTCACCCTTTTCCCTCTAGACTTTTTCCCCACCGCGGTTTTCCAGCTCGGCCTCTAATGTTTTCTAAATAATTCATCGAAAGAGATATTTCTACAGCTCTATCTCTCTATTTTTTCCCCATTTCGACGATTTAAAAAAAAACGTCGCTGAACAAAAAGAAATCTTTTCTACGAAAAATGACACGCGCGGCGTGTTACGCCACGGAAATTTTTTTTGTCCTTTCATCCGTTTCACTCATTATTTCGACGATTTAAAAAATAAAACGCAAAATTTCAACGAAAAAACGGCACGCGCGGCATGTTACACCGCGAAAAATTTTGTGTTCTTTCAGCCGTTCCGTTCATTATTTCGATGATTAAATAATAGAGCGCCGCCGAAAAAAAAAATTCTATGAAAAAATGACACGCGCGCCGTATTACGGCGCGAAAAAATTTCTAGTTTGATAAATCCAATTCGTGATTCAGGGTGTCTGGTGGCCATGTGCATACGCTCCCTTCCTTCGTACCTCTTGGTCAAGCCAGCCGTGTCAGGCTGGTGCAAAATCACAAGTCAAGTTATGTTCTCTACTCATCTATTACATGCTTTATATGGCCATTGCCATTGCTAGCTTAGTTAGCCTCTTGCTCCCTCACTCCCACAGACAGTGATCAGGCAGTCACTCCCCTTCTATCTACCTCACATACAGTGTCTCTACTTTCCTAGCTTGCACTACTATTACGCTATTACTTCCCAATCACATCTCTCTGTAAAGCGTGTGAGCCTGTGTGAATGTGTGATCCTGTGAGTGACTGGCCCGCACGCACGCACGAACGCTTGGAAGCAAATCAGATCCAGATCGATATATCACCGGCTCCTTGTGGTTGTGTAGCCATTTCTAGCTACCCAGGCAGCGTTTCATCTCGGTTCTTGGACTGCGGGGCATCACCGGCCGGCCAGCTTCGGTTAGCTAGCCTGCCGTCCTGGAGCCTTTGCGCCGCGCGCCATCTTGTTGGAGTTCCGTGTGCTGTGTGCTGATCTTCTTCCACGGAGATGGGCGTCGTGAGCTGCCGGACCCGGGGCTGGTGGCGCCGCCTCGCCGTCTTCGCCGTTGTCTTCTTCGCCGTGGCCATTGGTAAGTGCAAAAGCTAGCTAGCTCTTCTTTCTTAGTATCCTTCTAAACTTGAGTGTGTAGTCTTTTTAACCTTCGTGTTTAGTTGCTCGATCTCTTTTCCTTTTCCCATTTGATGTCTTTTTTCTGAGGTTTCGGTCTTGGGAGGTTAATAAAGGTGATCTTTTAGGTTCATCTATAGCTAGCTCTTAACATTTTTTTTAACCTTCCATTAGGTCTAGCTAGCTAGTTTTTTGTGCTTCTACATTTCTCTGTCAAGAATCCTCAAATGAGCGTTGTTCTTGTGATTAGCACGCGGTCTCCGACTCTACTCGCTAGTACTCTCTGTCTCTCATCTCTTTGCAACTACTACTTACTGAGCAAAGCTAAGGTCTTATTTGCATTAGACTCTGGATCGATTGCTGTAGGAATCTTGGAGGAAAGAAAACATAAGCTCTAGCTATTGAATGATCATTTATCAAATATTTTCTTCTCTCGTTCCTTGATGCAAAAGCCAGTGTAGCTTTTGCTTGCAAAGCTCCAATCTCTCTCCCTCTAGCCTGCCAAGCTAGCTAGCTCCATTCTTCCACCATGCATGCAATAAACTAGCTCGGCAATATAATTAAGAATGTAATTTGTCCAAACACCAACCTTGCTTCTTCTTGCTGCCCCTTCCTCTCCCATCCTAGAGAAAGAAGTCAGGAATAATAAGGGAGATTTTTCTTGGCTAATTAAATTCATTAACAAATCATTATATGACTATCACCCATTGTCAGGACGCGATCCTATACTACTTGCTTCCTAAAGCCCTTCGTAAAATAGTAGTCTCTCTCTCTCTCTCTCTCTCTGGTCTTCACCAACCAATGCCTTTTCTCCTATAGTCCTGGGTGCCCCCACTCTGGCACTCTGGTCCAAGAAAAGCATACACGATCTAATTTATTGTTCATGAACATATACGAGTTCAACTTTAGTGCAGGAGAGGAGAATCTCGCGAAAACCAATTCAATACGTACATACCAATCAGCCACAAATACGTTTTGGTCTTACTTCCTTAACGTTTAGGGCACCAACCATATGCTCCCTACCACCCCAGATTACTAGCAATTCATCACCACGAGATTATATATGTGATCGTTAACCATGCATGCTAGTAGTACTCCCTGCGTTCAGTCCTATAGTTTGAATGGTTCCATTTGGAAATATAAAGTTTATATATAGATTTAATGAGGTTTTTTCATAATACCTAACCGATGGATAGTTCACCAGCTGTACTGGGGATGAAATCCATTCCCAATGAACATAAGCGTTGGTCAGGTTATTTGTTGATTTTCTGGGATTTCATTCAATCGTTTTATAAGACAGTAATATATGAATTTATTTGTGATCTAATGAAGTTCTAACATGTGTATTGTGTCGGTGAAACACTAGTTGTCACCGCAGGGAGGCCAGTCCGTGTACCAGCAGCTGTACTGCACAGGAGAAGAATAGACTCATCGTCGACGACGGAAGGCACCACCACGCAAATGGCTCGCCGGCGGCTGGTGGGGCCGGGGTCGTCGCCGCCGACGTGTCGGGAGCGGTGCGGGCGGTGCACGCCGTGCCTGGCGGTGCGCGTGGCGATCCAGCCGGGGATCGGCACCCAGTGGGAGTACTACCCGGAGGTGTGGCGCTGCAAGTGCGGCAGTAAGCTCTTCATGCCGTGAACGACACGGCGTCACGGCCGGCCGGCGACGTACGGACGCCGTGATACTACTATTTGATAGCCAGCATAATTTTGAAAGTGTAGAGAGAGAGGATTAAAGGTTGTTTCCTGGTGATTAATTAGTGAAGTAGCTTGGCGTACGTGTGTGTGCATGATCGGTCGAGTTGGTCCTTGTAATGTTTGTATATGCAAATTAAGAACTGAATTTTACTTATGTTCTTTCCTGTGAACTATTTTTCCATTGACAGTGGGGACATTGTACATTATGGTGGTTTTTGATTTGTCATTATTGTACTTTCACATGAGGTTTTTCCCCCCATATTCGTAAACTGGATTAGCTATATAGTAGTACTAGTATATCTTAAACAAAGGTAGTCCTCAGGAGTAGTATTGTACGAGTAAACTTATGTTTTTTTTTATTTGGCATAACTTGTACCTGCATGGGGACCAAATTAGTATGTATAAATTGAGCGTTGATTTTTACGAATTTACCAACCTTAATTATTCTGTACGAGTCATAATTATTTGTTCTATTGTGTTGCACAACCGGTGATATTAATTAGTTGTCATTTTTTTTTGAGGTCACTCAGAGAGATCACATGGATGGTGTAACATTGTGATGTGTTGCTGCTGGGTGCCGATCCGGTGGTTCACACGTCCTCCAGCTCGGATTCGTGCGCCGTCACGAATTTATATATCGTGCCAAGCGGAGCCCTCGAGTATAAAATATATATATATATATATATCCTGATATTTCAGGGTACCCATGAATCATGATATGCATGTACTTGCATCAGGATCTTGGCATCGAGCAAACTTTTCGTATGCTATATGATGTATCCATGCACGGTCAGCTGTACTGATGTAATTTGCCAATGCTCTGAGCATGCATGTATGTCTAGTCTATGACAAGAATACAGGAGTGTTCTTGGATGCGTTAGCCCAGCACACTCCATGGTGCGTCCACCACTGTTTAGTATTTGTGTTTTTATGTCCTATGGAAGTAGTGCTCATTTAGATATACAGAAACGCGTGGCTAACTTTGCTAAAAAGTTTGCTATAAGACTAGAAAAATGATGGCTTCATATATACTTGACATGCATTGCAAGAGACAAGGCACCATTGGAGACACAATTGCAGAGAAAGAGCTTGCATGGAGGCCAAGCATTCTTTTCTGCCCGGCAGGCACATGGTTCTACCGTGCAAGCTTACTCACGTGTAAGCTAACTACTGTACACCGGGAGAAAACATGTACTACTACAAGGTATGGTCTTCACGTGGGGACATACTCCTCGACCGTCGGATCAGCGTATCGGACGGTGGAAGCACGTCCTCGTTGTGCTGTCCATGAGAGAGAGAGAGAGAGAGAGAGAACAAATGCACGACTGTTTGGTTATGATTAAAAATTTTGGCTTGGGGTGCCATCTTCTCCGGGATTTGACGTGTAACGGGTACTGGCTTCAAAGCTGGCCTCACTCCCATGATCGATTGCACACTTTATTCCTTCCTCCCTTTCCTTTCTTTCTTTCACTTGGTCCAAGTGTTCAACACGTTCGATCGACGACTTGCATGCCAGGCTCTGCTCACCACATCTCCTTGTGTAGCTCTCTAGCTTTTCGCTCCTCATCAACCCATAGCTTTTGCTTTTCTCTCGTTTGACATATTTCAGCTTTGTTTGTTTGTTTCGCTTTGCATGTCATGCATGTTCTCCACCACCCGTGCACTTGCTGCCGGCATCCTAGCAAGTAGCAACACATACGTGGAGGCACCAGGGTATAAAATTTCGGCCATTTTTCGGCCAAATCTTGGATTTTGGGACAGGGTGAAATTTAAATTATCGGGTGAATTGAAAATTTTGGGAAAAAAATGAAATTGCTACAGTAATTTTGACGAAATTTCAGGAATTAAATCTGGATTTAAAGATTCTACAGCCAGATTGGACCGAAATTGCATCAATAATTCATAAGAAGATGATCTTTGATGATGATTTGTAAAAAAAGTTATTTTTTGAGACATTTTAAAATTTTGGTAGAAACATTGACAGAATTTTATAACACTGAATAAGCTTTGTCATGCTAAAAAAAATTTATGGTACCATCTTAAGAAGTCTAGGATCATACAAAAAAATTTAAAATATTTTAACTTCATTTGCTATCTTTTAAAAATAAAAAAATAGAATTAGCATAAATGAGGTAGTAACCATGTCAGAATTTTAGAAATTTTTTCGAGTTTGATCATGACCTATAGTTTTTATGAGAGATCAACAATTCCCTCATAAACATTGTGTGCAAGTTTTCAAAAATTTCAACCCATTTTGATTGCTCAATCAAAAATATATACAGTACAAGCACGCGCTCTGAAGTCCGAAAACTGCGAAGTATAATGTTCATATTTTTTGGGAACTTTTTATGGTTGATCATGATCTAACAATTTTATGAGAATATCATTGATGCTTTCCAAAGATGTAAAATTTTTTTCGTAATTTTTGCATGCTTGGAACAATGCAAAAAAAAGCTACTGTGAAGTAAAACTTTCACATTTTTTGAGAATTTATTATGGTTGATTAGGACCTAACAATTTTATGAGAATATCATCAATACTATCCGACTATCCACAAAAACTTTCATAATTTTTTCATGCCTGGAACTATGCAAAAAAATAGTTACAAAAATAGATATGGCTACGACTTGAACCCAGGACCTTATGTTTGCTACTTTTGAGATTTACCACTGAACTAGAGGTGCTAGTGTCTCATAGGATTGATAATTAAATATTTCCCTGCATGTGGTTTACCACTGTGGTTTGAACTTTGAAAGGCTCTCAATCATTGCCTGGCTGCCTCACTTTCCTCCGGTTCACAAATCATACACGAGCACACAGCATCACTTTCCTCTAGTTCTTCAGCTCCCCCTGTACCGAGCTCACCCACTCTCTCCGATCCGGGCAACATCCGGCCAAATTCGGCCGTCTCTGACGAACAAGGAGAAGATTTCGCCTCCCAGGAGCGAAATCTCGCCCAGTAGGGGCAAAATTTTGGATCAAACAACGAAATTTCGTGCGCAACAAATTTCACAGGTAAGTCAGCAAATTTCGGCCTCTGAATCATGCATGCTTGCTTCTACTCCTCAAACTTAGGGTGCGTTTGGCAAAGCTCCCAGTTTTAGCTTCCCCATGAGAAGCTGAGGAGCTCTACCAAACAAGAAAAAATCAACCAGCTTTACATAGGAATCCGAGAAAGTGATTCATGTTTTTTGACTTGTAGCCTGGGAGCCAAAAAAACCTACTTTCCACCTGATTCACAACCTGATTCTCTGGTGGAAGTGATTCATGTTATGAACTATTTCTCAAACAAGAATCATTTCCACCAGAGAATCAATTCTATAAAGAATCAGGAGTGAAGCTGGAGAATCAAGATCTGGAGTTCTACCAAACAGGCCCTTAATCACCTCGTAGACGCCATGAGCAGGTTGCCAAATATGTTGACCTTAAAAATAAAGGACTGCAGCCTAAAGAAAAAAAATCAATGATGAATCTATGTAATTTAGCATGTATCATGTGTGGATTCTGGTGGATATATGTATGTGGATGTAGCCTTAGCATTGTTAGTAGTTGTCATGATAAATTCCATTTACTAGTACTTGTTTGCTTCTTGTTCATTAGCACTTAGTTAATCTGGCGATCTTTTAAATTATTGAATATATCTGAAGAATTAATGGCTCTGATAAAGGGTCAAGTAGAAAGTGACACATATCACAGATAAGAATGCCATACTTTCAAAGAAGTCATTTCCGAGAACAAGAAAATAAAAGGTAGCATGCAAAAGAAGAGAACATACAGAAGGACTCTGTTGTTACACTCATGTTCTCGCAGTTTATCGCCCTTTGTTGTATACAGATACAAAGCAAGTTCCTATTGACTACTCAATTGTCTGTGGAGGGTCCTATTAGGATGAAAGAGGAATACATTGAGGGCCTTATAAAGATCCATTATGTGATGCCATGAGTACATAATATTTATTCTATTTTTTATTTTGTGATGCCATGAGTACATAATATTTATTCTATTTTTCATTTTGTGATGCCATGAGTACATAATAACTTCATTACATGGATTATTTAGTTACACCGCATGCTCTTTGTTTATTGCAGATGGGATGTTCCAGCGCTTATTCATGATTTCTTACTTGGATGAAGAAATATTAGTATGTTCATTCCGCACTTTCAGCGGACACTAAAATCATATTGTAATAACATATATCTATACTTGTGCACATTCAAAGTCAATCATCTACCTTGATGAGGGGACTGAATCAGTTTCAAACTGGACACTATAATTATATAGCTTCAATATTTTCATGTCTATTTTATTTCGTGCCTATTAACTGTCATGCAAATATACATTGATTGATTCCAATTGTGACTCTCAAACTCCGAATTTCAGTCAAAATATTGTTGAAACTTCTAACTTCACAGATTGAAATTTCAACTTTTTGGTTTGCTCAATCAAATATATGACTCTATGTAAGCACTAAGCACTGAACTTCATTTCTTATATTTCAAAAATTAAAGAGAGCAAGAACATAAATGGTACAGCGCTTTGTTGGAATTTTATAAATTCACTGGAGTGTGATCATGATTCCAAATTTTCATGAGATCTTTAGAATTTTCTTGTCACCATCCTGTAAAATTTTCACAAATTTTAAATCTTATTTTATCGCTAAAGCAAATATATGTATTGATTATCAGACTTTTATCATAACGTAGCACTGTTAGAATTTTTGGAATTTCTTCAAGTATGGTAATCATATGAAAATTTTATAAAAAATATTACTGATACATCAGGACCTTCCACAAAAATTTTCAATATTTTCCAACGTGGTTTGAACTATTTTTCATTATATTCAAATTTGCTGGTAAGGCCTTTATCAGGACAGTAGAACTGTCCAAATTTTTAAAAATTCTTGAATCTTAGTCACCATCCGAAAATTTTGTGAAAATATTAGTGATTCCTCAGAATTATGCACAAAAAATTTCAAAATTTTCTAACATGTTTTGTATTATTTTTCATCCGGTTCGAACTTGCTGGTCAACGTTTTATCTGGATAGTACCAATGTTTGAATTTTTAAAATTCCACAGACTTGTTAATCATCTGAAAATTTATGAGAATATCTCTGATGTGTCAGGAACCTTAAAAAAAATTTCAAAATTTTTCGACATTGTTTGGACTATTTTTTGATCAGTTGAATTTTGCCAAAATTTCGGGAATTTCTGCCGAAATTTCGGTAATAAAAAACCGGATTTGAATTTTTCTTTTTGAATTTTGAATGGATTTCATCCAAAATAATGAATTTTCACCGAAATTTCGGATTTTTCCACCGGTGAAATTTTATCCAAAACGAAATTCGAATCCTTGGGGCCATAGATCAATATTGAGAGAGATTCAGAAGCACTTGACCATGTGACTGGCACCATTCTACAGTTGAACATTTCGCTAGCTAGGCACATCACATTATTAACAGAAAAGCAGTGGTTTTTTAGCCGGTTCCTTTCGTTTTTTGACCTTCGGTTATTAGGTTTGGCCGGTAAGCTGGCCAGGGTAGCTAGTCAGGCCTGCTTTGTACTGACCCGATAAAATTAGACCAGCAGAAACATGGTTAGTAACTTCAAGATAAGCTTGGACCGAGCTCAATACCCTGATAAACTTTCATTCTGCTATAGATATTCTGGAAACGCAATGCGTTGGAATAATTCTGAAATTTCACACCAAACAATATAATATAATTCGTACCTTTAAAGTTCTTATGTCACACACACACGGGGCACGTAGACAAACGGAGCATGATGGTACTCAAGATGGTCGCGTTCGCAATGCACATTCCAAGACAAACATGATGAAAGCAACCAAGCGCCATGAGTCGCTGTTCATTTCCAATACATGGCTTTGACCATTCTATTCCATTCCATCTATGCTAATTTTCTATAAATATTTATCTTGTGATGGCAGCTACGCCTCTTACCATCCCCTGTAGACGAGTAAACGGCCGCATCGGCAACAGTGTAGAGACTGATAGCATCTACTCTCATTCTCAAAGTCTCAACCCTCAAGCGAGACAAGACGTGCAAATCTCCTTATGTGATCGATCGACGCAAGACAAGGTGGAGTTTATTTATTCCACGCATCCGTAATTACACTATTTTTGGTGGAATTACTGTACTCCAGACAGACCCTACAACGAATTTCTGACGGTGTATTTTACAAGCGGTATGCCATAAATAGCTATGTATAGAAATAATTTCTTACATGCCATTTTTATGAGTTACTACTTGCCAACTGATTATGCAAATTCTGCATACCGCGATTCACATGTCAATCATCCTTTGTACAAGTTTTATATGTATCCTAAACGCACTAGTTGAACGAGATAACAAATACCTTTTTCAGAAGTTTTTATAGGACTTGAGATCGAGCTGCAAGACAAGTGAACCACTGAATTGAAGGCTGCACTTAATAATCTGAAGCAGTACTTCTGTGCTGCAATAGCGGCTTCTTTTCATCAGAAAAATAAAACCCTCAGAATCCCTGAAAGAGGTATGTATACGATTCGATCACCTTAGAATACCCATTTC
The DNA here is from genome assembly GCA_036346375.1 of Guadua angustifolia. NCBI lineage: Eukaryota > Viridiplantae > Streptophyta > Magnoliopsida > Poales > Poaceae > Guadua > Guadua angustifolia. Next base: position 45,746,879 of record CM070517.1, on the reverse strand, counting down.
GATATAGTAGGTTCATTGATTTCAATTATCACTGACAAGCAGGAGTTGTCTCTCTGAGCTGCTCCATACCCATCACTGCATTTCATCATGGTGCACCTGCGTCTTTTCTGATGAGTGAAAGATAGATAAAAATAATGGCGTAGACCAGATGGGCTGAAGATGGTGTCCTCATGCACGAGTCATGGGGCACCCCAAACTACGAGAACAACTGCATCTCTGAAAAGTGCATAAATATCCGGTCAATTGTGCAAGTATGTATTGACTATGTGTAGACTAGCTCTGCCATTTTATTGCTGGTCCGTTTGATCAGCATGTGAAATTCAGCATACATACGCCGTCTTCACTCTTCACACACCATCCTTCTCAAAGAAAGGAGGGAGGGCACACATACATGTTGATAAGAATTTAAAATTCCCAGCAGAAAAATCCATGCGTGTGTCTATCTAAAGCTAGTGACTATCTTGTAGTCGACTAATTTTAAGGGAAAATCCAGTAAAATTTTTGAAACTCGAATCTCCACCCAATGCTCCTGGTTCATCCCTAAATAATCATATCCAGTGTCAATCCAAAGAAAATTTTAGTGTAGTGGCACTTTTGAATTTCTTTTTAGGATAATAGCCTCCATCGAGGTAGATTTGCAAAAATGACTCTCTTTGCGCCTCCAAAGCGCTGCAAACTCTGGTGTCGCTGAGGCCGGACGTTGCAATGCGTGGACACGGTGGCACGGAGCAGGGGCGTAGCTAATAGTTGGTACAGTTGTACCACGGCACAACCAATGCTCCAGTCCATCGTGTATTCTTTAGCCCATATACACGCAGTCAGTAGAAAGATAGAACATTATAGACTCGCAGTCACTACTGGTTCATTCAATACTTCAGTTATTCTTCATTGTTGAGCAACGCCTCTGCTTGTGCGTCAAGCAATTGGATTTGGATTGTGCTTGTGCTTGTGCGGCAGAAATTGAATTTGGATTTTGGATCATGACAGACCGCATGCATTTTGTTCTTATGTGGTTGTATTTTTTTTCTTAGTTGGACCAACTTTGTCTAAAATTTTGACTACGCCACTGGTACGGAGAAGGAGTAGCGGTGGGCGAGCTGGTGCAGCGACCGGGAGGCGCTGTATGCGCATGCAGCCGATTGGCAGCGCTGCTCGCGTGGAGCATGCATCTTGCTTGAATTGGCTCATGTTAATGTCGCTCTCTTTCCACCTTCCACCATTGAATTGGCTCTATTCATATTCTTGTTCGAATAGATCGATAGCAGCCAAAAAATTTCCACCATCACCAGCAATAATTTTGTGTTAAGACCTGGATGTGAAGCTGCTTCTCATTTTCTTGCAATAGGAAACAAGACTTTTGGTTAGCGTGGTAGAATTATTGTATACAGTTCTTCAATAAGTACTTCTTTTGCAACGATTAAGTACTAGTTAACGTCGGTGTTCCCCTAGGCAGCAGCAGCATGTCAAAAACCTGAGCAAGGATACCTAATTGAAAGGGCATTTCCAGCACGTAATTGATGATTGCGAGCGCTTTGAAAAGGAGCTCGCATGCTTTCGTCTAGCCAGTCAGTGACTGGTTTCCCTCGTTGGAGAAACAGGGGCGTGGGATTTACAACATGATATGCGCTTTGCTTTTGCGGTTGCAGGCGATGAGCAAATCGCTGCAAGTGCCGCCTGGCCTGCAGTTGGTCAGCTGTTGGGCTGCTGGGGCATCAGATGTTTGGTTTGTTAATGTTGGCTAGTCTGGTCTGCGCACGTAACGTCACTGCGTTTCTTGCCATTGAGCTAGCAGTAGTTAGGACCACCTAACATTGCAGGAGAGGACACTACTGTATATGTTAGTATGTGATTGTGGACAAAATGGCGCAGCTACTACTTGTTGTACATGTGGTATCTTAAATTCTGAATCTGATGTGTGCACGGAATGGATGGAGTGGAAGAGGCTAGGACACTCAACTGAATCAAGGCATTGCTCTTTTGATTATGTTCTATTGGTGCTGGTGGACTGAGCAATGTAGTGGCTACTTGGCAACCTTGTAATGTAATCTAATCATTTATTTTCAATGGAACTTGAGCAGCTCGCTAACTTTGTTATGTTTGCCAATTGGAGTGCAGCGCACAGGTGGAATTAGTGATTAACATTGTATTTTGGCAAAGATTTCAACAATTCTTGGCGAAATTTTGCTAAGATTTCAACAATTCTTGGCGAAATTTCAGTAATTTCAGCTGAATTTCGGTTTAAAGATTCCATATTTTAAATTTTATTTTTGAATTTTTACCGGATTCATCCAAGTTCAAAGATTTTGTTAAAATTTTGGATTTCACCCACCACCGAATGTAAACCAAAACGAAATTTGAACTCTTCCCGACACGATCACCCCCTATCCTCAGCCACGCACACACCGCCACTACCTTGCCTTCTTCCTTGGCTCCGACGATTCTCTGCGGTCGTGATCTGCCACCTCTTGCCACCCTTCGATCCGGATCCGTGTTCCTCGAAGCTTTCACCGTCAATCCGCCTACGGCCACCAACAACACCCTCTCTCCGGCCCCCTCTCCTCCCTTCGTTGTCATCGTTTCCATTGAATCGACGGGTGATCGGGTACGAAGATGGTAGGACTGCTCACGAATCTCAATCACGATCAAAAGTTCAAAAATTCGATTGATTTTGCAAAAAAAAAAAAAGTCGATCGACTTATGCATGTAAAGCAGGTCAAACATCTGAACACTTCAGTACCGAAATAACATCCACGTATACGTGATAAAAAGTTGCTGACTCAAACAGGAGAAATGGGGCTTGTGCATAATACGAGACAAGGATATATATCACGAAGAGAGAGAGAGAGAGAGAGAGAGAGGGCGTCCGTTGAGATCCTTGGGTGGATCATGGATTGATAGTCACAGCCTCACAGGTTGATGATCATTCATCCGTTCAATTCACCGACCAATTCGAACAAAACGAGCAGCGCCTGAGCCTGACCTGACCTGACCTGACCTATGGCCTGCGGTTTGCGTGCCTGCAGACTGCAGCACAGCACGTACCAACCTTTTGAATGCCTGCCGGCCTCTGCATCTGCCGGGCACGGCCATGTATCGGCATGGCCGCATGGGTCATCGTCGCACGTCAGGATCCGTCTCATCACCAGAGCTAAAAAAAAAGCGAGAGAGAGAGAGACTGAGAGAGAGAGAGGGGAAAAAGCTCTAGCATCCAAATGCGTGCACCCGCCCGCACGTGGGGTGGCCGCACCGTGCGCGCCTCGCTTTGCGACGTGACTCCTGAGGGCTCTTGACGACTCAGGTGAGTCGTCGTCGTCGTCGTCAGAGGCAGCACGCACGCACGTACATGCATGTCCGTCAAGCGCACGTACATGGCCGGCCTGTCGATCCGGCCACGGCGCTGTACAGCGTCTCCACCGCGCGCATGCACGTACGTGTACCTGCGCCGCGACGAACAGCCTGCGGCGCGTTTGGCGGTGCCGGCCTTGCCTCCGTCGGGTCGTCGGATGGACTCGTCGACCGCGTGCCGTGATTTTTGTGTGCTAGCTACGAATACGATACGTGTTTCTGTGGTCAATCATTCGATCGGGACCGTTGGTGAATACCGGCAGGTGGTTGTGCTGCTTCGGATGGCTGGCGAGCTTAATTTAATATAACATAAAATTATTTTATTTATTATTTAAATAGTTACAACCATTTAGCCGAACCTCATTAATATTTTATCGTTTAAAATAAACTTATTTTATTTTTAAACTCGTTAACTATTATAATCAAAACAATTCCAATTTAAACTCTAAGGAGTTTTCTTTTGCCGGCAGATCATTGGATTAAAAAGCTACAGCCTAGATTTATCAGAAATAATTTAGCAACATTATCTTGCTGATTTTCTACTGCAGCAAGTTATATACTCTATATAATAGAAGCTGGGAATGCCGAGCAACCAAGGGGGCTACATGTTACACCCCGACGAGGTCCTCCGGAAAATCCGAATATTACGATTAGGTCTTTTCGGGAAAATCAAAAATCGTTTTAAGGTTCTTTCGGCCGTTTTTTAGGTAAAATAGACCCGGGAAATTTTGAAATTACGTTTAGGTCCCTACACGCGTTTTATAGCTGAATTGGAAATCGCGTTTAGATCCTTTCGCCGATTTTTTTGTAGACTGGACCCGAAAAAATTCGAAATGATGTTTAGGTCCTGCAATGCAGTTTCCTAAAAAAAACAACCAGATTTTTTCCTCGCGGCGCGGCATCGCGCATAACTCAACCTAGTTATAGTAATTCACCATCAAACGATCCAGACTATTTGTTATTGTAATTGAATAACTCTAAATAAAAACTATTTAAATTACAATCTCCATATGCTTTGCCCTGGGAATCTGGGATACAAACAGTCAAATACGCGATTCACAGCTGCTTACAGTACCGATGCTTGCAAAGCCTGTGTGTTTATTTGACCTCACAGTGTTCCACGTGGTTCACCTTGGTTATGGTTGACTGGCAATCTGGCATATTGATATTCGAGCTGGATTGGATTGCATCTGTGTAGTCTGGTACTCTGACCACAGCCTGGTTATCATGATCGGCCTAATCTCAACATTGCTAACCAATATATACCATATCATACCTTCTCTAAATCTTGGAGGCTTCCCGGCAGCACATTGATTTGAGCCGTGATTTGAGCCGATCGGCTCAGCTCAAAAAAAAAATGCGATTTAGTCCTTTTATAAATTACAAATAGATCCTTCGTGATTTTTTAAGTGAGGAAGATTTTTTCCTCTAAATTCACGTTCAGGTCCCTCGAGCGTCATTTTACGAAAAGAACCTCTCGTTAAATTCAAATCGCGAACAAGTCTTTTTCTAATTTTTAAGGATAGCGGACAGGTCCAAAAACGTAACATTCAGGTCCTTGCTCTTTACGTCTAGGTCCTTTCTTCGTTTTTTTCGGGAAAAAATGTTTTTGTCACTAGAAATATATGTGCAGCTCTATCTCTAGACTTTTTTCTCAGCTCGATTTCCCATCTCGATCTCTGATATTTTTTAAAACATGTATTATTACTCTGCGACCGCGTCGATCTCTAATATTTTTTAAAACATGTATTATTACTCCGCGAACACGTAGAGTGTTAAGCTCGACAGAAGAAAGTTGTCATCTCTAATAATTTTTCACCCTTTTCCCTCTAGACTCTTTCTCCGCCGCGGTTTTCCATCTCGGCCTCCAATATTTTTCAAATAATTCGTCGAAAGAGATATTTCTACAACTCTATCTCTCTATTTTTTCTCCATTTTGACGATTTTAAAATAAAACGCCGTAGAGAAAAAATAAAATTTTCCTCTGAGAAACGACACCATGGCAGGCGTATTCGCATACGAGTTTTTAATACTTTTAAAACATGTATTATTACTCGTGACGCATAGAGTATTAAACTCGACAAAAAAGAAGGTTAACATCTCTAATAATTTTTCACCCTTTTCCTCTAGACTTTTTCCCTTGCGGTTTTTTATTTCGGTCTCCAATATTTTCCAAATAATTAAATCGAAAGAGATATTTCTACAACTCTATCTCTCTATTTTTCCTTGTAGCGTGTTACGCTTGCGGAAAGTTTTCTAGTACTATATTAGAGTGCTAGAGATTGCAGCTCTTCGGAGCCACGTGTTCAACCTCACGAAGAGGTCCTCCAAAAGATTAAAAATGGTGTTTAAATATTTTCGACGGTTTTTTTAATAAAATAGACTCAAAAAAATTAAAATTATGTTTAGGTCTCTTCACGGTTTACATTTAGGTCATCCTTGTGGTTTTTAGCGGAATAAACCCCGGAAAAAATATATTACTTTAGATCCCTCTACGGTTTACGTTTAGTTTCTCTCAGCGGTTTTTAGAGAAGCAGACTTAAAACAAAGGTACGTTTCGACAAAAAAAAACATATATTCATTGAAGGTTTATTGCAGCTCACAGATTCATCGACGGGTCCCAGCGGCTTTTTTTTAAAAAAAGAAAATAAAAAATACATAAAAAAAGGCAGCCGCGCTTTCTAAAAAAAACACATATTCGTCGAGGGTTTATAACATCCCATAGATTCACCGACGGGTTCTGACGACCTATTTTTTTTTAAAAAAAATACAAAAACCCAAAATACGACCAAATTTCCTGAATTACGTTAAAAAACAACCGTGGTTTTCTAAAAAAAACACAGATTTGTCAAAAGTTTATAGTAGGCCATAAATTCGCCAACGGGTCCTAACCGCGATTTTCTAAAAAAACAGATTCGTCGAAGGTTTATAGTAGCCCATAAATTCGTTGTCGGGTCCTAACGACCTATTTTTTTAAAAAAAAACAAAAACAAAAAATACAACAAAATTTCCCGAATTTTTCACGTTGCATCGTCGTGCACGACACAGCGTAGCGCGTTACCTTAGCTAGTTTACCTGGGAGCAGAAGTAAACAACAAAAGAAGCAAGCTTACACTAGAATGCTCCATCGACCATAAATTATTATCCTTTTAGATAGCGGCAGTCTCCAAAATACAATGTTAATCACTAATTTTTATTATAATTAGCAGGGTGACATGTACATATGCGTGGCTAGTTTTTTTTAACAGTTTGTAGAATCAAATGATATAATTTATATGATTGAGAATATATTAACATATTTTGTAGACTATTTAGATTTTAATACATCATAAATATTAGAAATGACAATAACAACTTAAAGAAAAATTCAACTTAAGTGATGTAATTGAATTAAAAGCTTTAATGGAAGAAAATCATTGGGAATAATAAGTTGTTGGGGGTTCTTAGAAACATAGCAATTCTTCATCTTGCATAGATCATATAGTTATATACCCTTGTTCTTATCCATTAGTAACTCTTCTTTCAAAATATGTGCAACACAAGTACCAATATTTAATATCAAGTAATACGCTGATTATTTTACATGGTATTAGAGTACATTGCCCACGTATACATGGATACATCATGGACGACTTACTTTGAACGTACCTTCTTCACACGCTGGCTGCCTCGCAGAACCATATATCTATATCTCTTATTGATCGCACAACAACTTTTCTGTTTCAACCACGATAACAAGCCCAATTTTTTATTGATCCTTCTCAACTGCTATCTTTTTAATATAATACTCTATCATATAACTATCTTTTATTTCTCTTCAATTATTACTTAATGTTGAACGTTATAACATCAACATGCAATGCGTACGTATACAAGTATTGCTTATCCCTATCGGCGACACCCGTTATGCTCTCACCAATGGCCCCAAACATATTATGCTCTCATTAGTGGTCCCAAATCTATTCCATATAGTAGTGCCATCTCTAGTTCTCTCCTCTTAGTTTGTTTGCAACTTGTTTTGATTCAAACGAATTCATGCATGCATATACACATGCAAGATATTATAGATGCTTGATTTACACTTGTCTCATATCGGTCGTTTCTCTTATTCGATATTTGCCAACTCAACGATATTGCTTCCTTACTAACACAGTGACCTCCCATCTTCGATGATGATAGCATGTTTGCTTTAGTTGTTATCTAACAATATAAAGATTTTTTCACCATTGTGTGTGATGTCATGCCTCTCAGTAGTAATAACACGTTTCTATCCACCAAATAGATATATATCCTCTATAGCTCGTTTTCTATGCAAAGCTTCATCTCTTCTCTGCGAGCCTCCCCATCATCAATCTTCTTTTACTACTGATTTCTTCAATAATGCAGACGCTTGCCACTCATTATCATGGCTTTTGGCTCCTTCGGTTTTAGCTTTTCTCGTTTTATTTTATATTTATTCCAAATTTTAGTTATTTTTTGTTGAATTTGTACAAAAATTCAATAGCTAATGTTTCTTTAATTTTTATCTTTGGATTGTATTTATTTAAGGATTTTATTTAGAAATTCATATGGAATTTGAATTGGAATTCTCGTGCAAAATAAATTAGCATTTTTTGTTTATTTGTTTGTATTCCAAATTATATTTATGTGTTGTTGGATCATATATGACATAGATTTTTTTAATATAGTTTTAGGTTGGAATTGTATAAAAAATCAATTGATATTTTTTATTTTTATTTTGAATTTAAGATATTTAGGTATTTTAATTTAGAGTTCAAATGGAAATTAAATTGCTAATTTTATTTTATTTTTATTATAAATTTTAGTTTTACGTTGGCATTAGCATACAAATCCAATTAATAATTTTCAATCATTTTTGTTTTGAATTTTATTTTTATTTTGATGTTCGTATTGAAATTAAATTGATACTTTCGTTCAATTTTTACAAGGAATTTGGTTTTTTATTGTACTTGACATGGACTCTTTATTTTAGTCCTCTGAAATCAAATTCTTATTTTTCATTTTCATTCTAAATTTTAGTTTTTATGTTGGAATTTGTATACAAATCTAACTACTAATTTTTATTTTAAATTTACATTTTATTTTGATGTTCATTTGTTTACGAATTTTTAAATTTTTTATTCTAAATTTCATTTTTATTTTGATGTTCGTATGAAAATTAGATTATTAATTGTCTTTTATTTTTTGTTTTCAAATTTTTTGTTGTAATTGGACTCTTTCTTTTGATCATATGGAAATCAAATTTCTAATTTTATTTTATTTTTATTCTAAATTTTAGTTATTTTTGTATTGTACATAACACAAACTCTTAATCTAGACCATTATAATCTGGACCCCACCATGATCAACGTTGTAGATCTTTCTTTTTTCATCCGATTAACCTGGAAATTTTTAGTATTGAGAGCGAACGTGGTGGCTTCTTTTGCCTCTGGTCTAATATTATAATAGATATATTTATAAAACACAATAAAATTACAATATTACAAAATTACTTTTCAAGGTAAATATACACATATTATTTTCATGTATCTAATTTAAATATTTAAAAGATATTGAAAGTTCAAAATTTTAAAATTTTGATTCAAAATGATACTATTTGTGAGGAGAGGGAGTGATAAAGAAGAAAGCAACCTCTTGCATTTCTTTTTTATGTCCCTTACCATCTTCTTTACTTCGCCACATCCTTGCTTGTCATGCAGGGCTAGTCGATCTTTGGTTGTTGCAAAGTTAATTCCCTCCACAGCCCGAACACATACACACAAGGGGAACTTGCAAATAATCCTCAACAAGCCAGCCTCGATTTTATTTACCCCTCTAGTAGTATATTTGTGGCAAATATTCCTCATAAGTGTAGAGTTGTTTGATTTTCGCTTCACCCTTTTTTAGTGGTGATTCGGGTGGTTCCCATTTATGTGGCTTTCGTGGCATGCCAAATTGGATCTGGAGTGTTCTCGTGTGGCCCTTAAGATTAAGTGTGCGGCTTCAGTGTTTTCCTCTTGCATCGAATGGAAAGAAGAGGGAATACATGGCGACAGGAGGTAAAAGCGATCATGGTCTTCTTAGCCGCACCCTCGCTCCACTTACGTGGTAAGCTCTCATCGAGTTGAAGAAGACCAAACTGGTTTAGTTTGGTTTGATCTAGCTCGATCCGGATCGAATATATCGTAAGTATATGACTTAGATGTGGGCAACTTCTCTACACCTTATCTATAACTGACCTTGCACACCATAGTCTATATCAACGAAAAACAAAACAAGCCAACAAGAAAAAAAGGAAAACTCAAACAAATATGCACTTTTGTGGTGACTTTCGTCACAAATATACTCTAGGGTGTAAATCAAACTTAGACTGAATTCTGGGGGTTATTTGAAATGAAAAAATCAATCACTCCAACATATTCCTTTTTCATTTTCTCCTTTTTGTCTTTAACTACGCAGGGTTATCTGGGAGATCAAGGTTAGACGCATCGTAGTATTGAATAGTGTCAATTATTATCAGTGTCATTGCATCAGCGTGGAGATCACATGGACGTGCCATCGGCTCATGGCTATCGCTAATTCGACCCTTTCCTGTTTAGACTTTAGACACACTACCCATTTTAGTTAGTCAATGTCAGAAGACCGAAAGTCTTCTCTGTTCGACGCTCTTTCCTTGAGAAAATGCAGCTCAAGAAGGTCAAAGACCATACCATGAGGATGGCATAGGCCAATCCCCAAGTGCATCCACCACATGTCTTTGTTAACAAACCGATCGATTTTCATGGGACTAAACAAGTAAAATATAGGGATGGTAATCGGGTGGGTACCTCTAGGTACCATCGTCTCAGACCTAAATCCAAACTAAGTGCCACCCATTCGAACCCAATAAGCTTCACATGCATAGATCTGTGCCAACACTCGAACCCGATAGGTATCCAAAACCCAATTGGTACCCATGGGTATACAAACAACAAACTGAAATAGGCAGTGCAACATATCCCATTGAGATTTGCACAAGTCTAAACACAGCTTAATACAAGCTAGATGCAGCCATCTACACAAGATTTGCATCAGTCTAAACATTAACCCTACGAACACAAGCTAGATACAACCAGTACCATGCAACCACTTCATCTTGTGTTTTCGTTTCAGTTAGCTTTACATCAAAGATAGATTAAGATGCCATCACATGTAATACATTATTTTAGAGAGCATGCACAAGATGCCATCACATGTAATACATTATTTTAGAGAGCATGCACCAACCCATTAGTTCATACAGCTAGAATCCAATAACTAAGAATTCATAAAACATCAAATATCCCCATTAGTTCATACGGCTAGAATACAAGATATCCCCATTAGTTCAGAAGGGGAGAGGAGGCCGGAGGGCTGCTGTCATGCTGTTCGGGAGGGGAGCGGAGGCCGGACCGTTGGAGGGGGGCGCTTTAGGGTGACGAAGAGGTGAGCTGCGGTAGCTGGCGTGACTCGGGAGCCGGCTACTTGAACACGACCTGTGTCGGTCATCGGATGGGGACGATGGGGAGCCGACAGTTGCTGGCGGAGGGTGATAGGGGTGGAGGGAGGCGAGGAAGGGGCGCCGGATGGCTAAATGGGAGGGAGGAAGCAAATGGATCGGGAATTTGGGGGATTACGGCAAACAATCGGTTGAGACAAGCGACAGTGACGAGATTAAGCGAGCGCTTTATACTTTTTATCACTTTGGTATACTCAATAATAATTCTAAGACTTCAATGCAATATGGGATATATATATATATATATATATATATATATATATATATATATATATATATAAGTAGAGTCTATATGTCATAGGATAGTCATTGGGTTCCCATAAGTACAAATTGGCACCCCATGCTCATCTTACGACTATATTGAATAACCAAACCGAAAATCCGTGAGTCTAAAGTGTTACCCATACTCCGCCTTTATCAGATCGGGTATCCGAATACATGAGTAAAACTACCATCCCTAATATGAACATAACTATTCTGAATAAAAGAAGTGAATTAAATGGGAGAAACACGTTCAAAACTTTATATCAAAGATTTGGCTGTGGTGAGCCAAGCTCAGCCTATAGTACCGAACCTAAGCGACGCTTGAAGACCCACATGCCAAGCTACCACCATGGATCCGCCCATAACAAAATAGATTTAATAATAAAGTTGTGAACTCGCATGTTAGATATTAAACCGGTAAGAGCTAAGAACAGATAGACTTCACTTGATCTTAGGGGTGTTTGGGACAGCTCGGCTCACCAAAATCCGTGAGAGTTAGTGGAGTGCGGTATTCTAGCTCAAGAAATTTATGGAGTGATGGCGTGAGGACTACATTAAGAGTGTTTAGGTGGATCGTCTTATTTACATTTTACACTAAAAATATAAACTTAATTCACTTTATTATAGCTCTAGGAAGTTTGAGATGCTCTTAAACCGGTGGGATCTAGGAACAGATAGACCAAACAGGACCTTAATCAAATCAAAAGACCGAGAAAGGTATAATTTGTTTAGCCACCGTCAGCACGCTTATACAGGCCCTTCTCCTACCATACATACCCTCCTTTACGGTTGCAAAAGCCTACGAACAAAACCTGCCCTCTCGTTCTGGCTAGTCGCTATGGGGCATGGCCCAGTTAGAGAGCCCAAAAAGACTAAAGGAAACCTCGGATCGCGACGTGAGTAGTGTTTGTACCAGCACGAGCACGGTGATCGCGGCGGCCGCAGGGCGTCGGCGCCGGAGAACACGCCTTCCAAACCTACGTAACTACTGTTCGCCGACCCAATCCTCCTTACCTCTGGGATCGACAATTGGAGTAGCCTCCTCTCTCGTTACGTCACATCACCTCCAAACCCATATCCGTTGGATCTCGGATGCTTATGTCCTGTTTGCTTGGTAGGATTTTAAAAACGCAGAAATAGAGTAGAAATATACGTGTAAAACAGATAATCAAAAAACACGGGGAATTTACAGAAAGTGATGTTTGGATGAGTATAGAAAAAAACTAAGGAATATGAATCTTAAAAATGTATACAATACTACTCACTCCGTCCAAATTTATAAAGTTTATTTTGAATGAACATGTTCATAAATATAAGGCTTATATATAGATTTAATGAGGCATTTTTTCTATACCTTTATTTCTCTCTCAACTGCATGCATTTATTCATTATTACGCATATAAAGTATTATTTCTCATCTTTCAAGACAATTAAATGGGGAGCATCTAAGTCATTTTCTCTCATACCTTTCTCAATTTCAACGTAATTTTAATCTTTATGCAAAGTCGAAATAGGTCTTATATCTTTAGATTGAGGGAGTACTAATCAAAACAATATTTGTAATAAAATATTTCATTTGTTTCTTCAAATAAGAAGAAACTTACGAGTGGGCCCAATAAACCATCAACCTTACGTATGCCTTCTCACAGCCATCCAGTCGTTCTCATCCATTTATCTGTCTCCTCCATCGTTCTTCTCCATCGCCAAGCCTAAAGTCGATCTAGTAGTAGCTGCGGCGGCGCGAGATGGCTACCGGTGGCACGAGGCAGTGTGGTGGCAGATCGTGTCGACACGGCGGCGGCAACAAGGTGTGAGAAGGCTTCCCGCGCGTCGCTTTACCTCGATCCTACGCAAAAGCATGAGAAAATGATGTTTGACTGGACATTAGATTTCCTGTAAAATTCCTTTGAAATCACTAGAAATGAATGGCGCTCCTTCGAATACCTGTTGAGCGAATCTTACGAATCAAATGTGCATACAGTACCCATTCTAGATGAAACAACAATCCTGGGTTTTTTGCTTTGAAATTCCCATCTCTCAAAGAGGCTATTAGGGTACGTACAGTGGTATATATTAACCGTCTGTAAGACTATACTACGTAGGATTTTAAATAATATAGAGAAGAGAGAGAAAGCTGTTGTCTACTATTTAATAGACGGTTTTATAGACAGCTTTACAATTTATATACTATTGTATAAGCAGTTTGTTAATTGAATGAGAAACCATTATAGACAAATATATAAACAATTCATTATATGATTTATTTTCAATGCTATCTATAGATGATATGAAGATGTATTATAAACAGCTAGTCAGCTACTGTCGGCGTATTTCGCCTGACAAGATTCCGCAAACGGGGTGTCTATTCCCTGGACGGAAAATTTGGTTCGGTAGAGGGCATTTTCATGGTTGGAAACCCTAATGTCTCTCGGCGATGGATTAAAGAATCGACAATTTGGTGAACCTGACGGTTTACCGAGTTCGAGCCCCGTGTGGTAATAGCCCTACGTCCTGCTAATTCTTCGTTTGAGAAAATGGGGAGATGTTTACAAGGGTGTTCTTCCGTGTATGCTTCCGCTCTAGCCGACCGGCCCCCTCCTTCATGCACTAAGGCATCCTTATATAGACGAGACGGCCTGGGCAGGAGAGAAGGTGGCGCTATACTTATCTACAACACATTAATTACATCCATCAATCCAGCCTCCACGTCGACCCACGACTCATTTATTAAGCACGCCTCTATGGTCTTGTCCTTCAAACCTCATTTAATGTCGGTGAGAGGCCTCGCCCGGTCCGCCCGGGACAAGACGTCCCTACGACGGGTTGGTAAGACACTACAAGAATTCAGTTTTGGGCTGAGTGTGAAAATGATAAGCCGAGTGCACACTCGGTGTAGATAACTCAATGCCGAGTGTACTCTCGTTGTAGATGCCTCTCGGACAAAGTCATCTATCCCGAGTGTGCTCTCGGAATGTACAACATCTATTCCGAGAGGGCACTCGCAATATGACGTATTCGTCCACGTAGGACAAAATAATACGAGGCACACTCGGCATAGGTTACCAGCTGCCATGTCAGCAAACGCACTACTATCTATCCCGAGTGGACACTCGGTCCAGTTGTCCATCTATGCCGAGAGGGCACTCGGGGAAATGAACAGGACCGTTCACGTGGGGACCAATTCAATGCCATTCCATAAATCTTGTGAATCAATTCAATGCCAGAAATAATTGGTATTCTATAATTCGACGTAAACCTTGAATATTTGTACCCTAACCTAGACTGGTGCGCTTTATTGAATACAGGATTGCTCGTTAGTTCATGTGGGGCCCACAGACTGTGCCGAGAGGGCACTCGGTGGACCCACGCCCTATCCCGAGTGTACTCTCGGCGCAGGGTGTCTAGCCCGAGAGTACACTCGGGGTATGTGCTCATTAGGGCTTGTTCAATTTTTAAATCTTCTTTACTGTTTTTTTCCTTTAATAAGACTCTTGGCTTGACACCAGCTTGAGACACTCAGTACCTAGCTACACTTTTCCCCTCCAAAATTTGTTCCTCAAAAGTTTAATCCAGTTTACTTACCACGGCATGTTAGCCTTCCACTAATTAAATTATATTTACTACCGAGCTCTGGACCGAGAGCCCTCTCGGGGTAGCTCTGGGCCGAGAGCCCTCTCGGCGTAGGTGGTGCGATCGCGAACCCAGGCCAAGCGCAACCCATGAGCGACAGAATCTGGTGCCACGCGGACCGAGAGGGCACTCGGGAGAAGTTCTGCCGAGAGTGCACTCGGCGATGTTGAGCGAACCCTAGGCCTTACGGACGGTTTCGACGCTCATCCAGCGCCAAAACAGCCAGCAAGCAGAGGCAAAAAGCGAAGCGCTCAAGTCTCCTCCGCCTCCGACACAGGCGCCGCCGCCCGCCTCCCGCCCTTGGCCGCCGCCGGCGCCGCGCGCCGCCCGCCTCCCGCCCGCCTTGCCATTGCCCTTGGTCTCCTCCTCTCCGCTTGGTCGCCTTGCCTTGGCCCGGCCGCCGCCACCTCACGCCCCGGATTTTTAGTTGATAAGTCTTAATTGCTTGATTGCTTCTCTAGGTAAATTCCTGTTTCCTTTAGGATCATGCTAACTGTATATTTGCAGGATTATTTTGATGAACTCCCAAAATACATGAAAGTTGGACCACCAGTATATTTTGTAGTGAAGGACTTCAATTATAGGTAAACTAGTTGTAAAATAGCTCTGATGTTCTTCTTTTATGTATGCTTTAAAGAAAAGAATCATGTTACACACAAATTGTTACCTTGGGAAAAAAAAGCATGCCGAATAATTCCTTAACACATTGTAGTGCTTTCTTACCTTCCATTCCAGTACAACTCTTGTCTTTAGATTGTTCCAGATACGACGGAAGTTCAAAAATAAACCAAGTTTCACATATTTCTGCATGAGCTGTTACTATTGCCTTGGTGATTTATTTGAAATAATATTTTGATTTATGACATGTTTTACATTGTTTCTAGCTCTGCATCTGAGCATACAAATCAGATATGCTCAATCAACCAGTGTAATTCAAACTCTCTTTTGAATGTGGTATAAATTGTTTGTGTTTTAACGAAGTTCTTTTTTCAGTAATATTCGGTACAAAAATGATTGATTTAAAAGCTCAATTTAGTTTCCCAATACATTTGAAAGGTGAGCTTCCTTACAATAAGGCTTTCAGCTCCTGCTGCACCTGATGCAATTTCGATAAGCATTGGGTATAGTAGTTCATGATTTGTTGATAACAGTAGCTCCATTCAACATGGTGGTTGTAACCATGCAGATATCAAGCTAGACAACCTTTATCTCGTATGACAAGTTACATTGCTAAACCTGTTGCTTCATGGCCTGATCACTTCCTAATATGGGTGTCTCCTGAAGCATTTGGATGCTGTTGAAAATTTGTTAATGGAAGTTATTGCCCTCAAGAAGATCAGGTTTGGGACTTTTCCCTGGATTCTTGTAGGAGTGTATATTTGTATTAGGTACTATATTTGTATTGGTTGGCAAAACCAACCAATTCTTGTCTGAAGCAGAGTGGAGATTTCCTCTCTCAGTGCATGTTGGCATATTTGTCAACTTGATCAAGATTCAGGTTCATGCAGTGCAAATGGAGCATGCAATAATTGTACAATGGTATACTATCTTTGAATTTTGATCTCCATTTCTTTTAGCATATTGATCAATTTCAGATAGTTGCCTTCAAACTGTTGTGTCCTATTATGTGTAATAGATAAATAGTTTATGTTGGCCACAATTCACACATTAATATATAGCAATGTTAAGTGGAAGGGAAATACTATTCATTGTCTTGAGGTACTCCGACCTCCTATGGCTTCTGAAATTAGATTCTATATTTTCACTCTTATCATTTTCAATTTGTGGGCTTCAGCGATCATTTTAATTGTGCTGGCCATGACAGTCTTGGATATGATGGCAGGTTTGATCCTCTTATAACCAATATAAAATACTCCAAATTAAAATTCATTTTCATATTAATAGGAATTAGCTGCCTCTAGTGAATATAAACCATATATGCCATGTTTAAATAAAAGTGGTTGTGAAGTGAGGGAGAATTGATTATATATCCTTCCTTTAGTTGGAAATCTAGGATATACCCTCCTTCCAAATGTAACCGCTTCTAGATTGCCGACTATAGGGAGGGTAAATAATAAATAAAGAGAGGAGGCCTCATGTTGTACTGGGTGTTTGTATATGCCAATTCACTAGCAATGATACTGCATATTATAGTTCTCTATTTTCTACAATAGTTCTAGAAGTTCAATTTTCAGTGTTAAATTGTTTGTTGTTATTTTCATAAAGTGTAATATTTCCTTTTCATTTTCCTCCAATTTATTGGCAGGGAGTGATGGCTATCCTTGGCATTCAGCTCAATGCAATTTCTGTTGTAAACCTTGTCATGTCAATAGCTAATGCTCCCTATAGGTTAGTGCTAATCCTTTGTGTTCAGTACGTTCTGTCTGGTTGCCTATTCTCTTCTATGACTCACTATAGCTTATGTTCATCATTGTGTTGCACTCTATCTTTACATGTAGTGCCTGTTGTTAAATGGCAAAATAGAGGTAAAGATGTGATGGACACCACATTACAATCGGTTCTAAGCTAAGAACCTAAGAAACGATTGTGACGCCATATTTCTATCAGGCGAAAACCGAGATATGCGGAATGAGAACCGAGAGATGCGGAATGCTATGCATACGGGATTCACGGCCATGGCACAGTGGATGCAGGTAAAAAAGTAATTGACATTTGTGTTAAATTTGAGATGTTCATAGTAGTCAAATGGTAACATCTTGTTGGCGAGGATTATGCTCTAGCAACCTCTTGAAATCCACCTCCTCCACCTTTGTATTGAACTTTAACTTCAATGCATTCTCGGCGCCTCAACATCAACCGAGACAAGAGGTATGTATATGACTCCATATTGGGTAGATATATGAAACTATGCATTATAGATACTAAATTGAAATTTCGCTTAGGACACCCAAAACTCTCATCATGGTATTAACATTGGACAATCATCGAGGAATAGTCCAGGGGATGTCTTATCGGGTGATGATAATATTGGGATTCCAAATCAGGATATAGACTGGTTTGCATCTCCAGGTGAGTAATCATATCTGATTTGGTTGATGACTTGCCATTTAAAAAATTTGCCCTACTTGATGTTATGTATGGATATATCTTGTGTGCGAATACGTTTAACTTATATGTCTTTTCTATAAATATGTAACCTTGTATTGAATGGAAATGATATAATATGTTTTATTCTTGAAATGTAATGTGCAGGAGATGAAGAAACAAGGGACAGAAGTTAATTGGATTCATCTAGCCCTCGAGGAGTGGTTTTGGATTTGGTATGGATGTGGTATGTACAACTTTTTATGCTTTGTGTATGTGGACTTCGTTTGTTGAACTTTGGATTTGTTGAATTTCGGACTTCGTTTGTGATATGTAAATTGTGGCTTGATAATGTGAATGTGAATTGTGGCTTGAAATGTGAATTGTGCATGTGAATTGTGAAATGTGGATGTGAATTGTGGCTTGATAATGTGGATGTGAATTGTTATTATTGAATTGTGAATTGTGGCTTGAAATATTCTGAAATGTGTATGTGAATTGTCGATGTGATTGTTATTATTGAATTGTGAATTGATAATTTGAGTTTGTTTTGTGTTTTGTGGCACTGGAGTCGATACCTATCCCGAGAGGGCACTCGGGACAGACCCCGCCGCCACCTATTCCGAGAGTGCACTCGGGACAGACCCGCCGCCACCTATCCCGAGAGTGCACTCGGGATAGATGTTGATGTGTCATTGCCTGTCCATACGCAGCGGTCCTCAATCCTAAGCGCTATCCGAGAGTGCACTCGGTATATATTTTTTTCCCGAGTACACTCGGCATAGCGATTTTTCCGATAAAATAACACCGAGTGCAATACGCCGAGTGTGCCCACTCGGGATAGGGTATCCCGAGTGTTTTATCCCCTATCCCAAGTGTGGAAAACACTCGGGGAAAATATCCATCCTTGTAGTGAGAGACGTCAGAGGAATGAGCTGTCGTCGTGTCGAAAGCTGGACCCTTCACAATTAATGACCCTGACACGAGGTGCCAGGGGGGGAAACTTCGAGGCGAAGCCTTCCCCCCATTCTTTTGGTCGCCTTTGTGGTCGACAAAGGGGCTAAGCGCCACCACTCGCCCGAGCCACCGCGGGCGCCCGGCCGACGAAAGCGGCGTGATCGTCCTGCTTTCGTCGAGGCCACGTGGGCGCTTCGCCCGGCAGTAGGGCGTGATCGCCAGTTGCTTCGCCGAGGCGTGTGGGCTTCTCGTCTGGGCGTGGCGTGATCGCCCGCCGCTTCGCCAGTGCCACGTGGGCCTTCGCCCGCGAGTAAGCGTGATCGCCGAGGGCCGCGTGGGCTTCGCCAAAGCGGGCGAGCCGCTTCTTGAGCCTGCTACTTTTACGGCGGAGAGGGTACCCCAGTGCAAAATACACCGACAGCTACCGTCTATATCACTGTATATACCCTTAACCGGCAACTTCTACGAACCATTAGGCATTGCATAACTTCTCATGTACTATTGCATGAGCGTTGTGCACAAAGCCTATGCGTTTGTTTGACCCTCACAGTCTACACGATTAGCCCTTTAATTCACTTGATTGATTTTCAAGCTGGATTGCAGTTGGTTATCCTAATCTCGGCTTAAATCTGAACATTGCTAACCAATTTACCTAGAATCAGAAGCAACAAAATAATCAAGCTTAAACAAGAGCGCAAAGAAAGAAAGAAAGCTCTAACATCTTGATTCTTTTTTGTCACCATCTTCATTACGATTATTTTGGTTTTTAACCCCTTGCGAACGTTTTTACATATATAGTCTCTCCGAAAAAATTTAGTGATTTAGCTCGTACCAGTCACCTTTGCGCTAGTAGAGCTCGACAGGTCGACTATCACGCCAAGATTCCTGCCGAGCTTCCCTTCTTGACAGGAGCCAAATCTATTAATTAATCAATAATTTAATCATACTACTTAATTAGTTATGTAATTAAATTGCTATTTAATCAAACTCACTAGTTGATCTCCGTCCTTCCCGAGCCAACAGGGCTTGGAACCTGTTTGCCCCCGGCGTAGCAGATGACTCGTGTTGCTTGCCATGTATTCTGAACATATCAAAGAGAGCTAGTTTTGTAAATTTGAACGAAACAAAACTAACCGAGCAGTGTTTTCCCTCTCAACACAAGTTGCACAAATCTTAAAGCAAACGATGGGGTAAGTAATCGCTATCTACTTTCATTCATGTTTTAATATTTGTACAACTGTTAAAAAAGTTTGGAAGCACCTTTTAAAGTAAATTTATAAAAAATTTAGTGGTTATAAAAGTGACAGCTTCCTTCTTTACTCTACCCTCCTTGCTTACCATGCAAGAGTAATCTGATTCTCTCTTTCTCTCCATAATTTAAAAGCGTTGTATCAAAGGACTCTCCCAGATGACATCAGCACGGAGAACTCGTGCTATCAGCCTAGCTATGGCTGTCACTGAAGTCCGTCATTCCGTGTGTTATATACACTACTGCTTACTTTAGTCACCAAAGAATATCATCTTGGACTTCGATCGGCTGTCAAAACATAACTTTAACGATTAGTTTTTGTTATAATAGATTTATATAATCTAATAAAATTATATTTTAAAAAAAGCTTTTCCAAGACAAATCTATACATATTGTACGTATTTACATGCTCAATCTAATTAAATTAATATTGAAATGGCTAGAGACGAGACGCGAGGGAACGCATGAGGCTGCCGTGTGAAGCCGGGAAGACATGTTGGTTCCATGCTCGACAGAGGAAACTGAGTGCGGAATAAGAAGATGCTCACCACAACAGGGGAAAAGGCTGTGAATTATTGGAGCTAATTTGGGTTGAAAGAGACTACACAGACGCTATATTTCCAATTTGATGCAGTGATCTTTCCAATTTGATGCAGTGATCGTAACCATGGCACATGGTGGATGCATGATTGAGCATGCAAACTCGATCGGTTGCAACGGAAGACAAAAAAAAGGCGTTTTTCTTGTGTATCGTGTACTTATGTGTGGAAATGGCGAGCTTCATTCTACCTAACAATCGCAGGACGTATCTAACAATTTTTGCCAAAGATTACTTTTCTGTGGCCAAGTTAAGCTGGCACCTCTAGGGAATGCTACAACAACTTTGATATTCTACTACAAGTCTACGATGATGAAGGTGTTTTCCCAAAGTTGCATTGTGGTTGTTGCCTTGTCAAGGTTGCTGGAGGATGCTAGTTGCCGCGTGTAAACTAAGGGCGGTGCTCGGAAAAGGAAAAGGAAAAGGAAAAAGGTTAAACGAGGTGACCGCGAGTGAAAAAGGTAGATTTTGCTGAGCATAACTCGAGTAGAAAAAGAAACAAAACAAGCACTTGGATCAGCAGTTTTCCTTGGTGCTATCCAAGCAATGCAGCACAAACATTGCGCAGAACCACTAGAGTTCTCCGAGGAAAAGGTGCAGTAAGGAGTAGGTAATCTCTACTATATAAAGTAAGAGTTTCTTTTCGTGTTACTTCATTAAAATTATTCATCTTTGTCACTGCTCTTTAATTACTCACCTTTGCCACTGCTCTTTAATTACCCACCTTTGTCACTGTTAGTGCTCTTTGCAAATAAACTTTTTATCGCAAATTAATTAAAGTTTCCGTTGCAACGCACAGGCACATGACCAGTGTTAATTAAATAACTAGTGTCATTGGGCGATCCATACAACTAATCATTTATGGCCATGCATGCATGTATGCAGACGGTGCAACGGGCGGACGGCGGTGCAGCGGCGTTAGTTGGTGGCCACACATGGCGTGCAGCGGCTGGCGGCGCTAGCCAAGGCGCATGCAGCAACAAAATCCATGGAGTGGCGCGGTGCGTGTGCAAGCGCGATGCGCCTGCGCTGCGGAGGCGCGCTGGCTGGCGGCGGTTGGCAGCGCCGTTCGGGCCGGCGGCGCGGATAGCGGCGTGCACGTACGTGTTGGCGCGGCGGTCCTAGCCGTCGCGTCGGAGTTGCACCTAGCTAGCGTTCATGGCAGGAACGGTGATCGAGCGCGCGTCGACGTACGTGCAGATTAATTGATGGCAAAGGCTGACTTCCAATGACGGTAATTTCTTGCAGACTGATTAGCAAAAATTGACGAACGGCACGGTCGATGAACGATCTCATAATTGGACCATCTCGTACGCATAGCACGTGCCATGGAAGGGAAAAATGAGCCGCTAACTAAGCAATTGCGTCAACCAAGGATAAATCCTAGAATAATAGAGCTAGCCACGAGAGAACAATGGCTCGTGCATACTAAATAAGCAACTAGAAACAATCTGCCGGATTTATTCTCGCTACTAGATGGTTGGTGGGATATGACAAACATATCGTAAGCCTATAGAGCAGTCGATGTTGATAACGTGCTAAATAAATAATGTTATTATGCAATCCACGCTACCAATTATCACAACTAGAAACAAGAATAATCACTCAATTAAACAATACAAAATAAAAAAACAACTAGACACAGGATATAAAAAGAGCAATTCGACGATCTTCTTTACTCTAATAATCTGATATATAAAATACAATAGCATCTCCCTTATCTTTACAGTCCTTTTAATCCTCATGTATCATCTTAGAGGCATGAGGGAAACTATGGAGCCCACCAAACATGCCGGTGCAGAACCATAGGCGATAGATAAGTCATAGAAACCACTCCGTACTTCGTAATTCGTAGGTGTGAGTGTGTGACGCTATGAAATCAGTCCGAGCCAGATCTAGGCCCCTTCGTTTCAGTTTAAAATAAAAATAAATTGTCTGTCGAACAGGAGGATTCTAGACAGTTTCTCTTAGAATCAGAATCTGATTTGTACACAGAATCAGAAGCTGTCACCTACTTGATTCTGCGGATTCTGACTCAGATTCTACGAGTTCCGCCTCCCACGAGTTGTCGCAAAGTACAAGGGTTTCCGCCGTCGTCCCTAGGCCCCCTCTACCACCCTCATCCACTCATCCGTCACCGACACCGATCGACAATCATCATAGGCAATCAGGATTGCTTAACCACCGATTCTCAGGTTAGCGATTCTTCAGACAATTGCTTCTCCAGATAGTATTACTGATTGAATCTGCATAATCAAAAGCTGTCTCGAAGGGCCCTAAAAGCACTTAAGGAGCAGACGGGCCCACAAACCTGGACCCACCGCCAGCCACTGCATCGCATATCGCTGACGTAGGTGCCCGGGTCCCACGCCGTTCCCAGCACAGCTTCCGTTTCATTGACATCTGGGCCCGGTGAAATCAATGACACATGCTGCGCCCGAATCGAATCAACATCAATACTTGCACCCCATCACACGCGTCTATTCCAAACTCACCAATCCCTGCTCGGCGCGTGTCCGTACGACTCATCGCCAGAGGTTTTCGGTGCAAAACTCCGTGAAGGATTTGATTCGCTCCTCTCTTGGTCCCGCCTGTCGGTGACCCGCTCGCGGTATAAAACGCTCTGACGCCATAGTCGAATTGCTTCGTCTACCTCTCGCTCCCCTCCCCTCTCGACGCTCCCCAATCGCAAACCCCACAAACCCTAGCCGTCGCCGCAATGTCGAAGGCCCAGGCCGACCTCGAGTCCGACGCCGGCGCCGCCGCCGCCGCGAAGGCGCCGGCGTCGCCGAGGAAGGTGGCGGGGGAGGACCCGCGGCTTCGGTGGGCGTTCGTGCGGAAGGTGTATGGCATCCTCGCGCTGCAGCTCACTGCCACCTCGGGGATCGCCGCCGTTGCCTGTTTCGTCCACCCCATCCCGCGCTTCTTCGCCACTGGCTCCCTCGCCTCCTGGTCGGTCTACATCGCCATCCTCCTCGCCCCCCTCATCGGTGCACCTCCCGCTCCCCTTTCCTTGCCTAGGTTTTTTTTTCGATCTCCCGCGCAGCGTTTTGACGCGATCGTGCGTGCGATTGCGCAGTGATGTGGCCGATGCTCAAGTACCGGGAAAAGCACCCCATGAACCTGTTGCTACTGGGACTCTTCACGCTCTGCACCAGCCTCAGCATCGCTGTGTGTGCCTCCTTCTACGTTGGTAAGGATCGAAACCCTCCCTCCTCCATATCCCCTCTCCATCTTGTGTATTGTGATGTGGTGAATGTCGTGACCTAGAGATGCAGTGCTGCGGATGGGTAAAATTTTGGCCGTCTCTTAGGCCAATCGACAATCTCCGTGTGATTTGGTGTTGCTGGTGATACACCTTTTTTTTTTGTGGGATTGTGATTTTGCAGGGATTTCCGGTACTGCACTATTGCGGGGGATGTAGCTGTTGATAGATTGTTGAACATAGCAGATTTGGGGTTGTCTGATGGATGGTTGGGGTGGGAAGGAACATTACAAGTTTGTTGCCGCGGAGTGATTGATTGTGTCTGGCCTTATTGGAACTTGGAAGTTTTTTACGGTTAGGATTTAGGACCACTTCCTGTTACCTGGGAGATTATGATATTCATTTGCTGTCAGGCAATAAATCTTAAACTATTCACTTGCTGTCAGGCAATAAATCTTAAAACTATGTTCCTGGTGAATGTTGAGGATGGATTTTTGTAGTCTTACCGAAGACCTGATTTGACTATAATTGTCTTGACTCTCCTTTTTTATGGAAAAATTAGTCCAGTGACACTCAATTCGTTGGCATTTAGCGATGTGTCTATGACATATGGGTCCATCTGAGTCTATGACAGTGGGTCAGGGTGTCATAAAGTGAATCACGAATTTTAAAGAGTGTCAGTGGCGCTCATCTCCCCTTTTTTATTGGGTGGTGGTGGTGTAGGGATAGGGGGTGATCTTGCGGTCAACTTTTTTTTTAAAAAAAAAAATTCCTGTATGCAACACCATATTCATCATTATTGCATAGCAAGAATTCTGTACGGCTACAAAGGTTTTTTATTTTTTTTGGTTTCTGGACCACTTCTACAAGCTTTGCACGTTTTTCTTACTATTGCTCTCAGACTGAGCAATTATTTTTAATGGTACATGTCGTATTTTGACTCCACTAGCATTTCCCATTCCATTTGTTAGTCTACTAGTTGACTTGTGTAAAGTGCTATCTATTGTGTAGGATTGCTCTGTACTGTCACTCCACTGTTTATGTACTTAAATTCACTCAATTCAAGCCTGTCATTATAGTATTTGTTCAATTAACAAATTTTTCGTGGTAGCACTAACAGGATGCTAATTTTACATTGTGATGATAAAGTCCCTGTTGCATGATCTCTATAGTGTTTGCTTTGTGATGGAATAATTGGGCCCAGATCTACCTGCAGAAATCCTAGCTGTAGCTGTGATTCACCAAGGACTTGGCTATTTTTATTGTCCATTGAGATTCAAGTGCAAAACTTGATTACCTTATTGGCCGTTGGAATTTAATTGCGCTAGTTAGTGGCTCTACATTTTTTGTTATGATGAAATCCATGGCTCACATTTTCATTTTGAATGCCTGGTGATCTGATTTAAATTAAACTTGCTTTTGGCAAGTTTAGATCTGAAAAGTAAGGCCCTGTTTAGCAGAGCTCCAGATTCTAGCTCCACCTCACCTCAGATCTAAAATTTGTAGGCTAAAATAAAGTGAATTAAATTTATATTTTTAGTCTAAAATGTAAACAAGATGACCTATCTAAACACTCTTAATATACCCATAGCTCCGTGGAGAGCTGGAGCTGCGCCAAATACAGCCTAAATTACTTCAATGGTATTCATGAGTCATGACAGGCCTGTAGGTTTCTTGTTACTTCCCTTTTACTGCTGCCTGATTTTTTTTTTTGGGTTCTGTGAAAACATAATGTCAATGCTCATTTCAACAGCAGTATAGATGTGCTTTTGTACCCATCACCGCTGAATTTAATATTTTCTTTGTTCCAATGCTTACAGGTAGAGTGGTTCTGCAAGCTGCAATCCTCACAGCAGTTGCTGTCATCGGACTCACCCTTTTCACATTCTGGGCAGCCAAGAAGGGCTATGATTTCACCTTCATGTCTCCCTTCCTGTCCGCCAGCCTCCTCGTCCTACTGGTGTACCTCATCATTCAGGTAGTCCGTCCTACAACCTGTTCGTGTCAACATGGCTTTTTCTTGTGTGCCGTGCTGTCTGTCTCACATACAGTGCAATTCAATGGACCTGCCAGATCTTCTTTCCACTTGGAAGAGTTAGCATGACCATCTACAGCTGCGTCGCCACCGTGGTGTTCTCCGCCTTCATCGTCTATGACACCAGTCAGCTGCTCAAGCGCCACACCTACAACGAGTACATCGTCGCCGCCATCTCGCTGTACCTGGACGTTATCAACCTCTTCATAGCCCAGCTCTCGTTCTCCGCCGCCTAGTGATTCGGCGGTTACATCCCACCACCTGACTCCTGTGGCGCATCCATTACGTGGTGGATCATTTGCATGAACAAAGTTGTTACCTTACCTACCTACGTTCTACAGAGTGGTGTCGCCTACAGGGCTGGAGATCCTGGATCTGTAATTAGTCAGCTCTAGCTATGGTACATGTCGTTGCCCCTGATAGCGATAGATAGTCTGAGTGAGGCCTTGCTATATCTCAACCTTTCGGAACCTGCACTGCAAGGATGGTTCTAATTGTTGGACTGCTGCATTGGAAACTTGAATGCAGATCCGACTTGTCACAAATCGCTTCACTCTGAATGCAGATCTGAATTATTCCGTGTTTGTTGTTCTACTCTTGCATCTTGTCAATCAATCTGCGCATGCCTCTCTTACTGCTTGTGTTGTACAGATAGTTCCTCGTGATGCTATTTTTTGGGGGACATGTTTTGTATCAGCACCTTGCTATGTTTCAATGGCGTTGGTGGTCGATCTTCCGGATTGTAATGTAGATTGTAAGGTTGGTACGAATACAAAGGACTGCCTACCGCAGTGCAGATGACTACTGCTAGCTATTTCATTTCTATGGAATATATGCTAGTATTTAACATGACAAATACACTAATCCCATGGAAAAATGGGACTGTACGGCTCCCAGATCAACATCACAGGGACGACAGTATTCCTAAGAAAAAAAGGGGGGCACAGCAAAGGGAAATAGAAAACTCATGTATGTGAAATCTGTGTTGCTATGCTAGCATGTTTCACCGTCCTACCACCTGACCGCCTGCACCCAGAAGAAGGAAACCAGCATGAGGAGCTCCTGCAGCCTGTCAGCCGACGGCAGATGACGATCCTGCAGCGCTGGACTTGGTGATGGCAGGTGAACGAGACGGGCGCCGGGGGCGTCGAGCCGTTGAGCATGTCGATCCCGAGGCCGGCGCGCAGTCCGATCCGAGAGAACCTGCACGCCGATCAAAAACATGAACTGCCGTCGAGCGCGTCAGCCGACTGATACCGTGATACGTCCATCCATCCGTGTTTTCAGCAGGCTAATCAAAGCCAAAAGGTGCTCTGAAATTGCGACGATGCCATGCATGGTGTGCGCCCCATCAATGATCTCACTTACACTGCTGGTAGCAGGGGTACACGGCGTCGTTGAGGAGGTTCCGGGAGCCGTCGCGGCAGGCGCAGCGGTGGCCAAAGTCCGACGCCTTCTCGCAGGTGCCGCCCCCGCAGTACTCCAGCAAGCACGCTGCCGATCGATCGAAAGACGGTCAGTTCAGGAACAAACCATCGAGTGATGGGCATGGTATTAGCATGCGCGCTTGTGGCTTAGAGGCGACTATTACGGTCGAAGATTGAGAGGTTCGTCAGCGGCGGTGCTGCCGGCGGCGGCGGCGGCAGTGTTGGAGCCGGCGGCTGTGACCCGTTCTGGCACGAGTAGTTGATAGTGCCTTTTTTTATATATATATAATGGAATTAACTCCGGCCTCTGCATAAGCACACAACCCGGTTTTATTACATATTGTTCAGCTATCTAGCTGAATTTAAAGGGATGCAAAATTACATGAATGTTGAAACAACATAAAAATTAAGGATAGCAAAGCCTATTGTAAATAGTCCATCCGTTCTTGGCAAAAAGCTCCATTGCAACAATCTTCAATTGTGTGCAAACAGAACGAATGTTCTCCCTTACTTCCTCACGTTGCAACAACGCCCAGAATCGCATCCAATAGGTTCCCCTGAAGACAACCTGCATAAAAGAGGCATATCGTTTGTTTTGAAATACAGTATCATTACGACAATACCAAATGGCCCAACAAATAGCCGCCACACCCATCAAGATCTAATGTTTCGTTTTTTTTTCTATGCCACTGAGTCAGCCCCCTAGCATATGATTTATAGAAACAGGTGGAGTTAACCCAATAGCTATATGAATTATTCTCCAAATAGGTCTAACATGCTGACAATCAAAGAAAAGGTGCTGAATCGTTTCATTATAATTACAAAAATAGCACTTTTGATTTCCCACCCAATTTCGCTTAGCCAAGTTATCTTTCGTCAAAATAACTCCGTACTGAAGGTATCAAAGGAAAATTTTAATTTTAAGAGGAATCTTCAAATTCCAAATGAATTTATGGGAAAACGGAGTTCCTTGATTCATCTGATATTGATACATAGAACGTACCTGCCACAAGAAAGGAGATCGATCGATCGGGCATGAGTATAAGCTCTTCGCTATCTCTTTTCTAATTACTAACTTGCAAGTGATTCGTCAAGTAGTGATCGAGTGTCTAGTCAATTAGTCATTTTTCTACCTATGTGTGTGTATTGTCTCCAATGGAGAGTACACCTAGTTGGAAACTGGAGCAAGATCCATGCCATGCACTTGGACTTTGGATGACACAAGAGGCACGTTCGGAGCTTGGACTTCTTGACACAAGAAAACCGGCGTACGTACGATGAATACTTGAATCAATCCTAACAGGTTTAATTTCCTGTGGAAATCTCAGGCCTGTGATGGCGATGTCAATCATGCACGTAGTTACTTTCTCATTTGACCACTGAAACCTGCACCTTTCTCAAGGTGCCAGAAACATGCCAGAAACATGCGTTACTCCCTCTGGTCAGAAAAACTAGGTATGGGGGCGTGACGGTGCGTGCAAGTTCGGAATAATTTTTCGTTTAAGATAATGTGTTTAAATTAAATTGTGAATAGGGAAAAGTTAGAGTGTTGCATAATTTTATGCATTTTTTAGGTTTCCAGCAAAATGTTCAGGAGCAAAAATGGTCAGCGCAGTAAATTTTTTTTGGAAAGGTTTAGATGTGCTATCAAAATTTGAGTGACTTTTCGTAAAAAACAGGGTGCAAAAAATCAAACAGAAAAAGTACCGAAGGTCTTTTAGCGGAAAATACAGCATTCTTGTCTGTGGATAAATAGATCATTGAGAAAGTTGTCCTAGAGAAAATCAACGGGTATTTTAGTGGAGTAGTGTCAACATACATCTAAGGATTGAGCATGTGCAACATACTTTGAGGAAAGTGAGATCGTTAGCCGAAACAGATAAGTTAACAAAGACGGGGAAATGAGTAACGGTTGTACAACTGATAGTAGAAAGGTTTATATAGTGGGAATACATTTACATGGGGGAATGTTGTGGACCATGGAGATCAAACCTCATAATGTCCGTTGTGCGATGCTTACAGGGAACAAGTAACTAAACTTCGACTTAGTCTGTAGCACAGAGGAAGCAAACCTTTAAATGCAAAAGATCCAGGGAGCAAAAGAAAAGTAGACAAACTGAAGCAACATCCTGTTCTCTGTTAGTTTTTTTCCAGTAATATCCATTAATTAGGGACCAAAGATACGCTGTAGACGATAAGATGCAGTCACAAGAAAGATTATTCTAGTGCTGTCCGTATCAAAGAAGGTAGTTATCTTCGCAAGGGACGACCTGTAAGTAAGAGAAAGAGAATTGGGAGGATAGATCGTTAAAGCTGACTGTAAGAGCAGTCCCAATGCATATAGTTTCTATAACTTTCATGTCATCTAGACACTACATGTAGAAACTATGCTCCCAATGGATAGTTTCTTCAAAATAAACTCTGATCCAATCTCCTCTTTTCTCTTATTTTCTCACACAATCCCCTTTTTCCCTTTCTTAGTACTTGTGTAGAAATGGTTTCCTGCATGAGAAATGGTTTCCTTCTCTTTCATCATTAACTCTATCTTCACATCACCATTTTGCTTACATGGTAACCTAATTAATACTATGGAAACTATCCTAGTCATCCCATTGGGATTGCCCTAAGGAAGCTACTGTCGGTGTAGAACGCGCGCCGTAAAGGACACGCGCCGCTATTGCAAAAATCTCGACGCGGACGCCCGCGAGGAGTCGAACGCGCACCGCGGGCTCGAGGTGCGCCCGCGCGGCTGCCCAGGCACGCGTCGAGAAACACTGCGCGGGAAAAAAACGAGCGCGGAAAAAGTGCGCGCCCGTCCACGCCAAGCGCGAGAGACAGGGAAACAACCTCCACAAATATTCGCCACAGTGACTTGCGCGGGGCGGTCTCGAACCGAGGACCGGCCGCTGCGGACTGAACGCGCTAACCAACCGAGCAACGGACCGTTTGTGAATCGCGAGCAGTATTTAATATATAAGCTTGATTAGCGGATTAACCATGTAGGCAACGTGGCCTCTCCGCGTGCGAGCCGTACGCACGGGCGAGTAGTTTTCTGTTCAGACGCGCGGCGCGGCGGGCGGACGTGTGACCACGTCGCCCAAACAATGACGTGGCGCTCTAAGGAAGGTGAAAAGTTCCCAAGTTTAATATAGGGATGATGAATACAAATGAATTTGTTATTAAAAAATATTTCCCTAATTACACTTTTACAGAATTTTACTGGAACCGGCGAAGATATCTGTTAATTACTAACTAGATCATGCAGCGCGTCACAGCTTAATGGAGGTTTGTTTCTGACTCCATGTGATTCGCTCGTTTTCTATCTTTATGCGTGATTCACTCGATTTCCATCTTTAATCAGGGGTAGTATCGGTGGAAAATTATTGTGTTGGTAATCGTGCCCACACTAATACGCCTTAGGATGGAGGGAGTGTAACACAAGAACAATTGCAAACCGGCCCTTAATTAGCAGATTAAGAGCAGCTGTGAGAGAGGAGGGGCTGAATTACAGTTGGGTATGACGCAGGGGAGGAAGGGGAGCTGCGCGTCTCCCAGGTGGAACCGGCTCCATCCCGGCCTGCACTGGCACGCGAACCCGGGGCCTGCACTGTCGCGGGGCGTGGGTGATCTGCTTCCGCCTATTACAACACCGCAGTCGTTCTTTAAGAACTAGAGAATTGATGACACGCCCTATGGCAGTCCGTACAACGGCCCACGGACAACCCTCATGGGCTGCCGAAATAAGTGGCGGGCCGTGGGTGAGCTGCTTCCGCCTATTACAACACCTTGTGCTTGTGCGGTTGTGCGTACTATTTGGTTTGCTTCTAATGTTTGTCTTATCAAATCTCAGTAGTGTTGATTAAACTAGGAATATTTTCACGGTGTGATATGTCGCGTGCGTTATTTTTTCGTAGAAACAATTTCGTTTTTTTTCGGCAGCGTTTTTTTTAAATCGTCGAGAAAACACGTGAAACGGTTGAAAAGATACAAACACAATCACATTTTTTTCGCATCTAACTGGGGTCCTCTCACGAAGGATCCGCTATTGTGCTCAACCGAACTATCCTTTTCGTGAAAAATAGCTGGAATGATCCAAACGTAACTACGTTCTTTTTTGGTATTTATTTAGGGTCTTTTCACGAAAGATTCGTGATTTTTTTAACCAAAAGGGCCTTTTCATAAAAAAAATATGGGAAGGACCTATACGTAATTATGTATTTTTTGAGAGACCTACATGCGAAAAAAAAGAGGCGAGCCAGCCGGTCGAGCCGGCTCCCGCGCGAGCCGCGCGAGGCGACGTGGCCGGGCTCTAGGCGAGGAATTCTTCGAACTTTAGGATATGTATGATTTGGTAGGTATTTGGTTTGCTATAAAATTTTAGCAATATTTCCTTGTTCATTGGCTCTCTAGTTTATTTTCTTGCTAATCTTTGACTAAAATATTAGTAACCAATTTGGTGACCAAACTTTAGTAATACTAAATTTTGATAAGGTTTGGTAAGATAAATTTGTCATTGAACCAAAACAGTCTCTAAAACTTTGAGGTTCAGGCCTCTGTCCAACTCGCCAACAAAAAAAAAGAAGACAAAAACAAATAAGTGCCTCCCCACGCAATGGTACATTAAAGCTTTAATTACTCACTTCAGTCACAAATATTTGTAGTTTTGAATATAGATGTAGTTAAATTTTGAAATTTTTGACTGTTAATATTTTAAAAATATTTAAATTGGATACATAAAAATCATATGTGTAGATTTCTCTCGAAATACACTTTCATAATATTATAATTTTATTGGATTTTATAAATATATTATAATAGAAATCAGTGGCCAAATCTATGTTTTAAAAACCATATCAATATCTAAAATGATAACTATTTGTGATCGAAAAGAGTATCATTAAAAAAATCGTATTTACAAAGATTTCAGATGTTTTCGTTTTAGTTTAAACCGATGATGTGGACCTACGAATAGGTAGCACTGCAGTGTCATCACAAAACTAGGTAGCTTTTCCAAGGATCGGGAATTCGGGAATCGGGATCTAAGACTGTCAATAGGAAAGGCGATGGAGAATGGTAGCAGGGTCTTAAAATTGTAATTCGAAAATTGACAATATCAAGTTGAATATTAATAAAAAATATCAAAAATCGAAAAGTTTCGAAATCAAAATTTTTAAATAAAAAACGAAAATTGGCCGTTGTCACCGAAAAAACGGTTGACCGACCAATCGAATTTTTTAGTGAGTGATTTTTTGAGCAATTTTTAACATTTTCAATCCATGTACGTTGCATAAATTTTTTCAAAATTTTTAAATTGGACTGATTTACCGACCGGTTTCTAATGTCGAACCGGCTCGATACAATAAAAAATCTCGATTTTTTGAACCATGTATATGCCCTTTTTAAACCTTTTCATCCTCATGTGATTTTTTTAAAAAAAAGTACGTAAAACACCACATTCATTGATACTACAAATAATTTTTTACGGCCCCACCCGCTAGCGTATTTAGGCAAAGAGTCAACTACCACGCTATACGTTGGGAATCACTTTCAAGCGGTATAGCATGGTTCATCGATTCATGGTGAGTTTGATACCGAGGTTTCACGGGTAAGTTTCATGATGTCTCACGGATAGGTTTCATGAGTTTCATGAGGTTTCAAGTTTCATACGGTTCGTATTTCATTAAAAAAAGTCTCATAGATAAGTTTCAACCAAAGGTTTCATCAGACAACACAATGCTAAACTTTTTTTAATGAACACGAACCTTATGAAACTTGAAACCTCATGAAACCCATGAAACTTATCCGTGAGACATCATGAAATTTACCCGTGAAACCTGGTACTGAAACTCACCCGCGAACCTAATGAACCGTGTATACCGTTGGAAGTGATTCCCAATGGTATACCGTTTGGTAGACTTTCTGTTAGGCAAATGTCTATCACTATTTTCAATTCTATTGTCCGAAGTGCAATGCATGGTACTATAGCATCGCTACTAAAAAAAGGGGGCCTTTTGCGATGACCGTGAATTCTCTGGAGGGGGGATTACTGTAGCAATTACTATTTTCGTGACAGGAAAATTTGTCCTAACTCCGGATTCTAACGGTGCTTCATTTCTTATCTTTGCACAAGTAGAGAATACTAGGAATGTGTACGCGGTGTGCCGCGTAAGCTAATGTTTGCGAATAATATAGTAATGTATGAGATGAGATAATGAGTTATAGCTTTTTTTTATTTGTTACTATGGTATGTTGTTGCTGGAATGTCGCGGTAACATTTTTTTAAAAAAAAAATCTAGAAGGTATTTTTAGAGGTAGGTAATGTGCATAGCAATCTTGGTATGTTTTCACCAAAGGAGGGGTAAGAATGATTGAGAGTTAGGTAGGATAGTTTAATTAGCTCATAAAAAAGGAAATGTAATGATAATAGGCAGGGGAATGGAGCATCCAACCCACAACCTCAGTCACCACAATGCCAGGTTGTGGAAAATTTCAATTTTTCTTCCATGTGAATTCAGAGAAGCATTTGAGTTGCCTCAGGAGAATTTAAATTTTGCTTCCATACAAATTATCTACATCGTACCATATATGGCAAAAAGATTAGGAATTCGCTTAGCAATGAATGAAGTAAAAAGCTACAAAACTCCCTAACCGGGAATGGAAAAGAAACCTCAGCAACAGCAAGAACTATGCTCCTCTAGGTCCCCATACGATGAACAGCGAGGTGCGGGTGTACTCACCAGCCGCGCCATCTCACTTACGCTTCTCGCATACCTTGGAAACCTCAAGCTTCTGCAAACCTGCGGTGAATATCCATAATTAGCAAACAAATGATAAATTCAATTAAACAAAAATAGAGGAAATGTGGAAACCCTAGAAATTGAATTCATGTAATTAAATGGTAAATTCAATTCGTTATACAAAGGATCATTCCACTTGTTTTTTTTTTTGATAAAGGAAGCTTTTATTAATCTTAGTAAATTACATCAAGGTGATACAATTATACTAAGAAGACTCCGCCTCTACTGAGCTAGGGTGTACATAGCCAAACACACACACACACAAGAAAAGACAAAGGAACGTCATGCAAACTACATCACGCAATATTGTCTTCAAGGCCTTCCACCATCATAGCAACACTTGGACCGCGATAAAACTCTCCAATGACAACGCCTCCAAGAAGGACCCGATACGACACGCACCGCCATTGCCATGATCCAACCGGTGAAGGCCGGACCAAAGGTTTCACCTCGAGAGTAAATCCTCGGACTACAAAACAATGCCTTCAACAAGACCATTGCCAGGCACAACCAACTAAGGTCAGACCTAGGGATTTCTCCACAAGTCGAAATACCGGAGATCCAGTGTTGCAACCACCCGCATTCCGAGCTAGTGCCGCCATACCACTTAATCTTAGCCAATAGCAACGGCCATCTTCTCAAGGCCAGACAAACAATTTTTAGATGTTCGACTCTACGATGACAGATTCGCGAGCTAGCCAATAGGCACACGATCATCAAGTCCATAGAGTGCATCTAAAAAATGAGTTGTGTCGCCTAAGAAAAGCGAATCCGCGAATCGATGCTAAGATGACATAGGTCAAAAGAAATGTATGAACAATGCTAGAAAGAGATGAAGACGCTGAAGCGAAGAGTAGCCACCGGTGACAATCCAAACTTGCGAAGGGCGCCACGACCGCAAGCGCCACCCGCCGTCCGGCGCCGCTCACGGAACCCTAGAAACATCTAGGGTGCGCAGCAACGGCGACAGAGACGCGCTAAGCCGGCCACCATTGCATCATCTGCTGGGCCAACCGATTCCGCCATACAAGCTGCACGCGGCGGCCACACGCGACGCTGCACCACCGCAGAAGAACCGTGTGGCCTTCATCCGCCGAAAGCGAGCCTCCCAAACCCGCACAATGGCCCACCCCCACCACAGCACAGATCCGACGAAGGGGAGCCAGATCCAGGCCACCGAGCCGCGGATCCAACCAACCCAAGGCCGGGAGGCCCGCCGGCAACAACGGCCGCAAAGAGAGGGGACGAGCCGCAGAGGGAGGGGACGACGGCCGCAGAGGATGGAGGAAGAACAACTCCCCGCCGCCGCCTTCCTTGCGCCCTTGAGCCTCTCGGCGGGGGCGCCCGATGTGGCGGCGAGGCAGGGAAGGGAGGGGGAAGGCCTGGCGGCGGCGGATTGAATCCTTGCCTCGTCTTTTCGCGAGGGCTACCGCAGATGGCGCTCGTCAAACCGGGCCATCATTCCACTTGTTTAGTGCACACAGAGAGCTGAGCACAAGCACAAACATAAAGGTGTGAATAAACTATGTGTCTTATCCATATATGCAATATAGAGGCTGATATATTCAAGAAAAATGCAACCTTCAATATTACCTAAAGAAAGAAATGATCACACTATGTTGATAACATGAATAATTAGCTCTGCAAAAAAAGAAACTTCAGCATCCAATGCACCCTGACATCCTAACCAAAAACAATATGTGATATGAGATCATAGCAAAGAAAGGAATAGCACTTTACTGTAAGGAGACAGCTGACACACACCGACATCACAATCTCTGAAATCATGTACAGAGAGAAGATCATAGATGAGCAAGAAGCAAATGTGGAAAGTTCACAAAAGTAGTGCACATGTTTTTAATAAACAGTGTATTGCATTAATACTTGGTGCAAACAACAATAAACATGAGAAACAACTCAAAAGGAGTCATGACCTAGCACAGGTTCAGCCATGCATGCGATGAACATAATAAACAGAATCAATGTTTTGAATCTGATACTACTGAAAAGCGGACCATGATAAGAACCATAGTTGTACATATCTGAGATGGACCACTAGGATCTGGTGCCTTGCCTAGCTCAAAGTCATGATAAGAGATGCAAGGGCTCTATTTACAGCTATACAAAGAACAATGAACTATCCATCCAAAATGATGCAGATTTAACACGAGTAGAGAAATCAAAGGAAGCCAATAACGGTAAGTATCACTCTATGGATGCACTGAGGTTTACATGGGTTGGGAAAATGCACATACATTTGTTAAAGAAAAAAAAAATAAGGATGAGTATCAGAGAATAGCTTGTTGCTCCTTTTCTCTCCTTTTTTTTTTTTTTTTTTTTGCCTTATTAGTATGATCAAGGACCTTGGCCAGATAAATGGAAAACAACAAAGCTAACAGGCAGCATGGTGTTTTTTTCCCCAAAAAGTAGCATGATGTTTCTTGAATATGCCATGGCCATGAAACCCAGCAACATTTGGGGGCTCTACAAACAAAGAAGATGGGTAGCTATTTGACATGACAAACTACCGGGAAGGGCTGTCATCCAGAAAAAAAATCATTTGTACAGGTTACAATTGTCCTCTTGTTGACCAAAAAAATGGAACATCAAACTCATTTCACCGTGATACATTGATATGTTTTAGGCCCTCTGCCCTCGACTTTGCAATTCCCATATATTAGTAGAGAACTTAGAGGCAGTTGTATAAAATACATATCCACACAATTCTTACAACCACTATCAACATCTGAAAGGCCTTTGTTCACTAGCAGATTGAATGCGTCATTTCTGACGTCTAGGCCAAACTTGTGGAATCCAGCCTCGCAGCCGCCGTTGCGGTAATGTTTGCACGCATCCTGTATAATAGGAGAGGGAGAGAGAGAGAGAGAGAGAGAGAGAGAGAGAGAGAACTTAGATGAGCAGCAACCTAAGCATCCTGGTGCCTTCTCGCAAGGATCTAGTGGGTGGAAGATATAGGAAAACACAAGACGACATTTTCTTCGGGCAAGGCATTCTGTGGGATTAACCTATATATAGTCCTCTCATCAATAGTAGAAACATCATCAAACCTGTGGTTAGAGAGAGAAGATCATAGATGAGCAAGAAGCAAATGTGGAAAGTTCACAAAAGTAGTGCACATGTTTTTAATAAACAGTGTATTGCATTAATACTTGGTGCAAACAACAATAAACATGAGAAACAACTCAAAAGGAGTCATGACCTAGCACAGGTTCAGCCATGCATGCGATGAACATAATAAACAGAATCAATGTTTTGAATCTGATACTACTGAAAAGCGGACCATGATAAGAACCATAGTTGTACATATCTGAGATGGACCACTAGGATCTGGTGCCTTGCCTAGCTCAAAGTCATGATAAGAGATGCAAGGGCTCTATTTACAGCTATACAAAGAACAATGAACTATCCATCCAAAATGATGCAGATTTAACACGAGTAGAGAAATCAAAGGAAGCCAATAACGGTAAGTATCACTCTATGGATGCACTGAGGTTTACATGGGTTGGGAAAATGCACATACATTTGTTAAAGAAAAAAAAATAAGGATGAGTATCAGAGAATAGCTTGTTGCTCCTTTTCTCCTTTTTTTTTTTTTTTTTGCCTTATTAGTATGATCAAGGACCTTGGCCAGATAAATGGAAAACAACAAAGCTAACAGGCAGCATGGTGTTTTTTCCCCAAAAAGTAGCATGATGTTTCTTGAATATGCCATGGCCATGAAACCCAGCAACATTTGGGGCTCTACAAACAAAGAAGATGGGTAGCTATTTGACATGACAAACTACCGGGAAGGGCTGTCATCCAGAAAAAAATCATTTGTACAGGTTACAATTGTCCTCTTGTTGACCAAAAAATGGAACATCAAACTCATTTCACCGTGATACATTGATATGTTTTAGGCCCTCTGCCCTCGACTTTGCAATTCCCATATATTAGTAGAGAACTTAGAGGCAGTTGTATAAAATACATATATATCCACAATTCTTACAACCACTATCAACATCTGAAAGGCCTTTGTTCACTAGCAGATTGAATGCGTCATTTCTGACGTCTAGGCCAAACTTGTGGAATCCAGCCTCGCAGCCGCCGTTGCGGTAATGTTTGCACGCATCCTGTATAATAGGGGGGGAGAGAGAGAGAGAGAGAGAGAGAGAGAACTTAGATGAGCAGCAACCTAAGCATCCTGGTGCCTTCTCGCAAGGATCTAGTGGGTGGAAGATATAGGAAAACACAAGACGACATTTTCTTCGGGCAAGGCATTCTGTGGGATTAACCTATATATAGTCCTCTCATCAATAGTAGAAACATCATCAAACCTGTGGTTAGACATCATGGTTAGAAAGGCATGAATGGAGAAAGAGAGAAGAGTGCATTACCTAGTCTACATAGGAGATAGGACCACAACAGAGGCATGGACCAAAATCAGATCTTGCCTCATGGTTCGGTTGCCTGTGCAGTGACCCAAGAGAAGCAATTCCTAATAATACCTAATACATCAAGGCAAAGACAAATTAGCGATCCATGAAAGATTAGCTTTGGTAGGAACATATATCATAACCTTCCTAAAGTTGGAAGATTAGCTCTTCGAGGTATAAGGAGCACGGAGGAGGAAGCTTCTCGGGCGAGGGGCACGCGGCGCGTGGGAGAAGGAGCGAGCCGATCTCCTCGCGCTAGGGAGAGCAGACGTGGCGCGCGCTTGAAGCCGGGAAATCTTCCAACTTTAGGAAGGTTATGATATGTTCCTTCCTTCACTTGTTCTTTGCTCTAAGATGAAGGGAAAAAGACAGCGTGATACTTTACTTTCTCTTACATCTGGCAATATAAATCGATAATAACGACCACTACTCTTATTCATCGCCGACGATCAAATCAAACAAACCTTCAGTTCATACATCAACAGAACTTCAGTTGATACATAGTGTATATACACACACATATACATACATACATACATACATACATATATATATGTATATATATACATACATACATATATATACGTACGTACGTACATACATACATACATACATATATACATACATGTATATGGCAGTATATTTGGTGAAAACCATCTTTACCGTAAAAACCCTGTGAAAACCACACATAAAAGTTTTGAAAAATTATCAAAAAATTACCATATGTAGGGGATGTGAGCTTCTACAATTTTGCAAAATTTGAAGATGAAACTCAATCACATTTGAAATATATGAAAAAGACAAATTGTCTTTTTCATATATTTCAAATGTGATTGAGTTTCATCTTCAAATTTCATTTTTTCGACAAATTATCATCAAATATCACTTTCTTATAGGTTATTGATGTAATTTAAGTCAAATCCAGCCATAAATAACAAAATTTGGATTTTTTTTAAATAAAATTTCACCTGGTTTGAGTGAAATTTCACCGAAAAAAACGAAGTTATTGTAGTAATTTCATTTTTTTTCAAAAATTTTATTCGGCCGGTTGTTTGGATCTTGTGGAGGCCTGAAATCCAAAATTTCGCTGAAATTTGTTGAAATTTGGAACCTTGCTTCCTATCTCACTTTTAAAAGAACCAAATATGTTGGAACCGACGGCACTCTAGCAAGGGAGGACAATCATAAAAAACACACAAATAATAAAAGGATTTGTTTATAAGGTCCAGCATAATCTACATCCGTAGGAGCCAAACCGAGGCGGCTCTGTTCGTACGAAGAGTCTTTTTCTTTTCTTCACAATTAAGAATTACAAGGATGTTAGAGATACATATTTACACTTTGGTTACATATTTGACTCCGACTATAGTAGGGCTGGTTACACACGCTTCCTGAACACAATTCCTTTCACATGTATGAGCCGTTCACAGCAAAACCCAAAATTAAACACGTTGTTCAAGGGAACAGGTTAGATGCAATGGTATATGTTAGCTGTTTGTGAACTAATGTCACATATAATTTTAGGTGATGTGGAAGAGAGAAAAAGATGAGAGAGAAAAGTGTTGTCTGTTATTTAATAGATGGTTTTAGACTATTCGTTCCATTATATAGATAGTTTATTAATTGTATGAAAGGTTATTACAAACAACTATATAGATAATTTATTATATGAGTTGTCTTTAAAACTGTCTATAGATAATATGAATGTGTATTACATACAGCTACTGCCTATATCATTGTCCATACTCTTATGTGTGTAGTGGTGGTACTACCGGAGATCAATTTGATGTCATTAAATACCGTTAGAAAATCATTCCGTCAGCACATAGTATTGGATCGTGTAGTTATAACCGCAGTAGTTCTTTTAGACACGTCCTAATGGCAGTCCGTACAATGGCACACGGACAACCCTCACGGGCTGCCAAAATAAGTCGCGGGCCGGGGTGATCTGCTTCCGCCTATTACAACACCTTGTGCTTGTGCAGTTGTGGTACTATTTGGTTTGCTTCTAATGTTTGTCTTACTAAATCTTAGTAGCATTGATTAAATTTAGTAAGTATTTAGTTTGCTATAAAATTTTAGCAACATTTTCTCGTTCATTGACTCTTTAGTTCATTTTCTTACTAATCTCTGACCAAAATATTGGTAATCAATTTAGTGATTAAATTTTAGCAATGCTAAATTTTAATAAGGTTTGGTGAGACAAATTTGTCATTGAACCAAAACAGCCTCTAAAACCTTGAGGTTCCCCACGCAAACAAAAAAACAAAAAAAAGAGAAGAAGACAAAAACAAATAAGTGCCTCCCCACGCAATGGTACATTAAAGCTTTGATTACTCACTTCAGTCACAAATATTTGTAATTTTGAATATAGATGTAGTCAAACTTTGAAAATTTTGACTATTAATATTTTAAAAATATTTAAATTGGATACATAAAAATCATATACGTAGATTTCTCTCGAAAAACACTTTCATAATATTATAATTTTATTGGATTTTGTAAATATATTATAATAAAAATTAGTGGTCAGATCTATATTTTAAAGACCATATCAATATTTAAAATGACAACTCTTTGTGATCGAAAAATGTATCGTTAAAAAAAGTTCATATTTTACAAAGATTTCACATGTTTTCGTTTTAGTTTAAACCGATGATGTGGACCTACGAATAGGTAGCACTGCAGTGTCATCACAAAACTAGCTAGCTTTTCCAAGGATCGGGAATTCGGGATCCTAAGACTGTCAATAGGAAAGGCGACGGAGAATGGTAGCAGGGTCTTAAAATTGAAATTCGAAAATGGACAATATCAAGTCGAATATTAATAAAAAATGTTAAAAATTGAAGAGTTTCAGAATCAAAATTTTTAAATAAAAAACAGAAATTGACCGTTTCACCAAAAAACCGGTCGACCGACCAATCGAATTTTTAGTGAGTGATTTTTTGAGCAATTTTTACCGATTTTCAATCCATTTACAATTTTTTTCAAAATTTGTAAATTAAACTGGTTTCTAATGTCGAACCGGCTCGATACAACAAAAAATCGCGATTTTTGAAACCATGGAGGGTAATATCATGCCCTTTTTAAACCTTTTCATTCTCATGTGATTTTTTTTAAAAAAAAACCTACGTAAAACACCACATTCATTGCTACTACAAATAATTTTTTACGGCCCCACCCGCTAGAGTATTTAGGCAAATGTCTATCACTATTTTCAAAATGTCTATCGCTATTTTCAGTTCTATTGTCCGAAGTGCAATGCATGGTACTATAGCATCGCTACTAAAAAAAAGGGACCTTTTGCGATGACCGTGAATTCTCTGGATAAGCCCAAAAATACTGTAGCAATTACTATTTTCTTGACAGGAAAATTTATCCTAACTCCGGATTCTAACGGTGCTTCATTTCTCATCTTTGCACAAGTAGGGAATATAATGTTCCTTCACTTGTTCTTTACTCTAAAGATGAAGGGAAAAAGACAACTGATACTTTGCTTTCTCTTAGATCTAAAACCCTGTTTGGAAGTAATGTATTTTCATAGTTTCTAAGTAATACTTTGGTTTCTTAGAATATCATAGTATTTTATACCATAAGGTGTTTGGTTACCATACCAAAAACTCTGTATTAAAAACTATGGTTTAGTAGATACCGTGGTATTTTTAGAGTATTTGAAACTCTACTCCAACTTAAAGTTTTCATGGTTTTTACTAGCTTCTTGTCTATTTTCACTCAAATACTATGGTTTGTGATGTTGCATCCAAACAGTTGGTAGTTCCAAGGAATATCATGATTTCAAAAGGGTTTGGTAAAACTATGGTATTCATGATAAAATAATTGCAAACTATAGTATATTAAAACCATAGTTTTAAAAAATTATACTTCCAAATAGGACTTAACTCTCATCGACATCTGGCAACATAAATCGATAATAATGATCGACCACCACTCTTATTCATCGCCGACATCAAATCAAACAAACCTTTAGTTCTTACATCAACAGAACTTGATTGATCTTGTATTGATATGTACACACACACACACACACACACACACACACACACACACACATATATATATATATATATATATATATATATTATATATACATAGATATTCATATGAATGTACATGTAATATGTATATATACATATCTGAGAAGCTTCTTTTTACTCTAGAGAGTAGTTACTCTATATATAGTATCTTATAACGTAGA
This sequence comes from Guadua angustifolia, assembly GCA_036346375.1. NCBI lineage: Eukaryota > Viridiplantae > Streptophyta > Magnoliopsida > Poales > Poaceae > Guadua > Guadua angustifolia. The sequence goes on along the minus strand of CM070517.1, from coordinate 45,704,138 downwards.
GAGTATCTCATGCAACAAAGGGTATGTACATGTAGTATAAGAGGAAATAAGACTAGATAGGGGGTATTTACATTTTTTTATTGACATACTTCTTTTTATACGTGTATATGATGTGTGTATGAAGGTATTTGCAGAATACGCTAAAAACCATATAATTCGTTGCAATTTTTTATATGCTTTACATTAGAATATCTTATAATTAGTATACGAGTGTACCTAAAATGATAAAGAAGTTTTAATTTCGTTTAGGTGGTATTTTAGGGGCGTGGGAGTAACTACTTGGAGAGTAGAATGTATTTTTATATATATCAATTAAAGATAATTAAAATATATTATTACTATATGTCATATAGAGAAGCGTTGGAAAATGGAAACCCCTGGAAGAAGGCTGAAGAAGCCGTTGTTGTTCTAGCTTGCCTTCGACTTCAGTGACACGCCATCATTTGCTTCCCCTGCGTAAAACCACCACGTATAAAAACCCCGCCCCCCTCGCGCGGCCACCTGTCCGCCCTCCTCTCTCCTCTTCACCGCGCGGCAGGTGTTCCGATCCTTTGCTTCCTCCTCCGGCCATGGCCACGGCGCGCTCCGGCGGCCGGGAGTGCCACGCCATGCAGGTCGTGGGCGTGGACGGCGAGATGGACGCCGCCGCGATGGAGCGGTTCGCGGCGTCGGCGGGGCTCGCCACCCGCGGCCTCTCCTACGCCGTCGTCTCCATCTTGGGGCCCCAGGGCAGCGGTGAGCCGCCACGCACCCATCATACTCAACTACTTTTGCTGGGTTTTTACGGTGATGACTGCGATGAAGCAGTTTTTATTTAGACAATCTGTATGCTTATTTTCGTCGTCTGTGTGTACGTAATTAATTGAGTAAATTGCAGTTTACTCTAATTAATTTCATCCTCCAGTTGTGTACAATCGTCGCGTCTCGTTTACTGCGGTTGTGTCGTGTAGTAGCAAATTTTGTTTAGGTGGTTGAATTCAGGAGATGTTCTGAATCCTGGTGGCTGCTTTGTTCTCCGACCAGGGAAAAGCACCCTGCTCAACCATCTCTTCGGGACAAACTTTAGAGAGATGGAAGCCTCGAAAGGAAGGTGAAAATCTTTCATTCTTTCTTTTCTTTTTTTGGTTTGATGGCGTTCGATTCGTTGCGGCGTGTCGAATAGTGGATGATAGATGCTGTTTGGTTGTTGCTGCCAGGATTCAGACCACCAAGGGCATTTGGATTGCCAAGGCTGTCGGCATCGAGCCCTTCACTGTTGTGATGGATTTGGAGGGGACGGACAGGAAAGAAACAGGGGAGGTGAAAATTTCTACTTCTGCAAATGTGTTCTGTGTTTTAACTATGTCTGAATAGAATTGTGCTTTCATGTCATTTTCTTTTTTGATGTTACTCATTCGTTTAGCATTGTTTTGAGTACCTTGTGGTATTTACCTGTTGAATGGTGTGCACAGAACTAGCACTGGTAACTGGCTAGCTGCTTTCCTATGTACGTGGAGTAATTATTTAACCTATTGAGAACAAAACGGCTGTTTTTGGTAGTACTCGACTTGATTCACATGCGGCATTAGAGCCCTTATTAACTTCCCTACAAGGATCTTTAGAGCATGTACAGCGGTTGATTTATTGCCGTCTGTGTGCGTCCATGTAAGCAGAGCATGTCTACGTGGAGGTGTTTTAATGAAGAAAGAGAGAGTAGTCGTCGACGAACGAGACGACGACTTGGGCTCGTTGTCCCAGAGCTCGCAGCCGGTGCTTCCCCCGTTGTATACGGAGTTGCGAGCGGGCGACGAATTTTGCAGATCGAGTGCGGCGCGCGAGCTCTTAGCGCCAAATCCACTGCGCCGAAATCTTACCTCGTGCCAAATCCCACAGCCTAATCCTCGGCGGCTCCAGATTTTCCCACAAATTAAACTCATGCTGCGGCCTCCTTTAGCGGTGGATTTGGCGACCCCTGAGTCCCACACCAAATCCTGCAATCCCACGGCAAATCCTTCTGCCTCCATACCCTCGATGAAGAAGGCGCAGCGAGAGCGGAAGGGCGCGGCGCAGCCAGAGAAGAGGGGCCCGGCGGCGCGGGAGCCAAAGGGCGCGGCGGCTACGGCAGGCAAGAGCACGAGCGCTGGAGCCGCAAGGGACGGGAACAGCACCGTTGATCTGTCGTTCCCCTTCCACGCCGGCGTCCAGGCGTACAATAGTTTCTCTGCTGCGGCTTCACCGATGTCCCTTGCTTGGATGCATCGTCAGGCTATGGATCCGGCAACCTGGTAATTTTATTCTCCGTAAGATTGATTGTTGGTTGGAAGATGCTGGTACTTTTCAATATGCTGCTACTTTTCAAGATGCATTTAGTTTGGTAGAAATTATTCTCCGTAAGATTGATGCTACTTATCAAGATGAATTAAGATGCACCTGTATAGACTTAAGATTGGTAGAATTAAGACCAATGTTTTGGAACAAATTACTCTCTGCATAGACTCTAAATTTTGATGATGTTGGAATAAACTTGTTGATGTATTTGCTTTATCTGTTGTCAGTTAGTCTGTTGTCAGTCACATTTTGGTTCAGTTGAGTCATAGCGCAAATTCAGGTTTAGTTGTTAGTTGGTGTGTGTTTTGTCCAGATCGTGCGGCAAGAATAAAGGATCCTCAGACACCACAAAACTGGAAATCGTGGCATAGAATTAGGTGATAGAATCAGTCTTGTTTAGCGTTTGCTTTCCCTTATAAATAAACAAGAAAAAAAATCAAAAAAAGCTGCCCAGTTCTGAGCAGCACAAAAACAAGTCTTCATCTTGTGCTCTGAATGTTTTACATTCTTCAGTTAGTAATCGTGCGAACATTCAGAGCATTAGTTATTCTGGGCATGATTTAGAAAGAATGTAAAACAGAAGTCTGGGCATTCAGACCCACTGTAGAATACAAACTCACGCGAGAAATTTGGCACTAGATGGGATGGTTTTGTTATCCGCTAATCCTGACGGTTGCAATGTTGTTTCAGTATTTGCTTTGTTGTAACAGAAGTTTGGTCCTGCAATTTCTAGTGTCCATTCTTAATGTCGCAGCAAACACCAAAATGGCTACAAAGACCCAATTTATAGTTGATCTATGTGTGCATGGATGAATTAAATAGGTTACAGACAGCCAAATAGACGACCCACTGTGGAAGATGTCTGTTTAGCTGTCTGTGTGTGACATGGCATGAACTTACAGACAGCAACTGTCTAACCATTGTACATGCCCTTAGTACTTATGCTGCAGGGGTCTTGTTTCCAACGAAATTGACTTGTAAGTCATTAGCATGTCCTCGTTGTTGCATTGAGATATAAATGTTCTTTTGCCACTGTAGTACAACTAGTTAATCATCTTGTGCAGCCTAAATACAAGCGATTTATTTGAGCATCTTTTTAGTAATTTAATCCACTCATATTTTTTAGGGGGTGAAAACGGGTTGGATATTTCCCGCCCGATTTGGAACCGGATTCGGAACTGGATTTGACTATTCGGTCGGGATCCAGATACTTGATTCCGGATTTGGGATTAGATTCAGAGTATCCAATATTCGGTAAATACGGGATGGGATCCGAATATTCGGATGTCAGCAAGGCCAAACCCATTTTCATCATATTTTTTCTATGGTAGCCCATTTATATTAACAATTAATTGGTCCTATTGATCCTCAAGTAGTATATTTTTTATATGACGTCTATTAGATTTGATTAATATATAACTTGTTACTATGGTCATGTACTCGTATGGTTTTAATTTAACATATATTACTTTATGTATACATACATTATCCGTATATCTTTATTAGTATCTGTATCCAGCTGACCCGTATCTAGTTCCGAATCTAGAAAAAAAAAAATAGGTTAGGATACGGAAGAGCAATATCCGCTCATATCCGACCCATTTTCACCCCTAATACTTTTACACTTGTTCTTTATGCCTTCATCTTTGACAATTTCAGCTAGGATTTCTAGCATCAACTTAAAACATACATATTCTGTCACTTTTGACCGTTAGTTTGAAATTTATATTGTTGAAGTGATGATCTATATCTTGTACTTTCAATCTTCCACTGATTGGTATTGTTAATTTTCTATTAATATACATTTCCAATGATGATTTTTTTAAAAAATATATAACTGGCATGTGTTATCTGTGCAGGATGACACAACCTTTGAGAAGCAGAATTTTCTATTAATATACATTTCCAATGATGATTTTTTTAAAAAAATAACTGGCATGTGTTATCTGTGCAGGATGACACAACCTTTGAGAAGCAGAGTGCCCTTTTCGCCCTTGCAGTTTCAGATATTGTATTGATAAATTTGTGAGTTGCTATATCGTTTAGTAATTTTTATTGGTGAATTCTAACTGTACTGAGTAGATAGCACTTTAATATTTCTCAACCTTTTTATGTGGATTGGTGAATGTGCCTTCTGTAGGTGGTGTCATGACATAGGTCGAGAACATGCTGCTAACAGGCCTCTTTTGAAAGCAATATTTCAGGTAATCTCTGTTGCGATGAGACTCCCGAAGTATTTCTTTTGGCCATTTATGTGTTTTAGTTTCTTACGAGTTACAATTTTTCTTTTCTACTTGAGGTTTTGATGCGTTTATTCAGCCCTCGCAAAACGACACTGCTACTTGTTATTCGCGATAAAACAAAGGTTTGTACAGTTCCAGAGACTGAGATACACAACTTTGCTCTTCTATTCCTGTAGCAAGGTATGCTTACTGGTATGACTTTTATTGTGCTTTATTTTGCTCGTCTTTGCAGACTCCACTAGAGTATTTAGCCCAAGCTCTGAAGGAGGATATCCAGAAGGTGCTCATGTCTTATTTTCTGCACACCATCTTTTTCCCTTTGCCATGCTGCAATCTTCATCATTTCTTCTGTTCAGATATGGGATTCTGTTCGCAAACCAGAAATCTACAAGGAAGCTGCGCTAAGTGAATTCTTCAATGTCAGTGCATGAATTTTCTGAAAGTGGGACTTGCGTATATCAACTGATGATATTTTCTGCAATATGAAGGTGGAGGTCACCGCTTTGTCAAGTTATGAAGAGAAAGAAGAACTATTTAAGGAGCAGGTATATTAGATGCTCAAATACTTAATTGTTCTCCTATGCAACACAAGATTTTTTCTGCTGGTTGTAACCACATTTTACTCTAGAAGTTTTGTCTGTGGAATGAAAATTGCAAGCTTATCACTTTCTGGACAGCGAAGGCCTTCTATTGTACTGTTTCATATTTTTATTTTCTTCAGGTTGAACAACTCAGGCAGAGGTTTGTTCATTCAATCACTCCAGGTGGTCTAGCAGCTGATAGGAGAGGTGTGATACCTGCTTCAGGTTTCTGTCTTAGTGCACTGCAGATATGGAAAGTAATACGGGAAAATAAGGACCTTAACCTTCCCGCTCACCAGGTTATTTGTGCCTTTTATTACAAGTTATGTTAAATAACAAAAAACTTGCATTAAACACATAAGCATGCCATCAATTTAGTTTTAGAGCACAAATATATTGTAATTTCATTTTTTCTCTTTCTACATTTCCTAGGTCATGGTTGCTACTGTTCGATGCGAAGAGATTGCAAATGAAAAGCTCAGACAATTTTTGTCTGATAAGGTAACATTGTTCTTATGTTGTAGTTCTATGTCTTCTGTTCAGATGGCGTCATGAAAAATAATTATAATACTATGCAGGATTGGTTGGAGCTAGAGGCGGCTGTAAAATCTGGTTCTGTACCAGGCTTTGGAAAGAAGCTCAGTGCTATTGTTGATTTGTACATATCAGAGTGAGTGGTCTGACTAATTACCCAAATAACGTTTTGTCTAAAGTTAAAATAACCACAATAGTTCTGATGATTTGTAATGCTTCTTTCTCTCTTAACATATCCCTGAACTTGCTAGTTTTATTATATGCTGTTCATTTGCTTAAGAGGGAATGCTAAAGCATTTTCCTTGCATGTACCTTGCATGCAGTATGTTTAGTCTTTGTTTTTTCTTTCTAATCCTGAGATTTTTATATGGTGTGATTTCTCTCATGGACTGCTTAAACGGAAATTAAATTGGTCCTCTGTGCCTTGGCATTATTTTCTCCCTTGCTCCTATGTATACTATATGAATGAGCATCACTGCGAGTAGGACAAGATGGCCTATCCTCTTAAAACAATGTGACATATAAATAGGAACATGCAAACTCGCAAACATTCAGAGCAGAATGTTTAGATCATTTTTCTAAAAAAATATTTGGTTTATTATAGCCTTTTCATATTTGGGCTATACACTGTATATTTGGGTTATTTGCATTAGTGCATGTAATGTAAGCACATAAAACAACTGATCTTGACTTTTGTTTCCAACATTCTAAACTTTCTACATTCTCTTGCAGGTATGACATGGAAACCATGTACTTTGATGAAGGTGTGAGAACTGCTAAGCGCCAACAGTTAGAATCTGAAATCCTAAATGTGAGTAACTCATCTCCAAGTGATCAACTCCACTTCTGACATAGAGAACGTAGTTTAACCTGCTGATAAGCTGATAATGTTTGCCTTTGAGTAGGACCGTAGTTAGGTGAATATGTTTGCTTAAGAATCAGTGCTGGGCTCATGACATTTTAAATCAGTTCTTGCTGATGTGTATGCATGCATGTATATATTCCAACAATAAGCATTGTTTTGCAAATAGCTTACACTTCGTGTGGTATGATGTTTATCAAGTACTATTAAGATTGGAACAAAAAAAAGTTCTATTAAGTTCAGCTGCACTGTTTCATGCATATTTATGGTGGTTATAAATATGAAAAACTGGATTTTTTTTCTATTTTTGAGAATATGTAACTTCTTAAAAAAATGTTGATGGATTGTTTCATTTGTCCCTGTAGCTGGTCACTTGGTCTCATGTAAATCTTGGGTTTTTGCAGCACACATATCCTGCTTTCGAGACAGCGGTGGAACAATTGCATCTTCTGGCCCTCAATAAATTCAAAAGAGATCTAGAAAAATCACTAAGGAATGGTAAGGGATTTGCAGCAGCAATTCGTGACTGTGCCCAGTCTTCAATAGCAGAGTTTGATGCTGGATTGAGGGGTAAGGAAATAACCGCCGCTGGATATCTTGGGACAAAAATGTTTAGCTATTTAGTCAAAGAATATATGTGATATCGACCAGCATTTTGTTATATGTTTTCTCCTTCAATTAGTGATGTTCGTACTGTTGAATTTGGGTGCTTGGCAATGACACCGTATTGCTGTAACTGTAAATTCCCTGTGCAGTTCTGTGAAAGCTAATTTGCCATGTTGTAGGTACTGATTTCACAATAGCAAATGCAAGGTTGTTTTTGACAACTAATTTCACACTTCTGAGCTTTTGCTTGTTTGTATCTGGTTGTAAGCACTAAGTGCCAGTACTTATGCATGCTCCTGGCATCTTTACAATACTGTATCTGTTTTGGAAATGGTTGATGCTTATACGATGGTCCAGCTGATACTGGAAATACTAGATGATGTATCAACAAAAGTGTATCCCTAGTAGACGTAAATAGTCTCCTTGTATGTCTAGACAATCTACAGTACACTAATGTCAATTCCTTCTTTGTTTTTATACAGATGCTGTGGTTAAACATCTGAAGTGGGATGCTTCGAGTGTTAGGAATAAACTGCGGCACCATGTGGAAGCTCATGCAGCATCTGTTAGAAGCACAAAATTGTCTGAACTAAAAGCTACTTATGAGGTTATTTTCCAACTCACTGCACAGTTAACGTCTTGAGGCTGCAGCACATTCCTGGGAATGAACCCTTCATTTTTCAAGTTTTTATGGTGGTGATTGTTTTCAAAACATTCATCCTCATGCTTGGACCTTTTGCCATCGCAAATTTCAGAAGAAGCTCTTGGATGCGCTTGTTGGACCTGTACAATCAATCCTGGAAAATGGCGAGAGAGACACTTGGGCATCTATTAGAAGACTATATAGGCACGAGACTAAAAATGCCATTTCAGAATTCTCGGTTTCCCTTTCTGGGTTTGAACTAGACCAGACAACTTCCGATAAGATGATCTTAGAATTAAGGGAACATGCAAGAAGTATAGTGGAAAAGAAAGCCAGGAAAAAAGCTGGAAATGTTCTGATGCATATGAAAGAAAGGTAGAATCTGTTTCCTTTGTTTGCTGAAGGGAAGATTAGTAAAATGTAGCTCTAGTTTTCATGTATTACCCTACCATGTTTGTAGCATTCACTCTTTGCTACCTGTTTTATTGGATTATTTGCAGGTTTTCCACTGTGCTGAGATATGACAAGGATTCGATGCCAAGGACATGGACAGGAAATGAAGATATCCGTGCAATCACTGGAGAAGCGCGCTTAGCGGTATTGATACATATTTTGATTTGATCAGTGTTGCGCCATTTCAAGGGTAAAGTCCTGATCGATGAAGTTCATTCACAATAAACGTAATCTGGGTACCATTTTCACACTGCAGGCTTTAAGACTTCTGTCTGTAATGGCTGCTATACGGTTGGATGATAAACCATCAGATAAAATAGACCGGGCTCTGATGACTGCTCTTTTAGATGAAGGACCACTTTCCCAGAAGAGGAGTATCGAGTTTACTTCTGATCCGCTTGCTTCAAGCGCGTGGGAAGAGGTGTTGCTGCTTTCACTTGAATCTTTATGGTTTATGATGAACAAAAGCGAGAAATAAGTCGAGACTTTTTATGTTTGTGCAGGTGTCACCTAAGGATACATTGATCACACCAGTTCAGTGTAAATTCATTTGGAGGCAATTCAAAGCAGAGACAGAGTATGATGTTGCACAGGCAATTTCTTTGCAGGTATATTTTCCTGGGTCATTTGCTGCTTGACTACTTATCCAATTGGGATCAGTGCTTGCATATTGTGATCTATGTTCTAATTTATACAGATAACTGGATCAATAGGTAAAATGAATTTCTTGATTTCCTGTCAAGAACTTCTGAATACTAATCCTGAAAGTCCTCAGTGCTTTTTTTTTCATCTTATTATCCTTGTTTTGATGGTTCATTTTCTTGTGCATTATGTGGAATTATTTTTTATGATATTTCTTTCATGTGCTGTGCTGTGATCAAATTCTTCCGATCCAAATTCCTTTCACCAGGAAGTACATAGACGAAGTAATAATCAGTTGCTGCCTGCGTGGGCCATTTTACTTATTGCAGTACTAGGTTTCAATGAATTTATGTTTCTTCTTAGGTAAGCATCTCACTGAAGTAACTATTATTTTTAGAGAATTGAATTATCCTTTTTTAACTTCTGATTCAGCATTGCATTTCTAGTCAATGCAAGATTTTGAGACGTCAACCTTACGGTTGACTTATGTAACTGTGGTCATTTTCTTTTGTTCATGAACAGGAACCCTTTATATCTTCTGGGGCTCTTTCTCGCCTTTGTACTATCCTACGCTGTATGGTTGCAATACCAATACGACATTACTGCTTATTTTCGCCATGGCAGGGTAAGAATCTACAGATCTACTTTCGCTGAAATTAGATCCCAGGGTTCCTTTAATTGTTCTAAAGCGAAGTTGCTGCTACCAGAGAGGTTCAAGCATCGCTCATCTTTTTTTCATCAGACAAAATTCTGTTCTTGTGTTTCTGTCTAGTTCATTTTCAGTGCAACAGAAACTTGCCACACGTAATTTCCAATTGATATCAAAAGGAGTTGTGTCATGTGCAGCTATCTGCTCTTCTCGATATTTTATCAAGTCTTCCCCCCACAATCGTGGACGTCATAAGGGCAATCGTCTACATCATGAGGGCAATCGTCTACATCATGAGGGCAATCGTCAACATCATAAGGGCAATCGTCAACATGGGCCTCAGCAAGAAGCATTCTTCGCACCAATCTCGCGGTTCCCCGCTGCTCCATGCTCAAAGCTTCAGGAACCAAACGCGGCGGCAGGCTCAAGTGCAATATCAGGTTCCTGACTCGCCGTCCTCGTCCTCCTCGGTGGACTCAAACAGCTGTGATGAGTCCTGAAGCCGTCACAAACGTCTTATGGTAGAAGCATTTCAATCTTTAGGGATAATTTGTTGAGCAAAAACTTTTAATAATGTGCTCTGACTTGATGTACATGTATATGAACTGTAAAATCCACTGTAAAGCTGATGTTACCCGAGCAGTAGGGAGTTCCTGTGTAAACTCAAATGTGATGAACACTGTACAGGAGTTAGGTCAAAACAGAAGGGGAAAGTCTCCCGGTGAACAAGAGACTCCTAACTTTTGGTGCACCCTGTGCATCTTTTCCGAAACATGATACAAATGGTTCAAAAAGCTTGACATTGATACAAAATCAATCTATCGTGCTACAATATTTTAAAAATTCGATCTACAAATATATATATATATATATATATAGAGAGAGAGAGAGAGAGAGAGAGAGAATTGCTAATGTGCTCTCGAGAGCACGGATCCTTCCGTGCTCTCGAGTGCTTTTGTGAAATCCGTGACAAAAATGATTGATCCGAACCGTTCATCTTCTTCATCTTGTTGAAATGTAGCTATAGACAAAATTTTGTATTTTTTTGAATTTTTTTACTAGTTGTTTTGCATTTTCTAAAATCAGCGATCTAATTAGTTTTGGACCATTCAAAAAACCTGATTTTAGAAAATGCCAAACAAATAGTAAAAAATTCAAAAAATATGAAATTTTGTCTATAACTACATTTCAACAAGATGAAGAAGATGAACGGTTCGATCGAACATTTTATCACGAATTTCGAAAACACTCGGAGAGCATTTGAGGATCCGCGCTTCTCGAGAGAATATAGCAATTTTCTCTATATATATATGTACATATATATATATATATATATATATAGAGAGAGAGAGAGAGAGAGAGAGAGAGAAGACAAATCTAGCTGAAAATGAAATCCGAAAAATAGAATATAAAGCTATTGTTCACCAAAATTTGTCTTTTTTTTTTGTTTCTCCTAATATATACCACGTTTTCAGTTGAATTTTTTGCAGGATGCTTGATTGCATCCGGACTTATCTAATTAAATTTTGTTTGCAGCTTTTCATGTCCATTTGTATTGTGTCTCAAAAAGAATGCGCGATGCACCAAAAGTTGGAACGAACTAGATGTGTTCTCAAAACTTAAAGTGTCTTTAGCATAAAACAATTGATTTTAGTAAAAAAAAAGAGGTCTTCTATCCAGCACTCCATTTTTTTTAGATCTAGTTTAGGAAACTCATTCCCGACCAGGATCTCTGTAGATAGGCCGAGATTTTAGCCTGGTCAAGAATGCAGTCTAAAATCTTGGTCCATCCACAGAGATCCCGATCGAGAATAGGCTTCCCAAACTAGGCCTTAGGAGGAGCGATAAAGCATCGAGGGATGCTTGCGGGATTTTTTGAGAAATAGTCACACTCCAACATTAATAGAAAGAAATTCTCGCATTTCAAATGAGGCCCAAATGTTTTTTAACAAATCGAGTGTTCATGAAGCGCTCTCAACGGGGAATTGGCTATGCTCGCTCCGCAGAATCACATCACATGTGCAAATAGATGACTTCATTCAATTATGGCAGGCTATACAATGTGTTCACTTGCAAATAGGTTTGCCCGACCAAATTGTGTGGAAATGGACGCAAAATGGAGAATACTCGGCTAAATCGGCGTACATGATCCAATTCCAGGGGTCTGTCCTGGATCACGATTACAAAAGCATTTGGAAATCAAGTGCGGAAGGAAGATACTAGTTCTTCGCTTGGTTGTTCATCCAGGACAAAGATTCTTACTGCGGATAAACTTGCAACTAGGGGATGGCCTCACTCTCCATATTGTGCTCTATGTGGGACAGCACCAGAAACAGCCGGGCATCTGCTCCTTCTTTGTCCGGTCGCTCAACAGGTTTGGCAAGAGATCTTCCGCCTCATGCGGATAGATAATCTGGCCTTCCCAAATTATACACCTCTCTGCGACGTAGACGGATGGTGGCAAGTACTCAGGGCTTCTATCGACAGACAACGACGAAAGGAAATGGACGGAATAGTGTTGTATGTATTTTGGAACCTTTGGAAAGAAAGAAACAACAGGATTTTCAATAGATCTTTCCGCACTCCGAACCAGCTGGTCAGTGTCATCGTGCAAGATGTATACAACCACAAACTAGCACTCGCACGGTGTGCACGGTGCACCTGTCTATCAGCAAACCCAATGACTGCTCATCTCCTGGAATGTTTTGTTGGTCTTTTATTGGCTTGTATCATGTTGCCACCTCTCTAGGAACCCCTCCCTCTCTTTTCCTTTTCCTTCTTCTAATTTTAATTTCTAAAACCATTGTATGTGTGCATTGACGGTTGTTTCTATTTCGTTTTCTCCTCTATTAATGAATGGCAGAGCTCCTGCCCTAACACTTCAAAAAAAAAAAAAAGACATCCCCAAGCATATTAATGTAGTGTTTTTTAAAAACTGAGTCAGAAACTTTGCCATTCGTTATAGAGGAAAGAAGGGTACAGTCGTACAGATCCGCCCAAGAGCAGGATCAGGGGCTCAGGGCTAAATCACCAGTAGAACTCATTTCAAAAGGTTGCTAACTCCATTTTTCTGACACATTATCAACTTAACATACCTCAAGTACAAGCCAAGTTTGACTGTATAGCTTCCAGGTGTCCCTCGTGTCACATAGAGCTCTCTCTATAGAGCCACGGCCAACTACCACTGTTTATTCTTCTCCATATACATGCATGCCCATACCATTATACGTACATTGCAGCGTATACGTACGTAGGTGGATACGCACATGCACGAGCAGTAGGTTAAGGGTCCCGGAAAGCTACACACACAGTGACACGTACCCTCGTCGGGCCGTATTACACCACCTGAAGGATGGCCTCGGCCACCGTCTCCCAGCCGTCACGCTCGTCTCCCTCGCGGCCACGGCCGCCACCGCCGCCGCCGTGACGGCGCTCGCAGTCGCGTAGGCATTGCTGCTTCTCGTACCAGTGACGCTGGTGCTGGCATCGCTGCTGGCAGCTGTCGCCATGGCGGCCCTCATGGTGGCTGCTTCCTCCCTGGTCGTGCTGGTGCTCGCAGTCTTGCAGGCATTGCTGCTTCCTCCACCAGTCGCTGTGGCGTTCGCACCGCTGGTGGCAGCGGTCTCCATGGTGGCGGTAGTACTCCTCGTCGGCGCTGCCCTCACGGTGGCTGCTTCCACCCTGCTCGTGCTGCTGCCTGCATCGCTGAAGGCATTGCTGCTTCTGCCACTGGTAGTGGTAGCCTTGGCACTGCTTGCGGCAGCGGTCTCCATGTCCGCTGTAGTTGTCCTCATCGGCTTCGGCCTCCTGCTTCTCCTGCAGGCGATGGTGTTTGCACCGCATCTGGCATTGCATCCTCTGCCACCACTCCAGTCCTGGTAGCGCTGCTGGCACTTCTGCCGGCAGAGCTCTTCCTTGCCGCGGTGGCCGCGTTTGTTGTCCTCCTCGTCGTCCTTGCCCTCGTAGCCGCGGCCGCCCCCCTGCTGCTCCTCCTCCTGCTGGCGATGGCACTCCATAAGGCAGCGCTGCTTTTGCCTCCAGTCGCGGCTCTGCTCGCACTCCCTCCGGCAGTCCGCCGTGGAGTGGGAGGAGCCTCCGCCGCCCTCCTGCTGCTCGTGGCGCCGCTCGCACTGCCTCAGGCACTCCTGCTTCCTCCATGGCTGGTGGCGGTAGCGCCGGCACTCGCGGCTGCACTCCTGTTTGCCGCCGCTGCCGCCATCCTCCTCCTCCTCGCCCTGCCACCCGCACTCCTCCTCGCACTCCTCCTCGCACTCCCTCCGCTGCCGGCTATCCTGCCCGGCTTCCCACTGGCACTCTTCCTTGCACCACCGGAGCTCCTCCTTCGGGTCCCGACCGGCCTCCACCTCCACCGCCGCCTCGCCACCATCCTCGGTGCCAGCCGCCGCCACGGCCAGGAGGAGCCCTGCGAGCAGGAGACACCACACAACACCACCCTTACGCTTAAAACCCATGGTTGCCTACAGATAAGAGCACTAGCATACGGAGGCAGGATGAGATGGCCAAGGATGAGCGAGGGGGCGAGGTATTTATGCGCGGGAGCGCGGCGGGGACGTGGCGACGTGCACGGCGACGTGGAGGCGCCGAGAGGACATGGCCGCATGCAGCGAGCCCACGTAGCGAGGGTCTTGGCGCGCTCGGGGGTTGGTGTGACTTGGCGGGATGCAGCCGCGATCTGACAAACCTGTTAGCGAAGCTCTATAGACTGCCACGTGCACAATATGCCACCGACTGGGCAGTTGTTGATCAACTATGACGAGCCGCATGTGCTCTGGTTTATGTGGCGTAACAATATTACCGACAGACTAATCACGCAAGTTAATTATTTATTGTGACTGGGCTATCATAGATAAAGTGATGTTCAGATCTCTGACAGGGTTGACACAATAATGAACATTAATTATATCTAAGACATAGCAGTCAAAAGTGTATCACACAAGTTAATTATTTAATAAAAAAATTGGCTAGGAGCTCTGACAGTATAGGGGATGAGGTGATCGATGTGGAAGGGAGTCAAGGCGGCTGCTAGATTGGGTCTAATGGGTGTGTAGGGGAAACGGGGTTTGGGGAGTGCACTACAATAATCCAGCAAATTTGCATCGGCCAAAAGCCAACGTTAATTAGCCATTTGCCGACGTTAATTGTAATTAACGTCGGCAAATGGCTAATTAACGTCGGCTTTTGGCCCATGATAGTTAATCGACGTTAATTAGCATAATTAATGTCGGCGGCCGACGTTAATTAGTAATTAACGTCGGCCAGATGCAGCCGACGATAATTACTGCCGTGACCCCACTAATTAACGTCGGTCTCGTTTAGCAGTGCAGAGACATCGATTTCTTGTCCCGGGGTGGAAATTACAAGACTTGTCGCATGGGTACTTCACCTTAACAAGATTAGACATAGAGAAGGCACGGTCGACAAAAGCGGTAGCCTTGACCGTCCACTCGGTCAGTGAGCCCCACTTTTCTCCCAACCTTCATACATCCATCGGATGCGTCACCCATACTTGAGGCTATATAGGTTAAATCAACAGTTATAAGGTTCATATATCACGACCCTACATCTATAGGAAAGGATATGTCCTAAACCCACCCAAAAGTGGCTGACAAAGTGCGGATTTATGCGAGCTTTGTGAGTCCGAATGAAATTTCGGCAAAGCATAACCCATTGTTCTCCACCGCACGCCGGATATGGTGCAGGGAGAACAACAGGTTATGACGCCAAATTTCATTCGCACTCTGTGGCTCGTCATAAATACCTGCACTTTGTCATCCACTCCGAGGTTGTTCAAAAAGGACAATTGGGACGAAGACATCTCACATGTGACACATGTGAGATATGCCAATCCAAACGGGTGACGCATAGGTTTCGTGACACTATGTGATTTGAAATCAAAAATAAAAATCCGACGATAATCCATTACTCAAATATATATTTATAAGCACAAAATGGATATATAAGTTTTAAATAAACAAACATGTGACAAATCAATATATCAAATTTATCTTTATATCTAAACAATTATAGTTCGCAGGATTAAAGTGTGCTCATCTGGTACTCTGGGAGAATGGAGAAGCAGCTAAACCAACATAACTCTCAGTTGCCTATCGTTGTGGACTCTCAAACCAAGAGGAACAGATAATGCAGTTCAAATCTTATACATACAACATGCATGACATTGGCATCCATGCAGCTAGCATTCACAAGGTGGAATAATTTTAAAGTAAGTCTTGAATTAATCCAGCAAGATAGTTATAAGTGCCCCATCATACCATGGAATCCGAATAAAAAAGACGGAGCCTTATCGCAAATATTAACGTCGGCCAGGGCTTTCGGCCGATGTTAATTAACTAATTACCCCCACAGCATTCCATAGAGCCATACATCCATAAGCGAATAGGGGAAACATGGATACTGACCTTCAAGCTTGTGGCTGCCCAAGAGAGGAGGAGGACGCCGCGGGGACGAGGTCGCCGCCGGGGGACGAGGTCGCCACGGGGACGCCCCGGTGGAGAGGAGGTCGCGTAGGGCGGCGCGGGCGCGAGATCCGTAGGGCGCCAAGGCAGCGGCGGCGTGGGCGGCGGGCGACGCAAAATGAGGCGTTATGGCGCGCGAAAAATTCGGAAACAACGATCGACAGCGCGACATGCGGCAAGCGAAAAGGCGGTCTTATGGCAAATATTATCGTCGGCCTGGGCTTTTGGCCGACGTCAATTAGCGAATTAACGTCGGCTCAGGAATAAGCCGACATTAATTAATTAATTAACGTCGATCACTTGTCAGCCGACGTTAATTAATTAATTAACGTCGGCTTATTCCTTGACCGACTTTAATTAATATGGCCGACGTTAATTTCCCTGTTTCCTGTAGTGGTGGGACATGTGTCAATCATCAGCATAGGTGTGGATTTAATCTAATGGCCCAAAATTCAACCGAAATCCTGCAAAATTTAAGTCGAGTGATATGCAGACAATCCCCCTAAAATATAAAATTATAGCATAACTACTGAACTTTTTGTGCAAATTATGTTAGAGCTAACCGTGCAATTGAGCGCATTTTATTGCGTAGGTAACATGGCTAATTCTGCAAATGTACAATAAGACTATCTCAGCTAGCTCTTAGTCTATACACGTCAGCTTTGATCTATATGAAAGAGTGAGAAAAGAGAAGAGAACTGGCTCTTATTTATAGCCAGCTTAGCACGAGAGTATATATAGGTATATATTTATATACAAGAGAGAAAAAATATATAGTTATTGTACAACATTTAGAAACAGTTTTTAGAGATAGTTATTGTATAAGTTAGTTTTTAACTTACTTCTAGTCAGCAGTGGACTTTACTATTATACTTGCCCTTAGTTCGTTGCTTTCTCTGTAAAAAAAAAGCAACCAACTTTTAGGCTTTGGATCATACGGTGAGATTCGCGCTCAAATTAGTTTTTTTTTACCAACCATAGGTTATAGCCGACCGGCAGCGAACTGTATAGGGGCTGGTGGGTGGCGCTCGCCTGAAGCCCTGAAGTGGTACGTCTGCGGCAAGGTGGTGGAAGCGCCACTGCCGACGAACTGACAATGAGCACGGCAGCCTCGGCAGGGGGCGCCGGCCAAAGATGATAGTGGGCGATCGATAGCCGGCGGCGAGAGAAGGGTGGGGCGCCAGGCGACGGATTGGCAGTGAGAGCACTGGTGGTGGGGGTGGCGATCCGGCCGGCCGGAGGTGCGTCGTTGGCAGGGGAGGCGGAGTAGCGGCGGGCTTGGATTGACATTGAATCACAGTATCATCATCCATTGGGCACTGCAAATGCAGCTAGGATTAATTACGTGCATATAAAATCGAAGAGCATGCATGCATGGACCGAAATGGAGCTACCGACGTATCCTGATGGAGAACTTGAGGCTATCCGTGGGCCAACTAGGTCCAACGGTGGAACTAGTTTTGTCTCACCAATGGTGGAACTAGAAAAATTTTGATGAAATTACACACTTCACACGTATAACTCTATAGTATAGTATAACGATTTCGTACTATCGTAAATCTAACATGTATGTTTAAAATTTGCTAAAAGTATAATATAGTTCTAAGGTCTTAAAAATCTCAAACTACTAAAATCGAAACCAATTCAACCAAAAAATTTATCCTATTAAAGAGGTGAAATTTTGGCGTTCCTCAAATTTTTAAAGGTGGCAGGGCATACCCGGCACCCCTCTAGTTCGGCCTATGTGTCTCACATTTGTCACCAGGTTCTGGCCCATATATTGGTCCTCTCATTCCCCCCTTGCTAATTTGCAAATTAATATATGTTTCTTAAACTATTTTTTTGTTGTGGAATTCGAACACCAGAAAAGTTCCCTTAGGCTATTCACAGTGCATAGTTTCATTTCCCAGTTTTCAAGAGTGCCACATCAGGTTTTATTTAGGTAACTGTGTATCTCAGGTTTCATCTAGATGAAACTCTTCCACCTTCTATAAAACTCTCTCTATCTCTCTCTTCATAATTATCTTGCCATGTCACCAAACATGATGATGTATCATGTCATTTAATGAGAATGAAACCCAGTTAAAACTCCAACTGAGAATGGCCTTACAAGTACGGGGACAATGTGATTTATGCACGAATTACAATATATCATAAAAAGGTTTGATGAGCCTGCCCTTGCCTTCCTTGCAAATTAAGTCTACCCAATATATCAGACTTACATATGTATGATGTATATCAAAGCTAATTAATTAATCCAAAAACAACCCAACCACCCAAGTAAGTTGCACAGTTTCTGGTGAAACTAATACATATCATTTGCTTTCTGCCGCATGAAATAACATCCCTTAAAACCGCACACACGCAGGCCGCATGCACTCGACTGCAGTGCACACTGTGAGGCGCAAGGACGTCACTCACTTTCTAGATGTTTTTATCAACTAGTACTACATGCACATTTCCACTTAGTCGATCTTGGACCCCTTTTTAATTCATCACTGCGCAAAACAATTAGTTAATCTGCAATTTCTACTAGTATATATGCATGACACACTGGATCAAAGTCTAAAGTTCATATGTCCAAGCCTCCAAGGCATATATACATGCATATATACATCTCAAAGCTAATTCCGAAGGACCAACAAAATAGGCGTGTAGTTAAGAAAAATCAGGCAACTTACAAATAATAAACCGTTAGTATCGAGTTAACAGGACATTGATTTGGAAAAAAAATATCATGTAAATTTTATTATTAGCACTCGACCAGTGGCAACCGAGTATACTTAGAAATAAAATTACATGCGAGCTGAGGAAACGAATTAAATTAATACTACTCCATCCGTCAGTACAAGTCATCCAAGCTCTTGATGGTAAGGAGTATGAAATAAAATACGTGATAAAATAACTAAACTTAATCCTATTTAAGGTGTTTACACATATGAGAAAGCATTTGTGGAGGGTATATATTGTTGTAATTATTAATCTGAAATGAACAGAGCCATGCGTGATTCCGGCACTTCACACCATCTTCGTGTCATGCGTACAAAGTGCAAACCGTCCAAATAACCATCAAACAACTCAAAACTCTACTACTTTGTGACCTCTTATAAATAGATCGACTAATTATCCACCCTAAACCCACCCAAACCTCACAAAGCTAACTCATCGACCTCAATCACTTCTAATTAAGCTAGCTTCTAACTTAGCCATGGCGTCCAAGGCCACCGTCCTTCTCCTGCTCGCCGTCACCGCCGCCGCGGCCACGGCGGCCGACGAAGCCACGGCTGCACCGTCGGCGACGTGCGTGAGCTCGCTGCTGGAGCTGAGCCCGTGCCTGCCCTTCTTCAAGGACGCGCGAGTGACGGCGGCGCCGGAGGGCTGCTGCGCCGGGCTGCGCTCCATCATCGACGCGCAGCCGGTGTGCCTGTGCCACATCGTGAACCACACCCTCGAGCGCGCCATCGGCGTCGACATCCCCGTCGACCGCGCCTTCGCCCTTCTCGGCGACCTCTGCCGCCTCACGCCGCCGCAGGACATCATCACAAGCTGCACCAACAAAGGTGGTGAAAACCATACTGTTGATTGATTAGTGCTAATGGTTATGCTTGTCTGCTTGACATTGGTACATTAATTTAGCTAGTTATCGTAAATGACGTTAGTAGATTTAATTACCTAGTACCCCAAAATAGTGCTCAAAATTGTATCTTGATTAGACACTCTAAAATTAAGGTATAAATGCTTTGTTCATTAGTGTTAGACTGCTAATGGTTATGCTTGACTTGTATAGGTGGGGTGCCGCCACTCTACGCTTGCCCGGCTCCGTCGGCTTGAGGTAATTCATCACCATCATCATCTTCTTGGCATGGATATGTTAAATCAGTAGTTTAATTGTCTGCATTTTTGGCATATGATGCGATACAATTGTAATTCAGTTGTTTTAATTCTGATGGAAAGTCGCTTTAATTTGTGCAGAAGATGAATCAGAAAAATAATCGTCGAGAAGGGAGGATTAATTTCGATATCAATTACAGCCTCTCTGGTGTCGACGAAGGCGTCGTATGTACGCATATATGAATGCAAGCTAATACTATCACGTATTGTGTAACACGATCTAATCATCGATCGAACCCGATCAACATTGTGTAACACGTACGACAGATCGATCGATGCACGTACTGTTGCCATGCACAATCAATAAAAACAAGTCTACGATATCTAACTATCACACAAAAATCTCCTCTGCTGATGTTGAGATCTTGATTTTTCTAGTTAGAAATAGTATATCCATGCTGTTTATATATTCACCAGTGCACCCACACGATCTTCGTCACTGCATCTACATACTGTTTTACAGAAAACACATACATACTCTTATTAAATTAAAAGTATGCATGAACACTGTACGTAGTTCGTGCTTATACTTAACTTTTTTCGAAGAGAAACAGAGTTGCACGAATACACATGATCATAACTTGGCATCAACTGTGTCCTATTTTTTTTTAGAAAAAGGAAAATCAACTGTGTCCTATGTCGAAACATATATCAATTTATACCAGCTCGATCGACAATTGTTACATGGAAAATGTTTACTTGCTCCTCCAAACTTTTTTCAACTTACTTTGTGCCCCGAACTTCCCATACCAGTTCACTTCACCTCTCAAGACCGGTTTTGAAGGTGACTTTTTGCCACCGTGGCTAACATGACAACAGGTTTTACCTAATTGCCTCTCCATGTCATTCCTATCTTCTTCCTCTTCTCAACCCAGTCAATCTCAATCTGCTGAGCTAAGTCGACATCCGTTCACAACGTATCGTGTTCCACGTCTCATTTTATCTACTCCCTAATTTAATTTTATTCTTTTGCTAAGAGTGGCTAGAAATCGTGTTTCTTGTTCTTCACTTCCGTTCAGATTTTGGCGTCACCATTCGCCGTCTACGGTGAGTTTATGATCCAATTAACACATACCTAAGCATAATCTCATCATGTTCTTACATTTTGACACACTCACCTCTCACTCCAGACCACCGAGCTGCCACTCCCATGAGCACCCGAAGCGTTGTTGTCGGTCTACCTATTGCCGGTTTTCTCCGACGCACTACAGAATCGTGGAAATTAACGCCGGCCATTAGTAATTAACGCCGCCGAGAAAAGCCGACGCATTATTTAATTAACGCCGGCTGACCACGGGCCGACGCATTTAATTAACGCCGGCTTTTTCCCGCCGACGTTGATTAACTAATTAACGCGGCCAATTCCCTGTGCCGACGATAATTATGGAGATAAGCTTGCTGCCACACGCTGGCCGACGCTGCACACACACACATTGGCCGCTTTCATTGGCCACTTGCCACACACAGGCGCTGGCTGCCAGGCGCAAGGCGCATCAAGGCCGCTGCCATGACCTCCTCCACCACGGCCGCGCCGCGACTGCGACTCGTCCCCTCATGGCTCCTCTCCCGGAGGCGACCTCGCCCCTCATGGCGCCCTCCTCCTCTCCCGCAGCCACAAGATTGAAGGTTAGAATCGCTGCGTCCTCCTCCTCTCGTGCATGGCTCTATGGAATGTGGGGGTAATTAGTTAATTAATGGGTATTAGTTAATTAACGCCACAAAACCCCGCCGACGTTAATTAAGCTGTTGTGTTGATTTAGTGAACCGATTGAGAAACTTGAGGACTAGCCATCGAGCTAGAGGTCAGTATTTCTTGATCAGAGGCACTATTTTGTTCTCTTATACCGCTTCGATGATGATTAAGTTGAATGAGGCAATATTAATCTGATTAGTTAGTGATTATTCTTTGTGATTCAAAGATGCTTAGATAATTGTGTTTAAAAATTCAATTAGTCTTTTGTTGTCAGCTTGACAAGTGATATGCTAACTAGAGAATAGTTCCTTTCATGTGGTTTGATTAACTTGTGACATCCTGGTCTAACTGGAGCTCTATTCTCACCGATTTGGGCATCACTGCTTGTAGGCAAAATTATTGTAATTCTATGGTTCAAGAGAATTCATGATGTTCTCTTATGTTCCTGGCATTATGGATAATTTGTTCATAGTTATATCTGTATTATGTTCATGTTTCATTTTGCTCAAACTGCTATTATTTCATTTTGCTCAAACCACCTTCTAATTGGAGTCCATTCTGTGCTTATAAATATATATTTGAGTAATGGATTATCGTCGGATTTTTATTTTTGATTTGAAATCACATAGTGTCACGAAACATATGCGCCACCCGCCGATTGCAGATGTCTCACATGTGTCACATGTGAGATGTGCCGTCCGAATTGTCCTTTTTGGACAACCTGAGTGGATGACAAGTGCGGTATTTATGACGAAACGATGACGAATGAATTTGGCGCTATAACCTGTTGTTCTCCTCGCACCATATCCGGCGTGCAGGTGGAGAACAAGGAGGTTATGTCAAATTTCATTCGACTGAGCTCGCTATAAATCCGCTTTGTCGCCCACTCTTGGGTGGGTTTAGGACATATCCTTTCCTATAGATGTAGGGTCGTGATATATAGAAACAAAATGAACCTTATAATGCTTGATTTAACCTATATAGCCTCAAGTATGGGTGACGCATCGCCGATGGATGTATGAAGGTTGGGAGAAAAGTGGGGCTCACTCGATCGAGTGGACGGTCAAGGCTACCGCTTTTGTCGACTCGTGCCTTCTATGTCTAGTATCATAAGGTGAAGTGCCCATGCAAAGAAGTGCCGTAATTTCCACCCCCCAGACAAGAAATCGATGTCTCGCACCTATGTCGTTTGGTTTCATGCCAAGCTTTGAGTTGTGGGTACATCATGGTGAGTCACGTGCTCAAGGACCTCAAGTGGCGGTTGAAGAGGAAGATGATAGGGCGGACGATGATAGGATGGATGAGATGCTAGAAGCTTTGCGTCAGAGATTAACGAGACTCGGAGGATCCGCCAACACGTGAGGTTCGGAGTTCTTTGAGCTACTTAAAGCTTCAAGAGTCATTGCAACGAACACACGAAAGTGACCCAAATTTGCTTTTGTGACGCTGCTCATGGCCATTAAGTCCAAGTATTTCTTTTCCAATAATTGTTACAATGATCTCGTGGAATTGATCTCGATATAACGGCTTAATCATAAGATGCCTAGAGACATGTACCGTCTAAGAAGTTGTTGTCCGTCTCGGTGATGAAGTATGAGAAGATTGATGTGTGCAAGGATAATCGCATGCTTTTTCTCGAAGGAGCATGAGAAAGAGAAGCATTGCTTAGTGTGTAAAAACCAAGATTTGTCGAGGTGTTGAACGAAGAAGGTGAAAAGGTAACGACCGATGTCGCACACAAGCAACTTTGTACATGCCTCTCACACCTAGGTCAAGCGGTTGTTTATCTCAAAACGGCGTTGTGCACATGAGGTGGCACAAAGAAGGTGTGCGGAGAACGACGGAGTAATGGTGCACCCGCCGATAGTGAGGCATGGAAGGCTCTAGATAGCTTTGACGAGGACTTCGCGAGGATGCGAGAAATGTTCGATTGGGTTGGCGATCGATGGTTTCACGCCTTTCAACACAACCGCCAGATCATACTCGTGTTTGGCGGGCTTTTGCTATTCCATACAACCTTCCACCTTCCCTTTGCATGAAATATGAGTTTATGTTCCTCGTGCCTCATCATACCCGCCCTCAACATCCCGGAAAGCGCCTCAATGTGATGCTCAAACCCTTGATCAAGAGCTGAAAAATTATGGACAGGGTAGAGGCGATGATCGCTATAAGAAATGTAAATTCAACCTTCGTGTTGCATATTTGTGGTCTGGCCCATGATTTCATGGCCTATGGTATTTTTGCCGGCCGGAGTCACATGGAAATTTGACATGTCCGATCGTGGTTCGATAACCGATTGTTTTCGCTTTGTAAATGGTGGAAAGATCTCACATTTCGATACATACAGCGCTTCGCTTCGAGACACGCCTTTTAGGTTCCAGAGAATGCCTTCCGTAAGGACACAGCTTGTCGAAGGGTCCGCCAAACGCCTAATCGGGCGTAAATTGCCGATATGCCGAGTAAATTGGTGGAGAAAGAAGATGGGTTTGAAGGGTTTGGAGAGGAGCACAACCGACTCACATTTGTGGATTATGGGAGCTCCCATATGCGAAGGCCTTGATTCGATGCACAACATTGACGCTATGCATCGTGAACGTAACGCTGGTGAAAGCATTATAAGCACGGTCATGGATATGACGGACAAGACAAAAGACAACCTAAAGGCCCAAGAGACTTAGCAGAGATCTCAGAATCGCCAACACTTGAGCTCACCAAGGGGGGTAAGCCACGCGCTCCATTTTGCCTTAAACCTAAAGAAAAGAAAGAAGTGTTGAGGTGGATGAAGAAATTGAAATTTCCGATGGTTACGCATGGGATTGAGACGAAATGTGAATGTGAATACGGGAAGCTAAATGGGTTGAAGAGCCACGATTACCACATAATCATGGAAAGACTCACCTGTAATGTTTCGTGGATATCTTAATGATAATGTGTGGAAGGTGCTAATGAGCTAAGTTATTTCTATAGACAATTATGTGCTAAAGAAATATTGAAAGACATGATGGAGAGGTTGGAGAAAGAGATACCAAGTGCTTGTATGCAAGATGGAAAAATATTCCTCCCGGTTTCTTCAATCCAATGCAACATCTACTTGTTCATCTACCTTACGGCTAAGGTAGGTGGCCCTGCTCAAGATAGGTGGATGTATCACATTGAAAGAGTCAGTAAAGAAACTTGAGCTATGGTTGGCAATAAGGCAAGAGTTGAAGGGTGCATTGCGTAGCATTTTCTTTGAAAGAGATATCATACTTCTCGAGTGTATACTTTGCAGAGGAACACAAAGTCAATGCTCCCACGATGCGGTACCATGTAGATGAAGAGACACCTTGTAGTGACCTCATGATTTTCCAATGGAGAGGTACTACCGCTGGTAGTTGCAATCGCTTACTATTACACTTCTAAGAAAAGAAGTCCGCTTTGGTCAGATATGTACTCCAATATGGAAGAGATGGAACAATATTTCACGAAGCTGCCATTTTGTACATGAATCAAGCTATGTCGCCAAGACATCATTCATTTATGTATCCATTTACGCTACATAAAGGAATTCGATAAGCGTAATCGACGCCTATTCGCCAACCAACCGCCAAGCAACTTAATACGGCGCGTCGGGATGGAATAAATGGGGCCCTAATTTCATCACTTGGTTCCGAGATCATGTAATACCTTCACATCCTATAATATTCTCGTAATGTTACGCTTCAATATATTATAAATCTTATACAACTTCAATCATATTTTGTTGGCAAAGGCGTGAAATATGGGAACGCCCATGAGGACTTGCTTCACCTATCCTATGCCCGCAGAATCATTAAAAGCTATGGGCGATACGACGTGAACGGGTTTCGGTTCCGCTCAACCAAATTTGAAGTCGGGTCGCCCTTGCGGCCACAACAAATAATCGGAGTTGTAACTAGGGCAATCGATGCACAAGGGATCGAAACAAATTTCTATGGAATCATTCAAAACATCCTCGAGTTCAAGTTTGCAGGAATAAGGAGCTCAAAGTAGTATTTTTCGATTATGCTTTGGTTTGATAGCAAACATGGGACTCATCAAACCAAGATGGGATGGTAGAAGTCAAACACAACGAATACACTACATGGCTATGACATTTTATCCTTGCTCACCAAGTTGAGCAGTGTATTATATGCCATATCCATGCACAAGACCTGAAGTGCTTGGTGGGTTGTGTACAAAGTGAATCCTCGAGAACTGCTATATACTCCGGTGATGTCAAGGTTATCTTGATAGCCACTAGAGGCCATGGAGGATGTTGAGGTTTTCCAAGATAAAGAATTGCCAAGCACTTTTGATATAGAGACTAGTCCAGTCTCGATTCTTTAGCTCTGAGACCGTGGAGATATAACGATTCCCGAGAAACGGAAAAGACAACCAATCAAGAAAAAAGTAACAAGTCGTCCCTTAGAAAGAACGAGACTACATCATCGCGACATTGATGAATTTTGACAAGTAATTTTGTGTGTTTATTATCTTGTTCATTCGTTCATTATTATTGTTGTTGTACTAACTTGATATTTTTCTTTCAACAGGATGCCCCGATCGATCAAGCAGCTGGCGAAGGGATTCCTCAGTGGTAGGAGGAAGTCCAGTAGTTCGCGCGACGAGGAGGCCTTGTTTCAGCAGTAGCGCTTGCGCAAGTAGACGGCGCGGCTTTGTTGAGTCCAAAGGAGCCCGAGTTGCAGAGTCGAGTGTTCCTTTGCGAGTGGAGAGGTAACTAAGCTTCATGTGAAAACATAAATATGACATAAATATAACTGCCTTTGTATTATTTCGCAGGATGAGACGACGGAGGAAGAAGTGGTCACGCCATGGATGTTGATGCGTAAACTAGAATGTTATATTCTCTTAATTTATTTGATTATTATCTTCTTTATTCATTCATTATTATTGTTGTTGTAGGTGGGATCGATGAGGATCGGAGGTTGATGTTGACGCAGTAAACTAGAATGTTATATTCTCATAATTTATTTGATTATTATCTTCTTTATTCATTCATTATTATTGTTGTTGTAGCCGGGATCGATGAGGATCAGGAGGCCGATGTGGGCCAAGGGATGAGGACCCAATGGGTGGGGATACGACCGAGGGTTCTACACGAGCCCGCCCGAGGTTTAGGAGGAGCCATATCGTCGCCTCCAAAGCCCAGACGGGAGGAGGACAAGGTTGTGATCACACTGCTGGTGATAGGTTTGTATTTTCTAAACCATGTCTTATTTCATTTCTTTCCTAATCGAACTATATCATTTATATGTCTTGCAGTTCATGGGATGACTCGGGTTTGACTACAGAGGGCACCATAGGCGTGTTAACTACGTGCTAGGTAACCTCTCGCCGCTTGCACTACCCCGGGTTGGTCACAATGCCAATGGCGCAGCAATTTGTTACTACTAGTTGGGATCATTACCGCTTGTTCCTAATGCCGAGCACTTGAATGCTCAGGGCTGTTTGGAGTGACTTTTGGGTAAGATTCTCGTGCCGCTTGGTATTGGTCCAACTGTCGATTATTTACTATTCTAACTATTCTTTGTGATGAACAATTGCGTAAGCTACTGCTTGGTCGACGGTGCAAACATCGAGCATGCTCAGAGAGTTTTCCATGTAAATGCACGCCGGGTGACCAAAGATGCATTGTCTAATGCTCTTGATTCAAGCAACAAATCTTTACTTGAGGTCCTGCTCAAGGGCAACGAATTAACAGGACTCGCGGGTCTTCGTAAAGTTACTTGACCGAGGAACAAGACATGCAGTAAAACAACAAATATTGGAGCTATTTGAGTTTAACGCTTCTTGGTAATGTTGTTTTAATGTATTAATATATTTGTGCAGTCATGATTCCATGGTTGGGGACCGCCCAGAAGCTTACTGTGCTCTTTTGCTCTGCCATGGCTTCACCCGAGTTCATCGCCAAGTCAAGAAAGAACCGAGATCGCCGAGGCAGGGAATCAAAGCACACGATGGCGCCGATGGACATATGCGTAAAGTTAAGCGCATGGTAAGTCCGGTCAGAGCAATCTTTTGCAAAATACATGTTACCAAGTGTATGTATGCACCTAACTTATGTCTCACAGGAGGCTCGGACCGGTGTTCAAATTGAGTGATATTGAAGTGTACGGAAGGTCATAAAGGTCGAGATTCGACTACGTACCGAGTTAATAGCAAATGTATGTACCATCGACGGTGGTTAGTGGTCACAATTTTCATCCAATTCAAATTAAGTTGTTTGATTTGCGCTCCCATTTCAATTGTCTCGACGGTTATGTAGGAGAAATATGACGAGGAAATGGTCAAGCGCCATGGTGAAGACTATGATTGAGGAAGGAACCGCTGACGGCCAGAGTCTGCAGCATGCTAGTGGAGGCGCAAGGCCCATGGACGGTGAGATGTCATACCTTCTAAAAATTCATGAAGTCATAATTTCAAGTGCTCAAGCCTTTGTGGTCACGCATTTTGAAGGTACTCCATGTTCATCGGAGTGATCGACTCGCCTTGGTGCGAAGAGAGGATCTTCTTCGCCCCGAGCTCGGGGTTGGTAGCCGCCGCTCCTCGTAACAGCTAGCTTGGAGGTTACTAGGTCATGGAGGAGTCGCGCCAACGTGATGAGTATGCAAGGGCGCAAAGAAGAGTACTACGCTCATACCAGCACAACAAAGAATCGGCGATTCAAGTAAATCCGAAGTCTTCAATCTATTGCATTTAGAGAATATATTAATTCAAAATACTTATACATTGTATTTGTAGGCAATGTTCCAAAGCGATGGGGCAAAACATTGTCTTTCCAACGCTCACTACCGCCACCACCGCCACAATGGGGGATGTATCCTCCGGCACCTCCCGCATTTCGTATTCTTGCTAAACCGTGTGAATCGAGTTGAACTTAGTCAATTTAGATAATATTAGTTTGTTGTACCTAATCTTGTTCAAACTAGCTACATTTAGTCAATCTAGCTAAACTTAGTCATTTCTAGCGAGACATAGCTAATCTAGCAAGACTAAGTATCTCTAGAGTTAAGTTTGATGAATTTAACGATATTTAGTTCATTTTTGCTAAATTTGGTCCGTTCTAGTTAAACTTTGTAAACGTAGTTAAATTTACTCAATATAGCTACACTTATAACATTTCTAGCTTCACTTTGTCAAAACTTGTAAATCTAGTAAAATTTGATCAATCTAGCTATAATTGTTGCCTTATGTAGGACCAACGGCACATGGGTCCTCGTCTTACAAGACTCACCGCAACACTTTGCAAAGACTCTGCAGATCCGCTGGTTCGCTTTTTACTTGCTTTCTTATGGTACATTCATTCTTATATTATTGTCTAATCTTGCATTTTCTTGTGTAGGGAACCGATTTGCAACCGATTTTGTCAACGCTCTTTTGCTTCGGGATCAAGCTGTAACTCCAATCAACCGATGCCTACGCAATAGCTTGTAGATTGTTTGATAGTTGTGTCACTTTGGATGGATGTGTATGATTCGAGTTGAACTTTGGATGTGTTTGTAGCTATGTCACTTTGGTCTTTTTTGGATGTAATGACAATTTGGACATTATGATGGATCGATAACTTGATTATATGCATATTCTGGTTGGATTGTTTATATTCGTAAATTATATGTGTTGATGTGTGAATTCTTGTCAATGTTGATTATATTATATATTGAATTGTGTGGCTAAACATGAAAATAGGGAAAAAGTCGTCCTCGGTATTACTAATTAACGCCGCCAACAGTGCTCACCGATGTTAATTAGCGCTAATTAACGTGGGCCACCCGTCACCGACAAAGATTAGCGCTAATTAACGCCGCCAGAACGTAGTCGAGCAAATTACCTCTAATTAACGCTTACTATAGGCCGAGCCGATGTTAATTAGCGCATTAACGCCGCCAGACATAGCCGATGTTAATTAGTAACCTCGGGTCAGATTTTCGTCCGACAAAACTCCCAAGAAAATCACTAATTTACGCCGGCCAAATCTAAGCCGACGTTAATTATCTCGTGAGCTAATTAACGCCGCCGTGCCCAAGCCGACGCATTAGTAATTATCATCGGCCAACCGGGCCGACGTTAATTATGGGGTCACGGCTATAGTAATTATCGCATTTATTAGGCCGACGTTAATTGCTAATTAACGCTTCGTACCGGCGTTAATTATCTAATTAACGCCGATTAACTATCGGTTAAAAGCCGACGCTAATTACGATTAACGCCGGCAAATCGCTAATTAACGCCGGCTTTTGGCCGACGCATTCTTGGGTTTTCTCCGACGTCTCCCCAAAACATCATCACCATTGGATCTTTGCATACATGTGTGTGGGCAAAGGAATTTCTATAGTTTGGCGATGTCAGTGTCCACATTCGATAACAAGTGGTAAAACCGGGTGACATTGCGGCTAAAGTGCCAAAACCACCTTCAAAAACCTGAATCAAGGGGGCGAAGTGAACTGGTATTGTAAGTTAGGGTACAATAAGTCGAAAAAGTATTTAGAGAATTAAGTGGATCAACAGGTTTATTTAGAAGAGTAAAATAGACTTTTTTTTACTCGTTACAATTATTGATCAAGGGAGTGAAATGGTCTCGAACCAAATGCCGTGCAATCGCCAATAAAAAATGGTCGAACTACCAATCAGGAATCAGCTATTAACGGTCGAATCAATCTCGACCATCCGAGACCCAATCGAACGGCTCAGATAGCGCTCATGTAGCCGCCTCCCCGAAGCCTCTTCTCCCGCCACCTGAGGCAGCTCCAGTGCTCCACGCCCACCTCCTCCGCCGCGGCCACCCCTTCCCGCCGGCGTCGACCATCCCCGAACCCGACCGATCCTGCCTCTCCGTCCTCCGCACCGCCGCCGCGCCGTCCCTCGCGCTCGCAGCCTGTGCCTGCCTCCGCCGCGCCGGCCTGCCCGCGCCGGGACGCCGCGCTCTCCCCGCCCTGCTCCGCGCCGCCGCCCGCGCGCTCTGCGACGCCACAGCACGTGGCGTGCATGGGCTGGCTGTCCGGGTCGGGGTTGAGGATGATGGGTTCGTCGGGACCGGGCTGGTGGGGGTGTACGCGGCGTGCGGGCGGGCGGCGGACGCGCGCAGGGTGTTCGACGGGATGCCTGAACGGGACCTCATTGCCTGGGGCCGGCGTCATGCTTGACGGGTAATGGCTCTCTCCTAGTTTCAGTGGTTTATCGGGTTGTTTGGAATCAAGTTGGAATTCTTGTCATTCGACTCAATGCACCTTCTGCTAACTGGGTGCTTTGGTAATAGTTGATCTAGCATTCTAGCTCATGTTGTTTTTTCTGTGTTTTTCTTGCGAAATTCTTTATGGAGAAAAATGGCTCTAGTTGAGTTTGCGCACCAAGAACTTGAATTAATTCATGCACATCATTCATGAAAGATTATTAGCCACAACTTTGTTGGAGCAAGGGCCAACGGGCCTGTTCTAATGTTGGAACCATAGTCACGACTTGGCAATAATGTAAAGTCTTGAATCTTTACTAAAGTTGCATTGAGTTATGAAATTATTCTAGGTTTCAGCAACATAACTTGATAAGTTGCAAGGAGACCTTTGGTAGAAGGGGAGAAATTACTCTGTTCATAATTTATATGAACTATTTGAGATAATGGAAATTGATACGCCCAATATTTAGGTTTCTTCAAGATCTCTGTGTACAGAAATTTCAGGTGCTTGCGACAGCAGTTTTGTTTATAATATAACCCCCCTTTAAAGTAGTTCATAAAAAATAATATCCATTTTTGTTTGTTGATTTACAGAACTGCTTCTCTATTACTCCCTCCCTTTCACAATATTTATCTGGCGCACATAACAAGGAGACACAAAATTTAAGCAATTTCAATGGAATTGGACCATGCTTGCCCCTGTTGGAGATACATAGTACCATCCAAAATATGGTCCAATTCTATTAAATGTTACTTAAATATTGTGCCTCCCTAGTACTCAAAATCACAGTTATGGTTGCTTCTTGGACAAATATTGTCAAATGGAGTGAGTACTTGGCAATTGCACTTTCCACTGTAAATTATGATAGACCTCCCTAACATCAAATAGCAGTTATTTTCAGACTCAAAACTACAAAGAAGCCTTGCTTCTCTTTGATAATATGAAGATATCAAGAGTTGTACCTGACCAAATAATCCTTGCTACTCTTCTATCAACTTGTGGCCATACAAGACATTTAAGATCTGCAAAAGCCATCCACTCATTCATGTTGGTGTCAGACATTCTTATTGATGCCCACCTCAATAGTGCTCTCATAAACATATATGCGAGCTGTTCGGACATGGAGTTGGCCGAGAAGTTATACAATGTGATGCCCAGAAAGGACTTGGTGTCATCAACTGCCATGGTCTTCGGATATGCCAAGAATGGAAAACTTAAGATTGCTCGCTCTATATTCAATGAAATGCCAGAGAAGGACGTGGTATCTTGGAGTGCTATGATATCAGGATATGCTGAAAGTAACCAACCTGATGAAGCTTTGAATTTGTTCAGCGATATGCAAGAGCATGGTGTCAGTCCCGATGAAATTACCATGTTGAGCGTCATATCTGCATGTGCTAATATCGGTGCCCTAGATAAAGCCAGAAGGATTCATGCCTTCGTTGAGAATCATGGGTTATGTAAGATATTGTCCATTTGCAATGCTCTTATTGATATGTTCTCCAAATGTGGGAGTTTAACTCTTGCCTTGAATATCTTCAGTGCAATGTCTCAAAAGAATGTTATCACCTGGACGAGTACGATTACTGCATTTGCTATCCATGGTGATGGCAAGTCCGCCTTAAGCCTATTTGAACAGATGAAAAGTGGAGGGGTTGAACCTAATGGAGTGACATTTCTTGGTTTGCTGAATGCTTGCTGTCATGCTGGTTTAGTTGATGAAGGCCGTTCCTTGTTTAGACGTATGATTCAGGAATACAGGATTGAACCCAAGCATGAGCACTACGGTTGTATGGTGGATCTTCTGGGAAGGGCTAAACTTCGGCAAGAAGCAGTTGAGCTCATAGAGTCAATGCACTTAAGACCAAATGTGGCTGTTTGGGGATCTCTGTTAGCAGCCTGCTGGATGCATGGTGATCTTAAGCTCGGTGCATTTGCTGCAAAGAAAATTTTGGAGTTGGATCCTAATCACGATGGAGCATATGTACTTTTATCAAACATACACGCAAAATCCGGTAATTGGTATAATGCTCGTGATGTGAGGGGAGCAATGGAAGTCCATGGGGTTTCAAAAGAAACAGGCTGCAGTTGGCTGGAGCTGAAAGATACTGTTCACGAGTTGGCAGCTGGAGGTGAGAAACATTTGGAAAATGACAAGATCCTTCTATAGCTTGATGAGATAGTTGCAAATTGGTGATTCATGGCTATTCTCCAGATGTCAACTATGTTTGAGATACTGTTCACGAGTTGGCAGCCGGAGGTGAGAAACATTTGGAAAATGACAAGATCCTTCTATAGCTTGATGAGATAGTTGCAAATTGGTGATTCATGGCTATGCTCCAGATGTCAACGATGTTTGAGTTGATTTGGGCAAGGAAGATAAGAGAGATGCTGTTATGCTGCACGGCGAGAGGCTTGCCCCTTTGTTTTAGCCTGATCAATTTCAGAAAGGGGATCTTGCATCTATATTGCAAAGAGTAGTAGGTATTTGTGAGGAATGCCACTCTTTTATGAAGTTAGTCTTGCATTTGTACAACAACTGATTGTGTTGCGAGATAGGATTCTTTTTCACTTTTAGAGATTTTTTCTGACTGTTAAATTAAGTGGAAGTCATTGCCAAGGTTGAAGATAATTTGGTTAATCTTCCATGTTAGGTATGAAAAAATGTACTAATTTTGATGTAAACATATCATACTTAGTCCATCTCTATTGACTCCACAACTCTATAGATGTAAGCATATGAAACAAGTAATTTGGTGTTCTGTTCCATACCTTACTGAGGTTATATGTTCTCTATATGTAGTTCTACGATGAGGTGATATTCAACTTTAAGCCACAAGTTTATCTTGACTGCAAGGTACCTCGCTTTCACCAGCTGAACCTTATCTTCCCTTTTGTTCTCCCTTTATTATTTGATAATCCCACAAAGCACGTCCCCTACTGGATTGTGGATTGCTGAGCTCAAATATATTGATTACTACTGTCATAAGCTTACAACTGAGAGTCTAATATGTTTTAAAACGCCACCATTCTCTTGGGCAATTAATATTAACAACTTCGAGGAAACATCATCTTGAACGCCTTCAAGTGATATTTTTGTTGAAGTATAAGTGAATTGCCTACCTTTCCTCATAAGCTTAAGTCTTTGGGTGAACCGGTTGGTGTATGCAACTCAATATGGTATCAGAGCGAAGAGGTCTCAAGTTCAAGATCTGGTTGACGCAATTAAAAAAAATGATTGCAGTCCACTTCGATTTCACGTCCTAAGCCTGAGGGAGCCTACAACGTGAGGGGGAGTGTTGAAGTATAAATGAATTGCCCACCTTTCCTCATAAGCTTAAGCTTTTGGGTGAAATGGTTGGTGTATGCAACTCAATAATTTTACTTTCCACTCTTTATATACCTGTTTGTCTGGATTTTATTGTCTTGTGACCTCTGTTGAGCAATAGAAATCCCACCACGATGTTTATTGTAGTTCAATCACAGGAACCATCGCATCAGAGGTCCATGGACAACAGTAGTATCATATGTGTGGCTGCGTCATTTGTATCAATTGTTATTTAATCAAGCTTAAGAGGCAATGCATCACTTTTTGGTTAACGGAAGACTCAGGCGGGCTTTGGAGAAATTAATATCGAACAGGCCATCTCCTTACTAGTAAGTATTTACTTGGTTTGTAAAGTTTGCAAGCAGAGCTCTTGTAGATTTCTTTATATATATGATAGTGTACCTAATACAGAGTTATCTCTACTATATAAAGCAAGAGTTTCTTCCTACGTCACTTCATCAAAATTACCTACCTTTACCACTGCTCTTTAATTACCCACTTTTGCCACTGTTAATGCTCTTTGCAAATAAACTTTTTATCGCAAATTGAATTTCCATTGCAACACACAGGCACATAACTAGTAATAACTAGTAATGTACTAAAATTGAACATCTGTTTGTGCAATGCATGCTACAAGACGGAGATGCGTAGAAAAATACTTCTCCGTAATATGAAAATGTATACTTGAGATCTGTTCTGATGTACCTTTACTGCAACATATAACCTGAACATGCTTGATTGATATATATTCTGATGTACTTTTTTAGAGCCTTTTGTTATTATGCACTTGAATATATGATATACAGCCATATAGGCTGGTTATGTGTCTAATTTGTGGGAGCTAAAAAAAAAAACTCACAGGCAAGCAGAGCACGGAAAATATACATGATAAAAGGCATAAAAGTCTACAAGCTTTGCAAGTAAAACGAAATTGGCATTAGTTCTGTATTACATTTTGCGAACAACATGATTAATTTCTATCAATCTGCAGCTAATAACCATTACCCTTAGTACCCCAAAATCTTTATTTTGAGTACCCTATCTGCTTCATGTCTCTCTTATGATCGTAGTAATATCGTGAATCCCAACTTCAGGCCACGGCTGCGGCCACGCAAGCAGCGATGGTGATGTACATGAGCATCAACTGTACTACCGACGAATCACGATTTCCATTGGAGGTTGGCGGCGGCGGTGAAGGGAACGTCGGCGCCGGCAACGATGGTGCCAGTGATCCTGCAATGTCCGATCATAGCTTAAAGTCATCACTAAGTTTGATCAAAGCTTAAAGTCATCAGTAAGTTTCAGCAGACGTATACGGTGCATATGGCTGCAACGATGCATTCGCATGCAACTGCGCCGATCTCGGTGCCAGGAGGTTACCTGAAGGTGGATGCTCCGTCGGAGACGATACCACAGGCGGCGAGGTCGCGGCGGCCGGAGACCGCGCGGCTGCTGGAGACTGCGGCTCGTAGGGAGGTAGCACCAGCCCTTGCACTGCAAGCTCCAAACACAGCATGCAACATCATTAGGCAACTTCTAGAATTACAGATGCGGCCGTGCATAGAGATCGACGATGAGGCTACGACTTACTGTTGCAGAGCTCGATCGGCGGCGCAACCTGGCCGCAGCTGGTGGGGATCTCGAGGGCGCGGGTGACGTCGACGTCGTAGCCGGTGGAGCGTCCGAACTCGCCGTTGGCGACATAGCAGAGGCAGAACGGGTCGGCGTCGAAGGCGGCGCTGTACGCGTCGCAGCACGCGGGCGAGGCGGCCGGCGCGCCGCCGAACATGAAGTCATGGCAGGTGAGCAGGCCGTGCAGCGAGTCACGGCAGTACTCGTCGGCCGCCGAGGCCGTGGAGGGGAGCCGCGCCGCCGCCGCCGCGAGGATGGCTAGGAGGAGGAGCGGAAGCCGTGAAGACGCCATGGCCATCGGAAGCTAGAGATCGATCCAACAAGTTGATTAGTAGTAGATCACGACGAGGATACGTTTGCATGGGACGGAACGGAAGGATGCAACGCGTATTTATAGGCGCATACTTGGAAGAACAAGACGACATTGCATGTATCGTGCAAGGAGCAGACAGGTTCGCTCCGCGTTGGGTGGAGTTCTACCCGAAGTAAACTATAACTCCGCGCAGCACAAAGCCCAAACTTACACGATCTCATAGATGAATATTATCGCTCCTCAAAGAAATAGACGAATTTTATCAAGACAACATATAACACTGTCAATATCCCATAAGTTACATTGCTATGGTCTGTTTGTTTAGGCTTAGAGCCTATTTGGTTGAGCTTCAAATCTTACCTTCGTCTAAGATCTGAAACTTGTAGACTAAAATAAAGTGAATTAAATTTATATTTTTGTCTAAAATGTAAATAAGATGATCGATCTAAACACTCATAAGTTACAGGGTGTGTTTGGTAGCCTATTTGGTTGAGCTTCAAATCTTACCTTCGCCACTGATTCTAGTGGATGAGCTGTAAGTACATTAAGAGTGTTTAGATGAATCATCTTGTGGAGCTAGGTATTTTTATTTTAGCCTACTTCACCAGATCCGTGGAGATCTCAAACTTGTAGACTAAAATAAAGTGAGCTGTGAATACATTAAGAGTGTTTAGATGGATGATCTTGTTTACATTTTAGACCAAAAATATAAACTTAATTCACTTTATTTTAGCCTACAAATTTCAGATCTCAGGTGAAACTGAGATCTGGAGCTCTACCAAACAGGCCCTTAGTTTTTTTTTTGTTTATAGCTTTAGTGGCATTGGTCTAATGCCACTGAGTAATTTTAATGTAACTTCAATGGCTATACATGGTATATGTGAGTAATTTTAATGTAACATCAGTGGTATTGGTCTAATATCAACCTCAATAAGCAAAAAGTATGGCTCGTATAGCTTTTAATTATATAAAGGCTTATAGATTTTGAATAAATCTCAATTAAAAAAAATCATATATCTATTTAGGCTTTGGACTTTTAAGCGGTAAAGAAAAAAAAACCAAACAAAACAGAACTTATATACACGAACAGCTTTTGTTGAGGAAATGGCTAGCACAGAAGCAATTGGGCCCGAATGTTCGGACAATAAGCCCAATCTCTTCTCAGAAGCAGAAGCACGGCCCACGTATCGAAAACGTTTTTCCACTGTAATTGCCGTCTCTGTGGACGCACGCGCCAAAAATAAAAAACGCAAATCATACGTGTCCTTACCGCCTTACGCCAGGACCCCTCAAATGCGCGCCACCGCCGCGGCGGTCGACCCGCCGCAGCTCCTGGCGGCGGCGGTCGAGGCGGCAATCGCGTCGCGCTCGCCTCTCCTCGGCCGCGCGGCGCACGCGCGGGCGCTCAGGCTGCTCTCCTCTCCGGCGCTCCCGCCCTTCATCCGCGCGCACCTTGTCAACCTCTACTCCAAGCTCGACCTCCCCGCAGCCGCGGCCGCCGCGCTCGCCTCCGACCCGAGTCCCAGCGTGGTCTCCTTCACCGCCTTCATATCCGGCGCCGCGCAGCACGCGCGTCCCTTCCCCGCGCTCTCCGCCTTCGCCGCCATGCTCCGCCTCGGCCTCCGCCCCAACGACTTCACCTTCCCCTCCGCCTTCAAGGCCGCCGCGTCCGCGCCTCCGACCATATCCTCCCCCATCGGGGCCCAGCTCCACGCGCTCGCCCTCAGGTTCGGGTACCTCCCCGACGACCCCTTCGTTTCGTGCGCCGCGCTGGACATGTACTTCAAGACCGGCTGCCTCGCGCTGGCGCGCCGTCTGTTCGGCGAAATGCCGAACCGGAACGTGGTCGCGTGGAATGCTGTCATGACGAACGCCGTGCTCGACGGGCGGCCCCTCGAGACGGTCGAGGCGTACTTTGGGCTCCGGGAGGCTGGCGGGATGCCAAACGTAGTCTCGGTCTGTGCGTTCTTCAACGCGTGTGCTGGGGCGATGTACCTGTTACTCGGGGAGCAGTTCCATGGGTTCGTGGTGAAGTGTGGGTTTGGGATGGATGTCTCGGTGTCCAATGTGATGGTTGATTTCTATGGGAAGTGCCGATGTGC
The DNA here is from genome assembly GCA_036346375.1 of Guadua angustifolia. NCBI lineage: Eukaryota > Viridiplantae > Streptophyta > Magnoliopsida > Poales > Poaceae > Guadua > Guadua angustifolia. Next base: position 45,665,974 of record CM070517.1, on the reverse strand, counting down.
AGAGAAGGCAAGGGCGGTGTTTGATGAGATGGGAGCTAGGAACAGCGTGTCCTGGTGTTCTATGGTTGTTGCGTATGCCCAGAACGGGGCAGAGGAGAAGGCTTTCGCAGTGTACCTGGGTGCGAGGAGTGCTGGGGAAGAGCCAACAGACTTCATGGTCTCCAGTGTGCTCACCACGTGTGCTGGCTTGCTAGGCCTTGACCAAGGGCGTGCTCTGCATGCGGTTGCTGTGCGCTCTTGCATCGATGTGAACATTTTTGTTGCAAGTGCATTGGTTGACATGTATGGGAAGTGCGGGGATGTCAAAGATGCTGAGAAGGTATTTTTGGAGATGCCACAGCGGAATCTTGTCACATGGAACACGATGATTGGAGGGCATACTCACATTGGTGATGCTCGCAATGCACTTGCGGTGTTTGATGATATGATAAGGAGTGGAGAGACAGCACCTAATTACATCACACTTGTCAACGTGATCACCGCCTGCAGCAGAGGAGGTTTGACAAAGGAAGGGTATGAATTGTTTGAGACAATGAGGGAGAGGTTTGGGATAGAGCCACGGACTGAGCACTATGCTTGTGTGGTGGACTTGCTCGGGCGTGCAGGAATGGAAGAACGAGCTTATGAGATTATACAGGGGATGCCAATGAGGCCTTCCATTTCTGTCTGGGGTGCACTACTTGGGGCATGCAAGATGCATGGGAAGACAGAGTTGGGAAGGATTGCAGCTGAGAAGTTATTTGAACTTGATCCTCAGGACTCTGGCAATCATGTGCTGCTCTCAAACATGTTTGCATCCGCTGGCAGGTAAAATAACTGTCTTATTCACATTGAAGTTTCTCTTGAGGTGTTCCTCAGGATTGGGAAATGTTTCGAGAAATATTTCCATTGGATCAATACATAGATGACTTCACAGTTCAGCTCCATTACTAAATAAAATGGATATTTCCACCCCCAACATATTTGTATGGTGATTTCTCAGTGAATTGCGCATATTCTGTATGGCATTTGAGTTAATATAGCTCTAGAACATATTTAAGTATCTGTTCATATTTATTGGATTCTTCTACTTGTGGAATGTGCCTACACTTTACGTTTCTAACGATCCTCAAGTGTTCATGAATCAGGGTAAATTACATCAAAGACTAAACTAAAGCACTATGTTGCATAAATAACAGAAGGATATCTGAATTTTATTATAGATGTCATTTGATGAAATAATCCGCCAGATTATGCTGTAGATTAGTTACACATAAAAAGAACATGTGTTCCATGTACATGATCAGTTGATTGTTTAATTTTGAATCAGTAATTAAAGAGGTGCTTGTTCAAACCTTGAAGTAGCTAGCACCATTTTTTTTTAAAAAAAATAACTTTTCCTTATGATTTATTGCACTCATTCGCAATCTGTGCTGTAGACTCTATGTAATTTTTTGAACTTGTCCAGGTGGGCAGAAGCAACAGACGTAAGGAAGGAGATGAAGAATGTTGGAATTAAGAAAGACCCAGGGTGCAGCTGGATCACCTGGAAAAATGTTGTCCATGTTTTCCAGGCCAAGGACACCAAACATGAGATGAATAACGAGATACAGACATTACTAGCTAAGCTCAAAAGACAAATGCAAGCTGCTGGGTACATGCCAGACACACAGTATGCCCTATATGATCTTGAGGAAGAAGAGAAAGAATCAGAGGTGTTTCAACATAGTGAGAAGCTTGCTCTGGCATTTGGACTGATTTGCATACCACCTGGTGTACCTATAAGGATTATGAAGAACTTGCGAATCTGTGCGGATTGTCACCGAGCTTTCAAGTTCATATCTGGTATTGTTAGTAGGGAGATAATTGTGAGGGACAACAATAGGTTTCATCACTTCAAACATTATGAGTGTTCATGCAGGGATTATTGGTGAAAGCTTTTTAATGGGATCCACTGATGCATATTATTTTGGCATCTATAGAACCATTCAGTTCTGCAAAGATAAATGAAGCTACAGGTATGTAGCTTTAGCTCTTTTGCGATAGTTGTATTCTACTATATTCTAAATTGTTTTGTGGAAAGTTTTTTTTTGTCTTACTTAACTTCTTGAGCTATTGTATTAGTTACGAAACATGCAAATTAGTTGAAGTCGATTGAACTATGGTAAGCGTGTTGGTTGTTACTATCCTGGCTACAGGCCAAACAGTAGAGGGTAGGAAGGCCTCCGGGTTTTCCCACAAGGGGGGAATGACCCCGAGGTCCTTAGTTTTAAAGGGGGAATTGAGTCTTAACAGAATTGCCACAAAAGCTTATTGTTCAAAGAAAAAAATTCTCCTCTTTTCTTACAGAATCACGGGGGTATTTATAGAGGTCTGAACACCAAATACATGGATTTACAACTATACCCCTATCTAGGCCCTAGGCTCATAGGGGTTACATGTTCCTTTTCCTTGTTCCTAGGCTAGCCTTTGCATGCCCCGATGTCATTAACCCTTGGCTTTTCTTCTAGGGGCAGCCCTTCGGCGCTTCCCTCTTCGGCCCTCTGGAGGTAGACGACCAAGATGGAGAAAAACCTTTCTACAAGCTTAGGGTTGTTGAAGCCTTTGCCGCCCCCCTGAGGCATGCCAAAGTATGTCAAAGCCTTCGTTGCACTTGCTAAGGCCTACCAAAGCCCCTCAAGGCCTTCGTTGTGCATCCCGAAGCTTGCCGAAGCCCTCATTGTGCTTGAAACCCCTCAGGCTCTCTGACGAGGAGGGTACCTCGTCTCTTTTGCTGGGCCTTCGCTGGGTCATAGGGGATGGTGGCCGTTCCTACAACAGGAACCCCTTGCAGTCAAGGGCTTGGTTTGCCCTAGTCGAAATCACGATCTTTTTCCCCGAGGGTGTCGGTCGTTGTCCCCTTCGGCTTGGCTGCTCCGATGCATAATTGTTGGTGCGATGACGGAATCTGCGGGTGGGCCACCTGTCAACCCTATGGCTCCTCGGCGGGGGGTGGATTGTGCTCCTTTCCTTGGCTCACGTAGTCCTCATTGCTGCGATGGTGCGGCCTTTGGTTGGTGGCGTGAGACCCCCTCATGTGCAACTTGCACCGCTAATCGGCTAAGTCAAGTGCTCGCCCTAGTCCTCGGCCTTTGTTTCGCTTCCACCCTCTCCTGCTTTGCTGAGTGAGGGGCGCATGCGTGCTCCTTTAGTCTTCTCATTGCCCCTTTGAGGTGGTAGATCGCCGCCTCTTCGCCTAGAGTGATTGGGGTGACCTACCTGCGGACGTCGCGCGACGGTGCGTCAAGTATGGCCTCTACTTTGTCGGTCCGCCTCAGCCGCCCTCTTCCGCCGTGTGTGTTCTTCCATTTTGTCGAATAGCTTTGTCACCGAATTTATCAACCACGGGCCATCCTTTCCGCTAAGGGGGCCTGCTAAGAGCTGCATCGAGCCCCGTTAATGATCGTCTTGTCGTTGATGCCCTTCAGCTGGCACTTGACCTCCACAAACCGCTTTAGGAAGTTTCACAATGATTTGACAGGGCTTGTTTTATTGCAATCAAGTGTCCTTCATCCTTTGGCTTGATGTAGTTGCCCTGGAAGTTATTCAGAGCAGGTTCTCGAGCTACTCCTAGGCGATATCAATTTGGCGGTACTGTGAAGAACCAAGTCAACACTACTCTTGTTAGTGCGAGGGCTATGCCTTTCGCGCCTTCGCCGTGTCGTCCCCTCCTGCTGCTTCGACGGTGGTCTTGTAGACACCGAGGAACTCCGAGGGCCTGCGTGTCCCCCGTAGCTTTTTAAGGTGGACATCTTAAAGCCCTTGGGCCACCTAGCTAGTTGGAGACCCATGCTGAGGATCCCCTGATCATTCTTTTGCGCTCAAGCTGGAGACTTGGCACCGCTCATAGGTTGCCTCTTCGAGGGTCGATGGTGGCTTCGGGCGTGTTGCCAGAGGCGAGCGATCCCCACCGACAGTGTGGCTGTAGTGGTATGACACAAAGCTTCTACCTTACCTTGGAGTCTTGTCAGTTCATGTCTTAGGGTGTCGCGGCAGTTATGCTCGGGATGCTCGCTGGCCTCCTCGAGGCAACCCTTGTGTGGCGGCCCGCGTGTCCTGCCCATGATGCCTGCCGGTGAGTGCGCCTAACGCCATTGCTTTTATGCCATGGCCATCTGCCGCCTGCTGAGGGGCTCTGTTGCGTCGGGGCCGAGGTACACCGCTTCGCTATTGTTGCGGGTATTTCGGTGGCGGAGGCGACCCTCCTCTTGTTGCTACCATCGTCCTCAACATTCCCTATGGATGGCACCAACTGTCGTGCCTACAAGCCAAACAGTAGAAGGTAAGAAGGCCTCCTGGGTTTTTCCGCAAAGGCGGACGATCCCGTGGTCCTTAGTTTTAAAGGGGGTATCGAGTATTAGCAGAATTGCCACATAAGTGTATTGCTCAAAGAAAAAATATTATCCCATTTTCTTACAGGATCACATGGGTATTTATAGAGGTCTAAACACCTGGTACATGGATTTAGAGCAACTTATATTAGAGGGTGATTTATAGAAACACTACTCAACTTTACTAATCTTTATTTCCTCTAATTCTGTAATTAAAATTTAATAAAAGGGAAGGTTACCTGAAGATTATATAGGAAGCTTTATTTCTTTTTATGTAGAGATATTTCAAATGATCCATATGTCTTCAATTTCCCCGAAATTAGCGCTCTGTTTCCCATTTTAGACAAGACACTAGATGGAAACAATGAGAACACCAGTCTGGTATTTGAAAAGATTTCCCTTCTGTTAATCCAATTTTATTTTTGTATTGTAAGATAGAATATTTTAATTAATTCTATATTTGCCTAATTATCCGATGGAGATATCATAGTGCAAACCATTTCCGCTAGAGCACCAAATCGACATGATTTTTTCAATATATATGATAAATCGATGATAATACGTGATTATGTGAAGCCCGAGGAAGCACTGAAGATGATCAACAACTAGGCGAAGAAGGCCTTGGGCAACCTCATTGACTCCATCATCTCCTGCGGCAACATCACCGCCGAGACCGGCCTCATGCTCGCCAACGCGGTCTACTTCAAGGCGCGTGGCTCGCCGCTCAACTCGTGCTTCACGTCATGGGCATGTTCAACCGGCCGATGGCGGCCGCGTTAAGGTGGAGTTCATGTGGAAGCTCGAGTCCCAAGATGTGTTGTGCATGGACGGTTCAAGATCCTCAAGCTCCCCTACAATCAAGGGCACGTTAGGGGCGGGAGCATGACAGCCTCTCCTCAAGCGTCGCCACGGCCAAGACGCCGCTCATTAAGACGCCCGCCAGACGCCGACGACACGTAGTACTCCATGTTCGTCTTCCTCCAGACAAGCGGCGACATAACCAACATGGTGGACATTATCACCATGTTTCTGTGGTACCAGACAACGCCTTGTCCAAGCCGGAAGGTCGAGCACGGGTTTAGGATTTTTGGCATCGAATCTGGTTCCCCGTGATGTGATCTTCGGTTTGTGATAAAGATCGCATGTTGTCATAGTTTCACTATATTTTCACTGAATTAAGCAAGCCAGTAGCTCAATTCAGTGTTTACTTTGCTGACGTCGGTGATCGCGTTAACATTTTAGATACTTATCTAGTTGGAATTTTGGGGATTTCCTGGTTTGTTAACCAAATTTTATGGAGGAAATAAATCTGAGTTGGCAAGGCTGGTTTGTTGTATCACAAAGGTGATTAATGATGAGCATGTGCGATTATCTGTAGGTGCCTTTATGAACTGTTTCGCTGAGCGCACAAGCTGAACCTGTTCATTCCAAAGGTTCTCATAGCATACGGTTGCTGAATCAAGGTGAGCTCTCATGTACTCATGCCATCTCTATTTTTGTAGTGCCAATCCAGTCAGTTTATTATGAGATTCATTGGAGCATCTCAAGGTAGATGCATTTCTTGCCGTTCTCATATTCTGAACTTGTAATGGTAGATGCTAGGGACAGTTGAACTATTCTGCAAATTAGTGGTTGGTGACTATTGACTAATATTTGGCATTACAAAACCAATGCAATGTTTCAGAAAAATTCAGAATAAGATGCTAGGGACAGTTGAACTACCGTGCTGAGGGTTAAGAACTAATGCTTATTTTAGAAGATGCGATGCCTTTTTGGATAAGATCAATGGACAGTGTCAGCCTTTGTGGAATTTGTCTGGTTTCTTTGTATTCTAGTGGCCCAACCTTTTTCCCCTGTTCCTGAGAAACATCAAACGCCCAGGTGCTAACCAGATCGAGCATTTTTATTTGTGAGCTTTAATAAATGGACAATAGTGGCAGTATAGAGTGGCACTAATAAAGTGTAACTAATCTGGAATGAACAATAGTGGCAGTATAGAGTGGAACTGTGCAACCAGGGTTGAGGTTTCAATATGTTGGTGTGAAGGTGGTTTCTGTGGAGAATATCTAACAGGTGAAATCTCATAACTTTTCAGCAAATATCTAACGAAGACCAAGTCATTAGTCCAATACAAATACTCATTGGATAATCTGTAGTTTTGTGGTTTACAAATACTCATTTTGCCTGTATCATTGAGACTTGAGAATGTTTACATTTTGCTTTGTCCTTTGCAGGACAAGCCTCAGCCACCACCTGATGAGTACTAGAGAATAGGAATGTGTTTTGCTATGTGATAGTGGATATTGCACCTTTGTGACTAGAGATATAGAGTACGTAATGTGTTTTGCTATGTGACGCTTAATATCGTGATCTTTTGTGGTTATTGCTTAGTTATTCATCACTTAATTGGTACAATGGTGTTTGTGTTTTGATTGGATTACTAGAATTTATGCACATATTAAGGAAATTCATGGTCTTATATGTTATGTACTTGCCTCTCGCCTCTCCTACCCTTCGAATGCTGAAAAGTTATGCTCTTTCAACCCTGTCGCCTCTTTTATGTTGTCATGTACTTGCACATATTGATTACATGATATGCAGTGATAAGTTAAGCTCTTTCAACCCCTTTTGGCCCGTTTGTGTCAGCCCTGGTTTGTCCTTGGTTTTCTTGATGCAAGCATGCTTCGGTTTTATGGTTACCATGCAAGAATCACCGGGGAAAAGCTAGCTTTTACACAAAGTGGAAGCTAGTGCTACCAATCACAGTCATGCTCAACACATTTAGAGCTTTTAGTATTAGACATGATATGGTAGTTTTGCTTTAATTTGAGTGAAAGGTTGATGCAAAAAAAAGCAAAATATATGTAATAATGTGAAAAATAAAATATAACTAATGATTAGTTAGTTTATCACTTAATATTTTTACAAATATAATCCAAAAGATCAATATTTAAGTTAAATCAAGATACAAACAAGCCTTCGTAATCCTCAAGGTCATTTCACTATTTAAACACTACCATAAATTGCATACCGCTAATCCATGTACCCACTTTACTAAACAAATTTCTTAAGAAAGTTTACATACCGCCAACATAACTTTTACAAGACAACAGTTCAAAATCAAATTTTATACCACAAATTTCCAAACAGGGCCACAGCCACAGTCCCTCATTGCTGCGATGGTGCGGCACTGGTTGGTGGCGTGAGACCCCCTCGATGTGCAACTTGCACCGCTAACTGGCTAAGTCAAGTGCTCGTCCTAGTCCTCAGCCTTTGTTTCGCTCCACCCCCTCTCCCTGCTGCTAGTGGGGCGACAGGCCGTGCTCCCTTTAGTCTTCTCATTGCCCCCTTTGAGGTGGTAGATGCGCCGCCTCTTCGTCTAGAGTGATTGGGGTGACCTACCCTGTGACGTCGCGACGGTGCGTCGAAGTATGGCCTCTACTTTGTCGGTCCGCCTCAGGCCGCCCTCTTCCGCTCGGGTGTGTTCTTCCATTTTGTCGAATAGCTTTGTCACCGAATTTATCAGCTTCTGGGCCATCCTTTCCGCTAAGGGGCCTGCTAGGAGCCTGCATCGAGCCCCGTTAATGATCGTGCTGTCGTTGATGCCCTTCAGCTGGCACTTGACCTCCACAAACCGCTTTAGGAAGTTTCACAATGATTTGACAGGGCTTGTTTTATTGCAATCAAGTGTCCTTCATCCTTTGGCTTGATGTAGTTGCCCTGGAAGTTATTCCAGAGCAGGTTCCTGAGCTACTCCTAGGCGTATATCAATTTGGCGGGTACTGTGAAGAACCAAGTCAACACTACTCTTGTTAGTGCGAGGGCTATGCCTTTCGCCTTCGTCGTGTCGTCCCCTCCTGCTGCTTCGACGGTGGTCTTGTAGACACTGAGGAACTCCGAGGGCTGCGTGTCCCCTTCGTAGCTTTTTACGGTGGACATCTTAAAGCCCTTGGGCCACCTAACTAGTTGGAGACCCATGCTGAGGGGGGATCCCCCCTGATCATTCTTTTGCGCTCAACTGGAGACTTGGCACCGCTCATAGGTTGCCTCTTCGAGGGTTCGATGGTGCCTTCCGGGCGTGTTGCCAGAGGCGAGCGATCCCCAGCCGACAGTGTGGCCGTAGTGGTATGACACAAAGCTTCTACCTTACCTTGGAGTCTTGTCAGTTCATGTCTTAGGGTGTCGCGGCAGTTACGCTCGGGGGATGCTCCTGCTGGCCTCCTCGAGGCAACCCTTGTGTGGCGGCCCGCCGCGTGTCCTTGCCCATGATGCCTGCTTCGGTGGAGTGCGCTTCCAACGCCATTGCTTTTGCGGCCATGGCCGCTACTGCTGCTGCTGAGGGGGCTCTATTGCGTCGGGCCCGAGGTACACCGCCGCTCGCTATTGTTGCGGGTATTTCGGTGGCGGAGGGGGCGACCCTCCTCTTGTTGCTACCATCGTCCTCAACATTCCCTATGGATGGCACCAACTGTCGTGCCTACAGGCCAAACAGTAGAAGGTAAGAAGGCCTCCAGGTTTTCCCGCAAAGGGCGGACGATCCCGTGGTCCTTAGTTTTAAAGGGGGAATCGAGTATTAGCAGAATTGCCACATAAGTGTATTGCTCAAAGAAAAAATATTATCCCATTTTCTTACAGGATCACATGGGTATTTAGAAACATTTGTTTCAGCTTTGATTCTCTAAAGGCGATTCTCGGATTGATTGCAGAAAGTCGATTCTCCAAAAGCTGGAATCGAATATACATAAATGATTGTGGATTCTGTGTATATGGGTGGGGTTTTGGATTGTGAGAATCAGATTCTTTAATCAGCTTTTGTGCCTCTGATTCTTTTGGCCAGAATCCGTAATCGTGTTTCAAAACAAAAGGGTACTTATATGGGTCTAAACACCTGGTACATGGATTTAGAGCAACTTATATTAGAGGGTGATTTATAGAAACACTACTCAACTTTACTAATCTTTATTTCCTCTAATTCTGTAATTAAAATTTAATAAAAGGGAAGGTTACCTGAAGATTATATAGGAAACTTTATTTCTTTTTATGTAGAGATATTTCAAATGATCCATATGTCTTCAATTTCCCCCGAAATTAGCGCTCTGTTTCCCATTTTAGACAGTACACTAGATGGAAACAATGAGAACACCAGGCTGGTATTTGAAAAGATTTCCCTTCTGTTAATCCAATTTTATTTTTGTATTGTAAGATAGAATATTTTAATTAATTCTATATTTGCCTAATTATCCGATGGAGATATCATAGTGCAAACCATTTCCGCTAGAGCACCAAATCGACATGATTTTTTCAATATATATGATAAATCGATGATAATACGTGATTATGTGAAGCCCGAGGAAGCATTGAAGATGATCAACAACTAGGCGAAGAAGGCCTTGGGCAACCTCATTGACTCCATCATCTCCCGCGGCAACATCACCGCCGAGACCGGCCTCATGCTCGCCAACGCGGTCTACTTCAAGGGCGCGTGGCTCAAGCCGTTCAACTCGTGCTTCACGTCGCCGGGCATGTTCAACCGGCTCGATGGCAGCCGCGTTAGGTGGAGTTCATGTGGAAGCTCGAGTCCCAGTATGTGTTGTGCATGGACGGGTTCAAGATCCTCATGCTCCCCTACAATCAAGGGCACGTTGGGGCAGGAGCATGACAGTCTCCCCTCAAGCGTCGCCACAGCCAAGACGCCGCTGCTAAGACGTCCGCCAGACGCCGACGACACGTAGTACTCCATGTTCGTCTTCCTCCAGGACAAGCGCGGCGACATAACCAACATGGTGGACATTATCACCGCGGTTACAGGGTACCTGTACAACGTCTTGTCCAAGCCGAAGGCCGAGCACGTCAACCTCCAGCTGCCCAAGTTCAAGATAAACTTTGACTGGGACCTTGAGGGCGGCTCTGTCGGCTGGGGCTCTCGCTGCCTTTCTCGCCGGAGGTGGCCGACCTGCAGGGCATGTGCGAGAACGACAACGGACTGGAGGCCAATGTTCCTGAACAAGGTTGCCCACAGAGCGGTCGTCAATGTGAACGAGGCAGGACCGAGACGGCCGCGGTCATTGGGGTCTTGCGTGGTGGCGCCGGGCCGCCGTCGGACGTGGTCGAGGTCGTCGCGACCATCCGTTCACTTTCTTCATCATGGAGGAGCGGTCGGGGGTGATCGTGTTCGCGGGGCACGTCCTCGATCCTTCTATGTGATCAGCATCAAGATTCAAGAAACTCCAAGCATACATTTACTTTGAAAGTGACAAACTGCTTTGCTGCTGGGGATGGTCCCCAACTGCCACCTATCCACCCTTTCTTCCTTAGCTTCTGATCATTGCCCGATCTTCTTGCAGGGGATGGTCCCCCAACCCGTTTTCAAGGGTTTCAGGTTTGAGAACTTCTGGACCCACATGCCAGAGTTCTCCCAAGTGGTGCAGGAAATATGGGATCGACCGGTGGCATCTCAAGACGCTCTCCTAAGGCTACATATCAAACAAAGAAGAACAGCAAGTGGCCTCAGGAGGTGGAGTAGACAAAGGCTAGGAGACCTTCGCCTGCAGTCGGCAATCGCCGCGGAACTCATCTTCCGCATTGACAAGGCCGAAGAAACAAGGTCTCTCTCGTCGGCGGAAAAACATGCACACTAGGTTGTTGGGCCTCGCCATGTTAATGTATCGCGCCTTCACCGTGGCAATCGATACTCTTTTCATCAGGACGAGATCACGAACACCGTGTTCTTCCACATCGAGTCAATACTTCATCGATGACATACAATACCTACCAACAGAGGATGGAATTGTCAACACTCATCAGGAAAAGGAGCACGAGCTTCATCACTTCTTCTTGAACCAGTTAGGGACAAAGGTCCCAAGGTTGGCCACCCTCAACTGGGAAGCCTTGCAGATTGAGGCTACAGATCTGCGTGTGCTAGAGGAACCTTTCCTTCTGGAAGAGGTCAAACAAGTCATCTTCGCTCCCAGCTCAACAAGGCAGGGATCTGGACAGGTTCACAGGGGCATTTTACAAAGCATGTTGATCTACCATTCACCTCGACACAATCTGCAGGGCCGTTCTTTTCACCTCTTGAACACGGCAAACATAGTTCTCCTACCCAAGAAGCGAGAGGCGACAGCGATATCGGAGCGTTGCAAAAATCTTCGCCAAGTTGTTGGCCAACAGGCTTGCTAAGGTTCTTCACCGCATTGTATCGCCCAACCAATCAGCATTGATAAAGCGTAGGTCGATACAAGACAATTTCTTATATGTGCGCAATCTCACAAGGACTTTGCATAGAAGAAGAGTTTCGTCTCTTCTTTTGAAGCTCGACATATCCAGTGGCTTTGACTCGCTTAGTTGAGAGTACCCCCGAGCTCCTCCGTAAATGGGGTTTGCACCGATGGAGAGATTGATCTCTTTACGCTATGCCCGCCTCCTCCGGGGTCTTGCTCAATGGATCCCGGTGGTCGATCACGTGACGCATAGAAGAGGGCTCGGCGTGGAGAGACCTCATGCATCCCATCTTGTTTATTCTTCGCCATTGATCCGCCGCAAGCCCGTTGCCAAGCGATCATGATGGTGTGCTTTCCGGCCATCTCCGCAATGCCTTACACTCTTCGAACATCTCTATATGCGGATGATGTGGTTATCTTCACCACGCCGACCTTGCAGGATCTTCGAACCATCAGCATAGTTCTCCAAGTGTTTAGGAGAGCTTTAGGCCTGCACACAAATATAGACAAGTCCCAGATATACCCCATCAGGTGTGAGGGTTTGGATTTACAGGCCGTGCAAAACGGCTTCCCAGCGCCGTTGCGGCAATTCCCGTGCAGATATTTAGGGCTACCCTTGCACCCCGCCAGAATCAGAAGAGTAGATGTCTAGCCTATCCTAGACAAGGCAAGCTCGAGACTAGCAGGGTGGAAAGGACATCTCCTTTCCAAGGCGGCGCGGCTCATATTAGCAGATTCGGTGCTCACAGCGCTAGCGACTTATCACATTACAGCGCTACCGATCTCCAAGTGGTTCATCAAAAAATTGGACAGGATTAGGAGGAGCTTTATATGGAGAGGGGTCACATCCTCGCCTCAAATTGCCACCTGTCTGATTAGCTAAAAAAAATTTGTAGGCCAAAGGGGCTGGGGGGCCTCTGTTTAAAGGATTTGGAGCGATTCGCTAGGGCCTTAAGACTCAGATGGCTATGGCATGAGTGGAAACATCTTAAAGGCCCCGGTAGGAATGCATACTCCCCTCAGAACGGTGGATAGAGCGCTATTCTCGCCATTATTGCGTTTTGCTAGGGGATGGCAAGACATACCAGATTCTGAGACACACCATGGCTTAATGGGGTCTCTTAAAGGACATTGCGCCACAAGATGTTTCCTCTGGCGCGAGGGACGCGTGATCGATCTTCGATGAGCTCCATATGAGCGCATGGACTAGACTTCTTCACGTGATCACACACATCACACGCTTATATCAGCTCTCTCCCTCTCTGCAAGCCACTCGATAGGTCAATTTAAGGCAAGACGCTACGGATACCATCCTTGGAAGTGGACAACAAATGCTAATACTCGCAAAATCGCCAGATTTGATCCAATTCCAGGGTCTGCATCTTAAAGCAATTACAAAGTTAATTTGGGAAGCCAGCGCAGTCGGCAGATGCAAATTCTTCGCATGGCTTTTCCTCCAAAACAGGATTCTCAGGGCAGACAGGCTAGCGGCCAGAGGGTGGCCAAATGTGGGGGGATGCCCCCTTTGTGGTTCTCATCCAGAATCGGCAGCTCATTTGCTGTTGTTTTGCCCTTTTGCAAAGCAGGTATGGAGGAAGGTTTTCACCCTTATACATCTACCCCCGCAACTTCCGCAGTTGCACATGTGGCCGGCGCAGTGGTGGACATCCATATCACAGCAGGTTTCTAAGCACTCACGCAAAAAGACGAATGGCATCCTAATTTATTCCTTCTGGAATATTTGGAAAGAGAGAAATGCAAGAATTTTCTCAAACGAGTACAGTTCGCTGCAAGCCATTTTCTATCGCATAACACAAGACGTCACTGATTGGAGGGTGGCAACTCGGCAATCTCAGCAGGAACCTGACCATGACCTTTCCTAGCAGGACTACTTCGCCGAGATCATGATAGGCGCCGCCCGTGAGATATCCCCATTGCAGCGCGGCTTCAACGACATCTTTTTGTTTTAGGATATAACGCTTCAACCCGCTGCTATCCTTGTTTCCGTTGTTCAAACTCTCTCTGTCCGGAGATTCTATTGTGTAAATATTAACCTGTTGTTCTTTGTTTTAACCTTCTTAATTACAAGGTAGAGCTCTCGCCGCTCTTTAAAAAAAAAAAAAAACTGCTTTGCTTCTTCAATCGTATTAGACGTTCTATTAGCTATCTCGTAACTTTTTAGCTGCGTGCTGTTTTATTCGCGATAATTTTGGTACTACCTGCAGAAATTCCATTATCGAATGGCAGGACATGTTGTCTCGGTATTCTTTTGAATAATCTGGCCATCCTTACCTGTTCCGAAGCTTCAATACTTCTGCAGGAATACACTCACGTTTCTGTTTCTTCCAGGTTATTTGCCAAACAGCCATGGACGTTCAATGGACTAGCAATCTAGCAGTCATTTCCAAATGGCCTTCTAGATCTAGTGTGCAAATAAAGATGCTCACCAAAAGATAGAATGGGAACTGTCATGATAAATTAGAATACACACGATACACCAAATTCTTGGTGAAAAACATCAACAGCTCAAAACCATTCCCAGTGAATTACATCAATGCAGCAGTTAGGCAAGGGATCACCATATAAAGCACATTGCCATCATAAAAATGACAGCAAAATGAAGTTAAACCACGCTCAATGGTCACTTCAACACAGCAATACAACAGAGGATCACTATATAAGCACATCACAAACATAATCAAGTTTTTTTTCCTGTCATACAGAGATAAAATGACTGCAAACTAGTTAAGCCCAGTAACCGCTCTACTGTGGTAGAATCATACAACTTGAACAGTAAGGCATAAAGGTTGTACCCTACAGAAATCAAGTTGGGACAAGGCCAACAGAATCCTCATAATTGTCTATCCTAAATAACACAATAATTACTGCTAGAACGATCATGATCATGCTCAAAAGAAAACTGAATATTGCCTTATAATTCCTAGTCTTTCCTCTGCTACTTGTCACACAAACATCTTGCTTTTGGAATTCAATATCAGAGGTTGTTTTACAGGATGTATTCTCAACCTCAGTAGTGGAGGATCCTGATTTTTCTTCATTGGAAAACAATTCAGTCCTATCATTGTCGCTCTGCATATCAACAGTTCCATTCTCAACCTTCCCCTCTTCAGCATTGCTGTCAGAATGCTGACATTGCATCTCTTCATATGATTCCACTTGTTCCTTATGTTCTCCATCCGGTGAAGATGAGCTGTTCTTCCTGGCAATGGATTGTTCCTCATGGCGAGCAGGGTCGAAGTCATACGAGCTCTGAAGCAAGCGGAGAAGCTTCCTTGGTGTTGTGTATACCTTCACATCGTCGATGCTGATTGGCCTTTCAGAAGCCTAGGATTACAATGAAGTGTCAGAGTTAGTTAACAATGAAATAGCAAAGTCAGTTACCAACTAAACCAAGGTACACAATATGTAGCAACCAATGAGAAACAAAAACAGTTTAGACATGCAATTATGTATACCTGGGGACTGGGGATCTTATCTCTTGTACCATTAGGGCTAGCTGACACAAATCCTTTGAATGAGTCGGTGCACTCAAAATTGGCCTCAGTTATTTCGCTGTCACAGACCTCGCCCAAGTCATCTTCAAGGTAGTTGCTGTTTGAGCAAAATCTAATGAACAAGCCATCCTTCAGAGCAACATCCACACCATCATCGCTCCATAATCTCCTGTTTGTGCGCCGGTTCTGATCAAAGTTGCAAGAGGACTGCCCAATTGAGACTGGCGACTCGGTGAGCGTACTGTCACACATGATGGATGAATCCACAACATCAGGGGATTGATACTGAACTGGAGAAGCAGCCATGCTGGAGCTCGCAGGGCTGCCCTCTGCACTCCAGAGGCTCCTGCAGAGGCTCTTTCTCTTCTCCTGTGGAAGTTAGACAGAACCATCGGGCTGTGCTGACATCATGCCTTGACCCCTTCTGCGCAGCAATGCTCTTGGCAGTCTGTGATGCCTCAAATGCAGCGCCTCGGACGAATGGCGCGAGGTCATTCTGGCATTGCTCCATGACATCAACCACCTTGCTAAGCTCTGAGGATATGCTCCTAGGATCAACAAACTTCATGAAGAAATTGATCATATGGATCGCTGAGAGCCGCTTCTGGGAGCTGCTCTCTGCAATGTCACCATCAAGAATCTGCAGGCCAGACCGCACAAGGGACCTCGCATAAGCCTCGGCAACCAGGCCATTGTGCTTCACCAGCGCCATTGCCAGGCCCATGTGAGCATTAGACTGCGTTGTCTTATCATGCATCGCCCCAGCAACCTTCAAGCAGACCTCATTAACGGTCTCACTTGACGCGAACCTCCAATTGTTCGACTCAACAAGTGCCTTCAGGCAGAGCGCCGCGCCAGATGCAGCACCATCCTGATTACCCATCAGCGCACTGCAAAGGGGCTTGCAGAGAGAAGAAATGATGCTGGCCTTCTCCTCGTCGGGTGTCGAGGGATCAATGCCGTACCGAGCAATGGCCGGCACCACCTTGGAGCAAGCCTGGTGCAGGGGGAAGGACCCGCCGCTTGACGACAGCGTGCACATGATGGTGGACATGATGTTGCCAATCTGTGGCACGATGTTCCGGCCATGGACCCTGGCGAGGACCTCGTACAGAGAGATGGTGAACTCCCCAGAGGGCAACCCGGGGGCCTTGTTGTCCGAGACCTCAGCTAGGAAGTGGGGGATGGACTTGGAGTCCAGGTGCTTGGCGTAGGACTTGAGCGCCTTCATGGCGGAGCGGCGGCTGTCGGCGTCCTTGTCGAGGTTCTCCAGCTCCTGCCGGAGCAGCGGGCTAAGGCTCCGGCCCATTGGTCTTCAAGCAAGAAAAGGCAGCTTCTTTGTCTCCTCTAGATCAATGCGCTGCAGGGAGCAGGAACCTCGATTACACTAGCACGCACAAGAACTCTAATCGGGCTCGCTCCTGTGTTCATCCGCAAGATTCAAGAAACAGGATAAGACAAAAGAGGAATCGGAGGAAAACAAGATTAGCCAAGAAGCGGTATGCTCCTGCATTAAACTGACCTGAAATCAGTAACTCAGAATGCCTCACAATCTCGACCCAATCACTCTCCTCTCCCTCTCTCGCCTGCTTCTTAAAGATTTGAACTTGGAGCTCGTCGCAGAAAAAATGGCAAGAGAAGACGAAGGTATCAGCAGCAGCTCAGATCCGCGGCCGCGGCGACGGAGGTCAAAATGGGGAAGGTTTTCACACTCGTGTTCGTCCAAAATGGGGAAGGTCAAAACGGAGATCCGCCACCTACTTTTCACACTCGTGTTCGTCCAACCCCCAGAGGGAGACGGGGAGGCACACTGCGCGGGCCCCACCTTTCAGTGACGGGTTTGGGCTGGTACGTTGGTGCGTGGCGAACGTGCGTTTCGAACTGGGAGGGGAGGGAGTCGGGGACAGCGCGGGCAGAGGAGCGGCCGCGGGGTTTGAAATTTCGGGCTCCGAAAGTACCGTCCTACCCCTGCTGTGCTCGCCGTGGGTTCGGCTGGGCTTTGAGACGGGTTGGACGGCCCGTAAATCTGTGGACTGGGCTCGCGCGTCCCAAAGCCCAAAATCGATCACGACAAAGTAGGATTTTTTTTTTATTTAATATTTTTTTAATCGTTTTTTCAAAACTAGTCGCCATGCGAAAAATAGCGGAAATACCCTCCGTCGCCTACAGGCGATCGCTTCTCGGGTGACGGGAGGTCATTCAGCAAAACTCCAAACCCTAACTGACGTAAAAAAAAAAGGAAAATGTCTGAGTTGCACTGGCGATGTGACTATAGTTTTATTTTTTGGCGATTTTTTTGCAAATTGTTTGTACAATAATTGTTACATTGAATCGGGAAAAATTAGGAAAAAACTTGTTGTCATGTAATGAACCAGGAAAAATTATTTTAGTCCGTTAGTGATCGCACTTAGTTTTTGATAGCCTCGTAGGGTCCGTCGAATATGGTAGAAAAAATAGGGAAAAAGACACGTGACCTCATAGCGTGGGATACCACTTTAGTCATGGCGAGGACAGTAGGACGTTCTAAATCGGAAAAAGGCACTTCAGAACCGAAACCACGAAATCGTGGCCACTTAGGGTTTTCGTAGCCCAGGAGACGGTACACGGTCCAAAAAAGCGGAAAAATCAAGGCGACCTCAGCGGGCTACCACTTACGTCGGGCGAGATGGCGGAGCGTTGCCCGCTTTTGTTGCGAAAATCATAAAAGGCCCTCTGACCCGAAACCACGAATCGTGGCCACTTAGCGGTTTCGTAGCCCATGAGTCATGGGACATGGTCAAAAAATCAGGGAAAAATCGAGGCGCCTCGCAATGTGGGCTACCACTTACGTATGGGCGAGATAGCGACGTTGCCTCGGCATTTTGTTGCGAAAATCGAAAAATGCACTCATGACCACGAAACCACGGAAATCGTGGCCACTTAGGGGTTTTCGTAGCCCAGCGGTGGGACATGGTCAAAAATCTGAAAAAATCAAGGGCGCCTCCAATGCGGGCTAGCACTTACGTATGGGCGAGATGGTAGGACGTTGCCCGACATTTTGTTGCGAAAATCGGAAAAGGCACTTCATGACCACGAAACCATGAAAACTTTTACGAGGTCGGAAAATTTTGAAACTTTTATGGAGGTTCTGATAAATCGGTGATATTACCATAAAAATTTCAAATGATTTTAATATATGAGGAATTTTTAAAATTCAAACAATACATATATAAGGGCACATACAAAGTTCGGATGATAAAATAAGCAATGGATTATATTATATTATATTACATGGCATTACAACGATTGCAGGTTAATACGAAAGCTTAGTCGTCATGGTGGAACAAATGATCGTTCGCTATCCTGGATGCAACGAATGATGTAAGATATTTTACGCATATTATCGACCGTGTAAATATTGCGACCGTCCTCGGACACCGCTCAATCCCTACTATGAAAGAACTCCATGGGGTTCGCAGTTCTCCCATATGCGCCCATTGGGTGGCCTATCTTGCGTCGTCTCGGTGTATAAGACTTAAATTTTGGTTGTTGTTTATGTGGATTTACGCCTCCCATATGGGCATGTCATCCGATTCGGCGTCCCCTATGTTAATACCACGGGTTCCCGGTGGTCGCAACGTCGAGGATTTGTTGCGTGGTGCGGACCTCGGCATTGCTTCCTTGTCCCTTCTTCTTCGAGAGGAGGAACCCTCGGGCACCTCTGCTGTGTTGGCCGTTGGCGGAGACATGCGGAGACGCCTGCTCTGTTTCGGGTCGCACTCCACTATATGGTGCAGGAGGTGTGTGTTGGGCTTATGCTTGGACAATCGAGGCGTGCCCGATCAATCATGATGCCGCTTTGGTGGTTGCATAACCAGTAGGCGTACTTCGGTCCGGCTTTAGCGGTAGTGGCACCACGGAGAGGTTGCTCCCCGTTATCCCATGCAGTTGCTCGAGATGTGGTGGACATCCATATCACAAATGAGTTTCTAAGCACTCACGCAAAAGACGAATGGCATCCTAATTTATTCTTCGGAATATTTGGAAAGAGAGAAATGCAAGAATTTTCTCAAGCGAAAGTGATTCGGCCGCAAGCCATTTTCTATCGCATAACACAAGACGTCACTGATTGGAGGGTGGCAACTCGGCAATCTCAGCAGGAACCTGACCATGACCTTTCCTAGCAGGGACTACTTCGGCTCGAGATCATGATAGGCGCTGGCCCGTGAGATATCCCCATTGCACGGGCAGTTCAACGACGGCTCTTTTGTTTTAGGATATAACGCTTCTCAACCCGCTGCTATCCTTGTTTCCGTTGTTCAAACTCTCTGTTGTCCGGAGATTCTATTGTGTAAATATTAACTGTTGTTCTTTGTTTTAACCTTCTTAATTGCAAGGTAGAGCTCCTGCCGCTCTTTTAAAAAAAAAAACTGCTTTGCTTCTTCAATCGTATTAGACGTTCTATTAGCTATCTCGTAACTTTTTAGCTGCGTGCTGTTTTATTCGCGATAATTTTGGTACTACCTGCAGAAATTCCATTATCGAATGGCAGGACATGTTGTCTCGGTATTCTTTTGAATAATCTGGCCATCCTTACCTGTTCCGAAGCTTCAATACTTCTGCAGGAATACACTCACGTTTCTGTTTCTTCCAGGTTATTTGCCAAACAGCCATGGACGTTCAATGGACTAGCAATCTAGCAGTCATTTCCAAATGGCCTTCTAGATCTAGTGTGCAAATAAAGATGCTCACCAAAAGATAGAATGGGAACTGTCATGATAAATTAGAATACACGATACACCAAATTCTTGGTGAAAAACATCAACAGCTCAAAACCATTCCCAGTGAATTACATCAATGCAGCAGTTAGGCAAGGGATCACCATATAAAGCACATTGCCATCATAAAAATGACAGCAAAATGAAGTTAAACCACGCTCAATGGTCACTTCAACACAGCAATACAACAGAGGATCACTATATAAGCACATCACAAACATAATCAAGTTTTTTTCCTGTCATACAGAGATAAAATGACTGCAAACTAGTTAAGCCCAGTAACCGCTCTACTGTGGTAGAATCATACAACTTGAACAGTAAGGCATAAAGGTTGTACCCTACAGAAATCAAGTTGGGACAAGGCCAACAGAATCCTCATAATTGTCTATCCTAAATAACACAATAATTACTGCTAGAACGATCATGCTCACGCTCAAAAGAAAACTGAATATTGCCTTATAATTCCTAGTCTTTCCTCTGCTACTTGTCACACAAACATCTTGCTTTTGGAATTCAACATCAGAGGTTGTTTTACAGGATGTATTCTCAACCTCAGTAGTGGAGGATCCTGATTTTTCTTCATTGGAAAACAATTCAGTCCTATCATTGTCGCTCTGCATATCAACAGTTCCATTCTCAACCTTCCCTCTTCAGCATTGCTGTCAGAATGCTGACATTGCATCTCTTCATATGATTCCACTTGTTCCTTATGTTCTCCATCCGGTGAAGATGAGCTGTTCTTCCTGGCAATGGATTGTTCCTCATGGCGAGCAGGGTCGAAGTCATACGAGCTCTGAAGCAAGCGGAGAAGCTTCCTTGGTGTTGTGTATACCTTCACATCGTCGATGCTGATTGGCCTTTCAGAAGCCTAGGATTACAATGAAGTGTCAGAGTTAGTTAACAATGAAATAGCAAAGTCAGTTACCAACTAAACCAAGGTACACAATATGTAGCAACCAATGAGAAACAAAAACAGTTTAGACATGCAATTCTGTATACCTGGGGACTGGGGATCTTATCTCTTGTACCATTAGGGCTAGCTGACACAAATCCTTTGAATGAGTCGGTGCACTCAAAATTGGCCTCAGTTATTTCGCTGTCACAGACCTCGCCCAAGTCATCTTCAAGGTAGTTGCCGTTTGAGCAAAATCTAATGAACAAGCCATCCTTCAGAGCAACATCCACACCATCATCGCTCCATAATCTCCTGTTTGTGCGCCGGTTCTGATCAAAGTTGCAAGAGGACTGCCCAATTGAGACTGGCGACTCGGTGAGCGTACTGTCACACATGATGGATGAATCCACAACATCAGGGGATTGATACTGAACTGGAGAAGCAGCCATGCTGGAGCTCGCAGGGCTGCCCTCTGCACTCCAGAGGCTCCTGCAGAGGCTCTTCTCTCTTCTCCTGTGGAAGTTAGACAGAACCATCGGGCTCGTGCTGACATCATGCCTTGACCCCTTCTGCGCAGCAATGCTCTTGGCAGTCTGTGATGCCTCAAATGCAGCGCCTCGGACGAATGGCGCGAGGTCATTCTGGCATTGCTCCATGACATCAACCACCTTGCTAAGCTCTGAGGATATGCTCCTAGGATCAACAAACTTCATGAAGAAATTGATCATATGGATCGCTGAGAGCCGCTTCTGGGAGCTGCTCTCTGCAATGTCACCATCAAGAATCTGCAGGCCAGACCGCACAAGGGACCTCGCGTAAGCCTCGGCAACCAGGCCATTGTGCTTCACCAGCGCCATTGCCAGGCCCATGTGGGCATTAGACTGCGTTGTCTTATCATGCATCGCCCCAGCAACCTTCAAGCAGACCTCATTAACGGTCTCACTTGACGCGAACCTCCAATTGTTCGACTCAACAAGTGCCTTCAGGCAGAGCGCCGCGCCAGATGCAGCACCATCCTGATTACCCATCAGCGCACTGCAAAGAGGCTTGCAGAGAGAAGAAATGATGCTGGCCTTCTCCTCGTCGGGTGTCGAGGGATCAATGCCGTACCGAGCAATGGCCGGCACCACCTTGGAGCAAGCCTGGTGCAGGGGGAAGGACCCGCCGCTTGACGACAGCGTGCACATGATGGTGGACATGATGTTGCCAATCTGTGGCACGATGTTCCGACCATGGACCCTGGCGAGGACCTCGTACAGAGAGATGGTGAACTCCCCAGAGGGCAACCCGGGGGCCTTGTTGTCCGAGACCTCAGCTAGGAAGTAGGGGATGGACTTGGAGTCCAGGTGCTTGGCGTAGGACTTGAGCGCCTTCATGGCGGAGCGGCGGCTGTCGGCGTCCTTGTCGAGGTTCTCCAGCTCCTGCCGGAGCAGCGGGCTAAGGCTCCGGCCCATTGGTCTTCTCACAAAGTAGTGCTCCGTAGAGTTGGACTTGAGCCTCCAGCACTACTTGGGAGTATCTATCATGAAGCTTGGAAGTAGATAAAGTTAATGCAGATCGTCGTTTTCCATTTTTTTTTTACACAGATGAATGCTACCCCTGCTCTACTTTGTTTGGATGTCTGTGTCAAAGTTCTAAACGAACTCTTCGGTTATTAAAAAGCATAATAACATCTCCATAAAAAATGTCCGTCCGTATTCTGTAGGGTTGACCTTAAAGGCGAAAAAAAAGTAGCTTAGCACAAACTATGAAGACCTGTTTAGATACAAAAGTATTATTTTGGAGTTTTTGGATAATACAATGGTATCTAAAATTTTGAGGTGTTTGGATACCATAAATATTGTGGTTTTATAAACCGTGGTATTGTGAATACCATGGTATTTTTGGAGTTTTAAAAACTTCACTCAAGACTAGGGGTGGGCATTATTTCACCTAAACCAAAAAAACAAACCGAATTAACCGAGAAATTTGGTTTTTTGGTGTTCGGTTTACGATTCGGTTTTTTCTGACACTATTCGGTTTGCGGTTTGGTTTTCTTCATTCGAAAACCGAAAGAACTGAATCATGCTTGCACAAAATTACCCATTCGGCTCGGGTGCTCGGCCATTCCCCATTCTCCATTCGGCTAGGACGCTCCTCTCCGTTGCCTCCCTCCCCAGCTCCCCGCCTCCTCTCTGCAGCCTCCCTCCTCGCGCCCCACTCTCTCCATCATCTCCGCCGCCTCCCTCCCGCGTCCCCTCTCACCATCTGCGGACGGATCGAGCCAAATATGGCGAAGAAGGCACTGGGATCGAGTGCTGTGGTGATGGAGATGATGGATCCTTCCCAGATCCGAGGTGGTGATGGATCATGGTGAGGGATCTACGGCCCGCTTATGAGTATGGATCTACGGCCCTCACCTTGGAGTGAAGTTCTTGTGGGAATCAGAAGTATGAATCTCAAATCCCACTTCTCTAACTCATATAAGCGGGAGGGTGAACAACATTGCTGTGGAGTAGGGGTGCAAACGGAGCAGATAGTTCCCAACCATTTGTCTGCTCGAATAAATTCGGATCTTATTTGGAGCATAATTTCGGATATCCATGATTTTTTTTCGATATGGATGCGAATTCGGATAGTTTTTATCGGATACAAATTCGGAATAAAAGTATCTGTCGGATTCGGATATATCCGTAAAGCTAATCAAAGCTATCCGGTAATTACCCGGACACTATCCCGTGCTCGTGGGAACTGGGAACTCCAAACCTTAAGTCCTAGACCCAATCCCATTCCCCTGGTCTGATCTGTGATCCCCTCCAGGCTCCAGTCCCGAACTCCCGATCTGGATCTAGGCTTGCGGCTGTGCAGTCCGTAGCCAACCAGCCACCCTCGTGTCGCCCGGTTAGCCGGTGGCCGCCATCGCCAAGTTCCCCCTGGCGCAACCTCCAGATCGGCCCCACCCTTACCGTGGTGTCGCGTCACGTGGCCACCCGCCAAGATCCGTCTGCAGTCCGGTCTGCGTCGCCCCGCCGGCTGGCGGTCGCCACCACCAAGATTCCCCCGACGCCAGCCTCCCTCGCATCACCTCGCCTCCTGCAGGACTCTAGTCGGTAGCATCCAAGTTTATTCTTCCTTTTCTTCCAAGTTTATTATGATGGCACACTGACTGTTTGCTCAAATATGAGCACATGAGGAATGAATTCCTTCCTAACTCCCTCATTGGGCTCACTTTGGAGGGCTGTTCTAGCATATATGCTCATATAACATTTGATGCTAAACACTTTCAATACTGCATGTTTTGGACTTATGGAACTAGTTACTTTAAATTTGAATGAGCTTTTTTCATTTGCATTCAGTCATTCCTATGCTTAGGACGCGTCGAGGCTTTTGGAAGCAAGCTGTTAAGGCTGCATTTTGGATATTGAATTGTCTTGTTTCTGGAACTTTTTGTAGAACACCAGAAAGATCCTGATCCCAAAATGCTTCTATAAGTTTTCTCAACAATACATTGTAAAATTTGTTTTTGTAACTTACTCTAGTTGTTTCTGCTGATTTATGGTGCTGATGTAATATAACCCTTATATGGTGTATTTATCATCGATGGCCAAGCAGTTGCTCTTATACTAACTAATCTAATTGCATTTTCAAGCCAAATCAGAATAAAACAGATGTGATTGTGGGGAAGGAGCCATGGTCCTGAAATGCTTGGAAGTGGATATTTATTATCCTCACCAACTTTTGAATTCATTGTTAAAGTAATATTCATATGTTCAGTGCTCTTTTAGATTCCATCATGATATTGTTGAATGTTTCGATGGAAACTTGAGATTTATGTACTTTTTCCGTAGTGACCATTTACTAGGCTTATTTATGGTCGTAGGAAAACATTTGAAAATGATTACATTATCGTGGTCTCGTGGATATTGCTGAATGCAAGCTGGTACATATTGCTTGTTGGACTCAGTTATGCAACATAGCTTTATATCAACTACCAAATGAATTTTAACTTGTTAGAATTGTGATGACTAGAGAATTGTGATAACCACACATTCCTTTGGTACTAATGCCATTTGTTGTTTTTGCTGTTAGGCTAATTGTTTTCTTTGACCTTATGTTAAGGGTTACTTAAGTGCTGACTTCTGAGTCATTGTCCCTCGCATTTTTTTCATAATACCAAGTCTGATGAAGCCATACTGGGCCATGATATATGACTACATTGAGTAGTGAATAGTTTAAACTATAATTGTATCATATAGTATGGTTGATTGATCCTAATATATGCGACATATATGGTTTTTGTTTTCATGCATTATCCGACTAAATATTTATGACCGAGACTAGTCGTATTTGGAATGATCTGTATTTGCTCCATATTCATGATCGAGGTAATTCGCATTTGTATTCGAATCTAGCACTGTCTGTATCCGACTATGTATCAGAGAAATAATTTGGAATAGGATACTGGATGAGCGAAATCCATCTGTATCCGCTTTGTTTGCACCCCTACTGTGGAGGCTCCGGACCGATGGCCGGACGAGGCTATCGTGTTCACACTCCCCACTTAGCTGGTGCTCAAGCCACGGGGGCCATCTCAGTCGGTTGTTGGATGAGCCTTAACTATGTCCGCCTCACCGTCCTCTCCATTCTTTGGTTTGTCTAGCTGATACTATTACACATATGCTCCGCCTCATCGTCCTCTCCATTCTTTGGTTTGTCTAGCTGATACTATTACACATATGCTCTGAAACCAATAGGCAGGTACTATTACATTTGTTCTAACTTTTGAAACTAATGTATAGAATAAAATAAGTTAAAATGGTGGCTGCATTATATTGTTTATTATGAGTACTTGCTTGCATAGTGTATTTGTATAACTCCTCACATTAATGTTGTGGCAAATGGTGAAATTCATTAATTAATGATGCCAGCCTTTTGTAATCTGCAAATATATACATAGGTGATATATCCAGTCATTAACTCATTGTAGTGATGATTATCCTGAAGATGTTCATCACTCTTCACCGATCAATCGCTGGGATATAGCTTATTTTATCTTGTGCCATATGTGCCAAAGACGTTTTTCGTAGTTCGCTAATGTCTAAAGATACAAGCCTATAACTAAACCTCTTGCTTTCAACTAAAATTGCTATCATCGCTACATTCTGAAATTCGGTTTACCAAAAATAATTTGGTTTAGTTTTTAGATTTGAACCAAAATTTTCTGTTGGTAGTTTCCAAAAACTCAAATATTTTTAAACTGAACAAACCGAATTAACCTAATGTCCACCCCTACTCAAGACCTCTTTTTTCAAAACAATGTTTTTCTATTATGGCATGACATGAGGCAGCCTTATCTAATCTCTGTGTGCACTAAAACCATGCACGATCAGGCCGTCTAAGCATGTGTGATCTTTTTCCTTGTATTGCTATGTACTTACCCATATTGTAGTTTCTTTTCTACTAAGCTAACGAAACTTGATACATTGAAGAAACATTGCCATGATTGTTGTTCGATCTTATAAACATGATTCTAGATTTCAAAATCAAAATTATTAATTTTATATTAGAATCTAGATACTCGGTTTTTATAATTTGTTGATATTAAAGAAAGCCAAATTTTCATTTGAAGCAATCAAGTTATTAATTCTCCCTTGCATTTTTGAAAGTTTGATCTAAAATTAATAATTTCACTACCCCTTGAAAGCAATACTTCATTTAAAACTACAACATCCAAACGCACTCTGCTTTTTTCTCAAAACTTCAATAAGTC
This sequence comes from Guadua angustifolia, assembly GCA_036346375.1. Lineage (NCBI taxonomy): Eukaryota > Viridiplantae > Streptophyta > Magnoliopsida > Poales > Poaceae > Guadua > Guadua angustifolia. The sequence continues at coordinate 45,639,489 of CM070517.1, read as the reverse complement.
ATGGTATTCATAAATTGTAGTATCTTACAGATGGAGTATTGAAAACTATGGTTGTCAAATACTGTGGTTTATAAATGTAATAACATCCAAACAGACACTAGGCCCAAAAAACTTATGCAAGTATTCATTTCGAACATAAGATTCTCACTTGAATTTCGTAGAAAATCTTATGTTCAATAGAGGGTTGATGCTTGCCTTCCTCCAAAATCACCAAAATACTGCATTTAGAAATTGAGTAAACAAGGTACTATGAGAGAGGATAGTCTTTGTTTTAATTAATGATAGGCTCCACCTTAAACCTAAATAAGTGTTGAAGGTACTAAGGGAAAGAATTTGGTGGCTCATCTTAGAAGCTTCTTAGTTTCAATTAATTGTGGGCTCCACCTTAAAGTCCCAATAAGTGTAGAAGATGTAAAGGGAAAGGGCGGCGGTGGCCCCATCTTAGTATCTTCATGGCTTTAATTAATAGTGGGCTCCACTTAAAGATAGCAAGGGAGTGGAAGGTGCTTGATACCTTCTTGGTTTCAAATTCAATTAATTAGGGGCTCCACCTCAAAACCCAAATAAGTGCTAAAGGTTGGAAGGTGCTCATCACCTTCTTGCTTTAATTAATTTATGGGTTCTATATTAGAGTTTGGATTACTTGCAAAAGGTATTAACAAAGGTAGAAATGGTGGGCCCACCTTAGCACATTTGCTAGCTTTTATAGCTTCAATAAAGAAGTGCTAATGTGGGACCTTTAGCCTAGTCTTTTTGTGTATGTGGAGATGGCTGCTATGGTTATATACCATCTAATGTATATTTGGATTGTCAGTTGATCTCTTGTCGTGACATGTGATAGCATCTCCTTCCCCTCTTTTTCTCTTAAATGCTCTCTCAATGCGACACTTGGCAGTATCCTTTTTCTTCCCCATTCCATTCTCCTCAAACTCAAAAAGTTATTGTTTTCAAATTTCCTCAAGTTTTCTAATATGAAGCATTTTTAACCATTTCGAAAGTTTTTCGAATCAATTTTTTTGAATTGAATGTTTTCAAATCAAAAGTTTTTGGTTAAATAAAAGTTTGGTTGAATGGAAAGTTTTTGAATCAAAAGTTATCGAACCAGAAGTTTTGATTTATATGAAAGTTTGGAGTCGAAATTTTTGTGTTAGAGAAGCAAGGGGTGGGAAAGGAGAAAAGAAGGGGATATGTCATGACACCTGATGACGCTATCAAATTAGCAATACACTTTTATCTGTGAGATATGAACCAAGGTGATTATTAATGTAGCAAATTTATTGAAGCTATAAATTAATTTGTGGGTTCTATCTTAGAGTTTGGATTACTTGCAAAAGGTATTAACAAAGGTAGAAATGGCGGGCCCACCTTAGCACATTTGCTAGCTTTTATAGCTTCAATAAAGAAGTGCTAATGTGGGACCTTTAGCCTAGTCTTTTTGTGTATGTGGAGATGGCTGCTATGGTTATATACTATCTAATGTATATTTGGATTGTCAGATGATCTTTTGTCGTGACATGTGATAGCATCTCCTTCCCCTCCTTTTCTCTTAAATGCTCTCTCAACGCGACACTTGGCAGTATCCTTTTTCTTCCCCATTCCATTCTCCTCAAACTCAAAAAGTTATTGTTTTCAAATTTCCTTCATTTTCTAATATGAAACATTTTTAACCATTTCGAAAGTTTTTCGAATCAATTTTTTTGAATTGAATGTTTTCAAATCAAAAGTTTTTGGTTAAATAAAAGTTTGGTTGAATGGAAAGTTTTTGCATCAAAAGTTATCGAACCGGAAGTTTTGATTTATATGAAAGTTTGGAGTCGAAATTTTTGTGTTAGAGAAGCAAGGGGTGGGAAAGGAGAAAAAAAGGGATATGTCATAACACCTGAACATGTCATCACCAAAGAATTAGTGATGACGCTATCAAATTAGCAATACCCTTTTATCTGTGAGATATGAACCAAGGTGATTATTAATGTAGCAAAATATGATATTTATACACTAATCATTTAAGTTCCTACTCCCTCCGGTTCACAAAAACTTATCGGGTTGTGATGTGTGCAGTCAAATCTTTGAAAGTTTAGCTGTCGATATATTTTTAATATTTAGATTGGATGCATGAAAATCATATGTGCAGATTCGTCTTAAAACATATTTTCATAATATTATATTTTTATTATATTTTTAAAATATATTATAATAGAAATTAGTAGTTAAAGTTGAGTTTTAGAAACCGTGTCGATGTCAAAAATGACAACTATCGGTGACCGGAGGAAGTATCTCTCTAAGTGCACTAGTGTGTTAGAATTTACATATGTAGTTTATCGTATTTATAGTCATTTAGCTATAAGGGCACTTCTAAAAAATGAGTAACACCATATAGGAAGTACAAATAAAAACTGATCGCACATCAAAAATTAAAAGCCATGATAAGTAATTTGGATGAGAGGTAGTATTCTTTCACTTGTCCTATTAAACTATGTTATACAAAATCACCGTGTTTTGTGTTGTTCTTTGTTTGTTCTACTGTCCTTATTTGTAACTGTGTAAGAATTTCAAATTAATTGTACTAATTCATGTGAAATTCATATGTTGCGAACAAGATTTTTAATGTCATTTCTCCATTAGTGCCTTTGTGCTTCCAACATCGGAGTCATGTTTAGGGGCAAAGACAACAAATAAATCAGGAACAGAGAAAGAACATTAGGATCTACTTTGTCATCAAGAATAATGCTGTGGTGATTTGTGAAAAAGGCCTATCCGATCAAATCAATTCTTTGCTGCATCCAAATTTGATCTCCTTATGCAAGGATGCCATTCTACAGAGAAGACACTAGTTAAAAACAAAGTGTAGCGTGGTTCTTGAGTTCTCCTGGTACACGTTATCACTTTTGCAGTCTTTTGTATAATTTTTTTTTTCGGTTTGGTCTCTTTGCAAACGTAATTGCAAAAATAATATCATTCCTGACCGTGAAAGCACCGGCAAGTGACACGTGCTGTCTGCCGATGCTTTCACGATCAAAGATGAGCCTATTTTTACAATTATATTAAAAAAATCAGATTTACTAAAAAAAAATGTAATGGAACTTATAAAAAAAAGGCGACGATTTCCCCTGTCTACGACTGCTAGTCAACTACTGCGATCTACTCAGGACTAAAACCGCGGGACCCATCAGATACAGCCGTACAAGAACGTAAAAGGGATCAACCTTGCCATCATTTTAGATACCTTGCACATCGATCCATTCGACGCGACGTAACAACACAGAGGGCCCAATAGGCAATACTATCACCAAATCGGCAAGAATTCAGCACGCTGATTGTGGCAGCATCAAGGAGGAAATGTGGATTCTGAAGAAACGTTGTGGCGAGTTGAGAACTGAAAAAGGAGTGTGGGGCATTGTCACGCTCACATGGAGATCATGGAGCAATGTGCAGCGTAGGTCACTGACGTCAGTCCCATATATATAATAGGCCTCCTTTCGAACCCAGAAATTCAGCGGAATATCGGTTAACATAATCTGATTTATGCATCTGGGGAAATTTCAAATAAAGCATTGTTGGTTCGGCAAAGCTTGCTCCGTGTCCGACTGCAAACGAACGAATGTCTTGTTTGGAATCAATCGGTGACCTTAATAAGGCTTACGGAGGAATTACATCGCTTCCTACAAAATGTCTGCAAAGTTTATTTTGTTTCGAGCGGGCCCTGAATATTTCGTGCCAAATCCGCCGGACTCTTCAGGTGATTTCTGTGTAAATAAGTTGTGCCAATCCACCTGAATCTTCAGGTGATTTCTGTGTAAATAAGTTGTGCCAATCCACCTGAATCTTCAGGTGATTTTTGTCTACTTCATCTTCATAAGACCCAAAGACCACAGCGGCAAGGGATTAGGGATGGGCATATAAGGCAGTGTCACTCAGGCAGGCTAGATCTGGGGCAGCCTATCATGGTGTGGGATGATGATGTGGTCTGGCCCTTTGTTGACCCTGCTTTGCAGTAATGGACTCCATGGGAGTACAACACATCTTTTCTCCCCTATTGCAAGCTACCGAATGCTTGGCAGACGAGAGAAGTCCCATGGATGCTTTCTCAGTCCTATTCATGCACACGCACAACCAGTATATATTGGATTGGTCAATGGTCAGGGTCCAAGTTATGACTGTATTTCCAGCACCAGAACAGAAGATTGGTGTTTCTTCTGTGAAATGATGATCATTAATTCATTGTCTGATGCGTTTTTCATTAACTTTAACTGGTAGTAATTTTGTTATGAAGCTTCGATCTGGAATAGATTCATCTTTTGGCTCCACAAGCTGTAGCAGAGGCCTAACTGAAAGAGCATACACAGCTGTACTACTGACACAGTGTTCTTTTGATAATCAACTAGTACTAACATAGTTGAATCCATCCATAGAAACCTTCAAGAATCATAAAAATGAAAGACTAAAACGATTCAGGTCATAGCCAAAAGTGCAAGCATACAAAAAATAACACTTTTGGTTGTGTCATGGGCATGTTCAGCACGTCTCTTATGCCATTTTGTCACGCTGGTGGTATTTTGGTGAATTGGTTTTTTAAAGTGGTTTGAATAGAAAAGGTTCAAAAAAAAAGAGATAAAAGTGTACTCGACTACTCTCTTGATAGACTTGACAGGAGCAAAGTTATTTACCTCCAAGCATTATGTTCTAAAAGTATGCACATTACTATTTTCTTCCCATTTAGGGCCCACACATCACACATGTCCTAGTTTATTGGTGCTCTTAATCATGTTCCAAAATCTAAAAAGACATGAAAATAAGATGGCTCAGCTCTCAACCCCACAAAAAAAAAGTGTATCAAACCATCCTAGCCATCTTTTCCTGAATTGTACTTGGAGGGCCCTGATCACGTCATACCGACATGTGGCACGCATCTATGTACGACACATGTAACAGCTCCATTGGAACTTTTTTTCTCCGTGTTTTCTTAGTTTAATTGAACATGAATTTAATTAATTTCAACTGGCAACATGCATGTGTTTCCATTACTATTAATTTGAGTAATTTCCACCCAATGGAGCACATGATGCCATTCTTCAATTCTGCGTGATGCAAGGCTTCAAACCTTGTACTGGTGGGGTAGTCCAAAAGGGCATGCTGCATCGAATCAGATGAGTCAATGAAATACATGGAGAGGTCAATTTGAGGGCATAATGGAATCAGTTTGGTGTGAAAAACAAAAGAATAAAGACTTTTTTAGAACACAAACAATTATGACTTGGGCACCTTGATGCAGCCCAAAAGTTATAGCATTAGTACTTTCTTGACAGGGTTAATTACCAGATGATCACAAAAATATAATTTTGCAACTTGGGGAGTTTCTAAATGTGACCATTTTATGTTGGTATGTAGCAATTGCTGAACCGCAAAAACAACTTGTTTTACTCATGGTTCTAATATGGTTCTGTCCAATTTGCTATGTTTTGTTAGCGTTCCATGTACGAAGGAGGCTGTCAGAATTATTCGCAATAAAATATTAACTGCAACAAGAGTGAGAATTGAGATGAGAGGCAGGTGGATGACGATCAAAGACAAGACTAAGAGTGTTCTAACTTCTAATCGCTTTAAGTACATACTTTCTACAGAAACTTTTGTATATGAAATATTTCTGATCTTGAAGATATCTATGCTAATAGTTTAGCTTAGAATACAAAAGGAACTTACCGAGTCAATTTTGATTACGCATTAAACACTTTCATCTAGACTTAAACCTCTACCCTGCAACTTCCATGTAAACGTGAAATACTCATATATCAAAGAAGCAACGTGCAATCTACACACCTAATCTTGAACCAAAATATGTAAAACTTAATTGCAAAGAAATCCAGAATAACCAGGGGACAAAATCCCCAAAATCACAATTTTTTAAATAATACATTTTAAAATCTTTTTACGAAAATAACATGCAGAATTTTTTTACAAAATATATCTCTATCGCCAATTCATTTGGTGGCATAAACTCTGTCACCATTTCATTTAACGACAGAGCTCTGTTTTGTTGCGGAGTGAATTGGCCAACGAATTATTTTGTCGTAGATTCATTTGGTCAACAAATTAAGGCTTCTATTTTCAATTGACGATATATCTTCTATGGCCAATTCAATTAGCAATAGAGATATATTTTTGTAATTTTTCCGATATATTATTTTTATAAAATTATTTAAAAAATATATCATTTTTTAAAATTCCCAAAATCACCCTCTCCTCGATCTATGATGGATGCATGGATGGAGTGTGGGCTTAGTGGCTCACTCTCTCTCTCTACACCTGGTTCTCTCACTTCCATCAGACCAGGCCACAAAGACTATAAAGAGAGGCAGGCCAGGGATGGAGGAGTCCATCCATGTGTTGTTCTGGAAAGGAGAAGAGAGAAACTAGCTAGAGAGAGAAAGGAGTTGAAGCCTTGAAGGCGAGTAAAGAGTCCAAGGAAATGAACCCGCTGAAACGCCCCTATTTTCATCTCCTTCTCATCCAAGCCTCCTAAATAAAATCTCCGAGATATCTCCAACCTCCACACAACGATTCTTCACTAGTTGTTTCATCCTAATCTCTCCAGGATTCCTGGAATTCTGCGCCGCAATCCATGCCTTCAGGTTTGCCATATTTCCTCACTGGTAATTTTGTTCATCTCTCTTGGAATTCTTGATCGGTTTAGATCGGTTGCTGGGTCGTTACGATCAATTTCTTCGGTTTGTTCTTCCCAAGATTGGATTTTTCGAGGTGAGTTTCCTTCGTTTCGTGTTCTTGGTGGTGATTGGGCCCTGCTCCGTGGTGATCGGGGGTTTTTCTGGGGGTTTTGCTATCTTGATCGGCCTTGGATGTGAGATGATGCGGTGATGGATGGGTTCTTGGCGCCCAATTCCCCTGCATTCGACAATAATTTTTTATGATCTTTGTGTAATCTGGTCGAGGATTATGTGATGTAATTATGGATTCTTTTGATTTCCTTCCCTGCTTGTTCTACTTTTGGTATCCATATGCATTGCTTGGGGGGTATCTTTGTGGGGGTGAGGGGATCAAAATTTTGGCCTTTTACCTTTTGTCTGATTGCCAAAATTCCGCCGCCATCTGGCGTTCTTCAGAATGTCTGATTCAGAATTTACCTGGGAAACAAATTCTGTGGCGGCTCGTCTTGCTTGTATCGATCCCAATTGTTCGTCCAAATCTTTCTTTGGTGGTTTTGGTGAATAGCTATCCCGTGTAAAGCCCTTTGTTCTGTTTCCATGTGGGGTTTGCCTTTGCATTTCTGCCTGTACATTGGCTGTTCGAAGTATCTGAAAAGATGAGACTTTATGTCTGTTTCACAGAAATCTCACGGCCTCTGATTGTAATGTGGAATTCCTGATGTTGCAGGACCAGTGACTCTACCTGCATTGCGTGATTGAGTTGGCAGTGGCACTAGCCGTCGCCTGCCCGGTGTTTCGCAGACCATCCTATTTCTGACATGGAAGAATCAAATAGTATTCAGGACTGTTCTAAGTTTGGAGCTATTGTCGACAGGATTCCTGGTGCTGCATTGGGTGCTGGTGACATGGAGCTCCACGTTATGAGCTCTACTTCTGAGGCAGGGGTTCCTAGGAAGGTGAGAAGGCCATTGCCTTCGCAAACTGCGATGTACGAAGCATCGATGGCCGGAGGCAATCAGAGTGCTGCGGGTTTCTCTCTCAGTGACGGTCTACCCGACGAGCAGTCATTGGCATCAGCTCTTGAGGACATGACTCTTAGTTTCAAGAATCACACAGCTGATTCTTCTACCAATCTCCGCAATGTTGTGCTGATAAACGGGCACTATCCATCTGGCCCTGTGAAGTCCACTTCAGGGCTTACATCTGCGGGTGTCGCACTGAACTCTCTTGTGCCTGCATTTGTTCAAGATGAGTCGATGCCTCTACAGTTCAGTGCTGAACATGTTAAGCAAAAGCCCATTGAACTAACTGTTGAACACCAAGAACAAGCTCACAGCTTTCCAGTGTACTTTGGGAATTTGCCAGGAAGCTCTGGGATGCACGCCATGAATAGTGTTTGCAGTACTCCTTACAAGCCATCAACTTCAGCCTTCCAGCCACAATGTTTTATTGATGGGCAATCTCAAATGTATGCACCTTATGATAAGCAGATTGGTTCAAACTTTATGTGGCAGCATGATATTAATGCACAAAAATACGCTGTTATTCAGCCACATTATGTTTATCCGCAAAAACAACAAGTTGCCGGGTCAGATGTTCATCGAATTAGGAGCAATCAACAGGCTGCAGTTTGCACTTCTGCAAAGGGTGCATCAGCATATCTTAGAACACCTAATACTCATCGACTGGGGCTGGGAAGTGAGGATCCTTACCGGAATGGTGATGCTTTTCGGAAGGGAAATAACCGTCTGAGTAGTACATTTGTGAACAGTTCCCCTAGTACATTGTATCCTGACAGTTCATGTGGCAGTGGCGATTTTCGTGAGCAAGCTGGAACGTTTACCCATCCATATGAACTAAACTCTTTCTCTAGAGGTTTCTCGCAGCGTCAGATTTCAGATAATGTCAGCAGAATTAGTTATCCAGAAAAGATCCTGATGCGGTCTGCTGGTGTAAATTCATTAAGAACTACGAAGTTTGCTCCTTCAATAAATGGCTGTAATGGTATGGATCGAAGAATTGATGGTTATGGACATAACCGTCTTGATATTCAGAGTAATGATTCCCTGCACCTCGACGGGCTGAACTCACAGTTTCTGTCCTTACAATCTGAGTATGCGCTGGCCATGAAATCATCTCAGTTGAATTATAATTCAGTTGATGAAGTTGCTGGAAGAATCTATATGTTGGCAAAGGATCAGAATGGCTGCCGCTTTCTGCAAAAAGTATTTGCCGAAGGCACCGAAGAGGATGTTGAAAAAGTCTTTGCTGAAATTATTGATCATATTGGTGAACTTATGGTGGATCCATTTGGCAATTATTTGGTGCAGAAGCTGCTTGAAGAGTGCAACAAAGATCAAATGACGCGTATAATTTCTGAAATTACCAAAGTACGTGGAGACCTTATTACAGTTTCTTGCAACATGCATGGGTATGAACAATGATCCGATCTTAGTTTTTTTATGTTTAATAGTTTTTACTTTATTTCTTATCTTTTAGAAAAAAATTTCAGGACTCGTGCAGTGCAAAAGGTCATAGAAACTATAAATACCCCGGATCAAGTTTCAAAGGTTGCGTCTGCACTGAGTCCTGGAGCAATGCGTTTGATGACAGATACTAATGGCAGTCATGTTGCACACCGGTGCTTGCAGAAACTGTTACCTGAGTACAAAGCGGTAAGGTGTCTGCTAATCATGTGATTTAATTGTGATATTTTTTGTGCCTTCACACATTAAGCATGTTGGTTGTATTAAACTGTTATGTGTACAAAATATTGTTTCCATGGATAAGGGATCATTAAAAGAAATTGGTACCAGTTTGAACTCTACTCATTTGTTTTTCCATAGTCTGTGTAATGTTGTAATTCTGCTTGATACAGTTAAATGTCCTTCAAGTTTACAGCACGTCAGCACTTTGCATTGTGAATTTGATTTTTTATGATGCATAAAACTTCTTATCCTCCATTTTACGCTGAGTTGTGGATGCACGTATACTGCTGCAGTTCCTTATTGATGCTGCCACATTGCACTATCGTAAACTAGCAAAAGATCGTCAAGGCTGTTGTATCATTCAAAAATGTATTGAACATTCAAATGATGAGCAGAAGTACAACTTGTTGAGCAATATTACATCCAGTGTCCTTAGCCTTTCAGAAGATCAGTATGGGTATGCCTGTTCTTTTTTGCTTTCTCCTTAACAGTTATCCTCATCTAATCTGAATAATTATTCAGTCATGCCTTTTGAATATTATATGAGGTAATTTCCTGCAGGAACTATGTTATTCAGTTTATTCTCGACCTCAACATTGAATGGGCAACAGCCAAAATAGTTGATGGACTGGAGGGTCAATTTGGATATCTATCAATGCAGAAGTGTGGTAGCCATGTTGTCGAAAATTGTCTGAAGTTCACACCACAGCTTAAGCGTGTTAGAATCATCGATGAACTTATGAATGATCCCAAGTTACCACATATCATGGTAGATCAGTATGGGAATTATGTGATTCAAACAGCACTTGAAAGTTGCAAGGTAAAGAAAGTGCTGCATCCCCAAGCAAAACAATTCCCTGTGTGATTCTTTTTAAGGATGTTTAACTGTGCAGGGTGCACTACATACTGCCTTTGTCGAAGCTATTAGGCCGCATGCTGCTGCACTGCAAAGCAACATGTTTGGCAAAAGGGTTCTATCAAGAACTTACCTGAAGAACAGGCAATACTAACTTGGCATCTTGTAGCCGTCATTTGGAGATTGCAGAAAGGAAGGTGGAGTTCAGGCAACTTGTATCAGGAACAGCACTGATTTATAATGCTGTGATAGAAAAATCAGATCTTAGAAATGGGCGCGCATCTTCGTAAACTGATGAAGAAAGGATCTTCGTAAACTGATGGAGAAAGGATCTTTTGTTTCCAAGAAGTGAAGGGAAACTTTTGGCTGGGCCATTTTAGTATATTTACGCATGTAGAATTGGCAGTATAATTTCGAGTTGTATCATTTGCTTGGTCAGCAATCATGTACTTCGTTGTATCTACAAAACTGTAGTTTATCAGTAACATTCTGTAATAACTAGTTGTCTGGTGAGTTGTATTATGTGCTAATATCCTGGATTTTATGTTCTCTAGAAGTTGAATTGAACCAATTCTCAGCTTGTCATTTGGGGCCAACAACCAGCAAAGCACAATCAAAGACTGAACTTTGTAGTTAAATTTGAATGCAAAACGGTATAACTTGAACATGAACAAAGTAAACAGATATCTTCTTGCAGGTATTGAGTTATATAGTACGCTTATTAAAAAATATATAATAGTTACTATTTCCTCTCATAATTACAGTTGGCATTTGAATTGTATAAATCTTCTAGGTAATCCGAAACTTCAAAACAAAATTTTGCCGTTTATAAAGCTCGTTCACCTTTCAACTTGGAGTAATTCAGGAATCGACTTGAAATGCAGAGTAGCTTACCAAGGCTTGAAATAGGTGGGAGAATTCAGGAATCGACTTGAAATGCGGAGTAGCTTACCAAGGCTTGAAATAGGTGGGAGAATTCACGAACCGACTTGAAATGCGGAGTAGCTTACCAGGCTTCAAATAGGTGGGAGAATTCAGGAACCGACTTGAAATGCTAATTGGTGGAGCACAGCATCAAGTTCATCTGTTCATGTCACAAATGATAGGTCCAATACACCGATATGCGAATGTGCTATCTGTTCTAAGAGACGAGACGTCGTTCCATTCCCGCTATACCGATATAGAAGTGAAACCCATGGGATTTCTCTGTACGAACCATACCAACGTAGTGCATTTTAATAATTTGTGGCAATATTACATGGACTAACTAATATTGCAAACCAGGAAACACATACTTTGCTATGGCCTCGAAAATCACCACAGGAAACTTAATACTCTGCTATGGCCTCAAGAATCAGCACAAGTTAAATTCAACTTTTGAACAAGGATTAACAGTAAATGCATATAGCTTATAATAAGAGACACGGAACTTCGTTTAATAGAGAATCGGACTTCAACACAGAAACAGTTGCAAGTACTCTGCAAACTTAACATCAGGCTACGAGAATATGAAAGTTTCCAATCAAGTAGAGGGCATATAGGATATGATTTGAACTTAAACTAGATCCTAGAATCTGCCTCGCCCTCTGAAACCACGACCTCCGCCCCTTGGAGGTCCACCACGACCCCTTGGCGCACCTCTACCACGGAATGAACCACGGCCACGACCAGGACCTCTACCACCACGGCCACCACCTCTAGGCCCTCCTTGAGTTTGGCCCCTGCATAGAACAAGCAAATCAAAACGGGATTTACAACAAGCAAAGCAAATCAGGATTTAGAGCAAGCAAAGCTAAAGAGGATTACGTAACCCCTTGCAATGCAAAATAACTAGATAATGATGAACCTTTTGTTTAGTTTCTGATATGCATTTCCTGCATTACTTATACACTTCTTTCGAAAAATTTCCTAAACATTTAAAATTCACGACCAAAATAAGCTCGAGTATTTCGTTAGTTGGTAGCTGCCCTAGACTCTTCAATGCATTCATAATATCGCACACTAAGACAGTAAGTAGCTTTCTTAGCTTAATAGGGATGTCATTAAATTTTGCTGTTTCTTAACAGCCAGGTGAAGACTCATGAACAAATAAAAGATCTTCAGACACATCGCAGGCCTCTTTTAAAAAAGATTTTATGGAAGTTTAATGAGTTTTGACAGCACTTGTTGAAATAAAGTTGGCAGTTGGCACCTTTTCAATTCGGTAAAAACTAACTGTAAAGGAAAGTTTACCCATGAGGCCATGAATGAAAACATTTCTATTCTATTTTCAAAACTGTCAAGCAAATAATGCACAAGAAATGATAAGCAAACAATTAGATCACAGTCATACTTTGGCTGCGGCAGGAAGCGTGAGAGAGGCAGCAACTTCATAGGGTCGATGTAGAACTTGTCACCTTCATTGTAAGATGTTGCAATAATCCCCTCCATCATCTTGATCGAGAAATACTACAGACAACGCAAACTTCTAAGATATGCAGCACAAAAAGTCGCAAAATTTAGCACAAAAAAAATCTAAGCCAAGCAATCAAATTCAGCTGACTAAACAGAAAATGACTTCAGTACAATACTATGAGTTCTCCAAAACTAAAAACCAGATCAGACATCTAACAAATTGCAACTCCACATTACCAAAGAACAGTTACCTAAAAAGTAAAAACCATTACCATGCTCCACCACAACATTTTTAACCGTAAAGACTAACCTTTTCAACCAATCTTAGTACAATGCAACTAAAAAACTTCAATTTCATGAGTAACGATTGTAAATTCACCACTAAATTCTAGACCGAAAAATATAAATTGCTAGCTCCAACCAAGACAAAACTAAACTAAAAAACCCAATTCCAAAGTCCTACACAGGGAACCCACATCCATGGACACTTCACCTCTAAAGTCTGCAACTTTATCACCGCAACCTAAAGCCACCAAGAGCAAGAACAAGGTTGAATTTTTTCGAGCTGCCTAGAAGATTAGGAGAGGAAGCGCTCACGGATTCGTTAATGGGGCCGAAGATCTCGTCGACTTTGCCGATTTGGGTCTTGTTCTGGAGGTAGATGGGCGCGTTGAAGTAGGGCACCTTCTCGTTCGTCAGCTTCGTCACCGCGTCCCCCTCGCACGCGTGCAGGAACGTCGACACCTCTGCACGAGCAAAACCAGCAAAAACCACGTCAAAACCACCGCAATCTCGCAACCGAGGAACAAAAGTTTGGGTTCTTCCGGGTGGAGGAAGGCACTCACCGACGACCTCGGCTGGAGGGCCCTCATCGCGGTACCCGCCGCCGCCGCCGCGGCCCCTGCCTCCGCCGAAGCGGCCCCTGCCTCCATCGCCGCCGAAGCGGCCCCCGCCGCCCCTGCCGCCACTGAAGCGCCCGCCGCCGCCTCTTGGAGGTCGCATGTTGTGGCCTTGTGGGTTCTTGCGGGAGAGGCGGGTTTCGGCGCGGGAGGCGGCGGTGGGATGGAGGAAGAGCGAGGGTTTATTAGGGTTTTAGGGAGGGGAGGACGTGGGTTTTTGGTGTGGCGGCGTGGGGAGACTGGCAGGTGGCCCCGCGAACGGTTTGGCCGTGGATCGTTGTTTGTAGTGGGGAGGGCCCCAGTGGACGGTGGTGATGTGATCCCGAATATTTCTGTGTTTTTTTATTTTTATTTTGCCATCACTAAGTTTCCTAAAGGCATATATAATGATACATGTCAGCTATCTATAAGACCACGCCACCTAGGATTTTAAGTGATGTGGAGGAGAGAGAAAGTTGATGTCTACTATTTAACAGACAGTCTTATAGACAGCTTTCTATTGTATGTATCATTGTATAGACAGTCTGTTAATTGGATGAGAGACTATTACAGACGACTATATAGACGATCCATTGTATGAGTTATTTTTAATGCTATCTATAGATGATGTGGAGATATAATATAGACAGCTGCCATCTATACCACTGTACATGCCCTAAGACGAAACGAAACCGTCGTCGAGGAGTTCATCAAAGGCTGTACCATGCCAAGTAATTTGGAAGTTTAGAGGCAACTTGTGTACCCTTTTGTAATCCGCAAGATTGGAGATTTGTGATTACATATCATAACGTGAGTTTAAATTTTCTTGTGAATATGTCAACTTTCAATCTCATCTCGGATAATCGGATTATGAGTTAAAGGAAACACATTTTGTTTTCAATTTTACAAATTGTTAAACTTTGCACAGGAACGCTCATCCCAAGCCCTACAGCTCCCAGCAGCTCGGCCATGTCGTCCTTACGACCACCTCGGTTGCTCCTCCTGATGTCTCTATGACACATGGCCCCACCAATGCAAGTCACCCACAGTACAGCACCTAAAAAAAGTCTATCTCCACGTACAAGTCTCGTCGTCCTCTTCAATACTCGCTCGCATCGCATCCTCCCGACGAAACCCTAGAAATCTTCCGCCATGAAACCCGCCAACCCGAAGCCCAAGCCCAAGCCCAAGCCTCCGCCGCCGGCGACGCGGCAGCAGGCTTCCTCGTCCTCGTCCTCCGCCGCCGATCCCAACCCCAAGCGCACCCGCCCGACAGCCGCCGCCGGTTCCACCCCCCCGGACCCTAACCCCAACGGCGCGCTTAACCCCGCCCCGCTCCTCGCCTCCCCGCACCACCATCTCCCACCGCCGCTGCCCCTGCCACCGCCGCGCCCGCTGCTCACGGTCGCGGCGGTGGAGGCCGCCATGGCCTCCATCCCGCCCCCGCCGAAGTACGGCCTCGAGTGCCTCGACCGCCGCACCGTCGCACTCTCCGAAGGCACCGTACGTACCTACTTCGCGCTCCCCCTCGAGCCCCCGCCGCAGCTCCGACAGCCGATGCCGATGCCGCTGCCGCCCTTCCCCGCGCGCCACCTTGGCCCGCCGGGCCCGCTCCCGAGCGCTGACAGGTTGCCCCCGCCGCCCGCGCCAGCTCCTGCGCTGCTCGGCGGGCTCGCCCCAAAGCGGAAGTGGGAGGATCAGGCCAATGGTGGGCCCCCCGGGCAGTCCTCGGCCCACCAGCAACTGCTGCAGCAGCAGCAGCAGAAGACAGAGGAGAAGCGTGTTGCAAAGCAGGTGAAGGTGAAGATGCCAGAGGTGGATGCCAAGACGCTGAAGAGCTCCTTTCTTAAGATGGTGAAGTTGATAAACGACAGTACGGAGGAGAAGAAGAATTATCGGGCCAATGGGAAGATTTCCCAGCTGAAGTGTGTCGTCTGTGGAAGGTTTGTTCTCGAAACGCATAAATGCAAAAGCTTTGTCTGTTGGTTTTATGTTGTGCTTCGATGTCGTTGACTGAATGAAATAGCCAAGAGAGGTAAGCTTCCAGCTTGGCGTTGATAATTAGCACGAAAGCACATTCCTGGAAGTGATGACAATGAACAATTGAACACAACTTTCTTTGGTACTATTTCACTACTACTAGGATATCAGTAGCTATGAATGCCATTAGCTCATTAACTGAAAGAGGCAAGCTTTCATATTGACGTGACATGTCTATATGGACATGGAAATGGTAGTTGCGGTACATTCTTTTTGGAGAGGTCTTCGAATTTTAGTTTTATCCATTTGGATTAACATGTGAGAGTTGGGCTAGTGTTAGCTAACTGCCACAGTTAAGTGTTTGGGTTGTCATGATTAATTTTTTGTAGTTACTACAGCATGAAGCTTTCACCAAATAGTTTTTGTATGGCATACCTCTGCCTACAATATACATAATTTCAATGGTTGTTTTGCCTTTTGGGTTTCCGTTTTTGGGTTCAAAGGACTTGCTATCATGTATGTTCTCCTCCATTAATTGCTTTGTGGGTTTTACTGTCATGGCCCCTAGTTTATGTAGCCCATGTTTCTTCCCAATGTTCAGTTTTATGACGACAATTATTTTTCTTTTTAGTTTTCTTGTTTTGGGAACAAAGGACCTATCCGAATACAGTTTTTCCATATGTACATGTGGGTACGTGTACTATCAACACTATCAAATGTGCCTCGAGATTGACGCAAACTTTCAACATTCAAGCCACCAGCCCATCTTCTAATTATCTCCACACCCCTTGCACGAATCTTGAGGCACTTTGGAGGGCAAAGAGCCAAAGATAGTGTATGCACCCACATGTACATGAAGTTTTGCATTTTTGTACTTATCCTTTGTTTTCTTCTTTCATGGTTTATTCTCTTCATGTGGGGAAAAAAATCTATTACACATTTGTGTGGTTCTGTATCTGGGTGTGTGCTCATGTGCCTGTGACTTTAGTTTTCTCCCCTGTCAGTATTTCTTGAAAGTGTGATGTTGAGCAGCAGAGAAAAACTGTTTCATCACAAGGACAGAATCTCCGCTTCTTGTTTTGAGTATTCATTACAAATGCATTCGACCTATATTACTGCTTTGAGAATTTTTGAACTTTCTTGTCCACACAAAATTAACTAGTTGTATGCATGGTTTTTCTCAAGACAGTTATAAGCATGAATTTTTTGAAGATAGTTTTATGAATAAATTCTTTTTGAATATGGTTGTCTGCATGATTTGATTACAGGGATTCTGTAGATTTGCATGCACTCCTCAATCATTCATACAATGCAAAGAATGCAGAGCTTCGTGCTGATCATCTTGGGTTGCACAAAGCTTTATGTGTTCTTATGGGTTGGAATTACTCCTTAGATCCTGTATACAAAAAGGCTTACCAAACATTATCTACCGCTGATGCTGAAGCCAATCAAGGAGATCTTATTTTATGGCCACCAACAATCATAATCGAGAACGCATACAAGTCAAAGAACGATGGACAAATGGATGGCATGAGTAATAAAGAGATGGAGGGCAAGCTCAGAGGTACTTATCGAATGTTTGCTCTGTCACTGTGAGTTTGGTAGTTCAGATTGATTAATTTATGAATGAGCAGACATTATGATGTTTCCCTTCTCTGTGTTTGTTTGACGGAGGGGTGCGCTACAAATCAATTTCTTGGACCAAAGCAAAAAAAATTGTAAAATTGATTTCCTTAAAAATGCCATAGAGCTGCCAGAAGCCCTTTTAGAGATGCACATTAAAAGTTGAGAACCCTAATCGTATATTTTTGTAAAGCACTAATTGCACAATTTGGTCCGCAGAAATTGTATTTGATGGTTTTCTTTCTCTTAATTCTTTGTACCCTGCCTTGAGGAAATTTCCGTAAAGAGCAGGTTTGCTATCAATCTATCGTTATGATGCTGCAACCAATATCTCTATGCTTAGTATAAATTTATTCAGTTTGTTGCTCCCTTCTTTCGTGATGGCAGAACATGATCTAGTGGGTTGGATATCCACTGAATCGTTCTAAGACTTTTGGCCCGTCGGATTTGTTACAGCCCTTTGCTCCATCTTTCTTTACACCTTTTTTTTCAGAAGATATTATTTGATAAGCTAGCAAATCTTTTCTGCTTCTCACATGATATGGCTAATAATATGTCAGCGGTTCAGTTACAAAAAGGTGGATTGCATTTCAACATTTTGTACTCTTTTTTGGGGGGATTGCATTTCAACATTTTGTAGTCTTTTGTTTGTCATACATTGACATGTCATGAGTGTGACAGAGGTTCAGCTATCAACTATGGCTAATGCTAAGTATGTCCTAATATTCTGTTGGGAGAACCTTTTAGTGGTCTTTTCCCATAGTTGTTGAAATTCAACTGCACTAATGTTGAGGTCTATGCAAGTTGTACTTGAAATTCAACTGCACTAGTATTGAGGTTTTGCAAGTTATACTTGATTTTGATACTGCGTGCTGTTGAAGACTTGAAACTGGCATTTAGATGAAGACTTGAAACTGGCATTTAGAGTCTTATCTAGTTTTCAGTTAGTTCAGCTTTCTTTTGGCTGTATGGTAAGTATTCAAATATTGTTTGTCTCATATTCAGTTAAAAATTGATTTGTCATTGATCCAATTGTCTATATGTTGTATTTGTCTATTTTCTAAATTTGCTTTATTCACTAAAAACAATATTGGCAGCTATTGGTTTTGGAAGTAATAGTTCCAGGCACTAATCCATCATTGGGAAAATATACTGCAATTGAATTATTAATTGACAACTGGGCTTCTTTGGTGATGTTAAGGAGATTGATCTGCCAATGCATGTTCTCTTGCTAAAGTCATCTCTTTTAGTGATATTGAATGATTGTTGCACTTATTAAAGTATTAAATTGGGTTGGAAGGGTTCCTAGCTAGGTTAAGTTCAGCTCACTCAGTGCTGTGGGCATTTTGCATATGAGTTTGGAACAGCCCGATCTCAGCTCAAGTGACCTTAGTGTGTTCAAACAGCAGAAGCTCAAGTGAGCTCAAAGCTCTGCTCAGGTAGGGCTGATAGTTGTTCACAAATCAATTGATAAATTATATTTCATATTTGTGATTGTATTTGTACTTATGCTATATCTTCACATTCTGTATGAGACTATGAAGCCATGTAGAACTGGGGGTTGGCCTGCGCAAGATTAGTCTTAGGTGGGCGGCGTGGGCCGCAATTTGTGTCAACCCTGGGTAGGTCATAGTCATGGTTTGTGGGATAAAAAAAGATTCATGCCTTATTATGCCTGTACTACACGGAGACACTCATTAAAACACTTAGATATTGTTTGGTGTCTTATGGAAAAAATTTCCGATTTTCTGAGGAGCCTAAATCCACCCTGTTTTTTAAAAAAAATGGTTTTTCCATATTTGATCAGGTAAGTGAAGTTATAATTGTTCCAGAGTCTACTCAAGCTAACTAGTATATAATTTCCCAGCAGTTGCTTACCTATAGTTCAATTATGGTTCTTTTTGAAGGAAAATAGTAGGAGAGGCTCCTACTGTATTAATATATTACTAATATATAAGGTTACAAAGAATATTTACAATAGTAGTTCACTTACATTTTCCTTAGGTATGTTAATGGCTTTTAATTCTTTTGAAATCCATGTTTGTTTTTTCTCCAAGGTTGTACTTTACTACTTTACATCTATCATTCAGACTCATATTTATGAATTTACAATGAATTTGCATGCGTATAGTCACAAACACATGAATTGAACATTGACATGTATATCCATCATCATATGTTTTCCAGAAATGGGCTTTTCTGGTGCCAGTGTGAAGCCGCTCTTCGGAAAGGATGGACAGAGAACCATGCTTGTGAAATTTGCTAGCAGCCTGGCTGGTCTCAACGAGGCTGAGCGGCTTGCTGAGTTCTTTGAGACGGGAGGCCATGGACGAGCAGGGTGGACTCACGCCAGGAGCATCCCTGCTGCTGCTGATGGCGGCAGCAACCCCATGCTGGTGAAGGTGAACGAGAAGGGGGAACGGACATGGGTCCTCTACGGCTACTTGGCCATGGCATGGGACCTGGACGTGCTCGACACAGAGTCGAGGCAAAATGCTGTAATAAAGAGCAGAAAAGAGCTCGATTTATCTGACTAGCACCCCTCTATTAGAGCTGTGTATGTTACAGTCAAGTCATAAAACCGAGTAATTTGAGGACATCAACAGGACGGTGAAGAACCAAATTTGATAGTTTTTTTTTTAATCTGACTAGGACGCAGAGCTGAGCTTTGAGGATTATTTTATTGAGCAATCGGTTTCAATACGAAATTCCGAGAGTGGGTGTGGTTACATGGAAATGTTGGATTGCTGGCTCCATTGCATTTTGCATGCATCCACTCACCTAGAGGCTCAGTGAGCGGTACTAGACTCTAATACAGGAGTACTGAAGTGGTCGCTGTTGGACTGGACTTAGTTTGAGCTGTGACGCAGGGGTACTGAGGTTGCCCTGACTGCATAGAGGCTATCGTCGTGGTCGCAGTTCTCTCGAAATTAAGAAGAGTTCCCTGTAACGCTATGCCCTCTGGGATCTTTCTTTTCCACGGGTTTTTAACTGATAGTTGAAAGCGGTAATCGCTGGGCCCATTTGTCAGTCACGGGTTAATTTGCTAGAAAGGTTCCCTCATCCACGCCTCGCCCCTTGAGCACCTATCACCGGAGACAAATTCTGTGGAGGTATGCAAATTTAATTATGTGCATCTCTATTTCGATGGATGTCATGTATTCTTTGTAACCTTATATATAACTAGATTGATATTCATCTAGTTAAATATCAATCTAGTTATATATATATATATATATATATATATGCCTTATAATGCCGCCTGAAATCATGATGAGAGCATCCACACGTCAATTTTGTTTTCTTGCATACATATATATATATATATATATATGCCTTATAATGCGCTGGAAAAGCCCCGTGATTCTCTAAATTACGGATAGGTCCCTCCAAATTACGGATCGGTCCTCCGCGATTTTTTGTGAGAGGAAGATTTTTAGTTTTTTTTCGCATTCGGGTCCCTCGCGCGGTACTTTACGAAAAAGACCCCCACTAAATTCAAATCGCGGATATGCCCTTTTCTAATTTTTCAAGATAGCGGATAGGTCCAAAAACGTAACAAATATGTCCTCGCTCCTTACGTCTAGGTGATTTCTCCGTTTTTCGCGGAAAAAATGTTTTCGCCACCAAAAATATGTGTGCATCTCTAGGAAGGTTGTCATCACGCCAGATCCTTTCTCCGTTTTAGCCGGAAAAAATGTTTTCGTCACCAGAAATATGTGTACAACTCAAAAAAAATTGTCGTCACTAATAATTCTTCGCTCTTTTCCCTCTAGACTGTTTTCCCACCTCGTTTTCCCACCTCGGTCTCCGATATTTCCCAGATAATTCGTCGAAAGAGATATTTCTACAGCTCTAACTCTTTATTTTTCCCCCGTAGCTCGGTTTCTGCTGTTTTTCGGTGTGAGAAATATGTGGAAAATCGCGTTTGCGTCGTTTCGCCGATTTTTTCCCTACGCCCACACAACACGGTGTGCAGTCGCACGCTACTCTCTATTTTTTCCCCCGTAACTCAGTTTCTGCTGTTTTCCGGAGTGAGAAATATGTTGGAAATCGTGTTTACGTCCTTTTGTCGATTTTTCCCCACGCCCACACAGCACGGCGTGCAATAGCGTGCTACCCTGCCTAGTATTATAATGGCGACAAAACAAAAAAATCTATCCCTCCGGGTTAGAAGCTGCTGCTTGTGAGGGAGGCACTTTGGAGGTCCTGTGTACCCAGAGTTTTGAGGTCATCTGAACATCTTCCAAAGGCTTGATAGTTTGTCTCGTTTTCTTGCCTGAAGACCTTGCAAGGTTGTAGCCCGTAGGTACAGACGTACAGTGCTGCGGATTTAGGCCACAAAGGTCTGAAAAGTGTTCCAGAGCACGGTTGTAGCCCGTAGGTACAGTGCTGCGGATTTAGGCCACAAAGGTCTGAAAAGTGTTTGCATAACACAGGTGTCCAATGGCCACCCAAATTGACTGCACTCTCCCAGAGAAGAAAAAGTGCTTGATGCCCTCCCACTACTACAGAAAAGACTATATTAGACGTCTTATTATTGACGATTTTAGAAGCTGTCTGTGTTAAAACTAATCACAGACGGAATCGTCTGTGATACGAATTGTCTGTGATAACACTTATTATATATATATCATTCTAGAGTTTTTGCTCCCCGCATTCCTCACTCAAACAAAATCTTTCATCGCCCTCCGCCTCCTTCTTGAGCTCATCGCCGCGGCCTGTCCTCTACGCCGTTTCCCTGAGCCCGTGCACCTCCTCCCCCGAGCCTGTCGCCGCCTCCTCCCCTCAATCCATAAGGTGTTCATTTTACTTATTGTAGTCATTTGATAATAGAAAAGTTTGTCGAGATGTGTTCAACATCGTTTTAAATCCAGCGGAGTTATCAGATTTCAATCATTTTTTTACAAATTTTTGTGATTATTCTTAATTACCGAATTAACTATAAATCTTACAGCTATTTATCTATTTCTACAACGACAATGTATACTACATGTGATGACTTTGATGGATTAATCTTTTCATGTTTGACCACAAATATGTAATTGTATCTTGTTTGAAACGTATCAAGTCAATTTATTTTATAATTATTGTGTACAAGAATGAGTTACAAAGGATACTACTGTGAATATATCGTATAATTACAAAAAGTAAGACTTACGTATATAGAACACGGCAAAATGCCACGTAGTTTAACTAAAACCGTCCAGCTAAGAACTAATAGAAGGAATATACTTCTTTTTTGCCTTCTGAAACAGAGTCTCTTCATGTTGTTGACAGAGCACATAACTATAATCATCACTTTCAATGTGAAAGTTTTTCCTTTAAGAAGATTCCTTGTATTCAATCCATCACTAAGTAGCTGCCAAAAGAAAACTTTATGTATTGACCCGTGCGGCATATATTTGTAAATAACTCTCCGTGCCATTAACCTCATTAGATTTGTTAAGATATATAAGATACTTCTTTTTCACAATTTCTTTAGTTTGCTTAGTGATAAACGTTGTCTTAGTGACTACAGATTGCATAGATAAAATAGAGCCTATAAATAAGATATACGATATGAGAAAACTGTTGAATACTAAATAAAAACTTAAAGTGGAGATAGAACAATGAAATAGAAAGTCTGATATAATGGAGCAAACACATATACGATGACTTAATCAACTCTATATTTGATGAAATAGAGAAACTGGGCGGGCGGAGGGAACGACACCTGCTCCTCATAGCCGAGCTACACTCGGCTCTCTTATGATAGAAATTTTATAAAGTAGAGTAGACTATCAAACTGTCTATGATAGTCTATTATTACAACCGGTTTGTATTAGTAATCGTCTGTAATAGATGTTTCACATACGATTCAGAAACCATTTCTGATGTGTCATATTATCACTGACACGTACTTACAGACTGTTTAGAAAATCGTTTGTAATAATGTTTTTAAACCGTTCGTGATAGCCTTTTCTGTAGTAAGGTCCATCTCAGCAGAACGGGCATGTGCCGGAATTTGGCATATGATTGAATTAGGAGGGTTGCATTTGTGCTAAGACGACGTCGGTGCACGAGCCAGAGGAAGTACTTACGACGGGAGGGGGCCAGATTGTCCCAGATATGAGTGTCGAAGGGATCGATCATCTCGTTCAGGCTAATACAAAGGAGAGGAGGTACGCTTCTTTGGTATTGAACTCGTTGCCGCTGTAACGAAGAAGTGTCTGCACCTGAACTCCGCCCCGTTTTGCCTTGGCCTCGTAGGAGCCGGCTACCACGTCCCGGAAATCCTTCTTCAGGCCGCCGCACGCTGCGTCCAGCCAGATGCCGGTGCCGTACATGCCCTACAGCACGCCCGAGCAGGGACGGAACCAGGCCTTGGTACCTGAGCCATAGCTCAACGCCCAGGATCAAAGCCAATAAGGATTGTCTTGAAAAATTACCAAACATACAGATTCATCAGCCTAAGAACAGATGACTCAGCTCGAGCCTCGAGCTGTCTCTGGTTCCGCCCCTGGCCCGTGGCCGACCGGTCGGCGAGAACGGTGTTGGCGACGCGCGGGCCGAGAAGGCAGAGAGGCTGGCCGCCGAGGAAGGCGAGGAGCTCGGTGCGGATGGCGCCAGGGCGAGCGCCGCCGCCGCGGGGATGGACAGCGGCGAGAAGACCACTTTGGAGGCAGAGGTGGCGTTATCGCTACCGGAGTCTGGAGGCGAGGTGGCCGGCGAGGCGGAGCGCGAGCGCCGTCTGCCCGTGCCGGACGGCCATGGTCGACACGCGCCGAGTCGCCGACGACGTCTTAGAGCTATAGCGCGCTCGTGCCACAAGGCCTTGCATTAGGAGGTAGGTGGCCGCATGCACGACGATTTATGTATGAGCTGCATGCTTGCGTTTGATCGAAAACGGACGATCAGGATTCTAGCTCTACCGATGTAGTTAGTGACGAAGCGATAATAAAAATAAAAGTGAGCTCAGATGATTAGACTCAATTATTTATTATTGTATTATGCTCTTAATTTACATGCAACCACAGTGTTGTAGCTCGATGGCAACTACTAATGCAAGAACCCGCCCACGCGCACACGCAAATAGAAGAACAAAATGAACAAGATAAACCACACGGATCCAGTTAGGGGTAGCCTATGTAAACCGAATTTACTGATTATTTTAGTTTTTTAGTTTTTGGTTTGGTTTTTATTGTAGTGCTATTTAGTTTTTGGGTTTCAGTTCGTTTTTTAACTCCCAAACACCGAAAAACTAAACAACGATATACTCCCTCCGCAGCAATCCTTATCCACACCGTCTCCCTCTCCATCCCTCCTTATCCACAAAAGCACCGCTCCTCCCCTCCAAGGCTCTGCTCTACTCCCCCTCACGCTGCGGATTGCTGCTACACCATGCCGCTCCACGTCGTCTCCCCCGCAACGGCAACCTCCCCACCGCCTGCCTCCACTAGCAATGCCTAGGTCAACTCCTCCTTCCTCCATGTCGAATGTCGAACTATCTATCTTTGTCAGCTCCTCCTTCCTTCGCACTGCTCCACTCCCCCTCACGCCGTGGACTGCTACTACGCCATGCTGCTCCACATTGTCTCCCCTGTGGTGGTAGCCTCCCCGCCGCTCGGCCTCTCCTCCGCTTGCCTCTGCCAGCAACGCCCAGGTCAGCTCCCCTTCCTTTGCATTGCTCCTCCCCTCCACTCCTCAGCTCCTCCTTCCTAATCCGCACTGCTCCTCCCCTCCACTCCACTCCATCTCACGCTGTGGACTACTGTTGTACCATGCCATCTCCCCTGCCATGTAGCCTCTCCTCTGCTCGTCTCCATCAGAAACGCCTAGGTTAGCTCCTCCTTTCTCCATGCCGAATATTGGGCTATCTCGATTAACCAAAATATTTTGGTTAACCTGTTCGGTTTTTCATTCTAGCTAAAGAAATTTGGTATACAATTCTATAACCGCATTATTTAAAAACCAAATGCCCACCCTAGGTCCAATATATGGAGGAAACGTGTGCTCACCACAGCAGAACCCATGAACCCAAACTAGTCGGCATCCAAGAAAGGCAAAAAAAAAAAGAGATAAATGTGACACAAGTAAGGTGACCAGAGCATGGTATGTACTACAAACCTCCTGGGCTGGGGTTGGAGTGGCCGGCAGTGGCCGGAGGCCAGCAAGCCGCCGGCCGAGGGCAACGGCGAGGCGATCGATGGGGTGGGGTTTGGGGGAGTGGAGATAGGTTGTGGACTTTACTTTGTGGATAGTACGGGTGGGAGTGGGATGGTCACTGGTCAGTAAATAGAAATGTCGGAGCTTCAGGTGGGTTTTGGTGGGGTTGAGGTGTTTCCAAAATTCAAAATCTCGTCAAGATTTTCGATCTCGGCCAAAATTTTGAATGGGGCTGAGATTTCAAATCTCAATGGGATAAAATTTTAGAAAATTTTCAAATTGCTACAGTGATTTTTTGCTAGATTTCGATCAATTTCACCTTTTTGGACCTTTTTGAACTGGATTTCGCACGAATTTTAATGCCTTTATGAGGGATGCATGTGAAAATTTTGAAAAAAAAAAACATATACATTTACTTCATTTGTGTATTTTAGGTTGAAAGAGCCGTCTCTATGCTTGACAATATGTCCATTGCTGATATTACGCCAAATGAGCATACATACACAATTATTAGGACGCTACTAATGGAGATATAGGAAAGGTTTTTGAATACCTCACGAAAATCAAAGAGTGGATGATACTACTTGGCCAGCTGCTCACCCAGGATATGAAGAAACTAATACAATACTTCTTTATTGAATTAGTTGTACACTAGTTTGGACTATGCATACTGCATATTGATTTTAGGGTTTACTCAAAAAGCTTTTTATAATTTTCCTTTGCTTTTTTCATAACCAATATTTTGTGTAGGTGGGTTCTGAGAGAAGTTTGGGAGGCAGCGGACTTGATGAAGCAGATGAAAGAAGATGGAATCCCCCCAAACATCCATACATATACCTCCTACATAAATGCATGCTGCAAAGCAGGAGACATGCAAGCATGAGAATTTTGCATTGAAATAATTAATTTCTAGCTTAGTATTTTGCATTTAAACAGATAGAAAATGTAGATAAATGCTTGCGTGATTTTTTCATATTTTTTCCCAATGTTTTCTACCCTCGAGAGACCATTTCACAGGAGTTTGAAAATGACCGAAATTTCAGTCAATTTTACCAAAATTGCGGTGAGATTGGCCAAAATCTCGGGTTTTCCATCCACAAAATTACCGTATTTGAAATTTGGTTTTAAAATTTCAGCTTGATTTTGGTTGAAATTCTAAAATCTCGCCAAAATTTTAGATTTCGGCCGCCCACGAGATGTGATTCGAAAATGAAATTTAAAACCTTATGTGCTTCTTGGTCTTGCCGTGCTGTATTCCACTCTTAGTAAAAAGAAGAAAAAAAACATGTATTCCACTATACTGGAATGATGATTGTATACTATCTTTTACAAACAAAATTAGATGTAGTTTTGTAATGTTTTTTTTTAATTAATGAAACTAATGGGGAATTTTACGACCAATGTAACAAAGTAATACTCCTTCTAGTTGGAAAATTGTCGCTTTTACATGATATTAATCAAACTTTTTGAACTTCAACACAGTTCCAAGTATCCGAATTCATCATAAAAAAAACTCTTAGATTTCTAGTGTAGCATAAAGCTAGGCAATTTCCTCATTTCGAACTTTGGAATTTTTTTGTAATTTCGACGTCTGATTGAATTCCGTAGGTAGAAAAAAATTCTAGTGTAGCAGAGACTTAGGCACTATTTGGTAGGGCTCTAGATCTCAGCTTCACCTCAGATCTGAAACTTGTAGACTAAAATAAAGTGAATTAAGTTTATATTTTTAGTCTAAATTTAAACAAGATGACTCACCTAAACACTCTTAACATATCCACAGCTCCAGCTCCACGGATCTGCGGAATTAGAAATACCTAGCTCTACCAAATCCACGGATCTAATAGAGCTGAAGCTGTACCAAACACAGCCTAGGCTTAGTGCTATAGATGAAAAAACTGATAAAAGTTGATGAAAAACTGATAAATGTTGATGATACTATAATTAACTCCGAAAAAAAATTTGTGGTATTTTCTGGCACTAGTTCAAAAACTCATTCATATTTTCACATGAATGCAAACGTTGAGTAACAGTTCTAACAGAAGTCACATAACTTTTGGGGGCCAAAGCGGAAATGTCCAGGTTACAACTTCGTTACATTGTAAACAACAGTGCAGTGGTAAGGTTCTGCAGTTTCACAATACTATCTGACACTTGAATCATTGAACACACAAGAAAATGTGAAGAGCTGCATAGAAGCATTACCCGATTGCATCCTACTGTAAACAGTGGAACGTAGTACCCTTCCACAGGCGCTAGTAATAACCTGATGAAACAGACGGAGCCAGTGAGAGGCTTCTGCGCTTAAAACATTAGCATGATTTTGAGAAGAGCTTCGCTTTCGGTGCAACATGATAGTTGACAAGTAACAGAGGCCTCGGCAGGAGAATGTCAGCATGGTTTTGAATAGACTAAAGCTGACTGGCATATATGATATATGTACACCAAAAATATTGATGGCAGAATATATCAAAGACATAATTCTACTTAGAAAATTCAGTTTAACTATTTCCAGAGTCTGCTTTGAAGTCGTCATGTCATGGGGTATCCCTGTAGAGGAAAACATCAGGAACAGAAGCTGGATCAAGCTCATAGAAGCCACGGAGCTTGCCACCTCTTTCTTCTGTCAGACGGAAAGAGGGTATTCGGTGAGAAAACTTCAAATGATCTCTAGTAGGTATGTCCAGAACCCCCTTTTGCTTGTCAGGCTTGAACACCGCTCTGTAACCATTAACTTGGGTCAGAAAAGAAAATTTTATGCTAGCTTCAGTGCGCTCGATGATCTCACCGATGGCATATTCACAAGCATCGATGCTGGAAGGAGTCCAGTCAGGTGCCCACTTCATGTAGATGGCCCAAACCTCACCTACTTGCGGAAGAATTTCAATCTGCCATTTTGTGCCAATTTGTCCAGAATCTACCAAATGAGAGAAAGTATCATTTGTGTCATACTTCGTTTTCCAGCTTCGAATTTTAAATTTACCACAGCTGATAGGTATATCCTGCTCTAACCACCTTTTCTCCTGCTCCTGTTGAGGGCAAGCCTCAAGCCAGGTCAACTGCACTCTGAATGGTTCTAGCTCGACTTTGCTGATCCAGCCATAGAACTTGGGAAATTTATCAAGATCACTGTATAAAGCCCAAATTTGTCCACGTTCAAACTTATCACTTGAGCGGCCTTCTTCGAAGTTGTGGAATTCAGAATCAGGATATGCATAAATACTGGGGGAGGGACAGCTTTGCTGAGAGGAATCACCAAATCCATTGGTGCTACGGGCATTTTTAGGTGAGGATGTGTTTTGTTCAGGAGGAGGACCTTCATGATTTTCTGTAGACATTGGGCGGGAAGTATGTGCTTCAGAGTGATTATCCTTTTGTGCAATTTGCTCATTTCCAGGATCTATTCTACTACTTGTACTTTTAGTGGTCAAATCAATGAATGTGCTGCCCTCTTTCTTCCCGAGAGACATGTAAGAGTCAAGAGTAACAGAAGGTAATGCTACATCCAGGTCATTGGGAAGACATGCAGTGTCAAGTTCCAGAAACCCTCCTGGGACACCTATCTTTTCATTTCCATTTGTCCTATAAGAGGGGACACTGTGAGAAAATCGAAGTAGCTCACTTGATGCTATCACGATTGCAGGTTTGTCTTTAGCTGTCGCAAATAAACTGACAAAGCCCTTAATCCTGACCAATGGGACAACAGTGACACCAGCATGAACTGAGAGATCGGACAGGACTTCAACAACTTCGTACTCATAGGATCTATGATTATCTGCATCTGAACTCCACTGCATGCTCCATCCCTTATAAAGAGCCCATACCTCACCCTTTTTAGGATATACTTCATAGTAATTCCTTCTTTTGCCTTTTGTCCATGAAACAATATGAGAAAACATGAGCCTGTCTTGTGACATCTCTGTTGTTCCCAAGCAAAAGTTTCCACAAGCAACAGGCAGTTCTTCATCAGTCCATTTATCCTCTTCTTCATTCATGGCATCATGCTCCAACCAAGTGAGATGAACTTTAAATTTGGAGGGATCAAAATGTTTTATTCGAGCATAAAATCTTGGCATGCCATCAAGGTTATCATAAAGGGCCCAGATCTGACCAACTGCAAACAGATTGACATCCCTCAACTTCTCAAAATCAAAGAAATCTGGATCAGGGAAGGAAAGGTTGACTGAATAGCAAGGCTTATTCTGCCCATCAGTATCAGTAGCTTCTGCCTTGATGTTGTCCTGATCACCTACGTTTGTAGTTTTTGGTTTCTCTTGAATGTCTACTTTGCTGGACACATGAGGTGGAACTGGTTGTCTGTCAGCATTAGTTACATTATCATCAAATATTTTCTTAGAACTCAAAACAACATTAGATGGCAAATCATTCTTCCTTTGCCTCTTTCTGTTATTTGAGTTCAGGCTACTGCTTCCATCAGCATCTTGCTTTCTCTTACCTGATCTCCGGAGACTGGAGGATCCTGCAGCATTTGGCACTGTAGATGCATCTTCTCTACCCAAGTTCTTTCTGTCAACAGCATTTAGATCAGCAGGATCTGGTGCCAATCTTCCACCTGTATTCACGTTCGCAGTTTGGGCAGAAAATTTACTTTGGTTCATCATTGGAATTTCAACTCCCCTCTTTGTAATCTCTGACCAGTTAGCTTTCTTCTCACCACCTGCGCGGTCTACCCTTTGTTTTGCATCTGTGTTTACACCTGTAGAAGAAAGCTTCACAGGGTGACCTTGTTGGCTGGGGGTATCACGCTGTTGATTTGGAAACATCTTTGCTGGAACTTGAGAACTACTGGGTACACTTGATGAAGTGGGCACAGAGTGTTCCTTTAGACTGTATGCAAAAAAATTCTTTCTGCAGTTCAGACAGCAGACCAGAGTGTTTAGGATGTTGTTGTAGTACTGATATCGTACCTGACAATGGGGGCATACAGTCCAAAATGTCAGTCCATATCCAGGCACACTAGATTTATTTGTGTCAGTCTTCTTTGGTGGCTGTGTAGCTTTCTTTGGCACTTTTCTGGAAGCATTCTGCCTTTTGATGTCATAATGAGATCGCTTTGTTCGATCGCACAATACTGTGTGAGCTTCAGCAACCAACTTAAAAGCAGCTTCAGCACCAGCAAAACAATTTTTATCAGGATGGAGTGAAAAGGCAAGCTTGCGGTATTGCTTTCTTACGGTAACATCATCCGCTGTTGCGTCCACTTGAAGGATTCGATACAAGTCCATCTCTCCATTCACCCTTGCCTCTGCTGCACAATGTACATTGCAGACATTTAACAACTGAAATATATTCTCAAGCTCCGGAAAAAGCTTTTGAGCTTTAAGTAGAATCCTCTGGGCACCATTAAAGTCTTTGTTTTCCATCTTTTTTACAGCAATTTCCCTGGCCCTGAGGGCCTCTTCTCTGTTGCACTCCATCATAATCTCTGGGGAAAAAAATACCACAACAGCCCTCGTGTGAAGTGCTATCAACTGGAAATGAGTATCCTCAGACTCATGCTTTACAGCGGATACTATTTGAAAGTGGATGCAGATGTCTGGATCACTTTCTCAGACAACAAAATGCCAAATGAACCTTCAGGGCATAAGGCCCTGCAAATTTAGAAAGGAAAAAATAATTCTTACTAACTGAAAATATGCTCCTAACAGAACCATTAGTAGCACCTGAAAATTAGACATTTGTGGGTCCACAACAATAATACTGTTATGCAAAGCTAAAGGAATAATCACAAACCATGTAGATCAGGATAGACGGACAAAACAATGCAAGAAATGCCCTTTTCCAATATCAATCACTAGACTGTATTGCTAATTCTATTCAATTAATAGTAGAGCTAAAATGATATGACAAGATCAAGTAAGAAGGAATATCCAGCAATCCTATCCATCTGTATGGCAGCAGGATCCATACGCCAATAAGTCCAAAAAATTTCTTACATACGAACAATAAATGTACAAGTCAAACTCAGCTGATCCTTGCTATACTTTCATGTTTTGAAGGTTGGGGGTCATATTTTCAATCTTACATTTCACAAATATAAGCTATCCTATCAGGGCAGCAACACAATAATTATAAACGAAAAAACTTTCCTTACATATGAACAGCATATTACAGGTTGAAAGACATGATCTCACAAACCAATGCAGAACCTGGCAAGTCACTGAGCTAAGAAACAGAAGCTTACAGTCTATGTATAAAATATATGATATATCATTCTAAATAACATGTTTTGTGACACATCCAATGACACGCCACAACGAAGGCAATACTGGTAAGGCAAGATACATGAACAAGATTGACCAAAAATGAAATTTCACATCAGCATGACAGCACTCACAGCACAGCAGCAAGGTAGAGCGAAGCATTATTCTTGATCCTCTACACATGTAAAAGTTCTTGTCTTCTTGATGAAGTTGTTTATGTAATCACTGTGGTTTGCTGTCACTGAAGAATGGTTGGTAGCAGCAGCTGGTCAAACAGACAAGACCTGCTAGCATAGTTTGTGTTGTGCATGATTTAGTGACATAAAAAAGGCTGCAGCAGAGAGCATAGGATACTAGAAACAAACATAAAAGTACTGAGTATTTTTGTCACTGAATTATTTATTATTGTCAAGTCAAGAAAAGATTTACCTAAAACAGAAAGAAAGACAGTAGCATCCTAACTAACTCTAGAAGAACAGGAAAACTAGCCAGAAAAAGGTCAATGGCAGCAGCCAGTTGCAGCCCAATATTGCTACAGTGTCGTGTTCTAGTTACAATGGCAATTGAGTGTTCGGTGGGTGGGAAAGGACTAAGGAGTTTGATGGGCCCAAGTAAGAGAAGTGAACATGCGGATTGTTTGAGGGGGCTCATAGCAATATTGCCACTTAATCTGAAACTTTCAGGTTTGAACAATATATGCTGCTAGCATTGGTGACATCTATGAATTTCCACCCACATTGCCCTTAGAAGAAGGGGCTATCTCAGATATTGCTTTTAGATTTTAGTTGTGAGATCATGAGTTTACACTCAGAGCTGTGAGATAACCAACTTGGCCATAACAAAGGATATATATTTTTGTAGCATAGTTTCATTATTTTGGCTACCTAGTGATTCATGAAACAGTACAAGCACACAATCATCTTCTGTTCAAATTTAGTGCGGTGATAGTTATTTAAAATGGAAAAATTGATGATTTTCCCCATTTTTCCTTTGCCATTGATCATTTGCCCCATGATGCCTCACTAACATGCGGGCCTTGGGGCCACATGTCAGTAAGACATGCGGGCAAATGATCAATTGCACCTAGAAAAACGGGGCAAATCATCAAATATCCCATTTAAAACCCACATATTCTCCAAATTTGTTGTTTACCTGCTTGGGTAGGGGGCTGAAGGTCGGGTATAGGGCGCTTTCCCTTGACCACTGGTCCAACTCTTCAGTCTTCACCCTGCCTTCGTTACAAGGTTCTAAGGCCTGGTGGACGAAGGGAGGCTAGATACTTTTCTTGATTGATTATTGCTTGATACTAACCATCAAAATACACCTCATTATATAGAAGGCCAGAGCCCTCCTAACATATCAAGAAACTAATTTTATGGAATCCAAACAAGTAACAAGTATGGAAACTAACATGGAATCGATTCCTAACAATTATGGAAACCAACAAAAAGATAAGATGCCTAATAGATAGATTCCTAACCAAACAATCCTTCCTAATCTTCGGGCGCATCCCCCCTCACACAACGCACCAACAGTATGTGAACAGTGTCACTCTAGGGGGTTCACGGTAGAACAAAACTATTAATTTTCAAATCCAAGGCCCTTTACTATGAGTTAATCTCTTCTACTTTGTTGTGTAGAGTCATTCCTCCATGATGAAGCGAATTTAGGACATATATTAACAACTTATAAGTTGACACATACAGCACAAGCAAAAATGATTTGTCTCTCTAAGATGGACCAGTCCAGCCCCACTCACCAGATGTTACACAAATTCTTATCTACTAAAGAGGAGAAACCCCGCCGCGCGCGCGCGCAGGGGGGGGGCTCATTAAGCATGAAGAGAGAGAGGGAAAGAAGTAATTATAAATAGAAATAAGAAATTACTTGGTATGACTAGGGTTGGGGACCTCGCAAAGAAAAAAAAACAAATAGGCTTTGGGGAAGATATGCTATGTAGTACCTATCCTCCGATAACCAAATTGGTCTTTTTCACAACACAAGAATCCAACAGCAATCCTGCACATAGTCTTCTCCCAAAAGGTGATTTTGGGTGGCAGACCTATAGAATAATACTTCAAATTTTGAGATCAATTTGCAAATATGTTGTGAGGCCCCTTTAAGCAACCTACCTACCATGGGTATCACGGCGCCCCAGCGAGGCGAGTCGCCTTTGGGGCACCAGGATGCCTAGGCGCCCAGGCGATAGTTAGGCGACCAAACGAAATGCAACACATGGCACAATCTCCTCCCTTTAGTTACCCAGCGCCCACATGGTGCAATCTCCTCCCTTTATTTACCCCCCACTTCCTTGCATACCCCAAGAGCAACTCAGAAGCAGCTCGCATCTTTAAAGATTGTTGATGGCTTGCTAACATTTCGAGGCCTGTTAAAGAGCTGGACTCTGCTGTTGGGTATGCACTGCTAGATCCTACATGGGCTTCTCAAGACAATACATCGATAGCCATAGGTACAGTAGAGCGTCTTAGATTTATAGTGGCACTGGCGGAGGAGCACATTCAACTCGTTGGCCACTGCCGGTTCATCTGTGCCAACCCGCGTGCCGACCGCTTCCACACGCTCTCGTTCCACCTCATCGAGCTCTGGTGTGCCTCCGCCGCCGGCCGCTTCTCCTTCACGCTCGGAGTGCCGCTTGCCATGCGGTCTGTGATCTCTCCACGGGGAACTCCGCACATGCCTCCCTCCTGCTCCGCTCGAGCTCCGTCACATTCCTCTTCACCGCCCCCTACGAGCAACACCTCGCCAACCCTGCCACCGCCTCTATGCCCTCCTTCTCCGCCTGGGCAGCGCGTAGGTTCACCGCCGAGCATGGCCTCGTGGTGTGCACCATTGCGGTCCATGTCGTTGACACCTCCGAAGCCTTCCGTGCCAGCGTCGACGCCGACGCACGCCTCGCGTTCACCCCCTCTGAGCTTGGGCGAAGGCAGTCAACGCCCAGGCGATGCTTGACACAGCCAAGTGGGCGACTTACCATCGCAAGGCGAGGCGAGCCCCCCTGGCGGTCAATGCCTAGCGACTAGATGACGCCGTGATAACCATGCTACCTACCCTTGCAATCAACACCATGAGACACCAGAGTGGAAGAATTGAGAAGATTGGGAAAAGTAGTATAACTAGGCTAAGAGCATTAGGAGTTTGTGCTCTTGTGACAAAGGACAAGCTCACAGCTACATGTCAAACTAAGCACAAGGACAAGGTAAGAGAGTTTTAAGGGAGAAGGGCGGGCCTTACATAAGGATGAAGCAGAGTGAGTCCAGTGCAGCTGTTAATCTGTCGCAATTACCATATGTGTGTCTACATGATTTTTCATGACATGTACCAGTGTACGGCTGTATGCAAATGTTGTGCAAACCGAATGAAATTGGAGGTAACAAATACAACCGCAGATTGGGTAAATATTGAACACGTAGACATATATTAGAGGGATAAGAAAGAAGCTCAAAACTCTATTCTATCTTTAGTTCAATAGGGACACATTTGACCATCCAATTGCCCTTATGCACATACACAGATTCGCTTAGCACACACAAACAGCCTCAGCCTCCTATTCAAACTGAATACACTGTTCCAAGTAAATGATCCCCAGATCATTAGCCTAGTAGCAGTGGTGGACCCAAGAATAAATTTAGGTATGGCAGAGTCACCGGCTTAGACCAAATAATATTATCCCCAAAAGCAAAGGAATCTATAGTCTATACACAAACTATATTGCAATCACACTAATAAGAGTATATGACACTAAATAGAATCAACAACTACAATCCGCATGTGAACATGCTAACACTAATAAAAATATCATAGTAACATCCAGAACAAGCTCTCACATACCTGATTCCTTTTGCACTAGAATAAAACAATAATAACGACCAATTGGTTGAGTTAAACCATTTGGTCACACTCGTTATTTATCCCTAATGTGTATAATTGTACCGATCAATTGGTTTCCAATGCCTACGCACTCCACGATCGGATGAGCAACAATATCATTCGGATCAAACCTAGGTTATTAATTATTATGAAGTGATGCATTGGGGTATTTGCTATATAAAATCATACTTGAGTTTCTAGTTTGATACCATACTACCGTAGTACCATTAAATTTAGTCATCTAGACATATAAACAACAAATGAAAGACACATACCAGAACTACAAGCCTAGAAAAACTGTACTTCTAGTTGGATTAATGATTCATACCAACCGTGCTGTATGTTCTGTGCAGGTTGGGGTTGAGGAACGACTTAAGCAGCCGCAGACAAACACCACCAGCAAGCCTCTGCTGCAACTCGCAATTGCAGACGCCCACGCGGCTGGTTGTTACCACCCGATGCCGCCGCCCACACCAGCTGGTACGCCGCTGCCCACGCCAGTCAGTGGATTACCTCGGATCCCCCAACCCCCACCACCTCTAGCCTTCCTCTCCTCCAGGGAGCAGCATGCCGCCATGCTCGCTTCGCCACTCTGCCCAGCGCCCACTTGGCCGCTCGCTGCTCCACCACACGCCCCGCTGCCGCGCCGTTCGCCAGGGTTAGAAAGCACAGAGCACACACAGTCACACACGCAATTCGGAGGTCGCTCTATCTGGCCACAGCTCATGCACACATGCCTCATATCGCCAGGGCCTCATGGGCCTTGATAAATTGGATCTTGGCCTACCTTCCTGGCTGCGCCCACCATCTTCATTCTTCATGCGGCCTACGCAAGCATGCCCACGTCTCTTCTTCTCAGACGACGGTCGACCGGACAATGGCTGGCGCTCAGGGCAGGGGGCTGGTTCCAGGTCGAAACTACCTCTGGCCAGAGCTCGTCAGAATGGTGGGTCCGCCCCTGCCTAGTAGCAGGAAATGGTCACAACTCACAATGCACTTCTCTCTTATGAAAACCAATTTTCCAAACTGAAGCTTAACCAACTCGCCCAAAACGTCCCCTCCCTCCCTCCCTACCGTTTCTATTAGCGCCAACTAAGAAATTACGCAATGGCAACCTCCTCTTCCGCTTCACCACTCCAAACGACGCGCACATGTCCGTACTTAAAATCGATACTCGTTAAGTCAAATTTTCACAAGATGGGAAGAAGAAATCGATCTGAAATTCTAGTTGCAGTGTGAGATAATCAAGTAACAACTCAAACAAGTTAAGCAGAACCCAGCGGTTGTACCAGAGCAGGCAGTGCAGTGGTCGGTGGTGGCAGGACTTCGGCGAGCCGTCGCGGCGGCGGGAGCGGGAGCGAGCGAGGGAGGGCGATGGAACCGTGGAGGGAAGGGGAATTTATGGAGTGTTGATAGCGTTAGGGCTTTGTTATAGGCTAGCTGAAATTACAAATTTGCCCGCCACGTGAAATGACCAAATTACCCATACCTTTTTCCAATCTCTACTACCTAAATTGAGAGTTTCTACTCACATCACTTCATCAAAATTACCCACCTTTACCGCTGCTCTTTAATTACCCACCTTTGTCGCTATTACTTTATCAAAATTACCTACCTTTGTCACTGCTCTTTAATTACTCACTTTTGCCACTGCTCTTTAATTAACCACATTTACCACTATTGGTGCTCTTTAGTCTTTACAAATAAACTTTGTATCGCAAATTGAGTTTCTGTTGCAACGCATGGGCACATGGAACTGTAACTTAGACCTTATAATGTAGTTTCAAGAATGAGGCCTTTTGTCATACAAAAATTTGCAGAAGACACCTTAAAATCTTTCTGATTATTATGGTTTACTCTTGTAGACTTTATATAATTATTAGAAATTATTGTTCTTATGCTTTAATTCGTCTGTAACTTATAGTTCCAAGTACAAAAACTTTTGTATATGAAAATTTGCAATTTGCACCTTAAAACTTTTCTTATTATCATGGTTTAGTCTTTTAGATTTCTGCCAAGTATTGTTTTTGTACTGTTTTGATTCATCTGTATGAGCGGTTGTTGTTCCGTTGCAACGTATGGGCACTCGGCTAGTATGGTAGATTAAGATGACCCCTCGTTAAAAAAAATTACAGTTCGTTATACTAATAGTGTATGATGGACAGTAAAATCAGATCCAATTATTGATTTATTAAAGGTATATTTACTAATCTACTATCAGAGAAAATATATATAAAAATACTAGCTAATCTGTAACATTCCATTTTTAAGGTTCTTGAGTTTGAATTTCAAAATCCGAACCCGTGGAATTTTATTCGAATTTATTACAGCTTAATTTGAATTTTCAAAATCAAAAAGGATTTAATTTGATTAACCCATACTTCAAATTAAATATTTCTTATTTTTATTGGGTTCCTTGTGCTTCATTTGATTTTTCTGTATTTTTGGAGATTTTCAGAATTTATTTGCTATTTATTTGATTTATTTGAAGTTTATTCGGATTTTCTGGATTTTTCTTAATTCCTAAATCCCTTTTCCTTCTTATGGGCGATTTCTTTGTTTCTCCACTCGGCAATTCTTTGTCGCTTATCATGGCCCAAATC
Organism: Guadua angustifolia; assembly: GCA_036346375.1. Taxonomy (NCBI): domain Eukaryota; kingdom Viridiplantae; phylum Streptophyta; class Magnoliopsida; order Poales; family Poaceae; genus Guadua; species Guadua angustifolia. The sequence continues at coordinate 45,601,531 of CM070517.1, read as the reverse complement.
ACCGACATGACAGACTCAACCAAACCCTAACCCTAGCGCCTTGGCGTCTCCGTCTGGATTCGATCTAGCGGCTCCCATTGCGCCACGTCGCTTGAAATCATGCATGCCAAGACACAGTGCTTGAACCAACCTTGGCATCCTCACTTTTTCCCGTTGCCTAGACTATTTAAGCTCGCTCGGTTTTTGTAGCGCTCTCCTCTCCACGCCGACATTTCCCTTCTCTCTCACGAGACGCCGCCATCTCTGTAGACGACCTCATGGGAGCTAGCCATCAAGCCAAAGGTCTTCTCCGCGTGTATCTTCGCCGTTGGTTAGTCTCGTGCACGATTCTTGTCCCAATGAGTTAAATCGCGTTGATCTTCCTTAACTCCGCTAATTCTTCTACTCAATCCGTCACTCTTCTGCCGATTTCGTTGCTGTCTTCTCCGACTCCGGTGGAATAGCACCGCTCCGCGCCGTCGAACTCCCTCCTTCAACGCCGTCCGTCCGATCGGCCTTCAACGGTCCGGATCTGCGCCACGTATGCTCTGTAAATTACTTCCCCGAGCCAACTGCCTCGTCACTGTCCATGTGTCACCCGTGTATGCCACGTAGCCACCACGTAGACGCCACCTCGGCTTAGTTCTTCCGCGTGGCGTCCTCGTCAACACCATCTAGTCGCGGTGTCTGCGCCAGGTCAGCGTCGTGCTGCCGTGTCAGCCGCGTGGCGCCACGTGCGAGCCACGTGTGCGCCACCGCATCGCCTCTTCGCCGTGTCGCCAGCGTGTTGCCCCGTGTCTGCCACATCATCGCCACGTCGGTGCCACGTGTAAGCCACGTCGTGCCATATCACGCCACGTCAGCCCTATCTGCACCGTGTCAGCCACGTGGATCCACGTCGGTACCACCTGGCATCAGGTTAGCGCCACGTACACGCCACGTGCGCTCTGTCACCGAGCCGGGTCAAGTCATTGACAGGCGGACCCCACATGTCAGCCACATGATTTTATTTCCTTTTTCGGTGTTTTTTCCCGAATTTTCGAGTTCCAGCCAATGGCGTATCGACACGTGTCACTCTTATTATTTTTTCGATTTTCTCTCCCGAGGAACTTCGGAAGCCCTGTTCTCCTCCGTTCGAACTCCGATTCGAACGATTCAAATCTCTAAATTCATCTAAAATCAAGATCTATCTGCTGGTGTATTTATTTTGATTTTTTGGATTTTATTTATTTTTGTTTTATTTATTCTTTTCTCGATTTGCGTATTTCGCGTGTAGACGACGCAGCGGTTGAGCGAGCGGAGCATCCAGCAGAGGTAGCAGCAGCGGGAGAGGTTGAAGGCAAGTCTTCCTTGACCATATTGAACCCAAGTTTATGAAATGCTATTTTGTGTTTAAATTATTGGATGCTTACTATTTGCGTACTGTACTTTAATGTCATTTTAAATGCTTAGATAAATGCCAAATTGTTATAACCACATTGATATTCATTTTGACAACCATTGACACCCTAGGAAAATTAAGTACTGGTAATAATAATCATTTTTGTATTATGGGACGGTAGAAAATGCTTAGCCATGCTTAATCACGTCGGTACCTTACCATTATGGAAATGCTTTCATATTTGATTCAAATGGAATTGTGAAAATATGGCAATTGGTGTTGCCGGTATTACTTTGAAAATAAAAGTGAAAAAGGGTTTAGACCGGGGCGGATTGGATGTATGGCGGGTGCGGGATGCACAAAATTCTGGAATGTGATTGTCCGCCCTAGTCAATTAAGGACCGGTCGTGTGTTACCTTGGGCCATGCTATACAATACAACCACATGTCTATTATGGGTACGACCTGGCTAAGTAATTTGCATGTATCGTTATTTGACTTTGCCATTGGGCTGTGCGGTTTGCCGGGAGGGTACTTGCAAGGCGCAAGAGGGGCTTCTATCTTGGGTGGTTAGCCCTAACAATGATGAAACCTTAGCGGTGAGTCGGTAGCGGTATTATGCATTGAAAGGCCTTGTCATGATCTCCTGCGGCACACCAAAGGAAGTGTGTCAATAGCTTAGCGAAAGGGTTGATCATGTCGTGTGGGTAAAGTGTACCAACTCTGCGAGTCAAAACTACTTGAGTAGCCGTGCCCACGGATAAGAACAAGCGTGGGCAGCTTTCACATAGTAGATTTTACGGTTTTGGTTTTAAATGGAAAAATGATGATTTGGTTTAAAATGAAAATGTGGTTGGGGAATCCGCGAGCGGCTAGAGCTCCCGGATTTTAGTTTGGCGGTTGGAGCCAACCAGATAGTTGGAACCTGGAAAACTGTTATACTTCAAATTTAATTAATTATGCTATTTACATTTTGTTAAATGCTGCTTTATGAAATTATTACTTGTATTTAAATTTCAATTTCGCTTTATGCAAATGAACCCTATATGCTTCCTTTGTTTAAGCCTTGCATTTAGTTATTTGCATTAAGTTTCCGAGACTTGCTGAGTATGTTGCATACTCACCCTCGCTTTTCATCGCGGGGCTGCTTATTCCATAAAGCAGATGAGGAGGACAGAAACAGCTATCCAAGAGCGTGCATTATCTGTGGTGAAGACTTTGATGAGGATGATGACTCGATCTTCTAGGGAGCGTACCCCAGTCGGTTGCCTGTGGGCACATTGAATGGCTCTTTTTGTTGCTACATTTTCCGCTGCTACTTTCTCACTTAAGCCATAAGGCTCGATACTTGTAATAATGTGATGATGATGTTTACACTCTCGTTTGCTCATTTACTGTTGATTACTTTTATGATATGTCTGTGTTATCATCACTGTATGACTGTGTGTGCTAGCTGTTCCTGGACTAGCACGGTTGAAACACAGAGGGGTCGGATTTGGTAAATCCGGGTCTCCACATAATCTGAATTACTAAATCAAAAAGAATAAATGGTCGGTACTAAATTTAGTGTGACGTAAAAGAGCTCCGCTAAAAAGTGGACGATATAATTATAAAATGAAACAACTTGAAGGGTCTTTCAACAAAAAGTATTATTGGCTTTATATTCAATCTAATAGCTCAGACTAGTTTGTTACCACACATATAAACTTTTTTTTTAAGTAACTGCTCGCTACAATGTAAACAAATACTGACAATTACTCCATCCATTCAAAAATATAAGATGTATTTTGATTTTACATAAGGATTAATGTTATGGTGAAATTGAGAAAGGTACGAGTAAAAATGACTTAGATACCCCCACTTAATTGTCTTGGAAGATGAGAGATAATAGTTTGTGTGTGGTGGTAATGAATAAATGTATGTAGTTAAGAGAGAATAAATAGGTGTATAGTAGAAAAAAAATCTCATTAAATCTACATACAACTCTTATATTTACGAACAACATTATTCAAACTATAGGCATTATATTTCTGAACAAAGTGTGCTATAGGCTAAAAAAATGTATCGTGCCATAGTTACAAGTCTATGACAATGAATTAAGGATGCGTTTGGTTGCTTGTATCAGGTGGTACATGTATAAGATGGTTCAAGAAAAAATCATTTATGTATTTGGTTACTTGAATAGAACCATTCCATCATGGATGGTGAGATACAAATTTGAGAAATATTTCCTATAGGTGTTGAACCATTCCATTCACTCAAATCAATGGAACCAAACGATATATGACCATCCCATCCCATTTAATTTCATCCTAACAACCAAACACATCCTAAATGAATGCCATTGAGGAATTAGATTTGCCTAACATGAGTGTGGCAATGAACCACCCTAATAGTTCTTGTTATCCTGTTTTAGGACTTGTTTCATGGTTATCACCATGTCACCTAGTCATCTAGCCAGCTAGCAGCTGACGTTGCAACATAGAGATTTTTTGGCTAGGTTCAATCTAGGGATGCAATTGAATCGGATATACGTTGAACGGCCAGTCGATTGGATTTGTTTTGTTCGAATTCAGCTAATCGTATCGGATAGTTGTCAAATTCGACATCGGTTTTAGATGGTTGTCAAATTTGGCATTGGTTTTAAATCGTTTGTTTCGAATTCGAAAGATCACTATCCGTCAGATCGGGGATATTCTAATTATATTTTTAGATAATTTTTGGATATTCTAATTATATTTTCAGATCAGGGATATTTTAATTGGGCCTAGCCAAATAGCCCAAGCTAGGGTCAACCTCCAGGGCTCCGCCCTCTTGTCGCCGTCCCATCCATCATCCCGTCGGTCGGTGCCCACCTCCACTAGAGTTTGACATGTAAAAATATACTTTCACTTGCCTACACGAATATCTGGTATTTTTTTTCAAAACATAAAGAAATATTTGAAACTTTTGAAACTTTATTGGACTACCTGATAAAATGGCTCGTCATGTTGCATGTTGAACTTGTAAAGTTGGTTACTCATTACTATATGTGTGTTATATGCAGTATCTGTTTTCGCACGATATCCAATAAAAAAATTCGGTACCGTATCGATTTCACTCTGAATTCACTTCAAATTCGGGACTAATATTATCCGTGCCGCATTCATATCAGGCACTATCTATATCTAACTCCGAGACTGATAAAAAATATTATTTAGATACGAAAAGAGAGATATCTAATCGAATTCGAGCCGAATGCACCCCTAGTTCCACCTAGGCGGTGTTTAAACTCGTGAGAACAGTCGATACAGTTGTACCGAGGGGCATATGGATGATTCAAAGCACCGTTATCGCATTTGACAATGTCATCGTCAATATCATCGCCATAATCATTCATGGTTGCTATCTGAAGAACTTTTCTCGATCGCACAACTTCACTACTGATTGGAGGCGGGAGAAGATCGGAGGCAACAATGAGCCATGTTGTGGAAGTACGGGAGGACGTAAAGCGGGCTGGAGGCGAAGGAGAATTACAGGGGTAGGGAGAGCAAGATACGTGATGTGGCGCAAACCACTAGCGTGTCACCGATTATTCAGTTCTGGAGGACGCTCGCGTTAGATCCATCGATGTTTGCGCTCACCAAAAATTTTAAAAATAGATTCACATACTTACACGTTCAGTGAGACAGTACGTTCTCATGCTCTGGAACTCTTAGAGCTCTAGATTAATTTTCTTAGTGTGTATAAAGGATATGTATATATATACAGCGTGAAAATAGAGGGGTGCTAGGCATAGAGATGAGCTAGGTAAAATAAAATGACTTTTGTATTGAAAAGTTAGGCAAAATAAAATGACTTTTGCATTGAATTGATGCATATTTCGAAAAGTTTCATTGCATTTACAAATTTTGTAGCTAAAGACAAAATTCGACAAATAAAATTTATTGTAAAATTTTATAACTTTTTAATAGAATTTGCATTGTATTTTTAGGCTATTGGGCCAATTCTTAAAATTTTATAACTTTTTAATAGAATTTGCATTGTATTTTTAGGCCAGGCCTCGGGCCTAGGTCTGAGTGGCCCGAAGTCTGGCTCCTCCTCTGTATGTGTGTGTATAAATATGGTATATATGAGTTGTGGGTGTCATTGTACCCTAAAAAAAATTATTCAGTTCTGCACATGAAAACACAAGATGAGCCCGGCCTGGATGGACTAGGCGTGGAGTGAGCACTCGTTGTATTTGGCGTATGTGCAGTAGCGCAAGCGAATTAAGGCTCTGCATGAAGAAATAACTCCATAGGGGAAGAAAGAAGATGGATGTATGCATGCAAATGCAAATGGGGCGCATGCAGCACAGGAGTAGCTTCGGTTCAGCTGAATAGAAAGGAAGGGATGCGCGCATTTTATGGAAATACCTATTTAACGAGTGTTCTTATTATCGGTGAATTCCAATTTACGATTTTATCTTGGCGTGAGGGTTCCTACTGTGGTGTAGGCATTTGCTCGCTAGATCATTGATCCCCTGTCCTAGGTCCTGCGTTGTGGTGTGTACGGTTGAGGATTTTGTCTATCCTAGTATGAATTGTGTCCTGTAATTCGTGCTCACATATCAATATCAATATGAGAATTACAACAATGAAAGATCAGTGGATCGATCTTGCAACGAGGTTTTATCCACATCAATACGCATTTGTCTATTCATTGCAATTGACGAGGACCGAGGGTAAGCGGCATCAAGATATTACAATCTACCCATTTATAGCTCAACCTTAGACTCTTTGGTGGATAGTATGCTAGGTGGTCAACCTAACCATCTCTTCCACGATTTTCGTGGTTGTTTAACACAGTAGGGATTTTCTGTACTTAATAGCCTGTGTGTTTCCAATATAATGATTTTTCATATTTTGTGACCATTTGCTTTATGTTTTAATTTGCAATGGTATTATGCTATTGAATCGTTGCTTTACATTCCCCTAGAAATACCAAAGGGGATTCTAGGCTATTTAATTGTTGCCTTACATTCTCCCCAAATAGTACCAAGGGTGATGCCAGGCTATTGAATAGTTGCCTTAATTTTCTATGATGTTACATTTAGTGAATAGTAACTTTGCTAAGTAAAATCATTATGTTTCTGTAGTACTACAGTACTTTTGTGCATTGTTGATGCACTGATGTCTGCCTTTCTCCCTCGGACTTTTCTACTGCACATATTTGCCTTTGCTGTGCAAAGAAGAAAGTTACGGTTTCCTCACATTTTTGTTCTCCTAAGATTGGGCTTGGATTGTTTAAGAATTGAAGGGAAGGATATGTTAACTTTAGGATTTGCATTCCAACGGATAGTATGTTGAATGACCGATTGCCATTGGCTACAGGTATTGGATGTTGTGTTGGTCATGAAGTATGGATTAAGAGCTTGTATGGCCAAGCTTAGCTCATATTGGTGATGGAAGAAGGGGAGGCATTGGGGTGTGGTTTTAAGAGGTGTAACTATAATGTCGGGTTGCCCTTTGGGTATTAGATAGTTTTGAGAGGGTAAAATAGAGGTGGAAGAGGGCAGACGCATTGGCATCTATAGTGTTTTGATTCTACTCGACTAAGTTAGATCTGAACTTTTAGTTGCATGATAGCCCAAACTCTATGATTTAAAACAAGCAAATGTCCATCCGTAGTCCCTTAACTTTTCGTATGGTTCAATTTTCATCCATGATACTAAATACCATGTAGAATCCATCCCCAAACTAACAAAATCGAAGCAAATTACATCTTTAGTGCCAGTTTTGTGTGTAATTTTGAGCGATGTGGTTACCACATCATTAGTTTTGACATATCATCAACTATGTTATCAGCTTGACTTCACATGCTAGTGAAGAAGAGTGAGGAAGTAAGGAAGAGGAGGGGCTGGCATGTGGTTGATGATGTAGCGGATGACATGGCAAAAATGATGATGTGGCAGCCATGTCACTCAAAACCACCCACAAATATGGCGATGGACCGTGATCTGCTCTGGTTTTGATAGTTGGGGGATGGTCCCTAAATGGTACCCCATCCATTTAGAAATAGATGGCCTTTAGTTAGAATAGTTTCGTTTAGAAATATAAGGCTTGAGTATAGATTTAATAAGATTTTTTTACTATACATCTATTTATTTTCTCTCAACCATATGCATTTATTCATTACCACTCAAACAAAGTATTATCTCTCTTCTTTCAAGACAATTATGGAGGGTATCTAAGTTATTTTCTATTATACTTTTCTCAATTTCATTGTAATCTTAATTCTTGTGCAAAGTTAAAATAATTAAGCCTTATGTTTCTGAACGAAGGGAGTACTAGCAGATATCAGGGACATAACTTAAAGCCACAGAAAGAGTTGAGAGAGTACAGTTGGACCTTTTCCTTTTAAAAATACTCCCTACTACACTTATCATAAGTGGGCGGTCATTTGCACCAGAGGAGCCGCGCAGACGATCATGCTGTTATGTAGAGGTAAACTCCTTTTTTTTAGCAATTCTACGGTGAATAACATTAGCAGAGATAGAGATAGTAGAAATTAGATTTAGTCGTATATTTCTCAGTGGTATTATGGACTTTTAATCCTTGACTACGTTACTCGTTAATCGTTATCCCTAACCTTCATTTTCCGCCACTGTCACCCTTTGTTGCATTACTCGTTATTGTTGCTCTTCTTTTTTCGCCACCACCGCCAATACGGTCCTATTGACACCGCAACCTCTGCTTTTCTCTCAGTGCTCATCCGAATTGTGACCACGCTGTGGCTGACGCCCTCCTGGTTTTTGTTGATGGTGCAACCGGTGATGTCATGGTCTCACACTAACACATCGAGCCCTCTGTCCTGTGCAGCTTATGAAGTAGTTCCGAATTTTACACAAAAGCACAAAAAATACACATACATTCAAAAAATGACTAATTACAATACTACCACCATATGATTTTTACTATCAATACCACATGTGAAAGTATAACGAAATTCTAACTAATCTAATCCGTTAGATTAAATAAAATGAACGGCTAATATTCAATATTGTGTACCTAAAAATGCTCTTATTTTATTAGTTAAGTAGTAGTTTTTGGCGTAGTAAAACTCTGAATTCTCTCTGTCTAGTGACTTAAGGTAGTACAGCGTTTTCATGACTTCACCTATCTACAATCTACAAGCACTTCAAATCACCTTAACCTCAAACCAACACCAGGAGCGCAGACAACACGGCCGCCACCCACGCCGCGGCGGGGAGCGCGGCCGCGGCCGATCCGACGACCTGCACGCTGAAGTTACAGGCGCCCTGCGACACGTCCTTATCGGTGACCATGGCGAGCCCCTGGAAGTCGCACGCCGACTCCACCTGCCCCTGCGCCTGGTAATAGACGTTGAACGCGTACGACACGTTCCCACTCGCGTCCAGCCCGCCGCAGCTGCACCCGTAGCCGAGCGCCGTGCAGTCGGCGCGCGAGCACGCGTATCCGACATTGTCCGCGAGCCGGCTCGTGTCCGTGACGTTCGGGTTCAGCACGCACCACCGCCGCGGCAGGTACCGCACGCCCCTGGCCGGCACCGGCATCACCGGATGCCCGTTGCCGCGCAGGTCGAGGGGGAACTTGGCCCGCCCATCGAACGTGAAGATGCCCCAGTGCCGCTCGAAGTTGCCCGGCGCCACGCTCTTGGTGTCCTCGTCCATGAGCCCGAACAGGTACACCTCGATGCGGGTGCGCGGCCGGAGCGGCGTGCCCTGCCGCGCCGCCAACCGCTTGAGCAGCCCGGTGTAGAACCGCTCTGCGTAGGGCACCGTCGCGTGCTTATCGCCGTCCGTCGGCCAGCCGACCTCACCGATCACGATCGGCAGGCGCCCGAACCCGATCTTCTTGAGCGCCGAGACAAGCGTGTCGAAGTTGGCGTCGAACACGTTGGTATAGTTGATCCTGTTGTCGACGACTGGCTTCGGCGGCGCGCCGTCGAAGAAGGCGTAGTCGAGCGGGAAGTCATCGTTGCCGTACAGGCTGAGGAACGGGTAGATGTTGACGGTGAGCGGCGCGCCGCTGTGGTTGAGGAACCTGACCATCTCTGTCATGACACCGGCGACGTCGTCGCGGAACTTCCCCGCCGAGGGGACGGGGTTGCTCACCGGAGAGTCGTACACGTCGGCGTTCACCGGCACCGTCGCCTTGATGGTCGACCCGAACCCGGCCTCGTTGAGCGCGCGCTGGATGTTCTTGAGCGCCGGCACGGTGACGTGGTCGAACGAGCCATTGTACGCCTTGAGGAACGGCTCGTTGCCAACCGCGACATACCTGATCCATCAAGCCAAAACACGAAAAAAGAAGAATTCAAGAACAAATCAATGGCAAGAGCGAATGGAACAGCAACGAAAGAGAATGTAATTGCAAGCTCCCGTACATACTTGATGTTGACGCCGCCGTCGAAGTTGTACTTGGTGACGTTCTTCTTGACCCACTCCCTGGCGCGCTCATAGTCGCTCACCGCGGCGAGCATGTCGTTGGGCACGGCGATCATCGTCTCGATGCCGGTCCCGGCTAGCCCCATCATGGTCTTCTCGTCGACGTCGAAGATCTTCACCTTCTTGAACCCGTTATCCTTCAACAGCTGCGCCATCACCTTGGGCGGCAGCCGGCGCGTCGCCATCGTGCCCCAGTTCACCCCGAGCCCATCCACCCCCGCCACCGCCATTATCGCCACCGCGACAACCATCGCAACAACGCAACGCAGCGCCGCCATCGCTCGATCACCACGACGGCCAAGAAACGCCAGATTTGGCCGACTTAAGAAGGAGACCAACCGACACAACGCCAAGTACTAGTACGTACGAAATGAATTGGGCTTTTTGCTGCAGGTGAAACAACCGCAACTTTTTCTCGAGCGGCTACAGGGAAAAGCAGATCACCGCCGGGGCATTGAATGGCCTCCCTCACGTACGGCAATTATTAGCCGGAGTAAACCGTGAAGTTTTCGGTGGTTTGGGGGTTAATAGGGGAAGGTTAGGGAGGAGAAGGTGGTGTGTCCTGTATAAACGGGACGTGGGACTCAGCTGAACTGAACTGGTACAACGGCCGGGGTCGCGGGAGGCGGTTTTTTTTGGGTAAAATTGGCGCGAGTCAAGAGCTGTGTGGGATAACCGTTCCCACATCTCAACTGTCTGGCATGGGCGTAACGGAGGCATTGTGGTCGGGAGAGAAGAGAACTACTCAACAGCCGTCCGATCATCTGATGGTTGGAGTGGATGGCTTTGGATGGAGACTAGGCCGGTGACGCTAGAAACGGTGAGGTGTATGTGTATCACTTATTCACGTTTGTTGGTTTACTCCGCTTACTATGTGTTTGATTGGTGAGATAAAGTTGAATGAGATATGATGGTCTTATACCATTTGATTCTATTATTTTGGGTGGATGGAATGGTTCAGCATCTATAGATAATATTCATAAAATTTATATCATGTCACTCAAGATGAGATGATTTTATTCAATCAACTAAATATATTGATGATTTTTTCTTGAACCATCTCATATATGTACTATTTGATACAAGTAACCAAACAAACAATAACATGTTGAGGACCGTTATTTGGAATGAACAGTTCTGTTAGGAATTTTGAAGGAAATTGTATATAGTTTTCTACGGAATTTCTGTGTTGAGCGGAAATTTTCTATATTCTAGCCAGGCTCTTTTTGTAAGTTTACATGGTCTAAGTATCATGGTTGTAATGGTATACACTCTGTATAAATGGTAAATTTAAAACTTTTGTTTTGATCCTCGTGAATGCCATGAATGAGTCCATGTCATTTATGTGTTTGGAGACTAATCGACTTAGCCGTTTATTTTCACATTTAGTTCTCCTATCCAAAAACAAGGAGAACAACCTACAAATATTTATTTTTTTCTCGCACTTCTCTCAGACTGTGCATATCTTAATACGCACCGCAGCACGGGCCAGCTTATGGAGACCATGCATGGGTTGCTAAGAGCATCTCCAAGAGGAGCCCTAAATAGGTTGCTAATTGTAATTATAGGGCTTTGATGAAAAAAAAGCACTCCAACAGAGGTTGTATTTTGAGAAAAATTATCAAAATAGGTTTTCGCTATATAGCAGCTCCTTGACCCTAAAGAAGGGATGAATGAAGGATTGGAGATTTAGGGTGAGTCAATAGCTATCTTGGGTCCTAATTTTTTAGTTTAAGCCCTATTTTGAGGTATAGGACTCTATTTTAAAGCTTGACTATTGGAGATGCTGATTGATCATGTACTCGTTGCCAGATCTATTTTGTATCATTGATGAAACTGTGGTGTGATGATTGGGTAGACCACCATTCAAACTTGAGAGGTGCTTTTATGCTTTTGCTTTTGACAGTTGTACAAGTATTAAAGTATAAATGAATAGTAGATGATGATTATTTACCTCTTCGCTTGTTTCAAAATTTGTACAATTTATATTAAAAGGGAAAACATTGAAGCACTTGTCTTCGAGCTTTTCTTTTGTTTTACCCTCTGTTTCTTACTTCTTGTGTGGTCTCTTGTAAACTGTTTGGTTTCCTTAATCAAATTGGAGATATCGCTTTGTTCAAAAAAAGAAAAACGAGCACATCCTAGATCGGGTTGTGTCAACGATCGGGATTGCCAGACCGCAGAAGTAAAGAAGGGTGAGTTGTGAATGCAGGACCCAAATGAGCCCCACTCACCAAAGGAATAGGTTCGCTACTTCGTTGGTCGGGGAAGGAGGAAAAAGAGCAGGACACAGAGAATTATACTGGTTCGAGCTCCTGTGAAGCTAAAAACTCTACTCCAATCTTGCCCTGAGGCGAGAAATTTTACTATGCTTGAGTACAACTATTTGCTCTCTAGCTTGAGCTCTAGTGGTGTCTACTGTCTTGTTGCTTGAACTGCTTGTCTGTCCCTGAGCGTATTCGTCTCGAGGGGTTTTATACCTCTCTCAGCCGTTACCAGAAACGGCCGGGAGAGATTCCCGGATTGGTGGCGTAGTGCGCACTGAAGGTGGGTTGTAACCGTCCCGGATCTGACGCCCACGTCTGACTTAACTCCGGCATTCAAGGTCTTAGTAACCGTCGAGTAAGTGCACGTCCTGTAACCTGGGATAAACCCTCCCGAGCGGGAGTTGAATCCTTGCCCCCCAAACTCGAGGTTGTGCGAGGAACCGCGCAGCCTAGGTCGTGGTCGAAGGCTTTGCGGCTCAACCCCGAGCTAGGAGCCCTGTTGACCACACGTTGACCTGTCAGAGATTTCTCAATCCCCGACAGGTTGAGTATTTGGTGTAACTGAAAATAAGTTGAGGAACTAAACATCTCTCAACTAGATGCATATACAATTCAAGGAAATCAGGAGCACTCTCATGTGGTGTAACAGTGGATACACAAGATTGTGAACTCACCCCACTACTACTTTAATTTAGGAGCGTGTGTGTGGAGAGAATAGGCTTATCCCCTTCACAAATTTAAGAAAATAAGAAACTATAGTCAAGAAGACTGACAGGACTTATCGTAAAAAAAAATCATAAGAAGAAGACGATGACGACCGGGTGTAAGATAAAGGAGGCCAACTAAAAGGAGGTGTGTAGATGGATTTAAAATATTTTTCTAGCCAAAACTGAGTTTTATGCAGAAGTGTAAATCAAATCGGTTTTTGCACAGTTAAAACTTGAATCAATTAAGTGCCCCCAACAACTTAAGTCTATGTCAATATTTGAAATCCTAAGATGACAAGCAAATAGTTCAATCTAGCAATGTAATTTGCAAAAAAATAAATAAGCACAAGAAAGTGAACCACAAATGTCACAATGATTTTTTTTTGCTATGGTGTTCGGAGATTTATAATCCATGTTGAGGTAAGCTTACACAAATTGGACCACAGATTAAGTCAGCATCTCGAATTCCACTACTAGCAGCTCTTTCCCCCTTTGAGTAAGTGTACCCCAACTTTCACAACATGTCGAACCTTATCACAAGCTTCTTGAGAAGATCACTAGATCACAATGCCTCCACACGGTCTAGGTGTCGGCAAATATAAAAAGTAACAAGCTAAGCCCTTGTTTGGCTCTCACAAAGTGCTACACAAGCATAAGTAAATACATAATCTATCTCTAGTTGCAACACATACAAATAGATCCTCCCCTTGCTAAAGAGGTGCAACATATCCACAAGTGAGTAGAGAGGTTCACAATAACTCAAGAAGAATAAGTGGGGTGCAAAGAGGCTGTCTCCCAATTGGCCAAGGGGATATTTATAACCTTCACCAAAAAATAGCCAACTAATGATTGATCGTACTGTCCTGGATAGTTTGATCGGCCTTGCAAAGGCGGTCGGACCAGCCATATTTTCCAACACAAATGACACTAAAAAAATGATCGTGACTTTTGACTCCAATGTCAAGATTGAGTGATTTTAGGTTCTACGTAAAGCTCATTTAGAGATCTACACAACCCAACTGATTGCATGATCTCAAATACATTAGATTAATGCAAAAGGCACAATAACTCCAAAGACCCAATGCATGGCCTAAGTCCAAGGAAAAGAGTGATAAGCAATCTTAAACCATGCCAAGAAAAAAATGCAAAAACTTCAACAATTTACAAATCTTAGAATATATGCAAAAACTTCAACAATTTACAAATATTAGAATATGTCACAAGGGGTGTATATGGACTTCAACCATTTGCAAACTATAGACACTTGCTAAAAGGATAATGCATGAGCCTCAACTATTTATAAAACACATTCAATTATTTATAAAACACAATCACAAATAATAGTATCATACCATAGAGAGTTAGAGCAAACATGATTGAGCTAACACATAACGAGACTCAAGCTATTAGACAAGATCTCAATAGCATCTCAACCAATACTAGCCATTAGGTCTCCTAACCGAACACCGAGAACAGTAAAAAATTTGGAATACATCCTTAGCCTATATTAATTACACTTTTGCCTTCCGCATCCACTTCATAATGATCAGCTTCTCTCCAAGTTCGGGTTTTGTTTTGATGATTATCAACACACGATGATATCCTTCACTTTAGGATCTTGCATTAATGCCGATCAAAACATGATGCCTTCCAATATCTTCATAATCAGCCGGGACTAAATTTATTCCACCAACTCAGAGAGACTGTTAGTCCAACACATCTGGTTATTATTAATCACCAAACAACACCATTAACACATAATATAGAGACTAAATCCTTCTTCACCAGGATGTGACACATGCAGAGGTACAAAATAGGCAGAAGGTGAAGCGACAAAGTTAAGGCCAAAACTACGGCTGTTTTACAGCAGTATATTAATAATTGGCAATTTTGTAGAGAAATGCGTATATAGGACACATTCATTTTCTATCAAAAACTGAAGCACTGAACTGTTTGTATACTACAGGAGCAGTAACAGGTTGGGGTAAACCTTGAGTTAAACGCGAAAACGCAGGTTGGGGTAAACCTTGAGTTAAACACGAAAACGAGAGAGAAAACATATTTAGTGAGTTGAACTACTCACATACCAAAGCAAAACCAAACGAGCACCACAATCAATAATGGAAAATCATTATTTGCCACCCTATACATTGCCACTTCATGAATTGTCATCACAAAGATTAATTGGCTTCGAGGATATACCGACAAATCATGGATATAGACTATAGTCAAGAATTGCCACATATGCGTATGAGCGTATTCCACCCATTATCTTTCTTAAAACTAAAACCCAGTCTGTGAAATATGGCCCTTCGTTCTTCCCCCATTGTCTTCTTCCTCCTCAACCCAACCAAATAAAATATTTCCAAAATTATTGGCCTGGGTTCTTGGCATTTCGGTTCTTCTCATGCAAATCACAAATTTTTAACCATGTTCTTGTTTTGGGGTGAGGAGGAGGTGCATTCCTATCTTTCCAGAAATCGAGTTTCAGTTTTTTTTAAGGGAAAAAATAAGGTAATGGGTTGAATTATATACACAAATGGTCGCAAATCATGGCTATATGTCTCTGTGAATTTGGATGCATTCCTCAGAGTCAATCTTAGCTATTGCAATCCATGAAGTGACAATCTTTAGGGTGGTAAATGATTGATTTTCCCGTCAATAATAGATATTTTTATCACAATTGAGGCCGGTCTTTACCAATAGGTCCAGGTATTTTTTTGGGGGGCCAGCCATGCTTGTGCGGTTATGCCTTAGCCCTTGGAGGGTTGTAAAATGCAGATGCAATGATATACTCCCTCCGTTTATTTTTATAAGGTCTATTTTTTGAATGGTCTTGTTTATAAATGTAAGGCTTGCATGTATATTTAATGAGACCTTTCCTTTTATACCCCTATTTATTTTCTCTCATCCATATGCATTTATTCATTACCACTCACATAAAGTATATCTTTCATCTTCCAAGACAATTAAGTGGGGGTATCTAAGTTATTTTTTCTCGTATCTTTATCAATTTCAACATAACCTTAATTCTTGTGCAAAATCAAAATACACCTTATAAAAATATATAAAAATAAACGGAGGGAGTATGTTTTGGTGTTGCAACTCATGCACCTTTCCAACCTTGTAACTCACGCAAGTCCACAATAAATGAAATCACAGCTGCTAAACATAGTTTGAGTGCCATATACCACCGGAGCATGTGCTCAACATGCATTGTAAACTCAAGGGAACCCATAGACACATTAAATGAATGCTAACTAATTCATTGGTAGGTGTAGCCTCCGAGACATGAAATCCAGCTAAGGTTTGAAATACTATGTGCTATATCTTCCCATGGAAACTCCAAAATAGGCTGCGAAATAAATGATACCATGTAGCCTAAAAAATCCCTCCTGGATTTATTTAATGGGAATATTTTTGCTAACCACACCAAACAAAGCATGACAGCGAAAAATAGACAGGGCCAAGCTCCTTTATCTGGAGTCGGGCAGAGACAGGCTCAGCCCCAAGTTTTTGGGCCATAGCTCAGCAAAACAATAAAATAATAAATAATAATAATTTATTCAGGAAATAATTAAAATGGCATTTTATTCTAAAAATTTAAAAACATTTTATTTGGAAAATAATTTTTGTTTGGCTTTATCGGGCTGGACCGGGTTCAAGCAAGCCTTGAACTGGTCTAAATAAAAAGTATGGAAAATGTTCTCCTCAATGAAGCGTATGAACATCTTCCATTCCTTTTATATGTTCAGAACACATTCATTTTTTTACCCCAAAATTAACCATATGGGTAAATGATTCCACAGCGGTAACCAGTAAACCTTGAATTATGCTTCCAAATCAATGTTAACTTCAACTAAATCGTAAAACAAGATAGAAAACATAGTACAATATTAGTTAACTGAACTACTGATAGATGAAGTTAAACCAAAAGATCAACTAATCATGGAATGGTATGCACAAGAGACCCACACCCGAACTTCAGATTTAACAATAGCCATGTCCAAATGATAAAAATCAAATTCGGGCACAAACAATAACTTCTAGGTCAACCGTACATTGTGAGTGACCAGGATCTAGCGATGTTCAGACTCTATAGGTGTCAATGAGAATTCACCTGAACCATTACAAGAAACTGAAGCGTAAGGTAGCATATAAGTATGCTCTTACGACAACATAGCATCATCCTAACAGAATGACCCATAAAATTATGAGAACCAAACTACTTATTGCAAAGAATGAGAGCCCATTTGGACAACATGAATTTTGTATGACACAAGATATCTAAAATTACTTTTTTTTTCTCCAAATGGGGTCTAAGCCTTAAACCAGCCTTGTCACTTCTTTATCTGAAATTTCATGTCCTGTTACAAGACCAGCCTGAGCGCCTGCGTCTTGGAACAGGCCATGAGGCTCCAGATAAGAATTGACATGAGTGGTTTATGCTTTATACCACTTTAGAACAAAAGGATTTTGGATGTCTCTTGTCATAAAAGGTTCCTACGGAATTCTTCCTGTCCAAATGAGCTGTTTTTCTTTGCAGGAAGTAGTTTGATTCTTTCAGAATTTTAGGAGGCCATCCTGTAATGGTGAGGCATCTTGTTGTTACAAAAGCATATTTGTTCGCTGCCATAGACTTTGGTTTCCTGTATGATCGATCAGATGAGTTCTCAGTGGGACACATGCAGAGGCTGCTGTTCGCTAGATTGTGCTCCTGCACCTAGGTGTTGTTGTTATAACCCTAACCTGATTTCTGTCACTTGGCCATGGCTATTATTTTATCTGAAGTTTGGCTCTGAATCTTGTGGTTTTCCTTGATCTGTCAATACTCCAAGTTGCTCCTTTTGGTTTTCCCTCTTCTTTTACTGTGTAGAAATTAAACAAACTGCAAGGTTGTCCCTATAGATATTAAGGATCTATCTGCGGTTTCAGAAATGGAGTGGGGCTATGAGTGCACCCTGTATTAGCATGCATCCTTCAATGCAGGTATCAAATTTCAAAAATAAATCTATAAAAAGGACTCCAAGACAGCGAAAAAGTCAGAAACATTACATACATCTGCCAAAATTTCAAGCATATTACAGTTAATCAAGAGATAGGGAAATAGAATGGACAGGTAAAAACATAGGTACTGAAGCAAACATCAAACATTATTGGTTCATTTTCCTATTTGTTTTCTCATGCCTCTATGGAGTGAATGTATCTCTGATGCACATGCACTGGGCTACCCTCATGGCAACCATGTCACCATGCATGGGTTGGAAGCACTAAGTGATTATGATCAGAACATCCTAACAATCCTGTGAGTATTTGGAGCGAGAAAAAAAGGGGTTGAGGAACTAAACATCTCAACTAGGAGCATCTACACAACCAAGAGTTACCATTGCAGGACTATGTGTGGAACATTACAAGCTAGTTAATTAATAAATAAAAAACTACAGTGTAGCAAGATTACCAGGACAAGAATTTTTCAGACATATGACAAACAGGAAAAGCTGAAGTGGCAATTTTTTTTTTTTGAAGTGACAATCTTTTTGGGAAGAAAAAGAATGGAAAGGTTTCTGAACTGACTCTGAAGAAAACAATACTAGAACCTACAAGCCCATGTTACAGTAGCATATTAATAATGTGTAACATTTGTAGCAAAATGTATGTATAGAACACATTCATTTTCCATCCAAACTAAACCATTTGTGTACTTTAGCTGTGGAAACCCGCTAAGTTGAATCAAACAAGAAACATATTTAGTGACATGAAGTACTAACGGATCAAGGAAAACAAAACAACAGAATCAGTAGGCCTTTTCTGAGTTTTCTCACGTTTAGGAAATGGGAGATTGTTTTATAACCATTAGTGTCATAATATAGGTTATCAGGAAGGTTTGGGATATATCAATATTATCATATAAAGCACAGTTCCCAATCTCAACAAAATTCACATCCATCTATGGGTACAAAAAAAGTAAGTTGGATTTGTAAGAGTATACTTGTATGCTACTTTGGGCTTTAGTTTCTTGTATTGGTTCAGGTGAATTCTCAGTGACACCTATAGAGCCAGTAGATTGCTAGGTCCTCAGTGTTACTTGGACATGGATGCGGGAGTTAGAATTCGACTCGGATTCAGGATGTCTGATTCATCAAAAAAATTTGGACATGGGAAATACTACTATGAATCAAACACAGATGTCGGAACTTGACTTGGATTCAAGGTGTCCGATTTGGGAAAAAGTTTTGGATACGGGTGTCCGAGTAACACTGTAGGTCCTAATCATTCATCATGTACTGTTGACCTAGATGTTATTGTTGTAAGAGCTAAATGCTAGATCCCGTCACTTCACCCGCATGATCTGTATACCTATTATTTTGTTGTTAGTACCTCAGTTTGGTTTCAATCATTTTGGACATGGTTATTGTTGCATGTGAAGTTCGGCTGAGGTACTCTGTACCTTCAAATGATTAAGTTGAACCCTTTTGTTTTTCCCCTGATCTGCCAGTAATTCATTTCAGTAGTAACATGTTCTCTCTTGTTCTCCTTTTTCAGTTTACGTTAATATTGGTTTGGAGCTTAAGTAAGGATTACTAGCTACCACTACCGAAGTATATATACATATGGTTCAGTTTTGGCTAGAAAACGTAGGTGTGGGCTGTACATATTATTTGTCTACGAAAGTGGCAAAGTTGCTTGTATGTTCTAGCCATGCCCTCTTCAAAGAAACGCATAAACCTTATCATCACTTTTCTTCCCCTCGCAACGTGTTTTGCAGCAATTAGGATGGGTGTTAGGAATTTAGACAGGGAGTTGAGTGGTGGAATTTTCTATGGGAGTTTGCCTTTTAATCTTAATCCCTTAATTTTTAAGAGAAATAAGAAATTGTGAGGAAATGATTTATAGCCATGAGCCACTCTAAGTTGTCAGAAAGGACTAATATATATCCATCTTAAGATCAAAATACAACATTTCTGCTAAAATTTTTCCCACCTCTCCATGGTTTTAAAATGATGAGAGTTAGATTCTTAGATTCTCAATCCCCAACTTCCTCTGAAGTTCTCATTCCCATTAACCAAACTGGAGACTTAAAACCCTCTACCCCCCATATCTCATTCTCCTGCACCACTTCCCACAAAACAAACGGACCGTGGCAATATTTCCTCATCCATCAAAACAAAGCCTTGAGTGTATGATTCACGTGAATTGATTCTAGAGAGTGAGAAAGAAGAGGAGGGGAGTTTTCAAGTCCTTTTTTTCATTAGTAGGGATGGGAATTTTAGAGGATTGGGAATTAGGAATTTGAGGATCCAACTCTCATCATTTTAGAACCATGGAGAGGATGAGATTTATTTTAGTGGAAATGTGGTGTTTTGATCATAATTAAGATGAATATATCTAAGTCCTTCATGACAATTTAGAGTGGCTCGTGGCTATAACTCAATTCTTCACCGTTTCCTATCTGTTTTAACAAATAAGGGAATTGAGAGTAAAAGCCAAACTCCTATGGCAAATTCCACCCCTCAGCTCCATCTAAATTCCTAATACCCATCCTAATTGCTGTCAAACACGTCGCGAGGGGAAGAAAAGGAATTTTATGTATTTCTTTGAAGAGGACATGGCTGGAACTGAGAAGCAAATTTTCAACTTCTGTAGACAATATTATGTATAGAACACACCTATATTTTCTACCAGAAACTAAACCATCTATAAATATACTTTGGCGGTGGTAGCTAGTAATCCTTAGTTAAATTTCTAAATCAATGTTAACTTCAATATATAAAAGAAAGAAAGAAAACATGTTACTAACCATATGAAACTACTCAGGGGCGGAGGTAGGCCTCAGGTCACCCGGGCCATAGCTCGAGGCCTAGCATGAAAAGCACATGTGAAATATATTAAAAAATTAGTAAAATTAAATATTAGCCCAAAAACAAGGCTCGGACTGGCTCAGCCCCTAAAACTAATGACATAATCAAAAGGGTTCATTCGGAGGGACAGATTCTCACAGAGGAGCTTCAGAAAGCAATAATCATGTTCCAAATGATTGAAACATCGGTACCAACAACAACATAGTAGGTCCACAGTACATGGAGGTAAAGGAACTGGACCTAGCATTCAGCTCTTACAACAACAATAAGATCGATCCTAAAATTCTTCGGAATCAAAGTCTCAAAACTACTTGCAATGATTGAGAGTCTGTTTGAACCGCAAGAATTTCTTCGGAATTTCATATGAGAAGTGACACAAAATTCCTGTAAAATTCTCACGCTCAAACGAGGCTTAAACCCTAGACCGGCAATTCTCCAAGTGAGACCCCACGGCTTGTTCCAAGACCGCCCTGGCCGCCTGCGTCTCCGGGTGCGCGTCGCCGCAGACCACCTCGAGGATACCGATCGCCGTCAAGCAGTGGTTCTCGGCGATGGCGTACTCTCCCCCTCGGATCATCAGCTTCGCGCGCATCATCAGAACCTCAGCCCTTGCCCGCGCGAGCTCCTGGTACACGGATGGGTCCAGCTCAACGCTGCCGCTGCCCTCGACGTACAGGTCCTCCACCGCGTGGACGGCGTCGGTGGCCTCCCGGAGCAGCTCGAGCACGGCGCTGTACGATGAGTACGTCCCCACGCCGCGCGTCGCGAGCGGCAGCACGAAGCGCGTGACGAACTGCGCCAGCTCC
Organism: Guadua angustifolia; assembly: GCA_036346375.1. NCBI lineage: Eukaryota > Viridiplantae > Streptophyta > Magnoliopsida > Poales > Poaceae > Guadua > Guadua angustifolia. The sequence goes on along the minus strand of CM070517.1, from coordinate 45,580,081 downwards.
AGCGTCGGCAGCTCGACGGACACAGCCGGCGCCTGGAACCTGAACAGCGACAGGCACGCCGCCCACATGTGGTCGGCGTGCTCCTCCACGCTGCCTTCTGAGGCAATGGTGCGGACCACAGAGCGGGCGACCTGGCCGGAGCCGATCTTGCGGCTGAAGATCCTGAACACGCCGTGGACGGAGACGCACCCCTCCCACGTGCTCCTCCGGACGATCCCGAGCCGCAGCAGCGCGGCCAGCTCCTCCGGATTGGCGCGGCCGTCAGTGTTCGACGGCGCGCGCTTGGAGGTGCACGAGAGATGCAGCGTGCGCATCATACGCCTCCACAGCGATTTCTCGGACGCGCCGTATGCAGCGCGCACCAGCATTTCCACCGGGATCGGCGTCGGCGCGAAGAAGCCGCTGGTCTCGACCAGCCTCCCCGCCGCCGTGCCTAGGCCGGCCGTCTCCCGGTCCAGCAGCGCGAAGCACGCATCCAGCAGCTGCACCAGGCCCGGGTTGTCCCGCAGCGCGGGCGGGTCCTTAGCCGCCCACGTCGGCGCACGGTATGGCGCGTTGCTCATCGCTTCCCGGAGCTCTGCCGGTCTGACGGCGAGCTCGGACAAAATTGCACCGACGAGGGCGAGGCCTAGAGGCACGCTACCTAGCTTCTGCTCGATACCCCTAAGGACAGCGGTGTCCTCGGCGCCGAACACTCGAGTCCCCTTCATCAGCAGCATCGCCTCCGGCGCGGCAAGATTCGGCAGCGTGAACGTCCTAACTCCCTTCAAGCGGCTGAGCTGCGTCGTGACGATAACATGGGTGCGCTTGCCGGAGCGGGGCAGGAGCTCCTGCACCGGCCTGCTGTCCCACCAGTCCCTCTCGCTCTCGAGGTTGTCGATGACGACGAGGTAGGGGATGTCACGCGTGAGCTCCTTCCTGATCTTGGCAATCGCATCGCCCTCGACGTCGTGGAAGTTCCAGTGGTGCTTGCTGCTCCGCTCGGCCGAAGGCGCCATGTCGTCGCCGACGGCGACGCTCAGCTGGTCGGCGAGCTTGAGGTAGCTCTGACGGACGTACCTCGCCTCGCCGTGCACCCACAGCACCTTCTTGTACTCCTGCGCGTGCCTGTGCGCGAACTCGAGCACCAGCTCGGTCTTGCCAGCCCCGGACTCGCCGGAGATGCAGACCACGCCGTTCAGGAACGGCCCCTCGCCCACGGCTTCGTCCAAGTGCATCCGCCTCTTCCCGGCCGCTTTATCAAGCGCCTGCACGTCGCCGAGCAGCATGGTTTCGAGGTCGAGCAGCTCCCTCTCCCGGCCGAGGAAGCCCGCGTTCCGGGGGAACGGAAGCTCCAGATCGGCCGCGGCGCGCCAGATCTTTGTTCCGACAATAGCCGGTTTTTGACAAAAGCTACAGGCTATCAAAGACAGGAGACAAGAATGCACAGCAGTATTTTTTGTGTGGCTCAATCCATCACCACTTTTCTGACTCTATTTAACTTCAAACCTTTAAGCAACATAAGGAAACATATAACATTTACAATCAGGCATTGATGACAGAATCAATCGCCATTATTTCTAACCTTAACAGAAATAAGCATTGCCATAAGAAGGAAAACTACTATGAATGATGACTGAATTATATGACAATCTTGACGGCCTCCGTCATTGTGCGCCTCCCAAGCCTCGCGCCTAGGATCTCGAGCACGTCGAGGAGGCGGTTCCTGAGGTTCCCGGTGTCCATCTCCACAGCCGGCTCCGCCCAGGACAGCCCGTCCACGGCCTTCCTCCACTCGAACTCCGTGCCGTCGTAGAGCATCCACAGGTTCCCTCCGAACCTCTCCCACAGATCGCCGCTCTTCTCCACGATGTCCTCCGCGACGCAGTCTGCCCTGCCGAGGCCAACGAAGAGCGGCAGGAGCTTGCCTCGGTCGAGGAACTCCCGAATCTCCTCGATGGCGTAGGGGTTCGCGAGCGACGCCGGGGTGACCACGACCACGCCGGCCGCTGCTACGTCCATCGCAGCGTGAGCGGCCGCGTGCGCCGGAGCGTCTCGGCAACGCCGCCGGTCCGCCTCCACGCAGGGCACGCCCAGCATCTCCAGCTCGGCGCGCAGCCACGCCACCATCCTTCCCATCGCCGCCGAACCCCCGCTGCCATACCCGACGTACACGTCGCACCAGTGGGCCCTCGCGAGCGGCGACAGCAGCGCCTCGCCCTCCTCTCCACCACCAACCACATCCGCATCCAGCCCCAAGGAGAACCCCGACAACCTACTCGGCGGATCCACCGGACCGTCGAAGAGCTGGATCCCGCGCGCGGTCACTGCCTTTCCGGAGCTCGAGGAGGCCAAAAAGCCCAGATCTTTCCCACCGTGCCCGCCGGTTCTTGCACCCTAGCCCGCCATTGTCTCTCTCTCCCCAGCTCCTGAATCTCTCTCGCTAAGGAAATCGAACCAGATACTTGAGCAAATCTCGCAGGAGATCAAGAAGAGGTATGTTTTTGCGGGAGATAATGGTAAGATCCTAGAAGCATTAAAGAGATCGAAACCAGATGGAACAGGAGAGGCCGGGGTTCTTTCCAGCGGCGATATGGAAGGTTTCCAATGGGGAGCGAGGCCAAAGCGGGAAAGTTTTGAATGGCAGCGCGAGGAGACGCAAAGGAAGGTTTCCCTCGATCTGAGCCGTCCGTGGCAAGATCAACAGACAATAACGTATTGATCCAGGTACCCACAGTTCATCGGTAAATAAAGTTGGTATGGTGGGGCGGTGGACTCTCGTAAGAGCATCTCCAACAGTACCTTAAATCTATTCCTAAAAACTGATTTAGGGATTAATTGAAAAAAAATAGCCTCCAACAGTACCCTATCCCCCCTCCCAAAATTTGCGCACGCCCAAAAGAAGATCGACTCGGCCTCATTTTTTCGCTTCGCGTCCGCGCTCCCAAACGAAGGCGATCTCCCCTCCCACGGCGAAATCGCTGCGCGGGTTTTCTTCGCGCGCGTTCTAGCTCTTCCCCACCCCTTTCTCTGCCGACCTACGGGCGCCGCCGCCCTGCAGCCCGAGTGGTACGCCGTCCTCAGCCGAGAGGTACGCCGCCGCGAAGCAGTGCCGAGGCCTCAGCCGAGAGGTACGCCGCCCTCAGCTCCGTCAGATTCCGCCGCCCTCAGCCGAGAGGTACGCCGCCGCCTGCAGCCCCGACCGCAACCGCCGGCTCCGCCTGAGAAAGGTATTTACTCTTGGATATACAGCAGGGGATTTGATGTTGGGAGATGGTATTGTAACTAATCACCATGTTTTCAGCATACTGATTAACTCATATGCTTAATGTGGAATGATGGATGAGGCTATGCTTATAGTTGAACAGATGCAGGAACAAGGAGTGAAACCTGATCCAATAACATATTCTACTGTTCAGCATACTGATTAACTCATATGCTTAATTTGGAATGATGGATGAGGCTATGCTTATAGTTGAACAGATGCAGAAACAAGGAGTGAAACCTGATCCAATTACATATTCTACTGTTCAGCATACTGATTAACTCATATGCTTAATGTGGAATGATGGATGAGGCTATGCTTATAGTTGAACAGATGCAGAAACAAGGAGTGAAACCTGATCCAATTACATATTCTACTGTAATGGATGCACTTTGCAGGATGGGTAGGTTGACTGATGCTATGGACAAATTGAATCAGATGATTCATAAGGGTAGCTATTATTAGGATATTGCAAATTTATTGCATCCATCGATGAATTCCAAATGAAGATGCCGATGCATTCAGTCTTGAAAACCTTAATTCTGGACATCTCAAAAACTGGATCCACAATATTCATGTGTGGTAGCTTTTGTATTTCAGCTTGCATCAAGATCATAATAAAAGTAAATGAACTATTGGCCTGCTCCATACTCTGACATAGTTTAGATGATTGAAAATGGAATAAAAGTGACATAAGGTATTGTTCTTAGTGGAATAAATATTAAGTTTGATATTACAATTCTCAATGTTATGATTAGTGCGATGTACAAGGTTGGTAGAAGAGAGGAAGCTAAGAATTTGTTTCCTGCTATCTCAGCCAATGGGTTGGTTCCTACTGTTCATACCTACAGCCAATGGGTTGGTTCCTATATACCTACAGCATACACTCGAGCTTATGTCCTGAGAAGACACTCTTGAGTTGTTGATTCTTTTGTTTTGTTCATTTTGTGATGTTGTGTGAAATCATAAGAATCCGAATTATCTGTGAAATTATTCCTTGTTCTAATTATCTGTGAAAGTTTATTGTATTTCCAAGATTTATCTCATTTACCTTGCAACCGTTCTTTCAGCTGCACAACAAGAGCATATGAATTGGATTACAGATGGATGACATATTTGAAGCATCCGTATGACCAGTCCCTGGCGACATTCAGAGGACATTCGGTGTTGTGCACACTTATCAGTCCATTTTATTGAGGCATTTGCCGGAACCCTTGATCAGGTTTCATCACTTCATTCCATGATGAGACTGTCTAGTTATAGGAAAGTGAAATGAATGAACTGTAATACAAAATGAAATTCAGTATAGTATGTCAACAAAAAAATAAAACTTAATATTGATCTGCATGATGTTGCCATAGGTGCTCCACTAGGTCTTCTTGCAGCTGATGGTGAGTTTCGTTGTCCCTAATTTTTTTGTGTGTATTAATAAATTCATCCAAATCAGGATGGTGATCATGACTAGCTTTCACATTTTCTCCACCATAGTCGAAACGTTCGTCAGGGTCCACTTCTCCCTCGTCTTCTATAATCATGTTATGCATAATAACACAGGCTTTCATGATGTCACCTAGTGTCTCTTCATCCCAAAATCGAGCTGGACCACGAACAATGGCAAAACGGGATTGTAGAACTCCAAAAGCACGTCCACATCCTTCCTTCTTGCTTCCGTGCTTTGGCAAAATATTTCCTCTTATTGCCTGTGGTTACGGTATAGTCTTCACAAATGTTGCCCACGATGGGTATATGCCATCGGCAAGGTAGTACCCATTCTATAATCGTGACCATTTATGTTGTAGTGCACTTGTGGAGCACGGCCTTGACTAACCGCCAAATAGTGGAGACCGATGAAGAACATTGATATCATTATGAGATCCGAGTAAACCAAAAAAGCGTGCCAAATCCAAAGATCCTTGGAAGCAAGCGCCTCTAAAATTATTGTAGGCTCGTGCACATGGCAGAGTACATACCTTGCCATCTTTGAAGGCGGTTCTTCCACCTCCAATGCATGCAATCTATGGAACCTAGCATACCAGGAAAACCTCTATCCTCCCCAATTGCAAGTAATCGAGTTGTATCATTCTCATTAGGGGATCTCAAATACTCATCTTCAAAAAGTTCAACCACAGCCTTAACGAACCTTCTCAGACTCTGTATGACAGTAGTTTCTCCAATACGAACATACTCATCCGTAGCATCTGCTGGTACTCCATAAGTTAGCATACGGAATCTGCCGTTATTACGGAAGCAACTTAATCCGGTGTATTGGCTGCATTTCTCTTTTGCAAGTAATCATCATGATCTTCTCTGCATGCATTATGCGTAAAAAAGATCACGGCTCATTCTATACTGCGCAACCAAAAACAATAAGAGGCGAATCTTATAATGTATAATATATATTAAAGGAACCAAGCGAATACATCTGAACCTTCGCTTTGAAATCGGTTGGGCCGTCACGTAGGATCATTGCTAAGTAATCTTGATACATTCTTAAGTGCCCTCCTTCTACGTCCCGATACTTGACTTGATGTCCGGGGCAGAACCACCATGTTTGCGTGCGGTGTGAAAAACGTTGAGATATTTGAGCAGCGGCAAAATAAATTCGTCATCATCGTCCGAGCGAAGATTCGTCCAAAAGCCTTTGGAAGAGGGATGGGCGATGACTCATCTGCTGATATGCCACGATCGACATGCGGTAGAAGATGATAGCCACAGATGAGCGATAATACCTTTAAATCTTGCTTTGCTCTGAGGTATGCGATTTGAATCTCGCTCACGTAAGCGTATGTTCGCTTTGAAAACTGCTTGGCTGCCGTGGTGGCTTCCCGTCAAGGACGTTCATTCTTTATATGCTACTTTCCAGTGCTGTTCGAATCGATCACGTTTTGTTCTTTCCATCACGTATTTTCCGAATCGATCACGTATTGTTCTTTCAAGGACGATCAATCTAGCATGCCCAACATCAATTCTACGTGTCAAAGCACGGTGAGCTCACCTGGTCCAATAACAATAGGACAATACAAATCCCATCGTTGAATACGACCATGGCCATGGAACGATACAATTTCAGGACGGCTCGGCGAGGAAGAACGCGTACTGGCATGCAGGCCCACCAAATCAAATTTTTTAGTTGAGAAAATATGGGAACTGTTGGAGATTGAAGTATTTTGTAGCCCCAAAAAATTTTGGGAAGTCCCTATTTAAGAATATTGGGAGTCTAAATATTAGGGACTGTTGGAGATGCTCTAAGGGCTTGTTTGTGTGGGCTGGGACTTTGAGCCTCCCAAAAAGCCAGTAAACCTCTCAAACAGTTTAGCTTTTAAGTGGTTTTTTTATATAATTTAAAAGGCATATATAAATAGCAAAAGCTAAAAGATGAAAGTTAGATTGAACCTACTTTTGCAACTTATTGCTGAGGAAAATTAACTATTTATGAAATGGTTTTTTGTAAAAAAAAAACTACAGTGGCTTTTCAGTTTAAAAAGAAAAAACAACTTTTCAAAAAACCTATGACTCTTCAAACAGACCCTAGGGTGGGCGGCTTACATGGAAGGAAGGAAGACTCTTGCCCATATACAAGCATCACCAAATGTAGCAGGATACAAAGTGCTCTCAGAAATCTGTCCTGTTAATAAACATGTTTTGTTACTAGTATTTATGTGATGGACTATTTTGAAGTCTATCGATTCCATCTCGTGGTCTCCCAGTCAAGATTGTTTGGATTTGCTACCTCGATCGGATACTGTGTCGCGATAGGACAACCCCATGAATTATGTTGCTTCTTGAACGTGCATGCTTAGGCTATTCCCAGTGCATGGTAACATACTTATTTAATACATGCCACATAAGTATTTTTGATGATGTGGCAAAAGAGTTAAGAGGGGAGAGAAGAAAGCTGTATCTTGAGGAAGATACCACTTGGGCACGAAATCATAGACATTGAAACTTGAATCATCTAAGTGGCCCACAATTCATACTCTCATACACATCTAGCATTTAATTATTTTGTGAGGACTAAGAAATAATACATGATACCATGTATTGGGATAGTTGTATCTTCTATAATATCATATGACATAGCAGCTTTAGATATTGTGACAAGATACAATGCACTGTGAATAGCCTTAGTGGTAAATATGAACCATGTGTATGAAATTGAATCTGTGGGCATTTTCTAGTAAACTCACAATCATTTATAGTAGATTTGGTAGTAAACTTACATTAATTTATCATGGATTTCATGTTCATTTACATTGTACATTTGTAGGAAAGGGCTCATTTGTACGACTGCAAGGTGACACTGTGAACTCATAATTCTCCCTAGTAAGTAGCAACACAACAAAACACACCACTCAGACAAGATTAATGTATATGTATGTATACTATATCTTATAGTGGGAGCATTCTTGGCTCTCGGCGCTTCCGCACGAGTTGTATCGATAAAAGCATCCTCCCAATAAAGGTTGAGCTCTCCACAGTGCAGTGGCCGCTTAGCGCGGTGGAAAAAATATAAGCGCCGGTGACCGCTTAGCGTGATACGGGAAAAAACAGCGTTCCGTTCGTACTATCTTGTGTCCTCGGTTGTTTTGTCTTGTCGTGAACCGAAGGTTGATAATGCGTGACGGTTTTGTGTTTTCCTCGTTGCGTGCCTCCTCCGTTGTTACGCGTTCCTACGGAGAGTGCCGATTGCTGACGCGTTGTCTCCTCGGTCCCCGTTCCTTGCGTGTTTTCCTGTCTCGCTCCATCTCGAGAGGCCGCCCACCGTTTCGGGGCCTCGCGAGCTCCGTCTGTGATTCCTATCCCGAGACTGCCGCTTCTCCTCAGCTTCCTCCGCCCTTTTCTTCTGCTTGTGCGTTGCCTCTGCGCTGGTGGAGAGGGGCCGGTCAGCTGTTTCTTCGTGTCCTCTCTTTTCATTTGTCGTTGTTTTCGCTTGTGATCGATCCTCCTGGTTCAAGCCGCTTCTTTTTGGTTTGTGCTGATCCTGCTGATTGTAGTTGCTGTTAGTCCGTCCCGTTCACCTGGGTGATTTCGTCGCCCATGCCGTTTGGATTGCGTTCGGTCTTTGGTCATTGTTCGGTCTTTCGCCCGTGCCTCCTCTGTTCTTACGCGTTCCTGCGGAGAGAGGTCAGGAAATGGCTCCGGTTATTCTTTTTGGTGTTGAGCTATGGACCCAAATGGCTTGTTATACGTGGGGATGGTTCCGCTATTTTACGCAAATTGAGTTACTGCGCGTTGCACGATTTGGCTGTACGTTGTTTAATCTCCCTGATCATGCCTCTCTGTTTCTTCTTTGTGGTTTTAGTGCTTGTTCGTGATGGTGTGCCTGACGATTCGACGTCTTCTGCTCTTCACCGTGCGGTGGCTCACTCCTCGTGCTTCGGTTTCCATCGCTTTTGATTTCCCTTTTCCCATTCGTTTCTTTATGTGGCTGTTGGTTTCATGTGTGTAGAAGCGATTGTGATCTTCTTTTGTCCGCCGTCGTAGTGCGCTCTTCTTGCTATGCTTCATTGCCTGCATCATCGAGTCATCGGCGCTATCTTTGCATGTCCTTTGGTTGCCGATATCAAAGCTTACGTGCTTTCTCTTTTCTACTATTGTTTAATCCTTTCTTTATTCTTATTGCTATCGTCTTTTTAACTAGGTGGAAACAATACATTCTGCGTTTGTTATTGATTCCAATGTTTGCATCGAGTTCTTGCCGTTCATTCGCCCATTACATCGTTTGTCACATCGCCCACGATAGCCGTTGTCGTCAATCCACAGTAATATTCCGCAATACATCTATTTACAGTTAAACATAGAATTGTACTTGTTATAGAATTATAATTCTTATGATGGTGGTGCATATGTGTTTCTTATACGGTTGTGAGGTATCACGTGCTCTGCGCTTGTTTAATCTGCATTGTTATGATCTAACTCATAAAAATTTGCCATTATTAATCTTTTCTGTCCCTTTCACATCCTATTAGGAGACCCGCAATTTTTGTGACTTACACTTAGTAAATATGTTCTCTAATTGGAGAGAAGATTTAGGAAAAAGGAAGCTGATTGATCTTGTGCTGTTACTTGAATAACCTAAGTGAAAGAAGCGAGCGCTATCTTTGCATATCCTTTGGTTGCCGATATCAAAGCTTACGTGCTTTCTCTTTTCTACTATTGTTTAATCCTTTCTTTATTCTTATTGCTATCGTCTTTTTAACTAGGTGGAAACAATACATTCTGCGTTTGTTATTGATTCCAATGTTTGCATGCAGGTTCTTGCCGTTCATTCGCCCATTCGTCGTTTGTCACATCGCCCACCATAGCCGTTGTCGTCAATCCACGATAATATTCCTGATACATCATTTCTGATTAAACATAGAATTGTACTTGTTATAGAATTATAATTCTTATGATAGTGGTGCATATGTGTTTCTTATACGGTTGTGAGGTATCACGTATCTGCGCTTGTTTAATCTGCATTGTTATGATCTAACTCATAAAAATTTGCCATTATTAATCTTTCTGTCCCTTTCACATCCTATTAGCAGACCCACGAATTTGCGCAGCTTACACTTAGTAAATATGTTCTCTAATTGGAGAGAAGATTTCGTTTTAGTCAACTAATTAGTGAAACGAGCCTAACAAAGCTATGGTAAAGTTTATGTACGACTTCTCAGGATGAGGTCATTGGCTTGAAATTCCTACATGGTCACACCAGGTCAAAGTATTTAGTTACTTGCTTTTCTCTAAAGCTACAAGGTATGTATATGTGTCTCTGTCTATACATATGAAGATAGATTCAATAAAACTCTTCTAAAAGGGAAAAAGGAAACTGATTGAGTATTGTGCCTATTACTTGAATAACCTAAGTGAAAGAGCGAATAGATCAGTATTTGCCGATAGATCTAAGCCCTCGCCCATGGTAGAAAAGCGAGAGACAACCGTTGATGCGATAGATCGGCGGTATCTTACGTAAACATGAAATAATGACATATATGGCGATCATTTCGAAGTCTTCTTTGATGTTTTTATAGCCGTAGATGATTTTTATAGCCGTGGATGATTCGTCTACACTCGGCTCATCGGCATGGAACATCTACATACTTATTTCCTTTTCTCACGGGGTTGTATGGGTCAGCCCTACTTTTATTGGCTTTTATTAACGATGTTATTGTTTCCATGCAGTTCTTGTTTTTTGCTGCATAGGCTCTCGTTGCTCTTGCCCAAAGACCGGCGTTTGTGCACGCTATCAAAAAGTATGTGCACGTTTTCCTTATATTTACTTTCCTTTGTTTACCTAAAGGCTACATATATATCCTTTTACGTGTTTCCTTAAATGCTACATACCCATTCTTGTTGTCCTCAATGGACAAACTTTTATTTTTGCCTTACTATTTTATGTTATATTAGCTTTACTGCTTTGCTATCTTTGTAGAAAAAAATGCGCTACCCGCTTTTGTGCTTGGATCAGGCCGGTATATGCGCGTACATACCCATTGCGCTGTCCTCAATGGACAAACTTTTATTTTTGCCTTACTATTTTATGTTATGTTAGCTTTCTTTGCTATCTTTGTGAAAAAAATCGCTACCCGCTTTTGTGCTTGGATCGGTAGGTGTATGCACGTAAACAAGCCCTATCTATAGAGTTGTCCTAATGTTGCTCTGGTATCGGCTTCTTGATTGAATATATGAGCGACTCTTTATATGGAAGCCGAATCTCCATTGTTACGTGATCGGGATCATTAGGTGTTGATATGTGTCTTCCTTGTGGCCATTATTATACTCATGATTTATTATTTTAGGCCATTGTTACTTTTACCTGTAGATCCACGAGTATGCGGCCCATCGTCGATTATGTCATCCGTCGTGTCTCCTCCTATTCCATCTCCAAGCTTGGCCTTACTCGCTCCGTATTATCTATAGGTATGCGTTGTTCAGTGCCGGTTATCTATAGGTATGCGTTGTTCATTGATGATACCGTTTGGGCACTGACTTAGTATTCTCTGGTATCGATGAGACACACTTGCTCTAACCGTGGCCATACTCTTTTACCAATGTTGTGCACATCTCATGCTCTGTCTGTGTTAATCCTTTCTGATTATTCCTTTCTGGCTATCAGATCCGCTCTATGTTCTCGAATGATACCATCCTATGTTCGAGATCACCCTGTCGTTGTTAAGCTAGCTCGGTCATTCTTCGTACTGTTCCTGTACACATATACAACAATTATCCTTTCCTTGGATTCCATCTGTAATCATGTTTGCACAGCCTTTGTCCTTTAGTAAGATTTCGGGCACTTGTTGCCTATACAGTCCATCGTTATGTTCTTATTACCGGTGTTCCCTCTATTGTTTACCTCACTATATCGAGTCTTTGCATGCGTTATGATGGCGGTGCAGCTTACGGTATCAATCCGTTTATACGGTTTTATGCTTCGCCATAGGGTTCCATTAAGTTAGTACTATCCATGACCCTTATTGAATTCTATGTTTATTTAGTGATTGCCTTAACATGTTCTGGTGTATTGTCGTTGTATATATTTCTAGGGACCATTTTTGCCCAATTGTATCATCCATTGTTGCTTGTGAGAACAGAGCCAAGAGACGCCGACTTAATATTTCTAAGGCCCTTATGAATAGAGGTTCTTCTTTCTTTATGAGCACTCTTGGACAGCTTTCCCAATCTGACGGTTTGTGCATTTATCCATTTATGTTCTGGCTCATAGATTTGTATCCGTTCCTGGTTTCTCCTTGTGTTACGTCCTGTAGGCTATATTCCGCGTGACCCTTCCGCCTCTGTTAAATGCTCTTTGCCTACAGAATACGTTGATATGTTGAAAGGTGAGGTTACTGCTTTTTACGATTCTTTTATTGCTTTTGGTATTTGTTTTGTTATTTACCTCAGTCGCTGCCTACTTTACTAATACGAAAGACTTCTTTATGTCCGTTTCCGTGTAGCTACCTACGAAGGCCGATCATATTATGGCGGTCCTGACTATACATGTAATCAATGCGGTGCGGTATTTTGGTATCAGGAAAGATCGTATAGGCGGAGTTCGTATGGCCAGAGACGTATTGTCTATAATTTGTGCTGTCGTGGAGGTAGGGTGTCTTTGCCTCGACACGAACCATTCCCTTACGTATTCTGAGACCTTATCTCTTTTAATGGAGGACCAAAATGCGCAGCCTTTATGCGAATGATCCGACAGTATAATTCTCTCTTTGCCTTTGCCTCCCTTGGTGTCAATATCGATAGAAGTCTTAATACTGGTGATGGCCCTTATGTATTCCGAATAAATGGTGTGGTGCATCATCGTATTGGATCTCTCCTGCCTTCTGCGGGGCATCGTCCAGAGTATGCTCAGTTGTATGTCTATGATACACCGAATGAATTACAAAATCGTTTGGATATCTTTGATTCATCTGCCCTTGACAAAGAACGACCTGACCCAAATATTGTGTCGTCGCTTATCTCCATGCTTGATTGTTGTAACCCTCATGCGCCGATTCGGGCTTGCTCGCGATAGATTATTGTCGCCAAATGCTCTGATATTGCTATTAAACTCATTGGTCCACGCCCTACTGATGGTCAACGTTATAGTCTTCCAGTGGTCTCTGAATTAGCTGCTTTGGTTGTTGGTGATTTCTCTGCCCAAACTTCTAGATTTGATGTTGTTGTACAAGCACACGGTGGTCAATTTAGTCATATCTCGTCGGTGCATCCAGCTTTGATGGCTTTGCAATATCCATTACTCTTCCCTTATGGTCAAAAGGGTTTTCATCTGGGTATCAAATTGAGAGAGGTTGATGGTCATTGCCCAGGAAGCCGTGAAGATGTTTCGATGTTGGAATTCTATTGCTACGAATGCCACTATCGTGTTGGTGAACCGAATCCTTTCACGTGCTGTGGAAGACTTTCGGATCAATTACATGTTAATGCATATTCATGTATTGAGGCAAGTCGGTTATCCTTCCTTTTTTTCAATCAAGATAAACTTAGATCTGAAACTTATCAGGGCATATCGGATGCTGTTTATCGAGGAAATAATTTAGGGAAGGATGTTGGTGTAAAAACTGTTTTGCCAGCGAGTTTTACTGGCGGGAAAAGATATATGATTCAGAATTATCACGATTCAATGGCAATTTGCCGAGCATATGGTGCACCCCAGCTATTCATTACTTTCACATGTAATGCCAAGTGGCCAGAAATAGCTGAGGCGCTCCGTTTTGAGCCAGGCCAGACGCCACATGACCGCCCTGATATGATTACACGTGTGTACCATATGAAATTAAACGAATTCATAACTGATATTAAAGATGGGAGTATGTTTGGGCCTACACGTGCAGGTTATGGTTTTTTACTACTTTTACTGTCTATGTTCTTCGTTTGTAGCCAGTTTCCTAAGATTTTGGTTTCTTTTCTTTGTGTGTTGCAGTTGTCTATACTGTAGAATTCCAAAAGAGAGGACTTCCGCATGCTCATATACTTGTATGGTTATCCATACAAGAAAGAGATCCTTCACCTTCCTTTGTTGATAACTTTATTTCTGCCGAGCTACCCGATATTACGTCTAATCCATTAGGTTTTGCTCTTGTGGAAGAATTCATGATCCATGGCCCTTGCGGTGATCTAAACCCTAGATGCCCATGCATGAAAAATGGTCGGTGTTCAAAGAGATATCCTAAATCATTTCATCCAGAGACAACAATTGACCGTGATGGATTCCCTATTTATCGTCGGCGTGATGATGGCAGGTTTGTTGTTAAGCATGGAGTCAAACTTGATAATAGATGGGTCGTCCTCATAATCTCCATTGCCTGATGAAATATCAAGCTCATATAAACGTTGAATGGTGCAATAGGACATACCTTGTGAAATATCTTTTCAAGTATATTACAAAGGGCCATGATTGTGTCACCATGACTCTACGTCCTAATGATAAACATAACAATACAGTTCCTACTCATCTAGACACTGGCGGGGATTACGCGATTCGAAAGCGTTCACTCGTCGGTGGCGCAGCAGTTTTTCCCAAAAAAAGCGATGATTGCCTTGCCGGTTCAGTGTATCTTCCCGGCCCAAGTCTTGGTCAAGATGAAGCAGAACCAACAATTGGCGAAATCGCTGAATATATTAAGTCACGGTACCTGTCCTCATGCGAAGCAAATTGGAGAATCTTTGGATTCGAGATACATGGTAGGGTGCCATCTGTGGAGCGATTATTTGTACACATGCCGGGCATGCATGTACTCACATATCACGAGGAAGCTGATCTAGACGCTATAATAGAAGATCCTGATTAAAGTAGAACTATGTTGACTGAGTGGTTTACTACTAACCAAAGATCGATTGCTGCTAGAGAGTTAACGTATTGTGAATTCCCTACGAAATGGACGTGGGATGCTAGCCGAAAAATATGGTCTCCAAGAAAGAGAGGCACCAAGATAGGTAGATTACGACATATTCATCACGGTTCGTGAAGGATTTTATTCTGGATGTTACTCATGGTTGTGCGTGGTGCTTTGTGCTATGAAGATGTTCGGACATATCAAGGTATTGTCCATAGCACCTCTAGTAAAGCATGCCGTGCCGTGGCTTGGTTGGTGGACGATTTGAGTGGACCGCCTTATTTGATGAAGGAATTTTATGGGCAACTGCATACCAATTAAGGAATCTGTTTATGACAGTATTGGTCTATTCTCATGTTAGCGATCCTCATTCATTATTTAACAAATATTGGAAGTACATGGCTGATGACATGGCTTACAAAATTCGTAATGAGCTAGGAAAAAAGAACTATGTCATTCCTGATATTGTGTTACAGGATAAACTATTACATGAGTTAGATGCTATGTTTTCCAGCAACGGTCTATCCATATCATCGTATAACCTTCCGTCAGTACCGGATACCACAGATAATGATATTAATAACAGATTGATTCTTGAAGAATTGTCCTCACGATAGAGAAGAGCTGTGTGAACAAGTCGATTCTATGTATACTCAACTAAATAACGAGCAATGTTGTATATATGTATTTGTAATGTCTAAGCTTCTAAACAATGAAAGGTGCCTATTCTTTGTCTCTCGGTCATGGAGGGGCCCGCAAAAGCGTTCTATGGAAAGCTATCATTGCAAAATTAAGATCTCAAGGACATATAGTGTTAGCTGTAGCATCATCTGGAGTAGCTGCTTTGTTGTTGCTTGGAGGTCGCACTGCTCATTCTAGATTTCGTATTCCATTGGATATCCATGACAGAAGCATGTGCAATATACGACGAGGAACTACTCTTGGAGAATTAATTAGAAGATCTACTTTGCTTCTATGGGATGAAGTTCCGATGACTCATAGGCTATGTTTTGAGGCTCTCGATCGGTCTCTACGTGATATCCTTTCCATAGATGCTCCAATTAATGCTGATAAACCATTTGGTGGAAAACCACTATTATTAGGTAGTGATTTTAGACAGGTTCTGCCTGTTGTTGAAGGTGGAACACGGGCAGATATTATTGAAGCTTCTATTCTTAGATCACCACTTTGGAAATATGTCGATGTCATGTACCTAACGACAAATATGCGATTGCTTGAACCTTCTTTATCTCCGAAGGACAGAGAGGATATGCATAGATTCGCGCAATGGGTCCTTGATGTTGGAGAAGGCCGTGTTCCAACCTTTACCCAATTGGGTAGTTCAGATCGTTCATGGATAAAAATACCCGATGATCTAATATTGAGACCCGAAGGAGACAAAATTGCTGCGATAGTTGATTTTGTGTACAATGATTTCCTTAACAACTTTGACGATCCTTTGTATTTGGCACACCGAGCTATTATGCGCCTGTAAACTCTATTGTTGATGAATTGAATACTTATATGCTTGGCAAATTAGGGTGATGCTAGGGATTATCTAAGCTATGATACAATTGCTAATACAGCAGAGCAACCTTGCGATATTGACATTTTATATCCACGAATTCCTCAATTCCATTGCCATAAGTAATTTCACATAACACAAATTATCTTTAAAGATTGGCGCTCCTGTTGTCCTTCTCAGAAATATTAACCAATCTCTTGGCCTATGTAATGGTACAAGGCTTATAATAACAAGGCTTGGAGACCGAATGTTAGAAGGCAAAGTGGTCACTGGAACCCATATTGGTGATGTAGTTTGTATACCACATATTGTTCTTAATGGAACAAGCCCAAAATGGCCGTTTACCCTTCAACGACGACAATTTCCAATCAGGCTTTGCTATGCGATGACAATTAATAAATGTCAGGGACAAACACTGAGCAGAGTTGGCATATATTTAAGAAATCCTATATTTACACATGGACAACTCTATGTTGCTATTTCTAGAGCTACATCCAGAAAAGGCTTAGCTATATTAATAGAAAATGAAGATGGTGCACTTGATTCAGTTACAAAAAATATTGTCTATCCTGAAATCCTATCGTTTCTTTAGGAATGCCTATGATATTCTCCCCTGTCACGTGGTATAGGCTTCCTTCATCTGTTCTTCTCTCTTTGTTACTTCAATTGTTTAGTACTACGGTTTATTTCACTACTGTCAATAGAACATATGATTATCTCTACATCAGTATTCAAATATTTGATATCTCTTCCTATTTTTTGTTTTGGATATTCTATATCTTATCATCTTGAATAACTATCTTGTTTATCTGCGTTGCTATGGATATGAAGTTTATGATATTCGTTGGTTCCTCACTTGTTTCTATATCTTGCTCTTTGTTCAGTGTTGTGATACTTATATGTAGCTTTACCTCATAATTGTTCTTATCTACGAATAACAATCGGTGCACTCTGGTTCCTTTACTTTCGTGCTTTCTCCATCATGCATTCTATTTATTGATATCCAAATCTAGGCTCTTGTTTGCACAGTTGCATCCCAAAAAACGTTTAGCCATATTACTCCAAACTAAACATCCCGCAGTTACTTCATTTACTAAAAAATTTGACCTCCCATCACATGCTTTCTTCTCTTTAGTATTTTCTGTACAGCGCTTCTGTTATTACTTTTGGGTTGCTCCATTTATATACTTCGACATATAGTGCTTCTGTCTTCGTAGAAAAATTGTACTGTAGCAAAACTAACACACATGTTGTTTCTTTTTATTACCTGCTTCCTGTGTACTTTATCTTGCCTATCCTACATTATTGTACTCTTTTCTGTACTCATATATGTATATCGACTTTCTAATGTCGAATAGTTCTGCCTTTCTTCTACCCCTTACATTTTGTTTATCCTTGTGATGTTCATATGGCTTCAAATACTGACCACTCTTCTTTAGAAATAAGGATGTATATTGTGATTTCTTCCATTTGTCCACTTTTTGTGTCGTGTTGTCTACCTATTCTATGTGATTGTTTTAGACATATAGCTTGACCTAAATACACGATATATTATCTTCCTTCGCTACTACCTGTACAGACTATTGCTATCGTTTATTATGAGTTTACTCTACTTTGTGAATATATTATATGATCGCGGGCTGTACATTGTGTGTTTTCTACTTTGTGGATGCATTATACAACTATGCTTTCTTTCATTTGGCTCCTCCTTATATCAAACTTTTTATCTTTTCTGGGCAATTATCTAAACTATATAGTAGGATCTGTTTATGAATTTCAATGTGTCTTAATATTCTTCGCTATTATTACCTACTGTTGATTTGTTTCGCTTTCGAAGCTCTTATTTTATTTCAGAAGCCTAATTTGCATCTTTGTTCTTCGTAGATGGACTATGCTTTATTGAAGGATGTCAACCAACAATCACATCGCTGGCGAGTCCGCGTCAGAGTCACACGTTTTGCAGACTATATCGACGAGAGCAAGCCCGGTAGGATCTTACGGATTGACCTGATCTTCCTCGACGAGCAGGTTCTAAGTGCAACGGTCTTCTCATTTACTAATTTGGCGATGTACTATAACTGTTGGACTTATAGTTTTCCTCTTTTGCTCTCAGTCTAATGTCATGGATGCTCAAATTCCAGAACGCCATATACCACGATTTGCTCCACTTCTTAAAGAGAACTCTGTGTACTATATTGAATACTTTGAGGTTACCGATGCACGACAGAATTACCGTCCTGTTGACTGGCCTCTTATGGCTAAATTTACTGCCCACACGAAGATAAGGGAGGTATCTCCTGTCCCAGAAACATTCCCGGTCTATGCATGTACACCAGTTCCGTTTGATGTTCTCAGAAGCAGATTAAATGACAGAACTCTCTTATCAGGTATTAGCCACCGCTGAATTCTATTATACACTGTGCTTCTCTTACATAATACCATAACCGATCTCCCAGAGTTGCTAACTGTAGAGTGATTACTGTCTTTGCATAGATACTGTAGGAGTTGTCACTGGTGTATCGCACATTAAGACTGTATCCGTGAAAGGTGTTCCCAAACCAATTCGAATATTCGGATCACGGATGGCGGTACTCCTATCTAGAACTACATAGCTTCTACACATGGCGACAAGCGTTTTTTACGCACAAGATCGATTAGAGATATGATCACCCTCTTCTTTCCACACGATATAGTGCTATACTACCTTTTATTCTTTGTGTTCTTTAGACATTCACAGATTTTGTTTTCTTGCTAGCAGCCAAAACGCAGAGGTCACATTATGGGGACCACATTCTATTGAATTTGATGCTGATACAATCCAAACTGAATCACTTCGAGCACCAGTTGTCTTGCTCCTGGTTGGCCTAATAGTTAAAGCGCACAATGGTACATACTATTAGTTGCTCTCTCTTTTATTCTCTTCCCTGTCATAAACTCATATTGAGTTGTCTTTAGTTACTACTTTAGTTTCTTTGTTTTGTGCGTGCCGTGACATTTCTTCTAAGCGCTTACCCAAAACTTGCAGACCAATTGTCACCGGGGTAGTACTATTTGTAAGTGGTATGCAAATCCGGCTCTTAGATAGCAACTTCTCTACAAGCTAGGTCTGATATTTCCTTCCTTCAAAAGCTGTACATCCTGTTTATAGATTACCCTTGCTACATAGCTAGGTATTTTTTAATAGGTTCCTTATTACACTAAACTCTTGATGCCTTGGCGCTCTGTACAGATTGTACCCACTGGTGCATTCTTTTAGTTTCTGAATACGAAAATTCTCTCGCACATATATCAAATGTTTTGAACCTCCTTCTTTGCATTTATGTACATTAACCAATCTTGTTTTCTGTTCTTTCTATTCTTATTGTATGAAACCTTGGAAAAATGGACTTCTATTGAATGGAAATCGAATAGTTTTTCAACTATGCCACACGCTATTAAGCGTCTTGGCGGCTCCTCCTCAAAGCCGAACACTACGATTCTGTCCCCAAGATATGTGATCTTAACCCACATGATGTCTTGGTAGGAATGCCTCCTCCAATTAACAGTTCATAACAATATTTCACATTTATTTGTCGTATATTACATACCTCCTTGCTTAAATATATGAATTGATATCTATAGGGAAACAGTTATACTATTACCATTGCTATCAAAAGTCTAGCTCGGGAGCAACCATGGTGGTATCTGGCGTGTTCTACATGCAAAAAAGCTGTAGCCCGTGAGAATAGCGCTTACAGGTGTGCAAAATGTGGTGTCACAGCTGCTGATCCAAGGTGCATTTCTTCTCGCTTTTCCCAGCTCATTGCTTTTTTCATCTCCATTTGTATTGATATAGTGTCGAATATAATAGATTATCCATCTATTTTTATAATGAATCTGAGTCACGATACATGGTGTCGAACCACACAATATCGGTAATTCGGATGCAAAGATAGCGGAATTCATTTTCTTTGCTGAAATTGCACAAGAACTTATCGGTTGTCCGGTAGCACCTCTTGTTGCCGCTGCTAATGGTCATACGAACTTTATTCCTTCCCAGATAGAAAAAGTTTTTGGCAGAGTCTATACACTGAGAATATCTGTGCCACGCCGAGCTCTCCAACGAATGAAAATATCGTATCAGGTTGATTCCATATTAGCCCTTTTGCCTTCCATACCGTCTACCTCTACTGGTGTACAATTGCAAAGCAAGCCGGCTTCTGTTCTTGCTGATAGCAATATTATAACGGAGGCAGCTCAGCTTAGTGGAGATGTCATGTCCAAATCGTCAACAATAGCTCTCCATATTGAATCCATTGCTGGCCCATCGATCACTGATGACCCTGTCCTTACACAGTCCCAACTCTCAGCTGCTTCCCACCAAGAAACATCGGTTTGTGAATTACTTCAGTCTCCTGTGCTATCCGTTCGTGGATCTCTTGAACCAGCCTCAACTCCTCAGGTCTGTTCCCAGAACCTCCCTTTAGGTGCTTAATCACAACTGTCATTACCTACTGGTTTTTTTTGTTTAGCCAACAACTGATAGACTGATGAATAACTACTGTCCATGCCTCATATGACTTTGTATTTCGTTGGTTAATAAGGAAAAACACTGAGAACACTTCTATACCTGTTTATGTATCTGTTAATCTTTTTGTAATTCTCATAGCGGGGAAGCGAATTGGCTAACGTTGCTATCCATCAAGGAACGCCACCATCGCCACTGGTTTGCTTCATTAATCAGTTTACTCTAAGCTTTTTAATTTGCACAACTTCGGAACACACAGCCTCTCATTATATATCTTGTCTGTCACTAGGCAGCTGTGGAGCCAGACTACAAGCTTAAGCGTCCATTGGAAACTACTGCCGATAAGTCCACTCTTTCTGAGACCAGCACAGGGTTATATTTTTATATATTTTTATATTGTAATTTTGGTTAGCACCACCAAGAGTGCCATATTACTAAGTTACTTTTCTCATCTCCAGCGCCACTGAAGAAATGCAAGGAAAACAACCGATAAAGAGAAGACTGTTTCCAGACAGTGAAACCGATTGAAGACACATAAGGTATTTTCTATACGTTACTGTCCTTACGATTACCTTTACTCATCTCTGCCAGTTTCTGTGACACTTTAGCCAGAATACCTACCTTTTGGAAGCAATTGAAATCATGAAAATCTTGCCCGTAGTGGTTATACATAGCGCTATCATACCGACAAAGCTAGCTGTCTCCCCTTAATCTTGTTTTACTACGTTTCACCTTACATGTGCCAAACTATATATATCAGTTTCTTTTGCTCACTATAATAGCGTGCTATTTGGCCATCACCACATGACACCTCATCGTCCTTCTTTTGGTGTTTATATCTTAGGTCAGTGCTTGTTAGGTCGCTTCAAACTTGTCTGCGTATCTTCCTATCATTAATCTCGTTGTAAGACTACTAGGAATTTCTGATTGTTGCCCTTCTCGTGTTTAATAAGATAAACTTTGTCTTATGTTTTGAGCTTTTATCTACTCATTCTATTTTGCTCGAGATGTTAGTGCTCACCACTTCTTAAATGATTCACGGCTTTCCTTAGTTCTCGCTTTATTGTTATAGGGTCGATTATATATTTACATTTGCCATATATTATTATTCCTGCGATGGTCGGTATCATCAACCATATCACGGATTAGCAATCGTTCTATCGTCTATAATGGTTCGGTCTTGATTACTTGCGGCAATGGGATTTACTATTAGATACGATTACCGTTCTTCAGATACGTCGATCACAATACCTACTAATAGTATTTATATTATATAAGAACAATACTATAATATTAACTACCGAGATTACCGTGTTGCACCACGTGGCGCACAATGATATAGCGTGAAAAATTTCAGAAACTTGATCTTACTTTCGCTTTCCTTTTTTAAAAAAACATCGATTATGCTATGCTTTTTACCGAAAAAAAGACGTTCCTTTTTACTTACTTCGGCTTTCTCTTTTTTTTTAGAGATGAGCGCTTCCACAAATCGGTGAATAAATCGCTATAGAAGATTCCCAGATCTATCATTTCCCTTTTTATTAATAAAAAACAAACGTGCTATCGATTTTTCCATAATTCCTATTTCGTCGTTTCCCCTTTTTTTATACAAAAAGCTAGGTCTCATCACAAATTATAAGAGTTGTTGTATACCGTTCACGAACCTACCCTAATTTCGTTCACGTATTTTTCGCCTTCTCTACGAATCACAACTCTATTACATCAGATGTATTCATCTCTTGTGCTCTATCTCGAGATACACAAGACTACGTATTTGCCATGCTTTTTTTATTATCAACGTACATACACAGTGCGTACCGATTATTTATTCTTGCCGATCATTACTGCGCACACCACTTGGCTTACCGCGAGTTAGGCATCGGTGCCAATTCATCCTCCCTAGCCGATCAACGCCTGCCATATCTTCTGGTTTTTTCTCACTCGGTACTCGCACACCCTGGTTCCTCGACCTGTCCGCCCTGTAAAAATCACCCTCTGTATTAGCGTGGTTTCTACCTCGCACACTCCGTCCAACCTACCTCGTGCAGGACACTGGTTCTTGCTATCGGAACAAAAGGCAGCGATTTATCCAGTTAGCGATCTCGAGACCAATCCATGGAAAATCGTTGCGCGGCTTGTGCGGGACCGGTCCTCTTATCCTCAACGATTCTCTCATCTTGAGATCAAAGCGTCCGCAGGTAAGCTTTCTTTTATTCATATGCTTTTTGCAGTATTTATCTACCACGCCTGCATATTCTTGTCCATATATATTCCTCTAACGTCCTTTTCAATCTGTAGAATCGGGCTTGGACTCAATACAATTTCATGACATTAGGATCTTTGTTGGACTTCTACTTCCTCGATTATGCGGAACCACCTATCAACAGACAAAACACCGGCCACAGGGACAGAGCACCATCTTACCCAACCTACACAAATCGTAGGACATTTAAACTCCTCTGCATTCGGGATCAACTTGCCGATGGAGATGATCACATTATTGTACCGTGTAGCTCTTACCGGACTTACTTTGTTCCATGTTCCTTTGCCTTTTAAATCTACATGCCAACTCCAATTGACAACGTCCCATTACTTCTAACTTAAACTACGAACATATTCTATATGGCCACTTAGCCTACTCTTGCTTCCTCTATACCTCATTTTTAATATACTAAATACTTTGAATTCAGCGTCCTATTGATTTACGTACGCCAACTTCACTGTGATAGCCATAATACTATCTAACCAAAACAAACTTACCCTTAAAAGCGTCTCCTTCTTGCTATACCAATAATGTTAACCGCATTTACTTTCCCAACTACGTTATGCCAAATTACATAGATTCTTGGAAACCTCCTGCTACTATTATCGCACTTGGTACCGATAAAGCGCACACTATCTATGTTTATCCTAGGTACAAACATCTGTATATATCTCAAAACATATCCTGCTTCAAGAAATAATCAAGAAATTACAGATTAACGGTGCACGCATTGGAGTCTTGTCTCTGAAGGATCCAATCGATCGGGGCTGGATAAAAATGAATTTGCCACTTCAATTCGATATACTCAAAGTGAGCGAAAACATTCTATGGAGAATTGGCTCATACAAGCTACGATTGCCTTTGGAAAATGTAGCTATCTGGTCATCCTCTATCTACTGAACGAGGAAGAACATAGAGATCCAAGATACCAATTGCGAATACCTAAGAGCTACAAAAAAGACTAAGAAATGAACAATCTGGTCGGCCCTCCTCCGTGATAAATGAGAAAGCAAATAACATTTCAGTTATCACACGAAACACAGTGCTCTCTTGCATCCAGTTAAGCGTATTTGCATTGAAAATATTGGTTTCTCCCTATCAAAGCAGCGGATTCCAAAATTCAGACATTGAACTATATAAATCACCGCTTGTTTATCTTTGGAAAATATCCACCATCTACAAAACATGAACTCTTAGCTCATGAACTTATCAATCTGCTTGAGACACCCCTACCGATAAGCGTCTCATCCCAATTTGATACAGCCCAATGCATCACGAGGTACCATACTTATCTATTGTATGTCCTATACCAATCTAAACTAATGTACATCTTTGTATATTCTGATTCATTTACCTAATCGCTATCAATGTGTTCTAATTTTAGACCAGACACATTTTTCTTCCCACAGCCGTATGATCCATGGATGCTTCTTTTTGCTTCGCCGTCGTGCTTTTTCTTTATACCGTGCACGCCCACACCACACAGAACATCGTCTTCCCATCTGTACAAATTATATACATTGTATTATCTGTATTTCTTTACCTCTCCGCTAACGTTCTATCATAGGCATTGTACACGAACACATAATGTGCTGTCCATATTCCTCTATCTCTGCATATATGTCCTTAATATAAATATATCTCCGCTAATGTATACGTCGATATATCATAGCTACTTCTTGTGACCCTAATCATATCTGGACATATGTACCTTATAACCATCACACCATTGATCACATACTAAACCACATTATTTTAATCCTATACACAACGCTTCTTGTTTCACACGCATTACATAGGACCATTCAAAAAGCGTAGTGTATCCTATCCTCTGATACAAATACATAACTCACTCGTACTACATTTACTATATATAAGTAACCAATTCACACGAATTTATAGCTATATTTCACCCATCTAAACTCAGTTCGCGGAATTAAGACTATGATACTGTTCCCTTAAACAATATTTCATACCAGTAGATCGCTTCCAGAACGGCGCAGCGTAGCGCGCTATTATTGCTAATATATTTCATAAGCTTTCAAGGGCTAGACCTAAGCATGGTTCATAACATTGCTGGCTAATACTAAGGGTGTGTTTGGTAGAGCTCTAGCTCCACCAGATCCGTGATGGAGCTGAGTATTCCTAACTCCATCAGATCCATGGAGCTGGAGCTGTGAATACGTTAAGAGTGTTTAGATGGATCATCTTGTTTATATTTTAGACCAAAAATATAAACTTAATTCACTTTATTTTAGCCTATAAGTTTCAAATCTCAGGTGAATCTGGGATCTTGAGTTCTACCAAATAGACCATTATTTATTCTTGTGTGCTTTGAATTTCATATCGAAATCTAGTTTGTGTTTGCACCTTAATTAGGAAAATCAACTAGATGAACACATACATGAGAGACATAGACTACAAAAGTTGATGAGATCCACGATCTTCGTTAGAAGAATCAAGGTGCATCGTTAGTAACTACAAACAATTGGCTCATGTTAGACTTCTAGTTCATGCTGGCATATGCACTTGAATTTTTGACTAACCATTGTTGAAGCTGTAGATAACTAGATATGTCAAAGCTTCTTTCATGCAGGGTAAATAGAATTGGTGTTACCAAATAGGTGCATGCAGGAGAAGGTTTGTGATTTCTTGATATCTCCACATCCCCTGTGGTATGAATAGTCACCATGTGTACTCCATATGGACATGGTAACCCTCTTCTTGATGAACAAAGGTTAAGCTCCTGGGTTTAATATTAAAAAAGGTTATATCTAAAAATATTGACCTCAATCTATTGTTTCCCAATCTAGAAAAACACAGTGACATTGAAAAACAAAGAGGAAGGTAAACACAAGGATTTGAACTACCATTATATATTTATAGATTTTTGTTATCCGTAGGACCATCTCCAACAAACATTGATTCTCACTCTAGCGTTGTAGTTCATGATGGCAACAACAAAATATATTGTGCCCTTTAAATTTTGACTAACCTTTGTTGAAGCTACAGATCTGTTAGTTCTCCTTTCATGTTGGGTGACTAAATAGAAGGCATTCCCAAATCAACACACATAAGATAAGGTTGGTGGTTCTCCAAGATCTCTACTGCTAATGTAGCCATTAGTCACTTGTTGACTACTCCATATGGCATTATGGCCTGATATGGCAATCCTCTTGTTGATGAACAGACATTATGCTCCTCGTCAGTATTAAAAAGGTTAGATCTGGAAATACTGATATTCATTTATTGCTTTGCAATCTAGAGAGTACAAAGTAACATATATTATGCACTAGAAATTTTTTTCTAACCTTTGTTGAAGCTACAGATATGTTAGCCCTTCTTTCATGATGAGTGAATAGGAAGTCATTCCCAAATAACACACGTAACATGAGACTAGTGCTTCCTCAAGATCTCTACGTCTCATGTGTGGCTATTAGTCACTTGCTGCCTCCTGCGAATGGCCAGATCTAGGAATCCGCTTTTTGATGAGTAAACATTAAGCTTCTCATCGGTATAAAGAATGGTCAGATCTTGAAAGTGCATCTAGGTCCCTAATTGAGTTTTGGTTGATTAATGACAAATGTTTAAGGGACTAATGGCTTAAATGAGTTTATTAGCAGGTAATAGTCCCAAAAGAATCGCATCTATGGACAATGACGACCCTCAGAAGAGAAAAGAAGAACGGTGTCGACTTAGCGTAGATTTTTGATTTAATTGAGTCGATAGAATCGCTGTACTATCAAGAGGGATGGGATGTAGGTGCCTTAGAAATGATCTCTATGCTCAGATGAACTATCTTTACAAAATGAGTTTTGGAAGATACCAAGCACGACACTCACTTTGTTGTTAATTAATTGTGTTGATATTATCGGAATGTCCAATGTGAGTATCGGATAGTCCGGTAGTGTCGGATATTCCGTTGTGAGTATAGTTTTAATCTTGGTCCTCTCGGGAATTATCGGACTGTCCGATAGTTGATATCGGATTGTCCGATGTGGTCTGAAAGTTTTTCTAAGGACTTGAACTTGGTCCTCGATCGTCGATAGTTGAATTGTATCGACTTGAACTTGGTCGGAATTATCGATAGTTGATATCGGATTGTCCGATGTGGTCTGAAAGTTTTTTCTAAGGACTTGAACTTGAAACTCTCGGGAATTATCGGATTGTCCGATGCCCCATATCGGACATTCCGATATGGACTTAGAAATTTTTTGGAAAACTTCTTCTTCTTTGAAAACTCTCTGGAATTATCGGATTGTCCGATGTCCCATATCGGACAGTTCGATATACACTTAGAAGAATTTTAGAATAACTGAGTGGTCTTGAAAACTCTCGGGTTTTATCGGAATGTCCGATGTGTGTCATCGGATAGTCCGATATGTGTGTTTCATCAAAGATTTTGAATTTCTGAGGTGGACCAGATCTGGAGATTTATTCATATCGGATAGTCCGATGTGGGTCTGACACAGGGCAGAGCGGCTATATTTTGTGACTTGGCTATAAATACTCCACCCCTCCCTCATTTATTGTACCAACTGGGTGTGCTGAACATTTATTTGCCTTCTTGCTACTCTTGCTCTCACTTGCTCCCTCTTGAGTTGTTTCTTAAGATATTTATTGAGGGATTGGAGCAAGTTGCTTTCAAGTGTCTAGATCTCAAACCGAAAAAGTTCATTTAAGTACTAGAGTGATTTCCAAGAGCGGTTCTACATTCCATTTATTACTCTTGGAGATTGAGGTCTCCTAGACGGCTAGGAGTCGCCAGGAGCCACCAAGACGTCGTGTGGTGAGCCTCGGAAGTCTGTGAAGGGTTGATTCCACCTCCGCAAGGGAAGGGATCAAGAAGTGAGACCGGCGAGTGCTTTGTGCAACACCGGGAGGAAAGTGGTCAAGTGAGACCCGGACTTTGTGCCTCCTCAACGGAGACATAGGATCTCCTCAAAGATCTGAACTTCGGTAGAAAAATCAACCGCGCATCAAGTCTTTGGTTTGATATTCTCTTGTTGCTTTGATTAGGTTTATTTTGAAGTAACTGCAGCATCTTGCTTACTTGCATCTTGCCTTGTACTGATTGGTTGCTCACACTAGATCTACTTTTGCCTGTGATAAATCAGTTAGTTCACGCTTTAATCGGATAATCCGATTCCACATATCGGATAGTCCGATATTTGTAGTCGGATAGTCCGATCTCTCCACTGCAAATTAGGTTTTAAATTTTATAAACGCCTATTCACCCCCCCTCTAGGCGACTTTTTCGATCCTTCAGATCTGAAAATATTGATCTTCATCTATTGTTTTCAAGCTAGGGAACACAAACGAACATGAGAAAATAGAACACAAGGGTCTGAAGTACCTTCATATGTTTATAGCTTCCTGCCCTCCCTAGGATGGTCTCCAACGAACTACAATTCTCATGATTAATATCTAGTTTACCAATAATCACTATTGAAGACGTTGGATGAGATGAGAATGTTAGATTTGAAGAGAGGGAATTTGGGAGATTGTAGAGGAAAGTGAACAAAACCTTAGAGGCGAAGAAGTCTTTCTTATAGCCGTCGCTATTGTCTAGCCCCTCTCATCCACCCCTATCAAGGGAGGGGAGGACACGAAACAAAACCCTAAAGGCGAATTAGTCTTTCTTGTAGCCGCCACTACTGTCTACCCCCTCCCTTATCCGCTCCTACCGAGGGAGATATATATAGCCAACTAGTGATGGGCCAAAACTAGAAGCCCAAGTTAGGCCCATAACTTAGTTCCATGGTCAAATTTTTGTAGTGTTTCCGTCTTTATTTGCATAGAGATACAAAAACTCTTGGGAAGCATTATTTTATGATCAACCTTACCAACAATGTGCTACGAATGTCATACATTTCTTCTTGTAGTGACATGTGTCACAGAGTTTAACTTTGAAAATTTTAAATAGGAAATTTCAACTAAAAAAATCAAAAAATTTCAAATAATAAAGTTTCAACTCGGAAAGTTTTAACGCGAAATATTTTAAATCAAAAAATAACAAATAAGAAAGTTTCAAGTTAAAAAGTTTCAACTTGGAAAGTTTCAACTCAGAAAATTTTCAATTCAAAAGTCTTTGGTTCAAAAAGCTTTGATTAAAAAAACTTTTTGTTCGAAAAGTTTCGATTTAAAATTCAACTTGAAAATTTTTCAATAAAAAAATTCAAATATGAAGTTTCAACTCAAAAAAATTTAAATAAAAAAATTTTAAATTAGAAAGTTTCAACTCAAACAAAAAAATAAATCGAAAAGTTTTAGCTTCGAAAACATTCCATTCAAAAACTTCCAAATTGAAAAGTTTCTATTCAACAAACTTTTGGTTAGAAAAGTTTGCTTAAAAAACTTTTAAAAGTGGTTAAAAATACTCATTTTCAAAAATTTAAGGGGAAATTTGAAATACAAAAACTATTTGAGTTTGAGGGAAGGGAATGAAGGAAGAAACTGGGATGAAGGAGGTGATGCCACTTGTCACAAAAAAAGGGTTTTTGAGGGAGAAAGAAAGTTAGGAAAAGGAAGTAAGTGATACCACTTGTCACAAGGAGAGAGCCTTTGAGGGGGAGGTACTGCCACTTGTCACTAGGAGAAGGTGTCCTCACCAAATATTTGGTGAGAATGATCTAAAATTAGCAATTCTCAAAACTCTTAACTTGACACTCTCTTTGCCTTCGAAAGGATGAAAAATTAAAAATAAAATAAAATAATGAGCCTACCCAATCATGAATATGCTAATCCACATTAGTGCCCATTTTTACTCTTTTTGTTGAAGTCCTTTTAAGATTGGCATTAGGCAACTCACCTATATTATCCCTCCTCTAAACGAGCGAGTCTAACCCAACTGTGGTGTTCCACTGCAACGGCTAGGTTAAACCAACACGCAACAGACGCCGCACAACCCCATGCCCACACTCCCTGCTGCTTTGCCTCCGCCACCACCGACGACGAAGACGGCGGCCACCATCTTCCACTGCTAATCCCTACCCCACAGTCCCACACCCATCGTCTGCTTCCTAGTTGCCGCCGCCACCATTTGTCTTCTTGTAGTTCGTTGGACGAACCATCCGGCTAGCGGCTACACTACTGCGGGTTAGCTCTCCCTCTTCAGTCTTTGCGGAGTCGGAATCCGTTTGAGGCGCAGAGAGCAAGAACTTGTTGTTATTGCGGCAACAAGTTTTCGGTTGAAAGTATGATTCTTTTTTCCGAGGTGCCCATGTTATAATACAAGAAATCCCAGGAAAGCAAATTCCGGTGATTCGGATTAGGGCTTTAGGATGGAGTTAGGGAGGAGCCACAAGCCTGCTCTCTGCATGCAGTCCATCCAAGATTGCAACTTGGCAACTATTCCTGCAGAAGCAATTCATCTTACATGAGAGAGACTGCTCCAATGAGACCTTGCAGTGGAACCAGTATTGTGAGCAATTGAGCATATGGGGGTCTATAACTATACACCCAATGACCAAAAAATTGTTCTGTCTAGCCTTTGGAGTTTTGTCTTAGTTCTTAACACTTATCCCCAGTTTACTGAAGAAATTCTGGAAAGATTGCAAATATTCCTACAGAAACAATTCACCTTTCAATAGAGACTCTATTCCAATGGAGACATGTAGGAGAGCTGGCATAAATACGTGAAATACACCACCTTGCGACCGTGACCGAGACGTGCTAAATGTATTTAACATTTCATATGTACTGACTATGCTACATCAACTTGGCGGGACAGCAGTGGCACTGCCAACCATGGGCTTGGGGGAGGGTAGCGAGGGTGGGGGCGACCAGAACAACAATCAATTAGGAGGTGGCAGATCCGACAGCGATGGTTGCCAAAAAGGAGGAAGAAGGGCAAGGTAGGGGCGGCAAAGGTCAACGCCGTGAAAGGAGGAGGTCAGTGGCAACAGGGAGTGGGTGTGGCCACTGTAGGGGGGAGAGGTCATATGCGGGCAACGTTGCACAGGGGTCGAGTCAGGAGGAGGTGTCCGGCAAGTGTGGAGTCGAGATAGGGGCTAGCCACCTGGGAGCTAGGGTAGCAATTATAACAACAGGGAGGTATGCTATCCATTGGATTGAGATCCAAGTTGAAAAATTTTTTCTTGTTTTTTTCACAAAATCATTCACTTCACATAAAAGTGAATGACGCAAAGACAATCCCCCAAAATTATAGCGAATAAAACAGCACACAACAAGCAAAGATAGCTACTAGAACAGCTAATACAATCGAAGAAGAAGTTTGTCACTTTGCAAAGTAGCATGCTTGGGGTTTCTTGAATCTCAATGGTGATCACTTGGTTACTAGGATCCAGGACATGCCCCGCGAACACCCAACCACTCTTGCAAGATGAAGAAAGAGAACGGACGGTCGGTGACAAACTCGACCATGTCAGGCGGCGCCCCGCTGCCACCACACAAAACCACAATGACCATGGCCTCTTTGGTCCCTTCCTCGTTCACCTCGACAACCTCCTTGTGGGACAACCTTGCTCAGGAACGCCGACCGCCTGTCGTTGTCCTCCTCGCACATGCCCCGCAGGTCGGTCACCTATGGCGAGAACAACAGTGAGAGCCCCAGCCGACGGAGATCATCCTCGAGGTCCCAGTCGAAGTTTATCTCAAACTTGGGCAGCTAGAGGTTGACATGCTTGGCCTTCGTCTTGGACAACATGCTGTACAGGTACCCTGGCACCGCGATGATCACGTCCACCATGGTGGCTATGCTATCGTGCTTGTCTGAGAGGAAGACGAACATGTTGGAATAGCCAGGAATATTTTTTTGTGCTACTCTATCAAACCACGGTATTTTCCTTTCTATTTATAAAGACACGGAAGAGCTACATACAAGAAAAGATTTACATGCAAGGAAAGAACTAATCAGGAAAAAAGGAAAGCCTAATCATATCCCAAAAACAAATACTTTCTTAATTACAAAATTAACTCTATCAATCACCCCCTTAATCTTGTAACACAACTCTAATTTATTAAGGCAATTGGTCTCAACTACGATTTGCCAAACACATACTCAATGCAGCCCTCGTATCGCTTCTCGATGGGGCGCTTGCACTCGGAGCACGGCTTGTACTGCTCGCGCACCTTTTGCCTTCATGGATGGCCGGCGCCGCTGGACACCTAGAGATGGTGCACCTCAGCACCACATCCTGGAGTTTCACGTACAGCGCTGCACGTCGCTTTTCTTCTCCTGCCACCGCACATAGCCGCACTTGGCAAGTACTGCAACACGCGGGAGGGAGAGAACTGTTGCTGCCTCGCCCGACATTGCCTGATCTTGCCTCAACACCGCGTCGCTCCGTGATGATAGCCTGCTTCCTCGGGTGCGCCCTAGGAGTCTCCTCCCCCTAGGGTCAGCGGCTTGATCCAAAATCTTAGACTCTGATACTAATTGTTGGAATAGGCGGAATGTTTTTTCTGTGCTGCTCTATCAAATCACAGCATTTTCCTTTCTATTTATAAAGACACGGAAGAGTTACATGCAAGGAAAGATTTACATGTAAGGAAAGAACTCATCAGGAAAAAAAGAAAAGCCTAATCACATCCTAAAAACAAATACTTTCCTAATTACAAGATTAACTCTATCAGAACATGGGGCAGTTCGCCGACTCACGAAACACAAATGCATATCCCTTCGCAGGGAGGAGTAGGGCTCAACTTATCCCAAGACATGAACTCTAATCCCTAATTAATAAACAGCAGTGCTTCTGTCGATGATCGGGATCGCCAGACCGCAAAAGTAAAAGGTGAGTCGTGTATGCGGGACCCAAAAAGAGCTTCACTCACCGAAGGAATAGGTTCGCTACTTCGTTGGTCGAAGGTGGAGAAAAACGAGCAAGACACAGAGAGTTATACTGGTTCGAGCCCTTGTGAAGGTAAAAACTCTACTCCAGTCTTGCCCGGGGGCAAGGAATTTACTATGCTTAAGTACAAGTGTTCGCTCTCTAGCCTGAGCTCCGGTGAATTCTATGTTAATGGTGTCTATTGCATTGTTGCTGGAACTGCTTGCCTCTCCTTTGCCGATCTGCTTCAGGGGATTTTATACCCTTCCCGGCCGTTACCAGAAACGGTCGGGAGAGATTCCTGGAGTAGTGGTATGGTGCGCATTGAAGATGGGTTGTAACCGTCCCGGATCTGACGCCCACGTCCGCCTTAACTCCGGCATTCACGGTCTTGGTAACTGTCGAGTAGGCGCACGTCTAGAAACCTAGGTTGAGGTCATGCGGGAGTTGAATCCTTGCCCCCCAAGCTCGAGGTCGTGCGGGAACCGCGCAGCCTAGGTCGTGGTCGGAGACCCTTGCAACTCAACCCCGAGCTAGGGGCCCGTTGACTGTGCATTGACCTGTTAGAGATTTCTCAGTCCCCGACAGCTTCAATACTTTTCCTCCCAAAATAAGTTGCACAAATCTTAAAATAAGTGAATAAGTAAGTGATCATCATCTATCTTTTATTTATGCTTTAATATTTATATGACCATAAAAAAGCATTAAAGCACATCTCAAATGCTATCTATAACCTATGACTTTTGTTGACCTACTCCTATTGGACTCCTTACTGTTCGTGATCATTGCCGCCGTTGGAGACCTCCTCTGCAGTCTGCACCAGTAATGAAGCCTGTGAACTCCCTTACATAGTCAAGGGGAAAAAAAGGAGAGGAATATTGTTGACACCAAAAATGTGATGTAGGGTTTCTAGCGTTCAACACACCGGACGAACACCGGGTTCAGGTGCGAGGCGTGCCAATCGATTTGACCCTGCAATCGATAAGGAAAGAATCATGAAATTCAATCTAAGCCGATCCTTAGAGATGAATCGGCTAAAATAAGATCAGCCAAAAAGCCGATCAAAAGGGTAAATAGATTAATCGATTAAGGCTAATCAGAAGGGTAAAGGTAGATCGATTCTGAAAAGGCGATGCGCAACAAGACAGAATAAATCAAAACTGAAGAAATCAATGATGACCAAACAATAGGCGATACACAACTTTATTTGATCAATATCGACTTACAAAAGAGAATTACAATGCTAAGAAGGCTAAAAACTATAAGAAACTAAAAACTGGCAGATGTGATTTGTTGTGCGTCATCCTCTTCAAGCAACCTTGGCACGCCTTATATACACGCCAGTCGATCCGAGTCCTGATCCGATACGTCGACATAGTCCGAGTCGGCTATAGTTTCCTAATTGGACTCCTTCCGAACATTATCCGTAATCTATCCAAACTTTCCAAAGGCGCCTCGTGCTGTTTCCAAACTTGTGCCCTTCCGCCGATTCTTCTCATATTTTCCAAAAATTGGTGCAAACATATGCCCCCCATTTTTGGAAGATAACTTGTTATCTTTCAAAAATCCATTGGCTTCTTCTCCCATCGGCTTTTTCCTTGTCAGTTAGAAAACCGCTTCAATAACCGCTGTATTAATTGCGCCGTAAAAATCTCGGTGCGGTTCAATGACGCGCGTCGCCTCGAATTCATCTCCCGCCACTTTTACTTTTCACCGTGCTATATATACACGGGACCTCCACGGTCATTTTCACGCTTTCCAGCTCTCAACCCGCTTCCAATCGGCTTTCATCTTTTGATCGGCTTCCCGTTCTTCACACTTGCAATCAGGCTCTTCTCCTTCAATCGACTGAATGGATCCTTCGAAGGTACTCATCCCAATCCCAGCAAGTACTGATCGGTATTATCTAGGACCAGTAGGAAATTCGACTGCTGATACGGTTATCCATGATGAAATCCCTAGACTTCCCCTGTCGGCTCAAGGCTATAACATAACAGAATGGGGCAAAAGTTTTAGGGCTTGGCCAACGGCTCTCAAAGGATGGAGAAGTTGGTACATCAAGGTATCGGCTCAAAAAAGGGAAGAATGGGAAAGAATGGGTATAGCCGAGTGCATCCATTTAAGTCTAGCAAACCCAGAAGCTAATGAGCCCTTGGTGGCCACGGCCTGCTATTTTTGGTCCGATACTTTTAATGCTTTTCTATTCCGGACTAGTCCTATCGGCCCAACCCTTTTAGATATAGCCGAGTTGTGCTGCCTTAGGCCGGATGGAGACCAGATATCGGCTTTTAGTGGCAAGCCAAAACTCAAGCTAATCCGAACAAAGGGTGAAGGATGGTCAAAATACATCCAACACAATAACAAGGTGAATGGCCTGCTATCGGACGAGGAGCATGTAGCCTTTTTGAACCTGTGGCTGGATCGGTTTGTGTTCTGTGGAGCGTCTCTGGGTCCAACGCAAGTATACCAATTGGTGGCAGAACAGCTAGTGGAGGGCCGTCGACTTGCACTTGGAAAAATGCTTCTTAGAGCTGTTTACCAGATGATGCATGTCATTAGAAGTCGGCTTTTCTCTGGATTTGCTCAATTTGTTGTTGGCAATATAGGCGGCCCATTATGGTTCATTCAGTTATGGCTGTACAGCATTTTTAGCCGATCACTGATTCCGGAGCATCTAGAGGACTCAGCATTTCCTCGCGAAGATTACCCTGAAGGCACTACCCCTCAATATAGAGCTAGCCGATCGTATGGGGAAAGATTGGTAATGTGCACCAGCGGTGATGTCAGAATTACTCCGGCTGATTTTAAGAAGTATCTGTCGTTCTTTCTTCACTTGGATAATTCAACCTTTGGTCAGCAGGACTTCTTTTCATACAGTAACGTAGCCGATTTGCAATGGCCCTCGTTCCTCCATTTGGATGCTGATAGCTCTTTGATGCCAGCAGCAACGTTAGAGTTGTATCGGCTTTTTATTTCTCCTTGCATCCTCCACGTCGGCTTGAATTATCGTAATAGAACGTTTTAGCCGTCGTACGAATTTTACCATCCTTCTGTATATGCCCGTCAGCTGGGTTTCGGTCAGGTGGTACCCTCCTTTCCAATCCTTAGTAAACTTCAGCCCAGGACCAGAGTGACAAATGCAACAGCGGCTGAGATAATTTCAGAAATAGCCGATGAGTTTCAAGTTATCAGCCTTCCGCACTTTTTTCTGAATTCTCGTCGAGCCAGCCAATTTTCTGCTTGGTGGGCACCTATATCGGAAGCGCTTTACCAGGATCGTACGCCATCGGCTATTATCGAAAAATTTTTATCGGACTTTCATGAGCCGACGGTAGCCTCTTCTAGCAGCAGCAGCTCGAGCGAGGATAGTTCGGATTCTTCCAGCTCGTCGGGTTATACTAACTCGTCTGTAGTTATAGAGGTATCGGCCTGTTTTTCTCGAAACCCTTATACTCGATGTTAGCTTCTTGATTTTACTTCTAACTACTTGATTTCTTACTTTTAGGAAGCTGCGGCTGCCGATAAGACTGTCGCGAATCCATCGGCTGGGGGGTCCAAAGGGAAGAGACCGCACCCAACTGGCTTGACTGGTTATGTCTCCTGGTAATCTTCGTATTCAGAGTCCATCCTTGTCAAAGCTTGAAAATAGGCAACTCTCAAGTAAGCATTTTGAGTGTAGACCTATACTTCGTTCATTGTTCTAATGCTAATAATATGACTCAATTTACGCAGAAAAACCCAAGTCGACGAAGGCTCCTACTCGGCGGCACAAACGTACAGAACAGAGCGCCGAGAGCTCCCCTCGCATGTCGGCTATCGCAGAGGTAACGATCCTTTGTCACTTAAATTTGGTTTTCCATCAAAGGAACCCTTCATACTTAAATTCTTAGAACATTTGTTCTTTTAGCCGACATCATCTGCGCAAGCTATCGGCGTGCTGGCTGCTCTTCAGGATGCTCCTGTTGCTAGCTCTCCAATACCGCTTTCTTCGGCACAGCTTCCAATCCCTTCGCCTCCTCAACCGAACATATCTGCATCTGCTTTGGAAGAATCGGCCGATCCTGCTGATCTGCTCGGCTTCTCCTTGGATGAGCTGGATGATCTGGAAGCGATTGCCCCTGAAGACTATGTGGCGGACATTCGCAACATCATTGATGTCTCTCAGAAGGCATCGGCTGCGGTCGTTCAGTCGGGCCCCAATATGCAGGAGAAACTGAATCGACTTCTCACTGCCATCTCTCAACCAGAGGCGGATATCCTTGCCAGCGCACAACCTATCCGCGACGCGATGGCTGTCGTTGAGGCCGATCTTCCGCCCGAAGCCCTGAAGGCTATCCTGGACGTCTGTCACATAGATGAAAGGAGGGCAGAAGTTGAAGCCACACAGGCCAGGATAGCTCAGCGAGAGGTTCAAGCAACCGATCAGCACCTTCTGGATGAGTTGGTAGCCGAAGCAAAGGCCAAGAAGAGGAAATACGATGAAGACTCTTCATCCCTTAAAGTTGCCAAGTCTTCTATGCAAAAATTAGAGTCGACGAAGAAGTGGCTTGAGGAGGAATTGGCTAAAGTGGAAGAGGATCTCGCCAATAGCCTTACCTTGGTGACTGCAACGACAACATCTCTGAAAGGTCAGAAGAATGACATTGGCTTGGCTGTGGCGAAAGTGAAAGATCAGTCGGCCAAAATTGTCCGTGTTCAAGCACCACCAAAGTCGATTTAAAATATAATCTACGGGTCACGTAAACACGCCAAGGCATTTCTTTGCGTTGTCGGCTTTAGGGGCTAGAATTCCTGGGTCTGGATTGTAAACTGATTAATGTTGTATTGAAATAGTACCTTTTGCTATACTTTTGTAATACGCTTAATCGGCTGTTTAACCGATTATATTTATTTTGCTTAATCACTGTTTAACCGATTTATTTCTGAATTCTATGTTGTATTTTAATTACGCGCCGACCCAAACGCTAGGGTAGTATTTCTTTAAATATTTCCCATTGATTGCTTTCGGCAACACGGTCCCTTCAAGCATTTCGAGTATGTATGCATTTCCACCAACTAGCCGATTTACCTTATACGGCCCTTTCCCATGTTGGCGACTATTTGCCGAATCGATTATCCTTAGAACCGATCGGCAATATTGTTTTCCAAACCAAATCGGCTTCACTAAATGATTTAGGGACAACTTTTTTGTTATAAGCCCTAGCAACTCTTCTTTTGTTCTTTTCGAGCCGATTTAATGTGGTCAGCCTTAGCTCCGCCAAATCATCCAGACTGCATAGCATCAACTCTTTGTATTCGTCGGTCGATAGGTTATTTTGTCTTGCCACTCGCATTGATTCAACATTTATCTCTACGGGCAACACGGCTTCCTGACCATATACCAACTGATATGGTGACAATTTAGTCGATCCGTGAAATGCTAGCCGATAAGCCCATAGAGACTCCGATAGTGTCGAGTGTCAGGTTCGAGGCCTTTCATCAATTTTTCTTTTAATCAGTTTGATCAGAGTTTTGTTGGATGACTCGGCTTGCCCATTAGCCTGAGCATAATATGGTGATGAATTAAGTAATTTAATGCCCAGACTTTCTGCGAAGCCTTTAAACTCGTTAGACATGAACACCGTTCCCTGATCGGTTGTGATGGTCTGAGGAATACCGAATCGATGGATAATATGTTCATTAACAAAGCCGATAGCTTCTACGCTGGTGACTTTTTTAAGCGGAACGGCTTCTACCCATTTTGAGAAATAATCTGTGGCTGCAAGGATGAACTTATGGCCTTTTCTTGATGCTGGGAATATTTGGCCGATTATATCTATCACCCATCCTCTGAATGGCCAGGGTTTAATAATAGGGTGTAAAGCCGATGCGGGTGCTAGTTGCACATTCCCGAACTTTTGACAACTTTGGCACCCTTTGTAATATTTGAAACAATCTTCTAACATTGTTGGCCAAAAATACCCAGTTCGTCTTAAAATCCACCTTATTTTGTGAGCCGATTGATGCGCACCGCAAATTCCTTCATGAACTTCACCCATGGCCACTTTCGCTTCCTCATCTCCTAAACATCTCAAAAGCAGTCCCTCCATTGTCCGATAGTACAATTCGCCTCCCATCACAACATACTTCAATGCTTGCCGCCGAATTTTGCGTTCAGAAGGCCCAGATGGGTTCATCAAATAAGCTTTTATTTTATTTCTCCAATCGGTGTTAACACATAGCACCGCTTTGTCGATCAAGTCGAATGTTTCATATTGGTTGTGCTCCTTGTAGCCTGATGCTGCCTGAGCTAATGCATTGGCTTTGTCGTTCATTTCCCTGGGCACATGATTGATACTAAATGATGTAAACGTGCTGACAATATCGGAACAATGCCCTAAATATTTTGACAATGCCTCATCGTTGCACCTGAACTCTCCTCTAACTTGTTGAACCACCAACAATGAATCACCATATGCTTCAACATCGCTAACTCCAATACTTTCTAATAGTTGAAGTCCTTTGAGCAGTGCCTCGTATTCAGCTTGATTGTTAGAGCACTGGTCATTGAGCCGATACGCAAACTCGATGCTATGCCCTTTTGGTGGAGTCAACACAATGCTTATCCCACTTCCTCCTTGATAAACCGATCCGTCAAAGTGCAACTGCCAAGGAGCTATATCAACTTTTCCTGCCGTGGTGTCATGCCCTGTAATGAAATCGGCTATGGCCTGAGCTTTAATAGCTTTAGCCGATTCATATTGTAGGTCGAACTCGGTTAGAGCATAAGCCCATTTCCCAAGTCGTCCTCTCAAGATTGGCGTAGATAGTATGTATTTGACGATATCGGTTCTACATACTATTATGCAAGTTGATGTCAGTATATAATGCCTTAGTTTTGTGCAAGCAAAGTATAATGACAGGCATAGCTTTTCTACCGAAGGGTACCTAGTTTCAGTTTCCAAGAGTCGTCGACTTAAGTAGAATATTACCCGCTCTTTGCCGTCAACTTCCTGCGCCAACACGGCTCCAATAGTTTCACCTTCGGCCGATATGTATAACTTGAATGGAATCCCCTTTTGTGGTGCGGCCAGGACTGGTGGTGATGCTAAATATTGCTTTATATCGTCAAAAGCCCTCTGCTGATCGGTTCCCCACACGAACTCCTGATGATCCTTTAATTTTAGTAGTGGCGTAAAAGCTTGAATCCTTCCAGACAGATTTGAGATAAATCGTCTTAAGTAATTAATTTTGCCGATCAGCTTTTGCAGCTCATTTTTGCATGTCGGTGGTTTCGTGTTTACTATGGCTTTGACCCTGGTTTGATTGACCTCGATACCTCTTTGGTGAACCATAAATCCAAGAAACTGACCAGCCGACACACCAAACGCACATTTCAAAGGATTCATTTTTAACCCGTGAGCTCTTGTGTTTTGAAACACCCTTTCCAAATCGGCCAAGTGCTGCCAGTCTTCCTTAGACTTAACCACCACGTCATCAATGTAAATCTCAACAATATGGCCGATTAGGTCGTGAAAAATCAAATTCATGGCGTGTTGATAAGTGGCACCTGCGTTTTTTAAGCCGAATGTCATTACTGGCCATTCATACAACCCTATCGCGCTAGGGCACCTGAAGGCAGTTTTAGGGACATCGGCTTCTGCCATGAATATCTGGTTATATCCGGCGTTCCCATCAAGAAAGCTGATAATCTTATTACCCGAGGCAGCATCGATAAGCATATCGGCTATAGGCATCGGGTATTCATCCTTTGGCATGGCTTTATTCAAATCTCTGAAATCAACGCATACCCGAAGCTTACCGTTCTTTTTCATGACAGGAACAATGTTGGATACCCACTCAGCGTATCGGCAAGGCCTTATGAATTTGGCCTCCAACAACCTTTTAATTTCTTCTTTTATCACATTGTACAACTCTGGATTAAAACACCGAGGGGGTTGTTTATATGGCCGATACCCCGGCTTGATAGGCAGCTGATGTTCTACTAACTGTCGGCTTAACCCAGGCATCTCATAGTATTCCCAAGCGAAATAATCCCTGTATTCTCTAAGTATTTTGACCAACTTATTTTTGTATTCTAGACCTAAATTTGCACTTATAAAAGTTGGCATTTTTCTATCACCTTCTCCTATATCGACTTCTTTAAGCATATCGGCAGAAGTGAAACCTTGGCCCAATTTTTCGCTCTGGAAGTCTTCAATGGCTTCACACGAATTTATCACATGCCGATAGCTCCTTGCTTTGTCTTGTAAAATTTGGATCATTTCTGACTCCATCTTCTTAAGACTTCGCTCGCCCGATCAAACGTGCCTGGCTTGACACTGATCGGCGTAAAGCCCGTCTTCCCAATGCATAAAAAATCGCAATCGTCTAACGCTTTGCCCGATATGCACTCTGCTTCTTCATGCGGCCAATTCGCATCTGGACTAGCCATTGCGATGTGGGCCGATGTATCGGCTGATACAATTTCAACTTCATCTCCGTTCCATTGTACAAGAAGTTGGTGCATTGTTGAGGGGATACAGCAATTGGCATGTATCCAATCTCCCGAGAAGCACGCTATAATTTCCTTTAGCTTCAATCACAAAGAACGCGGTCGGCAAAGTTTTGCTGCCGACGGTTAGCTCCGTAACCATCACCCCTTTTGCTTCAGTGGGGTCACCTGTGAAGTCGTTTAGCACCATGTTCGTTTTGATCAGGTCTTCGTCGATTTTGCCCAACTTCTTGCAAGTGGAGAGTGACATTAAGTTTACAGTAGCCCCTCCATCTACAAGCATCCTAGATATCGGCTTTCCGTTGATAAAGCCTTTTAAGTACAACGGCTTTAAGTGCCGATGAGGATCTTGTGGTTTCTCGAACACTGCGTCCTGTGCACCTAGTCACAATTGATCGAATGTGTCTTTAGCCGATTCAGTTTTGATTCTGAATTCGGCTGGCAGAGTGAATACCATGTTGATATCCATAGGAGGAGTGTCATTTCGAACTATTGGTGACAGCAAGTCGTCCGAGGAATCTGACTCGTTATCGGCTTGTTCTTTT
This sequence comes from Guadua angustifolia, assembly GCA_036346375.1. Taxonomy (NCBI): domain Eukaryota; kingdom Viridiplantae; phylum Streptophyta; class Magnoliopsida; order Poales; family Poaceae; genus Guadua; species Guadua angustifolia. Next base: position 45,538,382 of record CM070517.1, on the reverse strand, counting down.
CTCCTCCATTCCTTTTTAACAAATTTCATTGGTCGTAATTCATTGAATGTTTCATCTCTCTGTTCTTCTTCTTCGGCCTCTCTCATTTCCTGCGTCCTTAAGCGCTGAAGCCGTCTGCGTTGCGATCGGCTAAGTCCCGTCGGGCACCATCTAGGCTTAGGTTCAACCGGTTTGCGGATTTTACCAACCAGGTTCTCCGTAGGCTCTTCTTTCTTGTCTTGATTTGGTGCACCTAGCCTCTCTTTTATTGGCTTTTTATGCCCTGACTCATTTTGATCTGGTACTGGCCTGAATAGACGCTCTTTCACCGATTGTCTTGGCCAATTTCTTTGCGGGAAATGCTCCATGGGGCATGACCTTGAGGACGGTAGTGCCACACCCCTTTCCCAACAGAATTGCTAGAAAGGACATCTCTGATGAGCTCTTTCTGCGTTGTCTGGCCGATACAAATTATTTGGCGAACACACACTGTTTGGCCGATACTGCCCATCTGGTCGGCGAGCTTGCTGCTTCTGTCGATGGCTTATCCTCTCATATTTCTCAAGCAACTGTGAAAAAGTTGGCTTAGGCTTGAATGGTGTTTTTCGAGGCGGAGACCTTTCGGCTTTGTACCATCGCCCGACTTGCAGTTCCCCTTTTAGCCTAACTGTCCTTGAATTCTTCCCTTATTGATCGGCTTCAATTTGAAGCGAGCCGATCGTTATCTTCAGTGTCTCTCCTTCTGAGCTAGATTTTATGTCGACTTGTCGCGTTGCTCTGGGTCTTTCGTTGACAACCTGCTTTCCTTTGCCAAAGCATTGAACCATGTTAATTGGGAAAGGGTTGACATCGACTTCCATGGCTGGCTCCTCTGCAAACTTGAGCCGACCATCTTCAATAGCTGCCTGTATCTGCTGCCGAAAGATATTGCAATCGTTAGTGTTATGGGAAAAAGAATGATGCCACTTACAGTATCGTCGTTTCTTGATCTCATCGGCTGATGGTATGGTATGTCCCTCCGGCAATCGTATCAATTTCTCTTGTAATAACATATCAAATATGCGGTCACATTTGGATATGTCAAAAGCATACTTGACCTCTGATTTGCTCCTCGTCGGCTTAAGCCACGAACAGATAAACGGTTTTTTGGAACCTTTTATCCATTCGGCTATATTTACATCTGCTTCATCCTCAGAAGTTTCACTCGAACTGCAATCGACCATATTCACCTTAGCTTTATCCTTGTTGTTGCTATTCAGCCTAATCTTATCCTTGAACTCCCTACTTAAATATCGGCTTTCTTGTGCCGATACGCGATGAAGCAGATGACTTAGATCAGTAAACTCTTGTCCGGCAAGTTTTTCTTTGAGTGGAGGAATTAGTCCTTGAAATGCTAAATCGGCTAATTGATTATCGGGCAATACTACCTTTGAAGCATCGATTTCAAGACTTTCTAAATCTTCTAATATAATCAGAAGCTGACTCGCCAAATTTCTGCCGGATAGCACTTAGATCTGAAATCCTTAATTCCAGACTACCAGAGAAAAAGTATTCATGAAATCGGCTCTCTAAATCGTTCAAAAAGTGGACCGAATTTGGAGGCAGATTCGTGAACCAAGTGAAAGCAGTCCCTAACAAAGATAATGGAAAGAGTCTAATTTTCAATCCATCAGACTGAGCTGCTTCACCGCACTAGGCAATAAACCGTCCAACATGTTCTAAAGTAGTGACCGAATCATCCCCTGAAAATTTTGCAAAATCGGGAATCCTAAAGTTATGGGGGTATGGCATGCGATCAATGTAGTCTGAGTACGGCTTTCTATAGCCGATCGTTTTCCCTTTGGGCTGTAGGCCAAATTGATCTCTTAAGACCATAGAAATCTGATCAGCCCAATCGATGTTATTGGCCGATGTAACACCAGAGTTTGGCCAACTATGATGAACAGTATCATGCCCCCCGAGTGCAAACTCGGCTGGTCGACTTGCCCTAGCCGGTGGGTACTGTTGTTGTCATGATTCATACCCATCGGATCTGGCAGCCGGACCCTCAGGTAATGGAACAAACGGTTCCGTATATGAAACCACCTTATATGGAGCCGGATTTCTAACTTGGAATAGTCCTTGGGGTTTGTAATTCTTATCTAACTCAATCGGCTGAGTAGCCGACTGAACGTAGGAAGTTCCTGACGCCGATGGATTTAACTTTGCAGCGTCAGTATATGCGTGGTAATGAGTAACTGTGCTTGGGTGAGGATTTGTTGGTGCCAACACGGTGGGTTGGGTCGGCATTAGTGATGGTGCAGGTGCCGATGTTTTGATCGTGTTGGCGTTTGGTGCCACAGAATATACGGGATATGTTGGAAGTGGCTGTAATGGATCCAACAATCCTCCAGATGTCGCCAACTCTTGTGCAATCGTTTTTACGCTATTTTCTATCATCGGCTTTAGAGTCGTGACCAAAGCCGATGATTGGTTAATTAATGCATGATGCACAGATTGCTCAATCATAAGAGATAACTCAGCTTGAGCTGGCATATATCGGCTTACCGGAGTCGATGCGACGCCAGCTTCGCCGAGTGGATTCAATGTTGGAAGTGCCATCTTCTGCGTGACTCCTCGTCGGGTTTTCTGATAGCAGCCCAACATCAATTCTTCCAAAGCAGTTTTCCGATCTTCGATTTCCTTGCGCTGTTCTGGAGTCAGATCGTCCAAAGTGGGGACGATTATTGCGTCGGCATTAATGTCGGCTGTTGCGCCAGTTTTGCCTGCAGTCATCTTGTCGATTGTGGTCCCACCGGGCGTGCCAAAAATGTGTTGACACCAAAAATGTGATGTAGGGTTTCTGGCGTTCAACACACCGGACGAACACCGGGTTCAGGTGCGAGGCGTGCCAATCGATTTGCCCCTGCAATCGATAAGGAAAGAATCATGAAATTCATTCTAAACCGATCCTTAGAGATGAATCGGCTAAAATAAGATCAGCCAAAAAGCCGATCAAAAGGGTAAATAGATTAACCGATTAAGGCTAATCAGAAGGGTAAAGGTAGATCGATTCTGAAAAGGCGATGCGCAATAAGACAAAATAAATCAAATCTAAAGAAATCGATGATGACCAAACAATCGGCGATACGCAACTTTATTTGATCAATATCGACTTACAAAAAAGAATTACAATGCTAAGAAGGCTAAAAACTATAAGAAACTAAAAACTGGCAGATGTGATTTGTTGTGCGTCCTCCTCTTCAAGCAACCCTGGCACGCCTTATATACACGTCAGCCGATCCGAGTCTTGATCCGATACGTCGACATAGTCCGAGTCGGCTATAGTTTCCTAATTGGACTCCTTCTGAACATTATCCGTAATCTATCCAAACTTTCCAAAGGTGCCTCGTGCTGTATCCAAACTTGTGCCCTTCTGCCGATTCTTCTCATATTTTCCAAAAATTGGTGCAAACAAATATTTAACAAAACTGCTCTCATCTTCTAGTCTTTATCGAACAAAAAGGTTGAGAAGGGCGTGTCTAATACCTCATATTATTATTTTTAGTCTAATTGCCTAGAGTCACTATTTTCCCATTCATCAATTGTTATATTTTTAACTCGTCAGTACAGAGGACTCAAGCGAAGCAATGATGAAATGCTAAGCGGCGTTGTATTGCACTCACGGATTAATCTTGTCGCGATGTCCAGTCAGTGAATACTGTCTACTTGCTGCAGGATCTAGTGTGGTGCAAAGGTAAATATTATGATTCAATGGGTCAAGGACCTCGGATTCTCAATTGACAGCAATATGTTATCGTCAGCTGTAGACTATCTTGTATTGTACCTCTTTTTATTTATTCAGATTTTGAAGGAACTGCATTACATACAATTGTACTACATCAGAAATCAAAACTTGATGGAAATTGAAATTCGGTGGCTAATTAAGGATGAACCATTATTATTATAAAAGAAAGTAGCCTAGAGCTTTTGATACATTAAACCAAGGTCATATTATATATTGTTCATAACTACAGCACACACTTTCAGTTTGCTGCAAAGCTAATACCATTCCCCATGAATAATGATACTGCCTCAAATGATTTCATCTGTTTTTTTTAAATGGAGTGTCAGGAGCTCTGCATAACCATTTAAACGAGTAAGAAGTAAATAGTTACAAGATGGTTGACACCAAACCGCGGTGGAAGACAAACTGCAACTGTACCAAGAACAACAAAAAGCTGCAAAATACTTTACTATGTTGTTCTGTAGACACTATATCATAGATTTCAAAAATAAAACCCCTTGTCTCCACTACACAATTGGTTTTTTTTCCCTTCATTAAGATAAAAAAAATAGCCATTCCATACATCAGGTCATTTTCACAAACGAAATGAAAGTGAAAGAGCCTGAGTAATAGAATCATAAATTAACACCAAAAAATAGGAAAGCGTTTTTTTTGAAACATTGCACAAGAAGCATATGAAAAACTATATAGAAAGAGTAAACCTGCCACACAATAATAAAAGGAATGCACACGTATTTTGTGTACCTTTCTTTACATTCTCCATCAGACTGGAGTGTCTCATCTAAGTGTGAAAGCTGGAAGGAATTTCAATATGGTAATGCTTCAACTTCAGATAGATCAATTAACAAAGTAACAACAACAATCAAACCTTTTGTCCTAAACATGTTGGGGTAGTCTATCTTTTAGGTTTCATTGTATGAAAGGGAGACTGTTTTATTTGACGTTGGCTTGCTTAGTCTAACACAACCATCCTCCTTTTTTCTGGCTTGAGATAGGCTATGTAGAAAAACTACATTGGCCGAGTTTAACAAAATAACAACACATCTTAGAAATTATTCCACAAAAAGTTGACAGATAAACTTTTAGTAGAAATGTAAGGATCAACAAAAGTTACAAAATAACCTTCAAGTTCTTTGTCAATTGGTTGTCCCCAGTTTGATGGTCCATTTTGTTTCCAAGGGAGGGCTTTGAGCCATGTTCCACATAAACATTTCTGTCGTGGGCACCATGAACATCTACAAATATAGCAACAATATTGGTGGCATCAATACTCCGACCAGTGATACTTTCTTCTTGCGCCATGTATTTCTTTAATTCTCTCTGTAAAGATGGTTATATGTGAGCACACAATATGAGCAGACAGCTAGATAACTGGACATAAAAAACAAGCAGCTCCAAATGTAAACAAACCCATTGGAACGATCTCACAAGGGGCAAGATGACTTCGCGATAATTGAAAAATGGGAATATTGAGTAACTTAAGCCGCAAGTCCTGTATGCTAGAATGAGCATGAGCAAACTACAATGTAAAACCATGATAAGCATAATTGTAAGCACGATAATGAACCTAAGGAAGACATGCTAAACTGAAACCATGTCATGTAAAAGTGTTAGGCCTCATTGCTGAATATATCTGCAGGCAAAGTCATCAACTTCTTGATGACCTCAAGGATCCCATTTCCTTTTCTGCATTTCTCTTGTCGCATTTCCAGAAAGGGTTGTGGGTAGATGGCCAAAGAAGAAAGGATCCAAAGATATCTTGATCCTTATGAAGTGGATATGGCGTCTAAGGAACAATGCCCCTTTGATGTATTTTCACATAGTTTTGGATCTAACACTGACCACAGCTTCTCCTAGAACCCATCAAGATGTTTAATGCGCATAGCAAATCAGTGCTCAAGAACCTCTTACCACCACAATGTGAATAGGAGAGGGCAAATCCAGAAATTCCATGAACTGGTCCTCTTGACAAAGCACTGTGCATCAGCTATGGTCTGTGCTATCAACTAGCTGATTTTACTGTAGTGCTCATGTAGCGTGTCGACCCTCAATGATAGTATCCTAGCCTGCCTCTTGCTCGTTGTGAAGCCCCAGTAGTGTACAACCACTGATACGAGCTTCTTGAGTAAGTCATGGATTTTCTCCTTGACAAAAGATACCCTATCACCATAATCTTCCCCATTGACAGATCTAGGAGGTATGTTGTGCGCCTTGGGTCATCAGGATTCTCAATGAGAAGCACCTTTGCTTTCCGCAACATCATACTTGTGGAGGACGGTGAGGACCTTCCCGCAGAACAAGGTGATCATGAGCAAAGCGATGGAAGGTATGTGTCGCGTCGCCTATGATGTCGAGAGCGCAATAGAGAGTCTCCCTCTTGTCAATGTCTAGCTAGCTTGCTTCCATGCACACCGACAATAGTAAACTTGCATGTCTCAGAAAGTTGGGGACTTTCCTTTTATGAATGTTAAATAAACGATGCAAATAATACAAGGTTCATAAGTACAATAAAGATTGCAAATTAGAAAAAACATACAAGGACTCGAGTGGCAGAATCGTACACAGCCTGCCCATAGTAATAATTAACATGCACACTCTGGAAATGGTGCATAAGCTAGATTAAAAAGTTTACTTAACAAATTGTAGTCAAATCTTAGTACTATCTAGCCTTTACATATATTTGGGGTGGAACACCTTTCAAAAAAATAAATCGCACATAACTAACACTCCATAGGATTATTTTGATAGTCCTACCATACTTGATAGCGTACAAAAATTTATATATTTTTGCTTTATTTTTTCAAGAAAAAACAAAAATTAGAATGTTGGTGAATTTTCAAGAAGATAGGGATAACTCAACTCTTAACTATTATACAACAAATTACTTATGTATGACCTATGGTGCTTATGATAGCTCTCTATTCATGACACACCTTATGGCAAACACAAAGAAAAAAGTAAGGCACCCCAATATATAGTGTTACATAACCATTATATTGTTGCCATATGGCACAATTCAAACCCTTGAACTAGAAATATTTTGACTCTAGAATTTTCTACCTAAATATCACTCTATTAAATATTTCCTAATTCTAGAGTCATTCAAATATCTAAGTATAGATATTTCTCACTTCGCCAGAAAGTATTTGGTCTAGAAAGTTCCATGACAAATACATATCCATTCATGCAAGCTCTCAAATATTCTAGAGTATTTCAAGTATGCATTGCTAATTCTCAACAGATATTAACCGGTACCAAATAGCTCATAGTTTTTCCCTCCTTTTTGGATTACTTTAACATCAGAATTGTAGAACAATTATTTGTATAGTACCATCAACAATTCATTTTGAGAAATACATAAAGGATTGTTATGCACGTACCATTGAGGCGAGAGTGTACTTCTTTGCAAATTGAACATTTTTGCAGAAAAAAAATGATGTCAAGGGGAGATGTAATGCCACAAAAGGCCAAAATTTTGGGAAATGCCATTTCTATGGATAAAAATAAGCTTGTGCTCTTGTACTGTTTTGGAGGTCGCCAGGAGAAAAACTGTGTTAAATAGCGGTGACTTTGCAACTAGGGAGGGTGGAGCGTGGAGCAGCAGCCAGCCTAGGGGAGGGTGACGCAGCGACAGCCATCCCAGCGCCTTAGGGCTTAAGGCTTGATCTCGTCCGTCGGGCATGTTGTGAACAGTCCGGATGAGCTTCTACAGTAAAATTAGCAGTAGAAAACAGAGTACCTAAACAGCGAAATGCTACAGTGACTATTTGGCACTGTATCCCTCTTCCTTTGTGAAGATCAGGGAGTAGAGAAAGGCTTGAGAAATGACTCGCAATTACCATGTAATATTGTAATGTAATGTAATGTGCCAATAATCATGGCAATGGGGTGGCCACTTGACTGCTGCATCCTGCATAGCCCTATAATGTGATTACATGTGCCGGTTTGCAGTGGTCAGGCCCTGGAGTACATCACCACGTCAGCTTGCTTGGGAAAGAACGGAGACACAATACATATAATTTTGGAGATACAAAACAACTCTCGAAGGGAATGATCTTACAGGCTGAGTTCATCCCTATGTGAAGATCTATCGTTAAGTGGACAACAAAACAAAAAACATGCTACCAGCTAACTACTTCAAAAACGGACATGACTATTCTTGGCGAATCTTGACGAAGAAAAGCCATGCTTTCTTGCATTTGATGAATAATTTGAGCTAGGCGATGCAAAACCATGTTTTTGCCATCCCGAAAATTGAGTTGAATAGTCACCACCAGAAGAGTACTGGTGAATAATGTACGGCTTCTTAGGAGTAGATGGAGAAGCCCACCCATTAGATTTGTACTTCTTAGATGGCAGATCATCTGGATCATGAACAATCCATCCACCCCTAGCTCTGGATTTACCTTGAGATGCGTCCCTTATCTCCTCAAAAAGGGGGACTTTTCTTTTACTTGTTTTAGAAGCATCATGAGGAGCTGATCTAGTGCCAAAATCATTTTTTCCTCTGCCCTTTTTCAAACTATGTGCTGACCGCTCGCCTTTCAACCAACTAGACTGCGAAAATAACAGAAGTGTACACAAGATAAATGCCAAGCAATTCTTATCAGCAGACATTCCGAGATGCTTATTTACCTTAGCGTCCTTTGTGCAACCCGTGTGATGTGACCTTCCTTGCCACAATTGAAGCATTTTGTTGGAGTTGTTGCATCACTATTTTCCCTACGTTGCTTGGCACATCCCTATAATAGAAAGTTCACCATTAAACAGTTGCCATGAGAAGCAACAGAGAGAAACATAGGAAGTTACAAAGATTAAAAAGATTAAAACTTACCAAACCAATATGACCAGACTTGGCACAATTATAACAAGTAACTTCTTTTGGACAATTATCAGAGATGTCAACACAACATAGATGGCCATTCTGCTTACACACGTAGCATTTTATTTCCTGCTTAATCCAACAAGACGGATATTAAGGGAGAAAGAATTCATAACTATGACTTCAGTGAATGTAAACTAGCAGCTTGAAGGACATTGTTGCACTACATAGAGAATCCCTTGTATTGCATGTTACTAAGTGAAAAAATTGTATATGTGGATTCAGGGACATGATTATCATAGAATGGCACGAAAGGCCTAACATAAAACTGACCTGGTTCATGAAACATAGCCTAATTTATGAATAGAAGACAAAGCTGGATCAACAAAATGTATCCTACAACCTAATCAACCAGCTCAGAGCACAATTCATTTATAGTCCCTTTTCTTCATATCCAAGCGAGGGGGAAACAGTACCTTCATAACCATATTAAGACAACACATTTCTAAAAGAGCATAACTTAGTTTCTTGTACTTATAACCAGGCAAGCAACCCAACATACAGACATTCATCCGTGATAGCACGACAACAAATTTGAGAAAACAATAAGGCAAAAAAGAACTAACCTTAACATCATCTGGTGGATAATCATTGACACATCCAAACATGTCATGACCTGTTTCTCCACATCTTAAACACAATGTGGTGGATTGCTGGGTATTCCTCTTGTGCTTTTCAGGGCAATCTTTTGCCTTATGACCTCCATTTTGCATATGAAACAGTCCTGACCCTACAAAAAGTACTAGCAAATATTTGATTCTTGACAATAACAACCGCTTGCAAGAACTATTGTGCAAATCAACAATATTTAGGATGTAAGCCCAAAATAAGCTACACGGGCAGCAGACAAGCGCAAGCAATACAAACAATACTACCAGAATATGTGCATGAAAAAAAGCAAATAATCATGTTTAAAAAAAATGAACCCATAAATTTTGAACACACATGCATGCATAAGTCCGAAAAGGGATATATCTCCAAACCATTTCTTTTTACATGTCATGAAATACAGATATCACTCCCCTTCAGATGGTATGACAAGAAAATGAATGAATAGATCTGGAAAGCACAAACCAATGCTAGCAAAATATGAATTGACATGACGAGTACAAAGGAATTGTTTAAATCAAATTAACAGGAGACTGAGTTTGAAGGAAACACATATTTTCTACTGTTGTTTCTGCATTCAATGTTTAAGCACAACAAATAAATATGATCAGTGTGTCCTACAATTCATCTACTAAATTATGTTGACTGAGAAAGCGAATCAAGATGCAGGAGCTCAAGAAAAACCGGATATCCAAACTATGTTCCAAGTAACAAGCCTAAGATATATTTCCTGACAATCTTACTGCATAGGCAAGTACATTTGCATGATTGCATGAGTTGGAACCTAAACGAGAACAATGTTAAAAACAAGTGTTGAAATAACCTCCAACACAGGACAATACATGTAAACAATAGAACACCAAATACAATGAGCTCGTCAAAGGGCACGAATGGACATACCCAAGTCACTGAGCGATAATTCCTAAGAGCTAGGGAGACCAACCTGCGTGCACTGCTTCGCATTGTGTCCGAACAACCCACAAACAAAACAAGGCTTCTTCCGCTTTTCCATTGGGCAGTTGGCAGCTACATGGCCTTCCTCACCACAATTGAAGCAAGTCTCCAACATAGTTTCACCAGGATCAAAGTATCTTGGTCCACGCTGATCAGGAGCAGCAGCAACATAAGTGTCAACTTATCCCAGTTGCACATATACAAGGAAATTCCCTTGGAACTTACAAGAAGCCTCCGCAGAACTATATTATCAGAAACAGGTACATCAACCCCATCTTCAGTGAGCACCGATTCTGCTGTTCCAGTTTGTCCCTCCTGGGTACCACCAACCTGAGGCTAAAAATCCAAGTCCACTCATTAGTGAATCTCCAAGACATCAACCTTGCTTATTTGGTCCCAATGAAGGAACACCGAACACAGCAGCCAAATCACCAACATAAAATCAGCTGTCTTTTGTATGTCAAGGTTTCCAATCAGTTATTCAATTCATGAATAATATGATATGCATATTTTTTTATACATAATGGGCAATAAGAAAAGGAATTTTTTCACTTTAATATCTATTTAACAGGATTGTGCCTTATGACATAGAAAAACAACAGACGGCCTTTTAGAGTATTTTTCAAAAATGTAATTAAGTCAGTACCCACGCTGCCACGCATCCCTCCTCCTAAGGCATAATTATGAAATACTTATGCCAGCAACAGCAGGTCTAGCGTATACTAACAATGAACACTGCCATCGATTCCTAGATCCAAACGTTTCAATAGCTTCTATTGAGCTCACATTAGAGGTAGTATAGTCACGCAGCTCTCAATTTCACTTGATTCCATTGGCAGTTGTTTAACTAAGGCCTTTGAATCCACCATGCATTTGATATCCTGGTTGCTCAATTAAATACATCATACTGCAAGAGCACGAGCAAGGGGCTAGGGAGAGGCCCACGCTTACCTCCTCCTTCTCGGCGGCTACGCCTCCGGCGCCTCCTTCCGCTGCTTCTTTTTCTCCTTGCGCCGCTTCTTCTTCGCTTCCTCCGGGTCCGCCTCGAAGCTCCACCACGGCGTCCTCGTCGACGTCTCGCCAAGAGGGACGGCAGCAGTCGGCGAACCCAGGCGGCCGCCGCCGCCTCATGCTGCGCCATGGCGACGATCTAGAGGCCGAGGTCTCGTTCGCCGCCTCCTCGCCGAGGGTGCCCGGCGCCGTGGAGGAGAGCCTTCGTCGTCCAGGTCAGGGTGGCGCCGCGCCCTGGAGCGCCAGCGCTGGGCCATTGGCGGCGGCGGTGGGGTGTGGAGAGGAGGGAACAAACCCTAGCGTATTTGATCTGGGCGGGTGCAGGTGCGCGAGTGGTTTGTGGGAGGCGGAATATTGGAACTGCAGTGAACGAACCTGCGGTCAAAGTGAAAAAAGCCAGCGGCCTATTTATATTAAAAAACTAATTATGTGTATGATAACAACGAGAATGCATGTCTATGAATTAGAAAATCCAAACACACTTGTTTTGTCAACCCTGTTAAATCCACGATAAGTATCAACACCGACCTGCATTCTTCATTTGAAAAATGAAACAAAAACAATCCCAATTTACTTTAATGAGTGAAAGTAAATCACTCAAAAGGATGGCACATTACATATCCAAGTATCTTTGCGATCACTTATCGAAGGCAACGTAGTACACCAATAGAGGTTAGAGAAACAGCCAGAAGAAAATCCTATCTATACATAAAAAACCCTTGAAAATTCAAATAAATTTATTTGTTAAGACAAAGATAAAGACCCAGTTTGTTTAGGCTTAGATTTTTTGGCTTACAATTTAAAGCCAATTTTTTTGACTTAAACAGCTTAAAAGCTAATGGTTTTTGTACGTGATAGAGGTGGTAATTTTATTTAATTTTAGTGTTATTAGTCTAAAACTAATTATCAATAAGTCAAAAAGGCCTCTCTCAAGTGGCTTTTAGTTTTTAGTTATACATAGACTTATGGTTTTTAAAAAAAACCTAGAAAAAATTACTTATTTATTTAGATTTCAATTTTTTAGCTTTTAAACTAGAACAGTACCAAAGAGTCGAAAGAGAAGACACAACAGCAAAAGCACAAGAGAGAGAGAGAAAAAACGAAAGCAAGAGTCCACGTCCCTACTCCCGTCCTGCGTTCCCTGATCGCTTGCTTGCTGGACCCGAAATCCCCAAACCACCCCCTCCTTCCTTCCAAAACTCCCGAGTCCCACCCTCCTCCGCGGCTCCGCCTACCCCGACCCCCACCCTCCTCCGCCTCCGCCTCGCCGCATCCTCCTCTTCCGCCGTTTCCAACCCCGCGTGCGCCTCTCCACCGCCGCGGACAACGACGCCGACGCTGACGCCTCCATGACTTTGATAACTCCTCCCCCTCTCGAGGTACGTAACCACGCGCGCGCTCCTCCTCCTCGCCAATGCCTGATCTCCCCTCCCCGCGGCGGCACTCCTCCATGGCCCGTTGCCCACCTCCCCGGGAACCCCCGATCGGGTGGCGCTCGTCTGCCCCTAGGGTTTATGCCCCCTCGCCGGATCTGACCCTCCTTTGCGTTGCTCCTCCGAACCCGCAGCAGGAGGACGACGAGATGCTCGTGCCCCACCAGGAGCTTGCCGCCGCTGACACCGCCCAGCCCATGGAAGGTACTGTGCCCCTAGCTCTCTCTCGCTTGCTGCTTTGCTTCCGTCTGTTTCGTAGTGTGATTCGGGAATGTGCGGTGTTGGGCGTGCCTGTGTGGGTGGTTCGTAATACGGGGCGTTTTTGGTGTTTGAGGTGGCAGTGGTGGCGCAGACGGAGGCGGCGAGCACGGCGGAGAGCCAACCGGCAGAGGACCCGCAGACGTCGCGGTTCACGTGGACGATTGAGAACTTCACCCGGCTCAATGGGAAGAAGCAATACTCGGATGTGTTTGTGGTTGGCGGGTACAAGTGGTGAGCTCCTGCAGTCCTGGTCTCTTCACTTATTTTGCAAGCCGCAGCTGCTGGGTTTCTGTTTGGAATGTTGAGTGTACTAACGTCTATGGCTTTCATACAGGCGGGTGCTGATTTTCCCCAAGGGGAACAACGTGGACCACTTCTCGATGTACTTGGATGTCGCTGACTCGGCTAACCTCCCTTATGGTTGGAGCCGTTACGCTCAGTTTAGCTTGGCTGTTGTAAACCAGATCCATCAGAAGTATACGATACGCAAAGGTGTAGTCTTTGTTCATGCCCGTCCACGACTCCGCATTATGTGAATATGCACTTAAATGCGAAAGCGACACATGATACGCTCGAGAGTAAAAAGGGTGTTAACACTCTGGCATTCTGCATTACACTGTCAAACTGTTATTATGACGGTGTATGCAACAAGTTGCCCCTTTTAAGGGTTTTTTTTTTGGCGCCAGGTGGATGTATGTGCTGGTTAGCTATATATTTGAAAGTAGTTTTGTTGCCATGTCAACTTTATGATCTTACGTTGTTGAGCAATGGAGCTGGTCTTTTTGACATGCTTGTATCAGGCCATCAATTATCCTGATGTCCAGTGCTTTATTACTGTTTTGATTGAACCAAAATCTTTTCTGTTAACCTATCACAGTAAATCATAAATGGGCATGAATATTTAAATGTACCTGCCTGTCTCCTGGAGGTTCTACTGGACTCTTGTCCTTCTCTTCTGTTTAGGTTCTTTTATGCCCAACTCTGGTAGGCAATATATGTGAGTAACATGTCTATACAAGAAGCTCTCTGTTCTCCTAGGAAACAAGGTCCCCCGGTGTAAAAAAAACCATTCTTTTTATGTAGCATACTGTTCCGTGTTGAAAGATAAATTCCTCACAGGCTCACAGTTGTAGTTTTTTTTAGTATTTGTACTTAGTTTTGTGTATGGTTGCTGTTTTAAGCCTCTATTTAATGTGGTATGGTGGTTAGAGACTTTTGCTTCATTCCCTAAGATGGAGTTTGGGTTGTGAACCCCATGCTTGCAAGCGCCATACCACATTGTTCTTTGTTCATATTCGTTTGCTAATTAAAAAGGATGCATAGTGTCACTTGATCTACTGATTCTGATTAACACTGCTTCATATCCTTTATGTTTGCCAATGAATCTCAATAATTTGTATGGCATAAATTTATCACTGATTGTTGTTGCTTTTCTGTCCGGCAGATACTCAGCACCAATTTAATGCACGTGAGAGCGATTGGGGTTTCACATCTTTTATGCCTTTGAGTGACCTCTATGATCCAAATAGAGGTTACCTTGTGAATGATACTGTTGTTGTGGAGGCTGAGGTTGCTGTCCGCAGAATGGTTGACTATTGGACATATGACTCAAAAAAGGAAACAGGTTATGTTGGTCTGAAAAATCAAGGAGCTACTTGTTATATGAACTCTCTTCTACAAACACTGTACCACATACCATACTTCCGGCAGGTGTGTGGTCATGGATGATGGATCTTAATGTTCTAGGCACTATTTTTTCTGAACTCATTGACTAACTTCATTCTTTTCCCAGGCTGTGTATCATATGCCAACCACCGAAAACGATATGCCATCTGGAAGTATTCCCTTGGCACTGCAGAGCCTTTTCTACAAGCTCCAGTATAGTGACAGTAGTGTAGCTACAAAAGAGTTGACCAAATCTTTTGGATGGGACACGTATGATTCCTTCATGCAGCATGATGTACAAGAGCTCAACAGAGTTCTCTGTGAGAAACTTGAAGATAAGATGAAGGTGACAAATCTAGTACAGAGCTGCCTATATGGTGCATGTTGGTTGCTATTAACTTTGCTTTCTCCATAGGGAACTGTCGTAGAAGGAACGATCGAACAATTATTTGAAGGTCACCACATTAATTACATCGAGTGTATAAACGTTGACTATAAATCCAGCAGGAAGGAGTCCTTTTATGGTACACATTGTCTTGGTACAGGGTTCTCATTGTTGTGTTGCATTTTGTATTGCTGGGTTAATGTTTTATAATGGCCTTGCAGACCTTCAACTTGATGTTAAAGGTTGTCATGACGTGTATGCCTCGTTCGATAAATATGTTGAAGTTGAGCGTCTAGAGGGTGATAACAAGTATCATGCAGAGAACCATGGTTTACAGGTACCCACATCCTGCTCTCCATTAATATGTGAAACTGAAACTAGAGCTGGTGCTTTGATGAAGATTTTGATTGGACTTGTAGACTTTTATACATTTGTTCAGATATAGGGAATCCGTGTACCAAATTCCTTCCAACAGCTTGATAAATGAAGTCTGTTTTTTTTTTTCTCCTATTGGTTTTGGCACTCTCTTGGTGACTCGATTTCAATTTTGATATCTCAGGATGCAAAAAAGGGTGTTCTCTTCCTCGATTTCCCTCCTGTTTTGCAACTTCAGCTGAAGCGTTTTGAGTATGATTATATGAGAGATACCATGGTTAAGGTTGGGACACTCATGACCTTGCACTTTCTATTCTTTATTCATTTACCTATATTATTCATGTTATCATGTACAATAACACCTGCTGTGTGAAATGACACCCTTATTTGAGGGTAGTCTTGATGTTAATTTTAAGAACATAGAATTTGATTTGGAAAAAGAATATATGGAATACTGCCACACTGGGAACCATGAAAATTACTAACGATTGCCATAAACATGTTCATATCTTAGCATTGACTTATTTCTGGAAGTATGTTGATCATATTGGCTATTGGCTGTAGTAAATGCTTTGGAGCTACTTCCAGATAAGGCTGTAAACGAGCCGAGCTCGAGTGAGGCCAGACAGGTTCGGCTTGAGCCTGAAACCATATCAGGGTTCGAATTTGAGGTTGAGGTTGAGCTTGGCTAAGTAACGTATGTATACGAGTATATTTCAGGCTTGCATAAACTTGGGAATGTTCAATGGTGTATAATAGTATGCTATACTATGGGGGTGTTTGGGACAGCTCCAGCTCCACCAAAATCTGTGGAGTTGGTGGAGCAGGGTATTTCTAGCTCCAGAAATTTGTGGAGCTGGAGCTGTAAGTACATTAAGAGTGTTTAGGTAGATCATCTTGTTTACATTTTAGACTAAAATGATTAACTTAATTCACTTTATTTTAGCCTATAAGTTTCAGCTCTGAGTTGGAGTTGGGATCTGAAGCTCTCCCAAACAGGACCTATATATGTACATATTTGAGCCTAATTGAGCTGAGCTTGACCAAGCTTGAGCTCATGGCCAATAATGGTTCGAGTTCAAATAGTTTATTGAGCCTGAGTTATTTTACAGCCCTACATCCGGATATCTGTATGAAAGACATTTGACAAGTTGTTCCCCTTTTCTGATTCATGATCTTACTTCCTAAAAATACATTATTACGACTATGCAAGCCATTGTTAACTTGATTCATTATTTTGAATCCAAATTTCTAATGTTACCCATCTCCTGTAATAAATCTGGGCATAGTCCCGTATTTCATCGGACAAAAAGCTTGGTTGCTTTGTTTCCTTTTTCTTATTCATGTTGAATGGACTATTTCTTGGCAGAACTGCTTGCGCACCGTGATTCATGTTCCCAATTTCATTTCTTGGGCTTTTAGCATGCATACTATGTAGATATCCATCTCAGCATATATCAACTAAGGGGACATGGTAGTTTAACCACCCAATGAAGTACCTGGTTACTGACATCTGAGAAAATGGGTTGGGTAGTTAAAAAAAAAAGCTTTCTTGCCAATGGTGTAGGGGACTTTGGTTTAGGAACTTTGTTTTTTCTTAATCAGTTACTTTAGAATTGTAGTATTTGTTCAAAGTAACTAATAACTTTATTCATAATAATAGAGCTAGCCATTTTAGTTAATTATCTTCTGTTATGAGTGATCACACAATTTTCATCCTTTAGAGTCTCTCTCTCTCTCTATTCTCTCTCTTTCTCCCCCTCCCTCTCCGTGTAGCTTCTGCTGTTTGTACTTTTCCTTGGTTAGGCAGTCAACACAGGGCTTTCCTTTCATTTTTCTTGTCAGAACTGATTTGAAAAGACCGCTAGTACAATGTTAATTAAGAAACATCAAGTAGATCTAACATTAAGTCTTCAATCACGAAAGAAATTGAGAGATTTTAGACATTAGGTAGTTCTTGAATCACTTGTTGAGACATTAGGTAGTTCTTGAATCACTTGTTGAAAATGAAGAAGGCATGTAGCTGCTAGTTATTATCTTCTGCCCACATATTTTAAAGATCGACTTTCAAGTTCTGAGCTTTGCATTTGTGCTATAATGGTTGCTTGTGCAGATTAATGACCGGTACGAATTCCCTTTGCAACTTGATCTGGATAGAGATGATGGCAAATATCTTGCTCCAGATGCAGACAGAAGTATAAGAAACCTTTATACTCTTCACAGGTAATGATTTTTTTTGGGTATGCCTATCATTCATGGTAACTTCTTTGAATGGTTTTAAGATCAATTAATTTGTCTATCACATGCTCCCAATGGTTTGTTATGGTAGTTTGGGAATTCGAAGTTTAAGATGCATTGTAGCAATAATATATATGTTATTTTCATCTAGATGCTATGGATGAGCATAGGCAACTAGTTGCTATGTGGACAAAAACTTGAAGAGGACTGGTTGATTATGGAGTATATAATGCAAGTATGCATGGAGTTTCATACACAACTGAGTCAACTCCTGAAATTTTCCAGGCACAACATTTGCAATTTCCTTTTACTGGTCATTTGCATTTCAGATTTATTGAAGGGTTTTTGTGAAAGCACATTTTTCTGCAAGTTTTAGCAATACCGATTTTGAGTTATTGGTCTAAGATAGTATTTAGTGAATACATTGTTAGGCTAAAACTAGTTTTCAGTTGTTCTACTATTATTTTTGGTTCTGTGAAAACCTGCCTGGAGTGTTGTTTTTTTTCAATAAAGCTGAGTTCCTTGCTACATGGATTTTCTCTTGTGCTAACTCTTTTTATCTGCTTTTATTCAGTGTTCTTGTTCATAGTGGAGGTGTACATGGTGGTCACTACTATGCGTTCATACAGCCAACTCTATCAGAGCAATGGTTGGTTTTTTTAATGACTTCTTTGGTCTCTAGTACCACAATTACTCAACTAGTTGCTAGATAATTTCATTCTGCTGTTCTTATGCATGACTACTTGATGAGGCTGAATAGTCATGTTAGCTGAGATTACTGCCTGGCATTCTTAAATTGGACAACTGAAATTAGCTTACTCAGACCTGTGGTTACTGGACAGTACCATTCCCCAGGCAGTATCCCAAAAAATTATCTGAGGTGTTGTGTTTAAGATGAGAATAATGGTAATTGATAAATGGTAATCTCAGCTAGAGTTTGTAAATTTGTATAAGCCTTTGTTAACTGGAGTGAAAGGCCTCCATTTTAAGCCCCACATGCCAGTTTTCATAAAATAGTTTGTTCTGGGGTTTCCTGTTAGCTATGATAACCAGCTGGTTACCGTGGGCTTCAATAACAATGTTTAGAATACATAATCATCATTTGTCACAATAGGTATGGTGTATAAACCTACAGTAGGCAAATTACATACTCCATGCACTCTTGACTGCACCAGGCATCTTGTAAAATCCTAGTAGAGCGTGTGGTACCCTCAACTAGTCATTGGTCAGTGCATTTTCCAGGTACTGGAAGTGGATGGCAGTTTAGGGAGTAATCACACTGCAACAATAGTGGCCACTTGCACATGAAACCAGTTGAACAACATACATATCTGAGCAAGAAGGCGTCAGCAAATGTTCATGAATAAATTTTCCTTTTTCCTGGCATTTTATGCAACAACTTTTTCTTATTCGCGGGTTTGAGTGCAACTTTTGGAAAAGCCTATTTTTAAAGTACCTGGCAATAGGTGTAACATCCTCGTACTTATAACTGATACTAAAATGTTCATGCCCTTTCATGGAGTGGAATATGCTATCTAATTTTTCACATCCTTGCAAACAGTTTCCAATTCATGACACATTTTGAAACTTTTTTCTGTGTTACTGTGTACCAGGTATAAATTTGATGATGAGCGTGTGACGAAAGAGGATACTAAGAAGGCCCTCGAAGAGCAATATGGGGGTGAGGAAGAGGTATGTTCTATTACATGTTGACATTGAACGGTAAATGTTCGTTCTACTCATAACCATTGTCTACATATCTCTCTCTTTTGGATTAAGCAGTTACCTCAAATAAATCCTGGATTCAACAACGCCCCATTTAAATTCACGAAGTATTCAAATGCCTACATGCTTGTCTATATTCGTGAGAGTGACAAGGAGAAAATAATGTGTAATGTCGACGAGAAGGACATTGCTGAGCATTTAAGGGTATGTAGAGTTTTGTATCTTCTCCCTTCATGCCATGGACTTCATCTTGATACAGTTTGGATGATAAACTGTGGATTTGTAGATAAGGTTGAAGAAAGAACAAGAAGAAAAAGAACACAAGAAGAAAGAAAAGGCTGAAGCTCATCTCTATACCATCATAAAGGTCACAGTCTTTTTATTATAGTGTTCATCACATCGTGGAATCCCTCTGTGAGTTTGTTTTTCATATAGCTCTGTTTAAACAATTATATCTAGGTAGCTCGAGATGAGGATTTAAAGGAGCAAATTGGTAAGGATATATATTTTGATCTGGTGGACCATGAAAAAGTTCGCAGCTTCCGAATACAGAAGCAATTGCCATTTAGTACCTTCAAGGTAACATGTCCCTAGAACTCTACGCAAGTTCTTGGTAGCAAGGCTTCCTTATTAGCTTTGGAATACTTAAATTTGCACTACACATACATCTGTTAAATTAACTGGTGATGCTGTTGAAAAAATTGTTTAATAGGAGGAAGTTGCGAAGGAATATGGCATCCCAGTACAGTATCAACGCTTCTGGTTGTGGGCTAAGAGGCAAAACCATACATACCGGCCCAATCGTCCATTGACTCCTCATGAAGAAACACAATCTGTAAGTTAGATACTTTCTTCAAGTGTGTAGAACTGGAGATACAACAACAACAACCACCACCACCACCAAGCTTTTTGTCTCAAACAAGTCGGGGTAGGCTAGGAAAGAAACCCAATCAAAGTCAATAAAACCCTAAACCTTCGATCTTGGGTTATTGTTTCGATACATGGATTACTAACTTCCATACGCTCCTATCCAATGCCAAATCTCTGTGAACATTCTAATCCCTCAAGTCTCTTTTAACTGCTTCTTCCCACGTCAGTCTCGGTCAACCTCTGCCTCTTATGTTTTCGAGACAATTTAAAATTCCACTACGCACTGGTTTCTCAGGAGGTCTCTATTGGACATGTCCAAACAATCTCAGACGATTTTGGACAAGCTTTTCTTCAATTGGTGTTACCTTAACCCTATCACGTATATCATCATTGCGGATTCGATCTCACCTTGTATGACCAAAGATCCACCTCAGTATACGCATCTTTGTTGCGCTCATCTTCTGTACATGTTGTCTTTTTGTCACTCAACAATCTGCTTCATGGAATTGGAGATACTTTTTAAAAAATATTCTTTTATAGTTTGGAGTTCTTGGGTGTACTTTGTTGTATAGATTTTCTGTTGGCTGTGCTTTGTTATACATGTTTTCAGAAAATTGGTTGTGCTAAGCTGGTACAATTTTTTTTGCTTCCCAAAAACATCTCATTAGTTCCAATCCAGTGTGCTTAATTGATTAGATGACTCTAAAAATATTTGTTAAAAACTATGTAGAATCTTTTTGTGTTGTGTATTGCTTTTCTTCTCTTTTACCAGTTCCACTTTATTTTTATGTGAAGGGTCCTATTACTAGTTTTCTACTGCACAGGTGGGACAATTGAGGGAGGTATCAAATAAGGCACACAATGCTGAGCTGAAGCTGTTTTTGGAAGTAGAACTTGGACTGGTAATGATATACTGGAGCTGTACTTGTTTCCTTTTCTGTATGTTTCTTATTTTAGTGTCTTTTGTGGCTTCCAGATGTAGGATGCTTAAATATGTCTAATTGCTCATTTAGGATTTGCGGCCTGTCCCTCCTCCTGAGAAGGGCAAGGAAGATATTCTTCTGTTCTTCAAACTCTACAACCCGAAAAGGAAGAACTTTGGTACATATTCTATTTAAATTGACATGTGCATCATCCTTTCGTAAGTATCACTATATATGGCTGATATGTGGGCATGTGGCATTCTTTCATTTATGTAGTTTCGTGGGGAGGCTCTTTGTAAAGGCCTTGGGGAAACCTTCAGAAATCCTGATAAAACTAAATCGAATGGCTGGATTCACGCCAAATGAAGAAATTGAGCTTTATGAGGTAAGAGTTAAATCCGTGATTTGATATATATTTATTTGTCCAGAGCCCGGATGAGAAAGCTTTAAAGCAATCTCTGCTACACTTTATGCATTTCGTTTTTTTAAGGGGTTAGTTAAGTCATACAGTGATAACCAATAACCTTACCAGGATGATTGTACATAAGTTGTTTCCCATTGTTATATTCAGGAAATTAAGTTTGAGCCAAATGTGATGTGTGAACATATTGACAAGAAACTTACTTTCCGTTCTACTCAGGTTTGTCAAGGTGTTTCTTCGATTTGAGAACTGCAGAATTCAAATTAAACATTTATTTTTTGTTCCCTAATTCCCAATCTTGTAGCTTGAAGATGGGGACATAGTCTGTTTCCAAAAATCACTTAGACCAGACAGTGATACTCGAGTGCGCTATCCAGATGTCCCTTCATTTCTGGAGTATGTTCATAATAGGCAGGTATAGTGTTTCATATCTCCAACTCTATTTCATTTCTTTGTATTGTTGGTATAAGGTTTTCATTTGTTCTTCAATTTTCTGTTCATATGCTATTATTGCACATTTTAATATCTATTTACGAATTACGATGCTATTATGTCATGGTGGTCACTCCCAGTAAATTTTCTGAATTATATGTGGCTCTAATTTTGTCTTCACTTGGACTAAGCCATCTGGGGTTGACTGTGTAGTTTTTGACTTGTGTATCCACTCTAATAATACAATTGTCGAGGACATTTAGGGATGAGGATCATTGCAAGTGATTGAATTCTTGAAGAATGAATAAACGAATATGATAGCCTTTTTGGGTATTTGAACCATGGTTGTCACAATGCCCCGGTGAGGCCAATCATTAGGGTGTTGCCTGCGTCCCTTTTTTGTGGAGTTTGGGGGGGGGCGCAGTGGTGGAGGAGGTGGCTGTGATGTGAAGTCATCGGCAGTGGCTTGACCAGAAAAGAAAAAAGAAATGAAAAATTAATAAAAAGGAAGGGAAGAAAGGGATGGCCCGGCCCAGCCCACCCACAGCTAGTGGATGGGTGGGGGTTTTAGGGCTCCCCTAGACGATGCTTCTGTCTCAGCTCTACTCTTGATCTCTCGCTCTCCACTCCTGATCCCATTCTCCCTCTCCAGGCACCCTCTGTGATGGTGAAAGGGCTGCTGTCAGTGACGGGCTAGGAGATGTCGAGCTGGAGGAGGCGGAGAGAGGCCGTGGCAATGGTAAACCTGCCCGCTCAACCCCCCCAAAAAAAAAAAACCACCGCACACACACCACCAAAATAAGGCAAGGCGATGCTGTGGCAAGATCGCTGTAGACTAAATCTTTTGTTGATGTAACACCTGAAGGCAAATCCAGCACCAAGTCACAAACACTTGGGCTTTTGTCCTCACTTCATCCAAAAAGGTTAACCTGATTGATGTCGTTTAGATGGAAAAAGATGAGGCAGTGCTGGCCTCTGATCTGATGGTCAGACACGTTGGCATCGCCAAGTTTGGCGCAGATCTGGCTGATGGCAGTGACAGTGAGGACCAGATTGCACTGTTCTCGCTGGCAACTCGGGCCAGATTTGGCTGGTCTGAGCTGGCAATGGTGCGCACCGATGTGTCATTCTGCTGTTTGCTGTCACAACATCCCATTGGCCCACTGCAAGGTTTGTATGTGTGTGTGTTGTGTGTGTGGGTGGGTGGGGGGATCTGCAAGATTTACGGGGAGGTTGTGGGGCTGTACGATTCAGTGGTGAAGAGAGGGATCTACACTGATCATGGCCGTTGGCACATCACCACAATTAACTGCATGATTCTAATCTTATTGCGGTACCAGGCTAGGCTGTGTTATCAGTTTCCTGCAGTTAAGATCAAGTTAATCAATATTGTGATGTAACTCTATGATAGTATGATGGCTGTGGTCTATAGTATGGAGCTAGAATATTGATGAAATGATTCCCGTTGATATATGTATGTGCTATGGACCTCTTGGTATCTAGCTGCTATTAACTAAAATTGAAGTTGCCTACTATGCTGGAGGAACATAAAAAGATGAATTAATTTCACATGGAATTGCATATATGCTGTGTGCCTTTTTACTTGGTTGTTAAAATGGAAATTTGGCTTGCTTCCGTTTTCTCCATTTTCCTTATTTTCTTGAGTTATTAATTGTCAGACGCTTATTTACATTTGATTTGTCATGTAGTATGGTATGGACCTACCTTCTTTAGGATAACATGACTTCTTTGTATCTGATAGCTTTTGTTTACTCTTAACCTTGTTCTCTTTTATTATTTCTCTAAATAACTATTTTATTTACTGCAGGTTGTGAACTTTCGGTCTTTGGAGAAACCAAAGGATGATGATTTTTGTTTGGAATTGTGAGGATTACAAAACCACGTGACTATTCATTCAACTGTTAATTGACTAACGATATAACATGTATATGTTTTGTATTTTCCATGCCTCAAGGTCAAAGCTTCATACATATGATGATGTTGTTGAAAGAGTTGCCCGTCAGCTTGGGTTGGATGATCCAGCGAAAATTCGGCTTACGTCCCATAACTGCTATTCGCAGCAGCCTAAGCCGCAACCCATCAGATATCGGGGTGTGGAGCATCTATTGGACATGCTCATCCATTATAACCAGGTTAATTATTTTTCACTTCCTTTATTTGGCTAATATGAGCATGGTTTCTGCATAACTAAAATGCAAAAATGATTTATACTAACGATACTATCTTTCTCATACAGACGTCTGACATTTTGTATTACGAAGTGCTGGATATTCCACTGCCTGAATTGCAGTGCCTTAAAACCCTTAAAGTTGCATTCCACCATGCTACAAAGGATGAGGTTTTGTTTTACTGCAAATCATACATAAATATTTATTCATCTTTAGCTGTCAAATGAACATCTTCGTGAGACATCCTTTGTCCAGGTTGTCATTCACAGCATCAGGCTTCCAAAGAATAGCACCATTGCTGACGTGATTAATGACTTGAAAACTAAGGTTATTACTTCTATGCCCTTTTCAGTCCTTTTGGAGTTATTTAGTTTTTTGCTCAGCGTTTAACTATTGGAACTGAGATGACCAATACATTGGACTTGGGCCTATTCATATGAGTTCTTTTAGGGTGCACCTTTTAACATGTCTAGGGGTAAGGGACATGGATAGATCCTAGCCATCCATCATTGGAGGCTGATTTTGGCCAGGAAAAATTTAACTGGCTCTCCAGATTACCAGATCGTGGGGAAAAAAGAAAGAGAACGTATTAAATGATATTAACTGCTTTCTTTATTCCCTGTTCAATTTGGGTGAAAATACTATGTCTAGATGCAATTAGATGTTAAGCATGCATTTTGGTACTTAGCAATGTACCACTTGTGATGAACTGCATATTAGTTTCCATGCACTTGCGTGAATATTTCAACATATAAGAGTCTATCATTTTTATGTTTAACTACAACTGTATCCTGATGGTTGGTGCACCAAATAATTTACACAGGCGATTTGGTCCATAAGTTTGTGATTATTGTTCTAAGTTTCGATCCAAGTCTGGTCCTTAGATATGCACGCCCAATTGATGCAAATTGCATTTTTTAAGGCAGAGTGGGGGCTCGTTCATCCATGTTCTAAAATAGAAAAATTCAATTCATTCTTTTCCTAGAGATTGACAGAGCGAGGACATTTGCTTCATCCCAATTCCCAAATCAGCCACATACTTTTATCCTGAACTGAGATGAAAATATATAGTTCTTAATGGTTATGGGTGCCCTATTTTCTAACCATTAAATCATAGCTAATGGATGGTCGACATTGAAGCTGGTGTAGTGTACTGTAAAGAACTCCTATTCATATACCTTTTGTTGTAGTCTTGGTTAGTTAAGGCAAATCTGGCCATACTTGCTGTCATCCCACCAACATATGGTCATACTAATTGGATTCTCAGTCTCACTTATACCTTGCCATCTATCTTTAATAAAAAGGGGAAATTACCTTATATTTTCACTGCTATTGCCATCTAGGTTATGCAACTGTAAAGTGGCTTGTTACATTTCTGTGTATGGTTTGTTCTTTAAGAATTATTTATAAATCTTCATGTCACTAATCAACAGGTTGAACTATCCAGTCCCAGTGCTGAATTACGCTTGCTAGAGGTCTTTTACCACAAGATTTATAAGGTACTTGTGCATTTGAATGTATTGTGGTTTGGCTTATACTGCATGTTTAAAGAACCTTACTATCATTGAGGTTTTAGTCTTTTAGAGAAGTAAAATATTCTAACTATACTAATGAATGCTTATTTTTTTTAAAAAAATGCTTCAGAAGTTACTTGTCATTTATGTCTACTCTATTGGTGTGGCTATTACTAATTTAAGTTTTTTCAAAGATCTTTCCACTTCATGAGAAGATAGAGAATATAAACGATCAGTACTGGACGCTACGTGCTGAGGAGGTGCGTAATAAGTTTATCTATTGTTACTTGGTGATTGTTATTTTGTAATCTGTAAAGTTCTAACTTTCAAGCGACTTGTTCGGTTACTTCTTTTATGCTCATATGTAACTTATCCAGTACTTGCCGGCATGAAATGTATGCGCCCCTTTTATCCTCACACATGCTTATACTGATTGAAATAGATCCCAGAGGAGGAGAAAAATCTCGGTCTACACGATCGCTTAATTCATGTTTATCACTTCATGAAAGATCCTCTTCAGAATCAGGTAGTGCACTCTGATATGAGCTTCATTCTTGTCTAGATTGAGTTGTATTGGAAAATAGCTATTTATGGTATGCTTATCCAATCAGTTGACACTGTTGTTGTGACCAACAGCAGATTCAGAACTTCGGAGATCCTTTTTATCTTGCTATCCGTGAAGGTGAGACTTTAGCAGAAGTAAAGGAGCGCATACAGAGAAAACTCCTAGCCCCCGATGAGGAATTCTCCAAGGTGATCCATTTCTTGAAGCTTCTTCTAATGGATGGAATCATAGAAATTGTATTTTTATTTTTTTTGTTCTTACGTTTGATAACCTTGGAATTATGCTGATTTTATAAGTTAGATGCAAAGGTTAGAACCAGCACTGATCGTGTGGTCAATTGATTGTGCTGTAGGGACTGATCGTGTGGTCAATTGATTGTGCTGTAGGGAGCTGAGATTCACATATCATACTGCACTGTTAAATTTTATTAGTAATTTCTCAAAAAAATGTCCTTTTATCATGAACTGGAGACTGTTGATCCACCCATTGTATCACTCATGAATGGTGTGCCAAGTATTGCTGGAGTCACATCAACTTATGTGGGCTAAAGAAAAAAATATAAAAAACCCAATGATTCATATGCAGATCTTGAATTTTGTGACTTCCAGACAAGGTTTTGGATGTTTCATCCATGTTCTCATTCTATCCTTGTGTTTTCTTTGTCTTTTACCTTGAGTTGCATTGCATATGAGTACATGACGAAGCTACCGAACTAATATACCTACTAATGCTTATGTGATTAGTGGAAATTTGCGTTCATATCTATGAATCGGCCGGACTACCTCCAAGATTCAGATGTGGTATCCTCACGTTTCCAGGTATATTATTGGTCTTTTGCCTACAGGCTTTTCTAGTTCTACCCATACATTTGTTTTATTCTATAGTTTCTGACTTGTTTTTTTTCCCCTTTTGGTTTCTACAGAGGAGAGATGTCTATGGAGCTTGGGAGCAATATCTTGGGCTGGAGCACACTGATACTGCACCAAAAAGGGCCTATACAGCCAATCAGGTATGCTGCTGTCTTCTTGTGAAGTGAGCTTAGCAATTTTGCTGATATCAATTTTTTTACCTTAATTCTACTTCTCGCAAGCCTTGCAATTTTCACCGAACAGATGTTTAAAAATCTTCAGGTCTACCTGATATTTTAGAGAATTGATTTTTTTTATTCTCAGCTGTACCTGTCCATGAACCCAGTAGCCCAGAATGGTTTAACTTGGTAAGATGTTTAAAACTAGGCATTTACAAATTACAATATCCCTGTATGCCACTACTTCTGGTTGGCTTTGCTTCCATGGGTTCCACCCAAGAAGACACTTCATAGAAAATCTGGTACATATTTGCGGAGGGCTTGTGGTTAACTTTGCCATGCATGGTGCACAGCTTCACAATTCACATGCATTTTTTCTGCTAGTTACTGTAACATTCCTTTGTTCTATAACATACGTACAACTGATTACATGGATATATATCTTAATGTAACTCTACTTTGTTCTGGCGGTTTTAACTATCTGCAGAATCGTCACACATATGAGAAGCCAGTGAGAATTTACAATTGATGAGATCTCTTACAACCGTGCTGGTTCCCTGATGAAGGCGTTGATCTGAAAGCGGCAACAGAGAAATTGGAGAATGTGGAATCTAGACTGCAACAGGGTAAACAGCTTAATGTTTGGTCATTTGGGTGCCTGTCGCTATCGGTTGCTGCCGATGTAGCAGCGCACTTGCTTTCATGGTTCATGATGATGAATTTTTTCAAGATTTCCATCTTGCTGTTGGGCAATGGTGCATGCGTTGGGTATAAAGTTCCCCCAAGTGTAGATGTTGCTTCAGTTTTAGCGCAAATGTCGGTACATAAGATTTTGGTAGGGGGCATGTATACAAGGGTATAGTTGTGACTTGATATTGACTGACATTTGTTGTCTTGTCATCTGGTAACAATGGGAGACTGTATAATGGGTTTGGTGTCGGTTTCAATTTTCAGCTTCCATAGTAGAATTCTGAGTAAGAATTATTACTGCATCTAGTGCAATCCAGAGTCCCTTGCTAGGTGTAGGCATCAATTTGGTGTAATTCACCAGAAAAATCCTTAACATGTGTATTTCTCTCTTTTAAATAAGTATCTTTTGATCTTCAGATGCTTGTGCTTTACTGGTTTACCTGTCGCAGAAGGTATCAAATAGTATGTTATTTTAGCATCAGTCCGTCATCTTCATTTTCCAATTTTGTTAAATAGCTACGATGGTGATTATCCCAAATTTTGTCATAAAACATCGTTGGAAACTATTTGATTTGCTTGAATCGAGGTCCCGGAGGTAGTAGAATCGATACTGTTACGCATCAACATGGGGAAAAAATTGCAGGTTGAGATAGTATGAATGATCAAATTAAGTATATTTCCATGAAAGTAAAATTTATTTTTGGTGTCTGTACATGGAACATGGTTTCCTGGCTGTGGATCGAGCATGGGTAACATCTTAATAGTTTGTGTTAACACGATTTCTATTTCCGATTCTTTCTGGTGCTCTGAACCCATGAAGTGAAATTCATTTGAAAACTGATCGGCAGGGATTCAAAAACCGGTTCGAAATACGTGGTATGAAAAACGTAAAAAACGCTCAAAAACTGTTAGAAACCGAAGAGTTAAGAAATAAAAAAATTCAAAAAAATCGAAAACCGAAAACCTTTCGGTTTTCAACAAAAACCGTGGTTTTTTGTGAAAAACTAGCCGTTCAATTGAATGTTCTTAATAAACGGTTTTTCGAGCGGTTTTTGAATGGTTTTTTACGAAAACTATGGTTTTTCAGCGGTTTTCAACGTATGAATTTTTTGAATTTTATAAAATTAAACCTACTTACCGAGTGGTTTTAAATCTCGAACCGCAACGGTAAGATCGAAAACCGTTTTCGATCGGTTTATTGTGAAATTGTGAACCCTGCTGCTCGGACCAGCTCAAGGGCTCAAGACTATCAACGACATCAATTTCAAGTGAGCCAGCATTCGGTAACAGCGATCTGGTGCGGTATAGGCTGGTGGATCGGATCCCAAATGCAAAAAAAATATTACTACACGAGCAGCAAGCAAGCAATGAAGCCCAGCAACACTTGGTATGTTGCCCTGGTCGACGTGTTATCAGGGTTTTAAATTTCGTTTTCGATTCACATATTGGGGTGGGCAAAATCTAAAATTTTAGTGAAATATCAGAATTTTGGATAAAATCTAGTCAAAATTTAAAAAGAAAATTTGTAATTCGGAATTTCTGAACCGAAATTTCGCCAAAAATGTCAAAATCTCGGTGAAATTCAACTGAGTGAAAAATAGTTGAAATGATGTTAATTTTTTTAAAAATTTTTGTGGATGGTCCTGACATATCACTAATGTTCCTATAAAAATTTTAGCTGATGAAGCCTGAAGAATTTTTAAAAATTCTGACAGTGCTATTGTTCTGATAAAAGTATACCGATAAAATTTCAACAGAATGAAAAATAGTGCAAACCATGTTAGAACATTTTCAAAATTTTTGTAGATGGTTCTAACACATCAAGAATGTTCCCATAAACTTTTCAAATGATGATCAAGCCTGAGGACTTTTTAAAAAATTAGGACAGTGCTAGTAAAAGCTGATGGGTAAATTTCAACCGAATGAAAAATAGTTCAAACCACATTATAATTTTTTTTAAAAAAAATTGAATGGTCCTGAAGCATCATTAATATTTCCATAAAATTTTCATATGATGATCAAGCTTGAGAAATTTTAAAAAGTTATGACAGTGCTACTGACCTGATAAAAGATAGATATATTTGATCGAGCAACCAAGAGAGTTAGAATTTTTGAATTTTGAAACTTTTAGAGAAGGGTGCTGAGGCAATGTTTAAGCTCTTATAAAAATTTTGGATCATGATCACACTCCAATAAATTTATAAAATTCTTGATTTTCTCTCAAATGTCTTGAAAATTCTTGAACTATTCATTGCTAGAAGGTTTCTATTAGATATGCATAGTTTTTTTCTTCTATGTAATTCTGTTAAATTGGCTTATGTACTACTTTACTTGAACAAGAAATCCTCCACATTGGAGTAATTTTCTTAAAAAGGCATACCTCTATTTTTAATTGATTCTGATCAAAGCAAACTAATAAATTGACTGATGATATAATTTACGAGAATATGGAAATATCACTGGAGTAATTGCATGAATGGTGCCATGGATCTCGATCCGAACTGTTTCCTATCAAGTAGACAACCTCATTTTGCTGATAACTACAATACTTGACATCATTGTCAATTTGTCATGTTACTGCAATATTAGTAGTTTCATAGATCACTGCCATGTTATTGCTACTGATCGAAAACTAAATCATGTTATGTTCCTTTTCTTTCTTGACCTTCAGCGAAAAAATAAGAAAGCCAACAATCCCAATTTGTGGAGGGCAACAAGGACGTCGATGACGTATTTTAGCAAACCTCTAACCCAACAGGCCGATGATTTTTGAAAACAAAAAAAAACTGCTTGTTAACTTCTTTTAATTTTCTCGGAGTGAATCTAAAAAACTTGGAATACTAAATTAACCATGGTATATACACAGGGCATCTTGTAGTTGTGGCTCTATTCATCCACGTTGTCAAGCTGCAAGCATCATCTGAGGCAGCAGTAATATTGTTCGAATTATTTTTTAAAATAATATTTAAAAATGAAAATTTACAGAAATAATATACTGAAATTAAAAATTATAAACATACCTCCCTGAAGTCATTCCAAATGACGACATACTCTCTGTCACCAATTGGAATGGCGACAGAGAGTTTTATCTCCACCAAGCAAATGCAAGAGAAAGGAAAGGAGGTTTGGCAACAGGCTCTATCACCATTTGGAATGGCGACAGGCCTCTACCGCCATTTTAAATAGCAACAGGGAGGTATGTTTGTAATTTTTAATTTTGGCATATTATTTTTATAATTTTTTATTTTTCAAATATTATTAAAAAAATAATTCAACATTGTTCAGTCCCATCTGAAAGAGGAATAATGATGATTTCCAGTCTAACATCATACTGATGTTTTAGTCTTTGCTATTGACATATGGTCGAATAATTACTGGCGGTATCTCTGTTTCCGATATCATGCAACATATGTTTATTTGTTCTGCATTTGGCTTCTCATGAATTGATCAATAACATGCAAGATACTTAATTTGATTATCGCTACAATTCCTGATTGTTCATGCTGGTATTACATACTACTGTGATCAATGCTTGCATGAGCATCGATTACATAAATCTATTTTATTTATTCTTCCAGATAAACGCCTGTAGCTCTGTGGAGATAGAGCGTTTGTTTCCTAAGCAGAAAGTCGTTGGTTACCCCCAACCTGGCGCGTAATCATAATCGATTTTTCTTTTTCAGCTTTTGGTCAGGTCATATCACTCTACGTTTTCCTTTCATTTTTTGTTTATGTGATGACATATACGTTTTTTATGCCTTAGACTATCTCCAGCAATTTTTCTTCATTCCCTTCTCTTCCCTCATTCCCTTCATTCCTATCATCTTCAGCAGCATCTCCTCGAAGGGTTTTGTATAGGGATTGGAGAGAGAATCTTTTTCTCTCTCCAAATCCCTTCCGAAGAGAATCGTGAAGGAAATTCGTTGAAGTGCTTGGAATCTGTCTGCGAAGTGATTTGAAAGCTGAAGGGATACCGCTGGAGATAGTCCTAGTACCTCTCTATCCATGTGAGTACACGGTCATGGCCCTGTATGGCTGTATGCCAGCAAGCTAGACAGGAGGACATGTAGACGACGATCCAGCTTCTACAGCGGTTGCAAGTCGCGGTAACGGCGGCGGCAGGGAAGGGATACTGCGGTGGGCCATTGCAGCTTCGCCGGGCCCGGGACGTACATGCCACGGGCGGCGCGCTTCGTACGATTACGGGTTGGAGGCCGTCAGTCAAGCCTGCGCCCAGCTTCACCCCGGACGCATGCGTCAAGCTGGCCGGCCGGCCTGCCCTCGAGCACGTACACCGACGACGTACGGTAACCTCGCACCGTGTGTCAGAAAGTTGCTGATGTTCTTTATCTGAAAGTTCCTCGCAGAGTTTGTTCTTCGATGCTGTCCTACCTTCACTCTACCGGATAGAAACAGTGCAGCTATTAGTGCAAAATACGGCGTTCATAAATGAGAGAGATTGCGGCCTTGCGATGTTTCGGTGGCCACTTGGAGTACTTTGCTACGTATTTTATGGACCAGTTTGAATAAAGTGAGCTATAAGCATAATGTTCGATTTCGCTTCCGGAGGAGGGTATGTACAGTAATGCTGTGTCTAATTTTTACATATCATTTTATATCACCAAGAGACAGTTTTAAAGAAAACATCTTTAACAAGTTGTCTTTAGCACATTTCATAACATCAATTTTTTGTGGGTCTTTTTTGTTCATTATTTTAATAATATCACTCCCCTCACTCGTCCCCCTCCCCAATCACCACCAACTTCACATCAATTTTTTGTGGATCTTTTTTGTATGTTATTTTAATATTAGCAGACTTACTCACGCAACTGTGCATTTAGATATTACGATACAATTGTCTTTGATATACATCTCTACCTCCAGTGATTGAAATACAATTGTATTTGTTATATAACCGTATTTATATTTGACTAATCTACACCGTTATAATTTAGCCCATCAAAATAAGTAGTAGAGATCCTTTTTTTTTTTGATATACAACTCTCCTTCCAACGATTCAAATACAATTGTATTTGTTATATAGATTAATCTGCACCGTTACAATCTGGCCCTACCAAAATAAGTGGTTAAGATATTTCTCTTGTTCTTTCGATTAATATGAGAATTTCTGGAATTTAGTATTATTATAGGATTTTCTTGCCTTTAAAATGAAAGAGGTGCCTTGAATATCATCGGTTATATATATATATATATATCACTCCCCCCTCTCTCTCCCCCACCATCAACATCATCAACACCCACCAACCACCACTTCTTCCTCTCGCTGGCCTCTCAATCTCTTTCCCCGTCGCACTAGCCTCCATCTCCCTCCTCGCACACTGGCTCTCCTTCTCCCTCTTTGATGCCATCTTGCTCCATCCCCATCACACCAGCTACTGCCCTCTTTCCCGCTGTAAGATCGAGGATGCGCCTAGAGGGGGGGTGAATAGGCGTTTTACAAAATTAATCGCTCTCTAAAATAACTCGCTCTAATCAACCCCTATGTCAAAACTTAATCAAAGATAATGCGGAAGTGACAAACTAGGTTTTGACAATTAATGCCTAAATCAACTAGGCTCACTAGTGCACTAACTAAATTTGGTCTCTACACAATAATTACTAGATTGAACAATCAAGTTAAACTAAGCAATTCTATCTCAATTAAGTAATCAATAATATAACAATAATGTAAATGCTTGAATATAAATGAGACAAGAGTCACGATACTTTTTACCGTGGTGTTCGGAAACTTGCCGATCTCCCCTAATCCACGTTGAGGCTAGCCCAAACGAATTGGACCGGCTCCACGAATTGAGCACCCGCCTCAAATCCACTAGTGGTTGCTCTTCCCCGCTCCGGGTAGGCGAGCACCGACCTTCACAACTTGCCGGGGCTTCTCACAACCTTCGTCGAGAAGCTCACCGCGCACGACGCCTCCACGCCGTCTAGGTGTCGGCAAACACCAAGAGTAACAAGCCAAGCCTTCCCGCTTGAGCTTCACCTAGTGCAACACATGCACTCCGGTGATCACCAAGTGCAACACATGCACAATGGCTCCCCTCAAGTGCAACACATGCACAAGAGGCACTCAATCCACTTCCTAATTGCAACACATGCAATTAGGGCTCACTCTTAGCTCAAACAGCAAATATGAGTATGCAACACATGCACAACCTCACCCATATGCTCAATGGAACCAACAACAACCAAATGCCAGCCCCCAAGGCTCTTTATATAGCCTCCACAAGAAAAACTAGCCGTTGGGGCCAAAGTGGGCGAAAAACCCCTAGGAGGCCGGTACTACCGCCCCTCAGAAGCCAACGGCTAAAAAACTAGCCGTTACTCAGAAAATACGATACTACCGCACCCTAGGGCGGTACTACCACACACCCCCCCGGTAGTACCACACATCAAAACACGAAAAAAAACCTTGTTCAGGAATTTTCATACCGCCTGAGCAACGGTACTACCGCACTATGGGCGGTACTACCGCAGGTGGGTCCGGTCATACCGTAGCCACAACACTAAAACGGCCATAACTTTTTACTCCGAACTCTGATTTAGGTGATCTTTGATTCTATGCGAAGCTTATCACGAGGGCTACAATCTCCACCTGTTTTCAAGATTTAAGCAACCATAGATATTTTTAGATATCACCAAAACTAAACTCTATTGTAGTCATTCAAGTCTAAAATCTGATTTTTCGAAATCCCTCACATAGACTTGATGAAGGGCATGACTACAAGCTAGAGAGAGTCAATAAGATCAAATCTTGAGCCATGTGATGATCAACTCATGATCAAAATAATTCTTGCAAAACATATTTGCAAATTCTAATCACATGCTCCAAGATCAAATGAAACACCGATATTTTGCAAAACACATTTGCAAATAATCCGAAAAGCTATAAGATCAATCCTCTAGCCATGTAAGGATCAACACATGATCCTGACACTTTGCAAAACACATTTGCAAATGCCAACACATGCTTTAGGATTGAAACCCATAACCTCTAGCTTATTTGCAAACCACATTTGTAAACAACAAATCAACATTTTGCAAAAACATATTTTGCAAATACAAAACATAAACTTTACTTAGTCTTTGTGATGATCAACACATGATCAAGTCACAAGCTAAAACACGATGCATGAGCTCTCACCTTTTGCAACACATGCAAAATTTAGCTCCATGCAAAAACCAAATCGATTAAGATTCAATATAAGAAGCAAGCATGAGCTCCCTTATTTGCAACACATGCAAATACTTAGCTCATGCAAAAAACAAACAAAGAGAGTGAGCTAGAGTGAACCGGATTGAGTTCATCAACACATGATGAAGCTCAAGCTATAAGACTCGACCCCTCTTAATAGTACGGCACCTAACTAGCAATCCGGTGTAAGGAATCGGATGCCCAAGAGGGGGGGGTGAATTGGGCTTCTTCAAATTTTTATCTCTAAACCAATTTTATACTTGTGTCCAAATCTTAATGTAATGCGGAAGCTAAAACCGATATTTGAACACAAGCTATTAACCTAGATGATGGCAAGGTGATAAGCACACTAAAACAAGAGTTAACTAAATTAAGGTATGCAATCCTAAAGTGACCAGAAGCAAATTAATTCTAGGAAGGTAAATGACAATGAATGAATAGCTCAAGATAGACTAGTTGGCTCTCACAAGTCAACACATGACAAAGGCACAACTAGCAAAGTGAACTCACATCAACAGACATGGCATACTATGCATAAAGAATAAACAGGAGTAAAGCAATGCATAAGGAGACAAGTGATACCACAAGTGACACAAGGATTTTTATCCCGTGGTTCGGAGCCACGCTCCTACTCCACGTTGAGGCAAGTCTTTGCTCCTCACAAAGACCGGCTCCCTCTCGAGCACTTCGCCTCGTCTCCACTGGGTGACTCTTCCACCACAACGGTGAGGTGAGCCCCAACCTCTTACAAGCTGCTAGCTCCAAGAGTAGATAGACCTTCCTCGTGCCCCTGCTCTTGTCTTGCTAGCACACCGCACACCCCTGCCTTCTCACAATCTTCGCTGAGAAGATCACCCTGACACAACGCCTTCCACGCCGTCTAGGTGCTGTAAGCACCAAGAGTAACAAGCTCGTAACTTGTTTGATCACACCGGATCAAGCTCAAGAGAGATGCACACAGACACTCTTGATCACACACTAATCTCACTTAGGATTCTCTTAATCACACTCAAAAGATTAGTGTCTTGGACACTCCTAACACATAGGAGTTCCTCTCACACACCTTCACTCAAAGATAATGAATGGGTTGCCAAAAGTTGGTTCTCAGAGATCTGGAGGGGTATAAATACCCAACACACTCAAAACTAGCCGTTTGAACCCAAAACTAGCCGTTGGGAATAGTACCAGAGAATTTACATTTGCCACGGACTGATCCTTATGCGAAATCCCATGTATGACGGACCTAACTTTTGGTCCGTCACAGCATGTACAGCCTGCACGAAAACGACGATAACTTTCTCATCCGAACTCGGAATTGGGTGATCTTGGACTCTTTAGAAAGCTAAGAACAAGGGCTATCCATCTAGCAAGGCCTCAGCACCCAGATCCCAAAGGATGAGTGCAGAATTCACAAGGAATCAAAAGACAGCCAAAACCTCACATTTTTGGACAGCACTAGCTTCTCTCTTTTACTAAACACTTCTAACACCCAAAGACACCTCACTAGGCTCACTTAGGGGTAAGAAGACTCAATGTGCATCACTCGAGAGCTTGGAAATGGTCCAATCAAAATCAATCCGGACCCCTCTTGATAGTACGGCAACTATCCTAACAATCTGGTCTTTCCTCCAACACCAAGACCAGTGAAAGACTAGGAAACATTCTTAGTCCTATACTAGCCATACCTTGGCCTTGAGCATCTTTAGGTTCACTTCTAAGCTTCATGCTTTTCACTCGATGTGTTGTGCATGATGACCTTCATAATTGTTGAAGTCTTCGTCTTGTCAACCTTGACTTGATCACCTCATGAGGCTCTTCCGTCCTATCGACTTTGATTCGATCATCCGCCCGATGATCCTCTCATCAAATCGATCTTGACTCGTCCTCAGCTCTTGGTGAATCCTCATCTAGTTGATCTTGACTTAACAATCAATCCTTTATCACACCTTGGTCATCACACATGCTCTTGGGACCTAATTCTCTTCAAAGCATCTCAAGAAAGACATTAGTCCCAAAAGCTCAATAGATTTGCATGGATAAATTTGATAGTCATTAAATTTTAATCTCAACAAGTGTTTGATAATGAAACTCAATATATATCAAACCCTTGAGAAGAATGCTCCTACTAAGTGCATTGAGATGTATATGCATTTGATTCATTCACTTAGTAAGAATAATACTAAAAGTTATTTAAATTAATTGCAAGGCAAATCAATTTAAATTATTCAATTAATCTCTATCTTCTTAATAATGTGCACATGAATGAATATGAATGAGGAGGATATGTGCATTGAAATATTTACAATTCCAAGTACCAAAGAACATAAAGATTTCCTTCACAACACAGCAGCCAACTTCAAGAATTTTTATGAATTTTTCAGTAGCTCAAATGAGAAAGTTGTCAACATGAAAAAGATTAGTCTCGGAATTCTCTACAACTTTCATATATAAACTTTATTTTTCTAAGCTCGGGAAGACCCTCAAAATGCAAAACATTAAGACCCTGTCAAAAGCCTGTGTATGACGGACCGAAAATTTGGTCTGTCATACACACATAGAAATTCAGTCTACTTCCCAAATTTTTATAATTTTTCGGTTGCTCAAATGAAAAAGTTGTCAACATGAAAAAGATTCGTCTCGAAATTCTCTACAACTTTCATGTAGACACTTTATTTTTCGAGCAAGGAAGGCCTTCAAAAATGCAAAATACGAAACACTGTCAAAGCATGTGTATGACGGACCTAACTTTTGGTCTGTCATACATGTATGCCGGACCGAAAGTTAGGTCCGTCATACATGGAGTTTTAGAGAATTTGGTCCGGCTCAAAAGGAAACTTGCTGTTAGATTGAGTGGATGATCCAAAGTGCATATTCTAAGCACTAAATCCGTTCGTTCCCCATGAAAGGACTTCCAAAAAATGTCAAACATCCAAATCCAAATTGATCACAATCAAATTCAATCACCAAAACACAAGTTATCAAATACCCATCATAAGCTCTCTTAAAATCAAGGCATGAAGATATATTGATCCAATGAATTAAACATGCAAAGATACATGGATCGAAACAAATATTTAAACCAAATTAGACTCCACAAAGGTTGTGCATGATAGAAACATTCATGGTGAGCTTATATGCACAAATATGATCAAGCATGGTGAAGTCTAGAAAGAAGCAACCAAAGGATCACTAAAGAATAGTCATATAAGATCAAAGATCCAAAGACAGTAAACCACATTCATGCCGAACTAAAAAATTTAGTCCGTCATAGATGGGCAAAAGGAAGTTTCAGAAATTTCACAGGGTAGTATGCGGACCAAAAATCGGTCCGTTATAGTTGTATGGTTCGAGACTTTTGCCTTTGCTGAAGCCACATGTATGCCGGACCGAAAGTTCGGTCCGTCATAGATGGGTCTCGAGATGTTTAACCAAGAGATTCAAGTTGGCGCTGGACTAAAGTATTTTGGACTAGAGATTTGGCGCCTAACTAAGATAAGAGTCACTTGGGAATCACTAAAGAACTAAAGAAGAACATGATCCCAAGAGCAAAATATGAACAAAGGTGTAATATTTATGCCCAAAATGAATATGACATGCTATGAATGGCATAAATGCAAAACTTATTAGCTTGTGCTTGCATATTACAAATGCATTAATAAATAGGAGTGGAATACCGAGCACATACCTCAAAGTTGCATACTCATTCTTTTCATATATGATTTCCCTTTAAATAAGATGAGACTAAAACAATCTTCACAATGAACATATTAGTCTCATATCAATAAGCATATTAGAGGTTTGTCATTATGCACTGCTTTAAAATAAACATTGGCAATAACTATGTTTGTCATTAATCACATTGTCAATAACTATGTTTGTCATTAATCACATTGTCAATAACTATGTTTGTCATTAATCACCAAAATCATACAAGGGCTACCTTGAACTTACATCCGGTCTCCTATCCAAACACCGAGACTGGTCAAAGACTAGGAAAACATCCTTAGCCCTAGCCAGTTATACCTTTGCTTCTAGCAATCCATTTGGAGCTTTTATGATTTTCAATCATCCTCTCTCCATGATCAAATAAATTCTTCTTGTTGTTCATCAACACATGATGAACCTTCTCTAGCCCTTCTCTTCACTTCGGGATCTTCTCTTGAAGCTCATCAACACATGATGACTTCTTGTTCCTGATTCTTTATCGTCTTGGACTCAACCTACTTCACAACTCATGGAAGATCGTTAGTCCAACAAACACGGTTGCCTCAATCATCACTTGCATTCCATTAACATATAATGGATACCTCTAAGATCGATTGAGCACAACACAAATAATTTTGAATGAATAAAAGATGTCTTGAGTATTTTGATGCAACTAATGCTTCATTATACTCAAGAACTTTTCATCTGTCCTTAATCAACAAAGAAACACCATCAACACATGATGAAATATTCTTTGATTGATTGAAAAACAACCGAACTCAATTTAAATTGAATTTAAATTGACATGAGTATACATATAACTACACAAGTTTCATATACTCAATTTGATGGAATGTAATGATCTAAATATTATGTGGAGTGGAAAGGGATCAATACATTTTAAACTATCAATTATAGAATAAACTCCATTAGGTATGCGCATATAAATAATTGAACTTGAAATCAATATGCACATAATTAATCTTAGATGACATTTGAGTTTATCTTATATTACCCTGAGTATACTCAAAAGGTTGTTTCAAAGTAATGATCATTGATATAGAAAGATGAATTAGATCAATACTATTGAAACATCAAGGTAAAGTATGAACTCCCCCTAAATGTGTGCATTCATGTATATATGAAATTGAAAACATTATGCACATCTTGATGTTTAAATAATGGTAGAGTTCATCCTTTAACTTGAATCCAAAATATGCATTAAGATATTATAAAATGAATATGAGTGCATACCTTGGGTTTTCCATTTTTTAATGAGATGAGACTAATCAAGGATATACTCAATAAAAGCGTTAGTCTCATATTTGGATTTATCAATATGATCATGAGTATTGTATCCAAGGAATGCAACAAGATATATAATATGAGTTCGAATGCATACCTTTGATATTTCCATCTTTTTCATCCAAAAGAGACTAATAAGAGTTAAACTCAATAAAAGAGTTAGTCTTATAAAAAGATTTGTCATTAATTAACAATTGAGACAAATCAATATTATGATTATCAAAAGAGTTAGTCTCAATATTAGATTTGTCATTAACACCAAAACCAACTTAATGGAGCTTGAACTTTCACCCGCCACTGCCTACCATCCTATTTCATCACTGCCACAACCTCCTCTATCACCGCTGCAATTTCCTCCGGTAGTACTCCAAGGCCATCATTGTTGGCTCACCTAGTGAGTCGGATCTAGTTGGATCAACTGTTTCTCCGATGGTCCTTGAAGGAGAACAGGTAGGCTACTCTAGTATAAATTCAAAATTTTCTACCGTGTAACCAAAAAACTACTGTAAGTTATAGATTACGGAATTATTACTAGACGCGTAGACCCGTAGTGGAAGTAAAGTTGATATAGCGCATTGGTGCGGCTGTAGTCGTACTAGCCTCACGCCTCCTCCAATAGCTTCTCGTGACTGTCACAGGTTATATATCGTCCTCGTGACCATCACAGGTTATGGATCCTTCTAGTGTTGAAACCTCACGGCAACGCCTTTAAGGTATCCGCAAGTATGGGGTAGGAGGCTAGGAACATCACGCGCTAGAGTGCTAGCGCTGGCTACGCGGTTTTGGACGAAGAAGATGTGGCGGTTAGGGTTTCAAGAATTCTAAATTCCTATCATTTAGTATTAACCCAAAATTCACCACTCCCTTAATATAGACATCCCATAATAGATCTCTATATTAAAGACCCATTAGAATTCGAAGCCTATTAGAATTCAGATTACCACCCGAATTAAGTCCCAACTCTTATAGGTTCACATATAATTGGATATGGCCGGAGTATTCCTACTCAATCATTAATCGGTAGCGATCGCTAGCAAGACGTGCTGACTCCCAACTATATGTAAATATCACATCGAATGAACCTTAACAATACTTTGTTATATACATTTCCCTTTGTCTCATGATATCGATCAAACTAAAGATGAGTATATGCCATCATTGTTTAGTTAGCTCGACCACTATTTCTCGATTACGTAACTCAAAATCCCCGACTATAGTTAGCCCTTTAACCGTGAATAGCATGGCCATGCATTTCTAAAATCCAACTACTCAAGAGATCTATAGATATCTCTCACGTTGCATGGAGGGGTAAATCCCGACTATACTTTGCAGCATGCTTCAAGAGAATCCCAAAAGCCACTTTTATAACTATTCAGTTACAGAGTAGCATTTGGTAACCCCTAAAAAGTCATGACACATCTCGAGTATATGCTTCAACTTCAAACCTAAGGATATAGTATACACATTGTATATGAGACTAATTGATGACAAGTAAGATTATAATGTTCTTACAGTGTCTCAAGGTGGGGTCGATCGAACTCCATGTTCTCTAACATATGTTCGTAATATTGGTTTGATATGTCTATGTCTATAACCCGTGAAATATGGTCATCAACAAATACATATGTTAGTCTATTCATATGTATCTTCATATATTTATCAACTAGAAGTCGCTTTAGAATAATCATCACAATGTCATATATAGAGTTTTATAAACAAGTCACATACTTACTAATAAATAATAATGATATTATTTAAGGAACAAGATAATAAATCATGAATATAAGAAAATATAATCATCTCTATGATTGCCTCTAGGGCATATCTCCAACAGTCCTCGTGTTTGTTGCCTTCACACCCTTTGGCTGTCATCATTTCTATGCCAGTTGCCGCATGGGCATGGTCCTCTTCACCATGACTGGGTCACACGCATGGAACTATGCAAATTGCACGGAGAGCAGACGACTCCACTCCAACAACTCGCATGTAGGAGTGGGCATTTTTTAATTGAAACCGAATTACCAAACCAATTTTTTCGATTTTTGGTTTCTAATTCAGTTTTTATTTTGAATCTACTTGATGTTTGATTCAGTTTTTGACCTTCGAAAACCGAAATAACCGTAGCCCTGAAGAATAGAAATGGCTATTCCCCTCCCCACGACCCCACACGGAGACCAAATGCGCAACTTCTCTCCTTACGCGGAGACGTTAGTCACGCGACTCACTTCTCCCCTTTAGATCTCTGTGCAAGCATTCTGCCTCCAAATCCGCCACTAGTCACCCAAGCACTCCGTCGGTCTGCCCTCATTTCCGCCTCCAAATATGCCCTCAACCTCCTCTCCTTCTCCTCCACGTTCGAGTCATCTGCTTCACCTATCCTCTGCCTCCCCGTCCCCGCTGCCGACGCCGCGCTCCACACGCTCCTCCTCGCCCTCGACCCGGCCTCCCCCAAGGTCACCGTCTCACCGAGCCAGTGCTCAAGTGCGTTGCCAACCTCCTCTCCCTTCGCCTCCTCCTTGGTGATGTTGCCCCGTCAACCTCTCCCCGATCCCCAAGCTCTTCGTTGTGGTCCTCTCTTGCGGCAGCCTTGGCGATGACGCCCTTGAGCTCTCCCCACTCCGTGTGCTCGTCCACTTGTGCGTCTTCGTTGGCGGCAAGGGTAGCGTCGGCAATACCACGTGTAGCTGCATCCTCTCCATTCTTGGAGTGAAGTTCTTGCGGGAAACAAATGTATGGATTCCAAATCCTATTTCTCTACTTCATATTGCATGATAATGTAGTTGGATTCGTGTCATTTGTTAGTCAATCTAGCTTTTACATAATTTTTTGAGGAGAATGGTAGATCTGGGAGAAATTCCACTTTATGTGTGACAATTTTTTTTTGGAAAAATGGTAGATCTGAGAGTAATTTGTCATTGATCATTCAACAAAGAAAACACAAAATGGTAGATATGGGGGAATTCTAGTTTGTGTTTGCCATTGATCATTCAACAATCAAAAGTTGAAGCAACAATCGAAAGTTGAGGCACAAAATTGCAAAAAGGAGTAGTCGGATTTGTTGTTTGCTTAGTCAACCGATGATGTGGTTACATCGGTTAACTGAAAAACCGAATTAACTGAACTAAAATATTTTGGTTAATGCGGTTCGGTTTTTCATTTTAGCTAGAGAAATTCAGCATAGGGTTTTCAAAAACCGAATTATTTTAAAACCAAATACTCACTCCTGAAATGATGGCCTGTGTTCTCTCTCTCCTATACGTAGGATTTTACTAAGATAGGTATAACTAATCAACGCTGAAGTGGCTCTATTGAAAATGTCACTTGTTTACGTGCTTGTTTGTTGCGTAAAGTGGCACTTTTTTGTTTTACATGCACTGCCTAGCTCGGCCTACAACGTCCGGAGCGTTATGGATCCTTTTCACTAATCAAAACAGACGAGACAACGCAGTTAGCTTACGGAGGGATATCATTGCTCACCGTCCACCTTAAAACCTAATCACAACCGCTAAAAGCTCAAGCCAAAAA
The DNA here is from genome assembly GCA_036346375.1 of Guadua angustifolia. Lineage (NCBI taxonomy): Eukaryota > Viridiplantae > Streptophyta > Magnoliopsida > Poales > Poaceae > Guadua > Guadua angustifolia. The sequence continues at coordinate 45,494,699 of CM070517.1, read as the reverse complement.
CCCAATTGGCCGCAACTCCCTGTCTCCCCGACCTCATTTCGCGCTTATTCCATTTCAAAATCCCTTTCGTGGCGTCACTTCGCACTGTTTATCCACTCAAATCATTCAGCTCAGTCATTCAGTTCCCCAACGACAGGTTAATTGACTCCTTCCGTCCAACTCACGGCTGGCCCACGAGCGCGCGAGGTGCCGCGCCAGCACGCCAACCCCCACCTACGTAGTTGTCTCGTCGTCCGCCGGATCCGTCAGTTCTGAAATTCCTCTGCCCGCCGCCAGCCTCACCTGCCACCCCAAAACCCTCCCCGCCCACGTCCGCTCCTCCCCGTCCCGCCCCGGATATCGCACGCAACCTGCCAATATGCCATCCTCACCCCGGCACAGGCGCGGCAGCCAGACCGTCCGTCCCCTCCTCTTCTCCCCCTCCATCCCAATTCCCACCTAGATTTCGCCAAAAACCCACCCCCGTCCCGCACCGTCCGCAGCACGGCACGAGGCCCCTCCATCCGCTCCGCGCCGCGCGCCGTCCACCCCCCACGGCCACCCACTCGGCCGCACCGCACTCCCAAAACTTGGGAAAACCCCGCTGAAACGCCCCGCGCACGCACGCGAAACATGGCAAAAACCACCGAGACGCACCACCCACGCCGCGCACGCGAAACTTGGCATAAAACACCGAGCCTCTTGGCTTGGCTTCCCAACCTCCCCGTGAAAACTAACGAAAAACGCTAAAAATCCAGGCCCGGACAGGCCGCAACCCCCCCGGTCTCCCAGGCCGCGTCTCGCGCTCCGCCTCTCCTCGGCTTGACCACCCCGCCCGCCCCCAACACCCACGCCCGCCCCCAACACCAAATATGCTGAAATTAAGAAGAGGAAAAATTGTTTATTAAAAGAGTTTGATGTTTTGGATATCTGCTCTGAATCGCGGCCTCTTAGTGTTGAGGAGGAGCTTTTTTAGTGAGGAGGATAAGATCCTTGTTGAGGAGAATTTGGTTTTAGAATCTTCTTTTACTGAAGATGAGGTCAAAAGCTTGTTTTTGATTCTTATTCGATGGTGCTCCTACCGATGGTATTCGTTTATGTTTTACCAAAAATTTTGGGATCTTATTAAAGGGATTTAATGTTCTTGTTTAGAGGCTTAGAAAAGTGTGACTTAGATATCTCTAGACTTAATTTTGCTATGATATCCCCGATTCCTAAAGAGAACAATGCTAGGAGCATGAAACAATTCAGCCTATCGATCTGTTGAACTAGATTACAAGATTATTACTAAAGTCTTGACTAATAGGATTGGTTCGATATGTGATCGTATTATTTTGCACAATCAAACCGCGTTTATTAAAAATAGGTATATTTTGGAAAGTGTTGTTACTGGTACATGAAGTTATTCACAAAGTCCATCGGGATAAAAGCTCTGGTTTGGTTCTTAAGCTGGATTATGAAAAAGCGTATGATATGGTGAATTGGAGTTTTCTGCTAGATATTTTAGATAAACGTGGCTTTGGGATTAAATGGCAAACTTGGATTCATGCGATCTTGAATAAAGGTTACAGAGGAGTCAAAATCAATAATGTTGAAAGTAACTTCTTCCAATCTGGGAAAGGTGCGAGACAGGTGATCCGTTATCCCCTATCCTTTTTAACTTAGTAGCTGATGTGTTTTCTCGTATCCTTCAGGAAGCTTCTGATAAGAAGTTAATTAGGGGTTTATGTGATGACTTGTATCCTGGTGGTATTTTGAATTTGCAAGATATCGATGATCTGATTTATTTTTAAAGAATTGTGAAGAGTATGCTTTAAACCTTAAATGGCTTCTCATTTGTTTTGAGCAAATGTCTGGTATGAGGATTAATTTCCATAAAAGTGAGCTTATTGCTATTGGTGGTAACAGTAGGGAAATTAATAATTTTGCGAAGATTTTCTGTTGTAAAGTGGGTTCCTTCCCCATTAAGTATCTTGGTATTCCTCTTCATTATGACAAAATTAAAAGGGAGGATTTCCAACCCCTCGTGGATAAAATGATGAAGAGAATTGCAGGTTGGAGAGGCAAACTCCTCTCTTATAGTGGTCGGTTAACGCTTATCAATTCTTGTTTAGCAAGTATTCCGATTTATCTGCTTTCCTTTTTTAAATTTCCTAAGTGGGCCTTGAATCTTATTAATTCTCAGATGGCTAATTGTCTTTGGGATGATTATGAAGGGCACAGTAAAATTCACCTGGCTAATTGGCATCTTGTTTGCATGAAAAAGAATTTTGGAGGTCTTGGTATTCCTAATCTTAGAGATTTGAATATGTGTCTTCTTGCTTCTTGGATTAAAAGATTCTGTACTAGTGGGAGAAAACTCTGGATTGATTTGGTCAGAAGTAAATATCAAACTGATAGACCTAACGTCTTCCTTTCTGATACTAATCATGTTTCAGTTTTTTGGAAAGGGGTCACTTGGGCTATGCAAGTTACCAAGTTTGGCTATAAATGGTCTATTGGTAATGGTTCTAGAGTTAGGTTTTGGGAAGACATTTGGGTTGGCAATTCTTGTCTGGCCGTTCAATTTCGAGACCTTTATATGCTTGTTAATGAAAAAAGCGCTACTGATTCTTTGAGACTTGGGGCGGTTCTAATGTCAAATGTACATTTAGAAGATCTTTCAAATGAATCTATGTTGGTTAGGTGGCTTGAGTTAGTAGAAGTGGTTAATTCCATGTGTCCTTCTGGGAGGAGGATGCTTTGGTTTGGCAATATGAAAATAATGGTGTCTATTCATTAATTCTCTATAGTATCCTCAACTTTAGAGGGTGCTTCTGCCTACACTTCAGGTTTGGAGTTTGTGTGTTCCTCCCAAGATTCATTTCTTTCTTTGGCTTGTCTCTCATAACAAGATAATGACAAAAGATAATTTGGCTAAAGAGGATACTTAAAGGTGTCATTGCGCTTTTTTGCGATGTCCCCTGAATCATTATGCACCTTTTCTTTGATTGTGTTGTGGCTAAGAGTATCTCGGGATTTGATTGGTGATTTTTTGGTCCAATATTGGGTATAATTATGAATCATTTGCTTGTTTTTGGATTAATGATAAGGAAAATGCGGTTTTGAATACTATCTGTCTTCTTTGCTCTTTGGAGCATCTGGAATTTTAGAAATGACATGGTTTTTCGTGACCAGGGTTGGATAAGTGTCAAAAAAGTTTGGAGAAGAATCCTCATTGCATTGAAGAATTGGAGTCCATTGTACAGGGGAGGAATGATGGTCAGGATGGAACAATTTTGCAGGAATTTGGAGTTAAAGGTACAAGAGCCACTCATGCTGGACCTAGTCTCGGCTGGCCGAAGGTCGAGCTGATGGAAAAAGGAATCAAAAGCGAAGAGGAGATTCTGGCACTGAAGACGCGAAATAATTTCATTGCCAACTTGTTGAAATGAAGAAGTAGTATTCCCGGCTGGTTGTGTCTCTGTGAGGGATGTTTAGAGTTGGTTGTTTTGTCTTCCTTTTTTCCTGGTAGAGTTGGTATTTGGCTGTGACGAATGTTCCTTTGTTGGGGTTGTTAATCTTGTGCTTGTGGCTGCTGGAGGCAGTGTAGTGTGGTTTGAAACTGGTTGTTAAAACTCTGTTTTGCTCAGTTCTATTAATGGAACTGGGGGCATCGGTTGATGTCCTGTTGATCTAAAAAACGCTCGCCGCTTCCCTCCCGGCTTCCGCACACTCCCACACGGGCGCGCGCGCGCGTGCGTGCGCCTCCCCGCGGATGCGACCGTGCCTGAGGCTGCCCCATCCGCCATGGCAGGTGACCCCGGCGGCGACCCGTGCCCGCTCTGCGGCGGGCAGCCGGGCCCCTCGCGCGTCACCCTCAAGCGGAGGCTGCCCCCCGAGGCGCTCGCCGTGGCACGGGTGGAGATCGGCGACGAGGCCGCCGCGCTGCGGGAGGCGGTGGCGCGGCAGCAGCGCGGGATCGCGGAGCTGCAGGCGGAGCTCGATATGGATCCTTTTCACTAATCAAAACAGACGAGACAACGCAGTTAGCTTACGGAGGGAGATCATTGCTCACCGTCCACCTTAAAACCTAATCACAACCGCTAAAAGCTCAAGCCAAAAACCCAATTGGCCGCAACTCCCTGTCTCCCCGACCTCATTTCGCGCTTATTCCATTTCAAAATCCCTTTCGTGGCGTCACTTCGCACTGTTTATCCACTCAAATCATTCAGCTCAGTCATTCAGTTCCCCAACGACAGGTTAATTGACTCCTTCCGTCCAACTCACGGCTGGCCCACGAGCGCGCGAGGTGCCGCGCCAGCACGCCAACCCCCACCTACGTAGTTGTCTCGTCGTCCGCCGGATCCGTCAGTTCTGAAATTCCTCTGCCCGCCGCCAGCCTCACCTGCCACCCCAAAACCCCTCCCCGCCCACGTCCGCTCCTCCCCCCGTCCCGCCCCCGGATATCGCACGCAACCTGCCAATATGCCATCCTCACCCCGGCACAGGCGCGGCAGCCAGACCGTCCGTCCTCCTCTTCTCCCCTCCATCCCAATTCCACCTAGATTTCGCCAAAACCCACCCCGTCCGCACCGTCCGCAGCACGGCACGAGGCCCCTCCATCCGCTCCGCGCCGCGCGCCATCCACCCCACGGCCACCCACTCGGCCGCACCGCACTCCCAAAACTTGGGAAAACCCCGCTGAAACGCCCCGCGCGCACGCGAAACATGGCAAAACCACCGAGACGCACCACCCCGCCGCGCACGCAAACTTGCATAAAACACCGAGCCTCTTGGCGGCTTCCCAACCTCCCGTGAAAACTAACGAAAAACGCTAAAATCCAGGCCCGGACAGGCCGCAACCCCCAGTCTCCCAGGCCGCGTCTCGCCCTCCGCCTCTCCTCGGCTTGACCACCCGCCCGCCCCCAACACCACGCTCGCCGCTTCCAATTGGGAAGCCATATCAGAAACCTCCGGAGAATTACTAAGGGATGGAGTTTAAACAAATATGCTGAAATTAAGAAGAGGAAAAATTGTTTATTAAAAGAGTTTGATGTTTTGGATATCTGCTCTGAATCGCGGCCTCTTAGTGTTGAGGAGGAGCAACGAATGGCTTATATTAATCAGGAATTAAGCCAAATTTGGAATATTGAAGAAACTAAAGCGAGACAACGAGCTAGAGATAAACATGTAAAAGAAGGTGATCGGAACACTAAATACTTTCATGCTGTTGCGAATCAAAGAAGAAGGAAAAATTTTATTTACATTCTTGATGGTCTGATGGGCGGGTTCACGATCTTGATAAGATGCTCAAAATCGCTTGTGATTATTATAAAAGCGCTTTTTGGTTTTGAGGCTAAACCTAATATTAACTTAGGTAATAATTTTTTAGTGAGGAGGATAAGATCCTTGTTGAGGAGAATTTGGTTTAGAATCTTCTTTTCTTGAAGATGAGGTCAAAAGCTTCTTTGTTTTTGATTCTTATTCGATGGTGCTCCCTACGATGGTATTCGTTTATGTTTTACCAAATTTTGGGATCTTATTAAAGGGATTTAATGTTCTTGTTTAGAGGCTTAGAAAAGTGTGACTTAGATATCTCTAGACTTAATTTTGCTATGATATCCGATTCCTAAAGAGAACAATGCTAGGAGCATGAAACAATTAGAGCCTATCGATACATTGAGCTGCGATTACAAGATTATTACTAAAGTCTTGACTAATAGGATTGGTTCGATATGTGATCGTATTATTTTGCACAATCAAACCGCGTTTATTAAAATAGGTATATTTTGGAAAGTGTTGTTCTGGCGCATGAAGTTATTCACAAAGTCCATCGGGATAAAAGCTCGGTTTGGTTCTTAAATCGGATTATGAAAAGCGTATGATATGGTGAATTGGGTTTTCGCTAGATATTTTAGATAAACGTGGCTTTGGGATTAAATGGCAAACTTGGATTCATGCGATCTTGAATAAAGGTTGTAGGAGTCAAAATCAATAATGTTGAAAGTAACTTCTTCCAATCTGGGAAAGGTGCAGAGCAGGTGATCCGTTATCCCTATCCTTTTAACTTAGTAGTGATGTGTTTTCGTATCCTTGAAAACCGATAAGAAGTTAATTAGGGGTTTATGTGATGACTTGTATCTGGTGGTATTTTGAATTTGCGTATCTTGATGATCTGATTTTATTTTAAAGAATTGTGAAGAGTATGCTTTAAACCTTAAATGGCTTCTCATTTGTTTTGAGCAAATGTCCGGTATGAGGATTAATTTCCATAAAAGTGAGCTTATTGCTATTGGTGGTAACTTGATGAGAAATTAATAATTTTGCGAAGATTTTACATTGTAAAGTGGGTTCCTTCCCATTAAGTATCTTGGTATTCCTCTTCATTATGACAAAATTAAAAGGAGGATTTCCAACCCCTCGTGGATAAAATGATGAAGAGAATTGCAGGGTTGGAGAGGCAAACTCCTCTCTTATAGTGGTGATTAACGCTTATCAATTCTTGTTTAGCAAGTATTCGATTTATCTGCTTTCCTTTTTAAATTTCCTAAGTGGGCCTTGAATCTTATTAATTCTCGGATGGCTAATTGTCTTTGGGATGATTATGAAGAGACGCGATAAAATTCACACAGCTAATTGGCATCTTGTTTGCATGAAAAAGAATTTTGGAGGTCTTGGTATTCCTAATCTTAGAGATTTGAATATGTGTCTTCTTGCTTCTTGGATTAAAAGATTACGCACTAGTGGGAGAAAACTCGGATTGATTTGGTTGAAGTAAATATCAAACCGATAGACCTAACGTCTTCCTTTTCGATACTAATCATGTTTTGAGTTTTTTGGAAAGGGGTCACTTGGGCTATGCAAGTTACCAAGTTTGGCTATAAATGGTCTATTGGTAATGGTTCTAGAGTTAGGTTTTGGGAAGACATTTGGGTTGGCAATTCTTGTCATGTAGTTCAATTTGAGACCTTTATATGCTTGTTACACGCTCGCCGCTTCCTCCCGGCTTCCGCACACTCCCACACGGGCGCGCGCGCGTGCGTGCGCTCCCCGCGGATGCGACCGTGCCTGAGGCTGCCCCATCCGCCATGGCAGGTGACCCCGGCGGCGACCCGTGCCCGCTCTGCGGCGGGCAGCCGGGCCCCTCGCGCGTCACCCTCAAGCGGAGGCTGCCCCCGAGGCGCTCGCCGTGGCACGGGTGGAGATCGGCGACGAGGCCGCCGCGCTGCGGGAGGCGGTGGCGCGGCAGCAGCGCGGGATCGCGGAGCTGCAGGCGGAGCTCGAGGCGGAGCGCGGCGCCGCCGCGGGGGCCGCCAGTGAGGCCATGTCGATGATCCTGCGCCTGCAGCGCGAGAAGTCCGAGGCCATGATGGAGGCGCGCCAGTTCCGGCGCTACGCCGAGGAGCGGTTCGCGCACGACGCCGCCGAGTTGGCCGCGCTCCATGACGCGATCGCGCAGCGGGACGCCTCCGTCCTGTCGCTCTCCGCTCAGCTCCGGGCATGCCGCTCCCGCCTCCTCCACCTCGGGTTCCTCTCCCCGTCGTCCCCCACCGCCACCGCGGGCGGCCACCAGGACCACCCCTTCGCCGACGACTACCCTTCGATCCAATGCGTCGACCACCCTGCGCCCTCCGACGTGGGCACCCCGCGCACCCACCACTTGCACAGTAGAATGCCTGGCCGGGCTGCCGATAAGACAGTCATCTGCGCGTCACCGCGGCGCTCGCGCCATGTGCGCACGCTCTCCGGTGACAGCTTATTTGCGTATGATGGTGGCATTGCAGTGGCTGATGAGCTCCCGCTCGTGGTGGACCGGGATGCGTCTGACCGGGACGATGAGAGTGACCGGGTATACACTGTTGACGCGGTGCATGGCGTACCCGTGGTCAGGCCCGAGGACTGCAGCTACTTTGGGACGCCAAGGGGGAGTGAGGTGGGCTTTGGGGGCGGGGTTGGAGCGTGGCCCGAGGAGGAGGAGATACAGAAGCTCAGTGCAAGGCTGCAAGCCCTGGAGGCAGACCGGGAGTCGATGAGGCATGCGATCATATCAATGGGAGCTGAGAAGGCGCAGGTTGTGCTGCTCAAGGAAATTGCTCAACAGCTCTGTAAGGAGGCAGCGCCGCCACTTCCAGCAGTTCCGTTGAAGATGCAGTCACCGCCACGACAAGTGGTGGTGGCACAGAGGAAGGTGGTGAAGAGGCAGCCTTTCTTCGCAAAAATCTTCATTGCGACTGTGATTAAGGTAAATTTGTGTGATCTTGTGGTTCTACAAATGCTCAATTGTTTGATTGCTTGATTAATTCTACTAGATCGAAGAATTATTGTATTGTTCGTTTTTTCATGTAGTAATACTGGCTTGGAGGAAGCCATGCATAGTATGATAATAATTCAGACATGCAGTAGAATATTGTCATATATGGGAATGGGAATACGGTCAGAGTGGTTTACCAGGAACGCATTATTGCTCGATATAACATGCGGACAGTCATAATTGGTAGTCTTTTATATTCTTTGAATTAGGACGATATATGGTCATGCTGCCGTGGTGACTTTACCTTATTTGAATATGTCAAGTCGTTATGATTTGTTTATGCTCGTGTGAGTAATTATTCTTCTGTTAAATAATCGACAGTTATCATAGAATGCATCATTTTCTTGAATTGTAGGAGATGTAGGAATGTAGGATACCCTTTTTACACATCGATATACCTGAAAATAAAGACTGGCCACTTTTTCTAATTGGATGTTTTATCACCAATCGATTGTTTCGTAGGTTTACATTATTAACTTGATTATCTTTTTCGAAAGTATCCATGATTCTTTTTATGAGCTTAACGTTTTTGACATATTATTTTAATGTAATTTATTTGTTAAAGAGAACTCTACTGAATGACTAACATGAATGTACAGATCATGCTGTCTTCTGTTCATTCTGATAAGATTACAGTATGTGCCTTAATATTATATCGACTATGGAATTGTGGGGAAGATGGCTTTTATTATGTTAAATATGATTGTGACAGTTTGTTAACAACATTGCATTTTCTTGCCAAAAAAAAAACTCTAGCTGTTCTGAACAGTACTTGTTTTTGTCTCAACTCAATCTTACTCCTACAGGTTCCACAAACGCCAGTACATCAATTCATTTTTTTTAAAAAAAAAACATGTTACCTGGGCATGTCTGTCTATGACTTTAATTAAGTCTCAAATGTTAATTATGCTCATTTGGTTGCCACATGTTAGCTGCTGCTTCTTTTCACAATCCGGTTAGTTTTATGCACCTATTTAAAATAGACCACGGGAAAGTAACCTGAGGCTTTAAGTCATTGTAAGGTCTGTATTTATTTTCTTAAAAATATTTAATACGCTACAGCTGCTAGATCAAGAGCTAGGACATCGTGCACTGGTCAACAGGTGGTGGCTCACCCTCGTTGTGCTGCTTGAGTTTTGTGCAAGATTCCTAAAATACTTCTTCCTTTTTGTCTCTTTCAACAAAGAAACTTACTGAAATAATATTTGAGATATAATGTCTCTAACTGTTTGCGTATTAACTATTAAAAATGAACAAAACTATTCCTTGCAAAACTGTTCCATCATACTACCCAACACCGGAAGAAAGGACAGTCTGAATTGGTTTGCAAACAAGGTGTCAAGGTCAAACTAAGGTTCTTACAATTTATTTTCTTGTTCTTTGTTTAGTATAGGTTAGTACCAAGTCTGCTACCAAATGTGCTGTAAACAAAGGAAAACATGTGACCTTACATAATCAACATGGGAGCTATCATAATTGGATCTGATAATTGACTAATAAGCATGAGGTTTGACTGACATTATGCAGAATTGACTGTAACCTACCATAGCTCTGAGGGTTATGGTGCCTGGCAATGTTTTGTGCAGATTGTGTTATGGACGTGTACTTTAGTTAATTATGTGGTAATTTTTGGTATAGCTCTTTTCTCAATTTATTATGTGTATTCAGTTCTCTAAATTTGATCAATTGACCCCACCAGTCAGTGATGCGGGAAGGGTGGATGTACGAGGGGAAAAAAAGAACAGACTAATTCTCTTTTATCGTAGTACAGACTACAGAGATAACTAAATTTAGTTCATATGCATCTTTTGAATCTTTGCTTCTAGCAGATATTAATATTACACGACTACTATAGGGAACAACATATTTTCTTTGCTGATTTGCTTGTTTTATATGTAATCCAGTGGATTGCGTCTGTCTTTAGCTGGCGAAGGAAATCAGATCGCATCAAGTGAGCTGTCAAATCTTTGCTCAATTGGTTCATTGGCTTGGTATTATTTTTTTCTGTATTTAACCATTGTTAGGCATCGATCTCAGGTATCCTATTGGTCTGTGTGGGAGCAACGTGGGACTGATGCTGCTACTGGACAGGTTCCCCAAACGGAGGCACAGAAGATTTCTTAAAAAGGAGCTAGGTGCCGCCATTCACTGATTACATGCAGCCAAGGGAAGATTCAATCGTGCTTCTATGATTCTCTCATCCAAATGAGCTATTTTCTGGCCATAAAGCTCATTTGCTTGTGAAATCTGTACTGATTGTTGAATACCTTTTCACCCCTTCGCCTATGCATTCTTTGATTGATCGGCAAATCTATCGCGCGCCTAGGCATGCGGTTGCCCTAGCGCGTGTTGGTTTGTCTCTGTTGCGCGAGGCTATTGAGTGGGAACGAGCGCGAGATGTTTTTGCCATGTCGCAGTCGCGTAAGCATGATCCGCTGCGATCTGACATAATTAAATCCAACACTCGACATGACAAGGAGACCAACATGCTAGATAGGACCCACATCAGCAGATGTGAGAAGGGAAAACGTCCAGAAGAAGTGGTGTTTCTAGTCAGTTGCGTACACGGTTTCTAGCTCCGACTTGTGCCATCTATCTATCTGCCTGGCGTGGCGTGGAGCCTGAGGAGGCCGTTCGACGAGAGCGTCCTCCGCTGGCACCACGCCGCGGATTTCTCTGCTTCTACCTCACGGTCCTCACGTACGGGCGCGTCTCCTGACAACAGGACCGCCGCCCGTCGCTGCAGGTGTCATGTCCAGCTACATGGCGTACGTACCCGCTGTTCGTCAACCCAGCCGGAGATGCTGATGCCCGGCACCAGGAGCAGGCTGTTCAGAGACGACTACGACGAACTCAAGGACATGCTCAAGGAGAAGGCGCAAGCGGACGAGAGAGAGAGAGTACTTCCTGGTTTTGTTAGCGACGCTTGGAAACTCGCCGAAGCGCTCATGGGTTCAGGCAACGATCGAGGAGGTGAAGGAGATGTCGACAGTGATCCAGGGCGTGGGTGGAGATGCTCTGCTTCTCCGCCGGTAGCTAGGTTGACTGTTGTGAGGTTTTGAGCTATTTGCAACAAGGGTTGACTGTTGTTAAATTCCCATGCGAAGGCCATCCTGCAGCACGCACGAACAACGTCCGCTTATTGCTGCATGGTTCCCTTAGCTATACCACGAAGAGCAGCTAGCACGTACGTACAGCTATGGCAAGATGATCTATCTATCGGTGCCAAATAATGTTAGAGGCAAATAGGTCTTCCACAGAGTGGGAAACAAAAGGAGAAAATAGCTGAAAGTCAAAAGAAAGTTCAAAATGTAATTTGACGGTCGTTTCTATTTTTCTTGGCAAACCTTACTTGAATGGCACCATTCTTTCGGCTGCTAGTTATTTCATGAAAAATTCCGATACATGACAAGTAGCCGCTGGAAAGATCGACGCTAGCTCTTTAATTAAGAAAGGTTGGCTCTACGCCAATGTAACACTTCGGATCAAAATTTCGCTCAATGTCCATCCTACCTATGAGGTGGATTAGCGTATGTATAGCACTTCGCTTATTCTTAATTTTGTCCTTGTTTTGTCTATAATGGTTTAATTTGAAAGTATTTTGTTTAGACCCAACAGACATTACATACTGTATAAGCATATGAGCATTCATATTAACAGGCCGGGTATTACAGCCAACGCGGAGATCGATGCGGCTCGAGCAGGACACCATCGAGCGCCGCCGCGGCATGTCCGTAGAGAAATTCATTGAGGAATTCGTGGAACTGAACAGGCTGATGCTGCTGGAGGGGTGCCTCGAGAGCTGGCCGGCATTGCAGAAATGGTCAAGAAAGTTTTTGCTGGAGGTCACGCTAGATAGGTACCTCAAGTATGCCGATAATGTGCAGGAGGAGAGGCCATTGTACCTTTTATGTGAAATTCACTGAGAAGGCGCTGGAGATGGGGAGGGACTATGAGGTGCCGGTGATGGGTAATAAATTAATGTACACGGTCAGATCCCCATGTCGTATGTCTTTTCTTACCTATTCTCGTTGTGCTGCTTTTGTAGTTTTGTTCATAGGGGATGGTCTTTTTATCTGATATATCTTTTGGTATCTACTTGCTAAGGGCTTCCTTTTAAGCTATTCCTATGTCTAACGGTTATTTGTACTTTATTTTCTTCTTTAATACATGGTAGAACTCCTGCTATTTTCCTTTCAAACAAAAAAGAATCTCAGACATAGAACAATTTCAATCTTCAGCACAAATTCAATTAAAAGTGTGCATGTATGGACTGCTGTGTTCTTTTCAATCTAGGAGAATGGTGCTACATTTTCGTGCCTTTGTAAGTAATGAAATGACAATATTAAGTCTCCATGCCATTTCAAAAGATCAAGTATACAAAGTCAGAATTAGAAGAAATTCAAATCAAAGCAAATGTTCTTTGCTTCAACTTAATCATGTCACTTCAGCCTTATCAGATATAGGCATCTCCGTCATTGTCCTGTGTACGAGTTGTGGTCAAGATCATCATGTTAAGAAAAATATTTGTTAACCAAAATGGCTGTCTTCATCAAGCCATGAGAACCTTATTTCCCTACTTTATACATGATGCCCTCCTCCACTGAAAATTGAATCAGGGTTTGGGCTTTAGAGTAGAAACCAAGGGAAGATATAGCTGAGTTCTAGCTTTCATTAAGGATTTAGGCCTCGTTTCTGTAGGCAGCAAGCTGGTGATGCAAAGCTGTAACCGAAAGTATTGTCTACAGAATTCTTTCCTCATGTTCCCATTTCAATTGAGGCAGTCCTGTTATGGTTCTTAGCTCTGATGTGGAAGCGTCTTGGATCTTGTTTGTTCCCTTGACCTGATGTTGCCTGGTTATGCGCTGTTTAGTAATTTGTTCTTTGGAAGAACATACAAGGAAGCACTGTATGGTCATATATATATAAACTGTAAGTTCTTTTATTGGTTCCTTTCAGCACGGTGCGACATATTTGTGAAGTAGTGGACCGTTTGCATTGAAAATATTTAGCTTATAAATGAGGCAACATATCCTGCACTTGCATGCGCTTCACAGTATGCACTTGAAGCACACCAACTAATAAAATTCATAAAAAAATTCTGAAAAAATTTGTAGATGTACTTCATAAATTAAGTTTCAAGATCAAATTCATTATATATCGAGAGTACTCGATATATAATGAATTTAAACATACAATTATATATATATATATATATATAGGTAGAGTAATCTATGAAGTATATCTACAATTTTTTCAGAATTTTATATAAATTTTATTAATTGGTGTGCACAGTATATATACAGAAAACTCTGTGTGCAGGATATATTGCCTATAAATGACTCTTTCTTTTCCCTACGAAATTTTCAGGAGGAAGCTGTTGAATGTTCTCGACTCTCTCAAGAAAGCCAATGCAAGCGAACAAGGATGTACTTGGTTCTGATCAAAATTTTCTTTATCACATGAGGTATACCAAAACATACGAGAGTCTGTACCTTCAGAAAGCTACAGGGTAGTGCAGAAATCCGGCCTAGATTGTTACAGCACATACAAATACAACCCGGCGTAGAGTAGTATCAGCTTTGCTGTGCAGAGACAAACAATCAGTTCCATGTGTAACTGTGTAAGGCCACAGGTCCATTTGCATTCATTAGCCCTCCCAAGTTACAAACTGAAATCTGTGCAATCATTTCCAAGTCCAGGGATTACCGCTGGAGATCCAACTTTCTGTATACGCCAGGCAGGCTAGACAATGACTGCTGCTGGGTCGTTGTTTTTTTTTTTTTTTTTTTGAGGTAAAAGCAGCAGTGGAAGCCACTGCCAGCGAATTAAATTAAAAGCGCGAAAGACCAACAAAGAAACAAGGCCGATGAGGGGTCAGCCAGAAAAGGAGAAAGAAAGGGAGGAAGAGCACAGGAAGAAGAAGAGAAAGAAGAAGAAGGATAGAGAACAGAGGAAGGAAGAGGGGCAGCTAGAGGAGCCTAGAGGCCCAAGCTAAAAGACCCGATCTTAGGGGAACATCAATTCTACACGACTGAAGACGGATTTCCGCCCGAAACCAGTCCTTCCAGACAGGAAGACTAGAAGGAATCGATTTGAAAATCTTGTCGTTGCGCAGTTTCCAGATGCCTCATGACGCAATCATAAAAGCCTCCAGGAAGAAGGGGTCAGTAGCCGCTAAGTAAGCATCCAGGATCCTTTGGAAAATGTTGATCTGAGTGTTCCAGTTGATTTGAAGAGCATTCCAGCAAGATATAGGGAGATGACAATCGAAGAATAGATGATCCCTAGTTTCTTCGAAATTCTGGTTGCAAAGAACGCAATTGTAGTTGTTTCCCGGAATAGGACAGTTCTTCCTTTTGAGCAGGTTCCTGGTATTGAGGCGGTCCCAACAGAGCAGCCAAGCAAATATTTTGACTTTGGCAACACATTTAGCTTTCCAGATCAACTTCAAACTTGGAGGAGCAGGGAAATGCTTGAAGACAAGCCGGTAGAACTTGCTGGGGAGAAATTCGGCAGTATTCCAAATGTATGTCCACTCATCCAAGTTGTCCGTGATGAGAGTTGGAGACTGGATTATATTGACAAGATCATTGAACTCTTGGAAGGCCTGCTCGGAAAGAGGTAAATGGAAATGATTGGAGGCTCCAGGATGTTGCAGAAAAGTAGCAACGCTATAATCATCCGATCTGGTAAAAGAGAACAGATGAGGGTATTTGGACCTCATATGCATATTATTCCAGACGTCATCCCAAAAGAGTGCAGTGTCACCCCGGCCAATATGACAATGAGCCACCCCTCTATATTGATCCATAAGCAGGAGGATATCTTTCCACCAGAAGGAGCCTTTTCTCGTGGAGTTTTGAGGTAAAGAGGACGAATAGTGAGCTGACCAGACCAATTTCACCCAAGGAATGTCCTTTTTGTTAAACAACTTGTGCAAATATTTGATGAGGAGAGAGTTGTTTTGAATTCTCAAGTTGAGGACGCCCAAACCGCCTCTGTTTTTGGGTCTGCAAACTTTCTGCCATTTGATTAGAGACTTGCTTCTACCATTAATATCATTCTGACCCCATAAGCAGATTCTTCTAGCCTTATCAATCCGATTTATAATTGCCATAGGAAGCTTGAGCGAAGCCAAAGTGTAGGTGGCCATGGAAGAAATGACAGAATTGACCAGCTGGAGCCTTCCCCCGTAAGAAAGCAAGGGAGAAAAAGAGGAAACCCTTTTGGTAATCCGAGAGACCAGTTGCTCAAAATCCTTAACATTGGGTCTAGAGGAGCTCATGGGAATGCCCAAATAAGTGAAAGGAAAACCTTGCACCTTACAGCCGAAAAGCCCAGCGAGAGGGCCAATTTCGTCAGCAGTCATGTTGATGGGCAGCATGCAGGATTTGGAGTAGTTAATTTGTAAGCCAGTGGCAGAAGCGAAGGATTGTAATAAACATTTCAGCTTAAAAAGCTCCTGTTGGCAACCTTTGGCAAAGATGATCGTATCGTCCGCATATTGAACAACCAGGAAGTCCGCATGGTGATTCAAACCGAGGGGCAAGGAGATGATTCCCTGATCTTTTGCTGAGTTAAGAATGTATTGAAGCAAGTCAGCCGCGATGGCAAAAAGAAGGGGGGAAATTGGGTCCCCCTGTCTGACACCTCTTTTACATTTGAAAGTGGCTCCAGGGACACCATTGAGCAAAATGGCGGAAGAAGCAGAGCCAAGGATTTCAGCCGTCCAAGAGAGCCATCTATCCGAGAAGCCCAACGCACAGAGCATGGCGATGATGGCACTATGTTCAATGGTATCGAAGGCTTTGGCGAAATCGAGTTTGATGAGGACAATTTTCCTTTTTGAGGATTGACAAAGGTGAATATATTCAAAGGACCAAGCCAAGAAATCTTGAATTGATCTCCCTTTAATAAAACCATACTGATTTTGGTGAATGACAGAATTAATAACCGAGTTAAGTCTGGTGGCCAGGATCTTCGTAATGAGCTTAACGCTGAGGTTAAGGAGTGAAATGGGTCTGAAGTCATTAGAAGAAGCCGGGTTGTTGCTCTTGGGGATAAGGACAATGTAAGAAAGGTTGATGGGAGAAAGAGAAATGGATCCATTATAGAATTCGGAGCAGAGGTTGTAAAAATCTTGTTTGATGATAGGCCAGCATTTCTTGTAAAACTTACCATTAAATCCGTCAGGCCCCGGAGCACTGTCAGAGTGGAATTGGGTAACAGCCGCATCAATCTCTTGGGTAGAAAAATTGGAATCAAGATGGTGCAGGTCGTCTCTTCGGGGGATAAGATTCTGGAGATCAAAGATCATCGGAGGGTTGTCCGCAATACCCATTCTGGCAAAGAACGTGTTGAAAAGATGGTTGGCTTTATCGGCATGCTCTTTTAGAACCTCCCCATTGTCCAAAGACAGAGAGGAGATTAAGTTAGCCCTGTATCTCTCCGTAGCTTTGCCATGGAAAAACTTAGTGTTTTCATCGCCAAGCTTGATCCAACGGATGGTACAACGGTTCTTCCAGTAAGAGTTTTGGCAGAGCAAGAGCTTGTTGAGGTGATCCTTCAGAATTAGCCGGAAATTCCTTTCTTGAATGGCCAGAATCCTGAATTCTTCAATTTTGTCAATAATGCCGATGAAATAATGACAGTGGGAGATCTGATTTTTGATGAGAGACTGGTCGTTGTATTGGTCGACACTCAACAGCACCAATGGTGCAGTAACCCTGACATTTGAGAGACTGCTGCAGTCTTCTTCCACGTGAACATAGAAACCATTTTCGATCTTCGTCTGGTGTAATT
This sequence comes from Guadua angustifolia, assembly GCA_036346375.1. NCBI lineage: Eukaryota > Viridiplantae > Streptophyta > Magnoliopsida > Poales > Poaceae > Guadua > Guadua angustifolia. Next base: position 45,477,622 of record CM070517.1, on the reverse strand, counting down.
CTATGTGATTGTTCTCAACCATCTGAGGAGCCCGAGAAGGCCGGCATCTAGAATAGGGGATCTTTGTTCAAGTCCTGTAAGTATAGCAGAGCAGACAAAAAGATTGTATATCATTTGTATAGTGACTGATGTTCGTCATGCGAGAAGATTTCTCTACTTCCTAGCACCTAAAATTAAACACGCTACAAACCATGCTTTTGTTGTATCAGTTTTTTTAACAACAGCAGAACCTGAACTTACCTATATCTGCTGCAACTCGATGAGCACACATGATCCCTGAAAATGCCACAGCAATTACGCCTTGCCCAGGAAAACAGCTGTCGCCAACGCAGTAAAGGCCATCTATTGACTTTAATTCAAATACCAGAATTTCAGTTCAAGAAAGCTAATACCACGATGATGTCACTCAGTACATCAAATCACACACACAAAAAAGAACAGTTGATTTACAAACAAGAATTAACTTACGGTAGTATTAAAAGGCATTGCCAGCAAGCCCTTGGGTTTACCCCGTGGCATGGGTCCATATGTACCATCATTCCGGGCAAGAAATCTTCGGTGAGTTTTTGGGGAGCCTACCTGGCAAAACCGAATGTTCAAAAGGTATATCGTATTAGAATATGCACTGGTACTAGAAATCAAAACAAGCCCATTGAAGTTCACAGCACAGCATCAAAGGAATGTGTGATTAGTCCATGAAAGCCCTTGTTATAACATCTTTTACCAGGTTGGTGATGCAGTGGCAAGGTGGTCCATTATGCAGTAAGCAATTTGTCGCATCAGGAATTCTAGGAAATTCTTAACACTCAAAACTCCAACTCTGCTTTGGCATTTACATGCCCATTCAGGAGTCGCAACTTAGTGGAAGGTTCAAAGGCCAGACTCTAATACCTGACTATTTGTTACTTGACATGGTTTATATCATTTAAAAGAACTAATTCAAGAGTTTTGTGTAGATCTTCATCACTCTTCACCGGAGGTCGTCAGAGTGATTGTGGTTTAGGACCAACCCAACAACATTACCTCATACTGGGTAGATTGGACCAGTGTTGCAAGTGAAGTCAACAAGAAATGACAAATACACTAGACGGGCTGTTCTGATGGACTAATCCATAATCACATTGAATAACACATAGTTAATAAGCTAATCTTTTTTGCACTGCTCACTAGTAAATGCTTTCTCATGCTCCGTTACCAATTTAAAGACTGCTAGCCAGCACTTTAAAGTTCAAACAAGAATTAGTCAAAATTAAATGATGGAAAATACCTATAGAATCCCAACATGGAAAGACTATAAGGACAAACCTCCTTGAGTACTATTGAATCTTGAAGACCAGGAAACAGCTTCTTTTCAAGTCTTCTTATTATCTCATTTGCCACAAGCTCCTTTTTCTGCTCATAATCCTTCCTAGATAGACCCTGCCAAGGATGAAAGTGAAGCAGCATTATGAGCATCAGTAAATATTATAAATAAATAAATAAGTATGTTGATACAAAAGACTTGGTTTCTCATTGTTCGACAGAATTTAAATTTAAGCTAGAACACTGCCCATACCTCCCAATCTTCCATGCCTGCAGTCGTAAATATATGAAGTATATGATGTCCTTCGGGAGCCAATGATGGATCAAGAACTGTAGGGTAGGGATACTTAAAAATATGCTTCCATAAGGCTTCTCCAAGTTAGCCCAGTCATCCTGCCAGTTGCTCTCACAATTAACTTATAACAGAATAAACTGATCATATCAAATTTACCGCTAGTGTGACAGTGTCTCAACTCTCAACTATATGACATACTCAGTAGTGGAAAACCTAAAGCATACCTCAAGTATAAAATGGTGGCAATCAATACCAGCGGGTAAAACTGAGGCTTTGACACCCATATAAATAGAAAGGAAGGATGGCGCCTTAACAGAATTCTTTTGAAAGTTCTTCTCTTCTTCCGGAAGCTCCTCAACTTTCAAGAGTTTTCCTGTAAGTTCATATACTTGTTAATCTTTTAAGGACAAAATTGAGTTCATACTACAGTATCACTCAGAAAGCTGCTCACATCAACAGAATAATAGTAGCAAGTTAGCAACCCAAGGTTACACTTTTGAGTGTCTTTAACATGACAAATGGAAATATATCAAGATTGTAGCAGATAAAGAACATTGTAACAAGTGAAATTGAAAAGGCTACTCTTCCTAGCTTGAGAGTTTCAATGAAAATATATGTGCATAATTACCAAATGTGTCCCATCTAGTGGCATTTGATATCAATGTTCTAGCAAAGAATTCCTTCCCATCTGATAAACTCACTCCAACCTGTAGTAATGAAGTGTTCAGCTAACAAACAAAATCCAAAAATTCCAGATATTAGAGTTTTAGACTTTAGAGCCAGTAATATGAACTCACAGCTTTCCCATTTTCAAGAATAACATTGGTCACATTTGCCTTGTAACGAATCTCGCTGCCCTTGTCAACAAGGCCATTTGCCAAGGACATAGCAATACCACCAACACCGCCAATTGGATAATTAATTCCCCCAAAGTGCCTATCGCACAAGACCTGTTACGTTGACCTTTAGATAAAAGATTTTTGAATGAATTGGAAACAAAGGTCTCACATATTAACATCGAACTTACCATGCTTGCATTGATCATGGGTGTTTGCAAGGCATTGACTGTGCTCACAATAAAACACTACAAACACCATAAGTTATTTTGAGTCTTCAACTAAGTTAGAATTAAATGAAAATCACATAGTGCATGGAAGGAAAATTGAACAAGTGAGTAAACTCACAAATATCTCACACCTCAGCATCTATGAAGGAGAGTAACTGCTGATCTTTTATGAACTTGCGAGCAATATCTCCAGCATTCTGTGGCAGATAATAAGCTGCAAAAGAGACAAAATCACGGCTTCTATTGTATCAACCAATCTGATTAAGTAGTAAATATGATGTAATGTTCAAAGTTTTTCCCTCACAAACAGCAAATCATACTTCCATTTTTTGTGACATTACATTTGCTTCAACTGATGTCAGCTAATTTTCTCAATAATTTCTCCATAGGGATATAGGGATGCAGTTTAGATACCGAGAGTCAAGCATTCCAGAGGCTTCTGAAAAAATTGCCCAAAAAGGTACAGAGGTTCCTCCAGGGACTTCAGTTCCAAAGAATTTAATGCATTGAAGATCTGTTCAAATGTGAGACAATAGTTGTGAGTTGTAAGGTTTGCACAATACAGCAGCAACACAAAAGTATCAGATACAAGTAGAGAAAATGAAGATAGTACCTTCCAACATATGCCATAGAATTTTAGGATTCCTTCCTTTTCATGAGGGAATTTGCTAACCAGCTCTGTGATGAAGTCATCATACTCCCTATGCACAAGAACGGAGAGATCACCAGGTAGATGGAAATGAACCGTAGAAGGATCTGGTATGACTTCCATCTTATGCCCAACTGCTTCTAATGCTTGCGTAATCAAATTCAAGTTTCCCTGGAATGGATGACAACATATGTCATACTTCTTACCAAATATCTTGAAAAATGCAATGAATGGTTCAGTGAAATGTGATAAAAATCAATATTATTATTGACTAACAACTAGCATCTGAAAGTAATCACGCATGCACAAATCCATCTCCACCAGCCCACCGTCACAAAGCCAATATGCGGAAGTGCTCATGTGAGGCATACACCCACTGACCCACTCCGCACACTAGCATCCACCATGCAGTGCACACCCATGAACACCCAGCAGGCATGCACACTTGGGCATTCCCATGGTCGATGCACAACTGCCGTCAACTAACCGACAACCACACCAATCACTACTTTACATCCCCAATTTGCACTGTTTTTGACGGCATCGCGGCCTTACCACACCAGAACACAAGTTTCCAGTACAACGCACTTCCGATTCACTCCCAAACATTTCTCTTCGCAATCACTAGGCACAACACAATCAAACGCACAGGCACACGAGATCCACAAATTCACCAGCCGAAACAGAGCTCTAATCACGCGTCCGCCCAATTGACCCCCAAAATAAAAAAAAAAGTCTAAAAAATTGCTAAAAATCGAAAGCCCCCCACACCAGTAAACCACAATCAATGGAAGTGGAACGCCGTCGCTCGGCATGTGCGCTGGCCCGCTCACCTTGTCGGAGAAGCCGAACATGACCGAGGAGCCGACGTCGAAGGTGAAGCCGTCGCGGCAGTAGTACCCGGAGCTGCCCCCCGGGATGACGTACTTCTCGAGCACCAGCACCCGCGCCCCCTTGGCCGCCAGCTGCGTCGCCGCCACCAGCCCCCCGATACCGGACCCGATCACAATCGCGTCGTAGTACCCCCGTCCTCCAGCCCACTCCTCGCCCGGCTTCTCCTCCGCCACCGCCGTCGCTACGACCGTTCTCGGTCCGCGCCGGGGCCCGCCCGGGGGAGGCTACAGGGGTGGGCAGCGGCGGCAGTGGTGGGGAGGTGGAGAGGGGCACGGAAGCTCGCGGCGAGGGGCGAGAGGAGGAGCGTCATGGCGGCGCGTCGGAGAGGAAGCAGAGGCAGCTTAGTTGGTTCGCGCGGAGCGGCGATAGTGGGAGTGCGAGTGTTGGTTTGGTTTTTATAGTGGGGGAACCCAATCTGCTGTGGAGGAAGGGGTGTGGATTCGCAGGCGGGAGGAGACGAAGACGACGACAAGAAGTGGGGAGAATACCAGGGCGGTGGATGAGGGCGGCGGCCACTAGTGGTGGCCCAGGTGGCGATAAGTACTATCGTTTTAGAATATATTTTGTAGGTATCGAAATCCCAAATTTCAATTAAATTCGAACAAAATTTTAAAAATAAAATTTAAATTTGGACTTTTTTGACCGGGGTTTTTCCGAGATTTTGATCGAAATTATTGAAATCTTAACAAATTTTAACCAAAAAATAGTTCAAACCATGTTAGAAAATTTTTGTAAATAGTCCTAGCGTATCACTAATATTCCTATAAAATTTTTAGATAATGATTAGATCTGAGGAATTTTAAAAAATTCTAACAGTACTACCGTCCTCAGAAAGACTGAGCACATGTATTGCTTCTATATATTTGATTAAGCAACCAGAACAAGTTTAGAATTTTTGAAAATTTTAGAGAAAAGTGCTGAGGCAATTCTTAAACTCTCTTAAAAATTTTGGATCATAGTCACACTTGAGCAAATTTATAAAATTCTGAAACCATTACATTCTCATGTATGTTCCTTCTATTTTTGATTTTTCAAACATAACAAATGAAGTTCAATTCTTTTGAAAATTTTTCTGTATGATTATAGATTGCTAAAGATGGTACTATAAAATTTTCAAAGCACGATCAAGCTTGTACATTTTTATAAAAATCTGATAGCAATTCTATTATTTTTATAAAACATCTCAAAAATTCGGTTTTTCCAAAAAAAAAAAATCATAGGAGATAACATTCTTAAGAGGTATTGTCCCAAATCCGATCTAAAAAAGTTTAAATCCAATTAAAATTACGAGATTTTGCCAAAATTTTATCAAATTTTCCAAAAGTACGGTAGCAATTTGATTTTTTTTCAACTTTTTTATTCAGGCAGGAGTTTTAATCTCGTCCCCAACTAAAATCTAAAATCTCGACTAAAATTTTTGAAATTTCACTGGGAATTTGAACCTTGCTGGGGTAGCAACGTGGCAGGCTGATCACTTGTTGGGCTTTCTGGTGCTTGGTGTTGTAAAACGTCGAAGAACGCCAACGAACAATCACCAATAGTAGATGCAATCGCGAGAGCAAGAACAATAGACACAATGTAGGGTGGAATTCTCTCTCGCTTTATTGATTCCAATTGTTTACAATGAGGGGGCACCCGATATATATAGCGGTGAGAGAGAGAGTTCGGATTCGACCATATTAAGAAGAGATAGAGTCCTAAACCATATTTGGTTTAGGTTTCTTATCTCACAACACTCCCTTTGGTCGAATATCTGCGTAATGCATATGTCTCATTAAAAACTCCACTCAAAAACCCAGTGGGAAAAAGGAGATGGAGAAAAGAGTACATCGCACTCGTATGCTATGTTGCACTAGTTGCCTCATCAAAAACCTTTATGTGAGAAAACTTCAGAAAAACTCACAAGGGAAAAAGAGTACAACTTATTACCTTCAGGGTTTCATTAGGATCTTCAGGATCGCAATAAGAGTTATGGTTCAAGGGTTTTCTCCCCCTGAACTCTGCGTCTCTCTAAATCTTCTCATCCCAATGCCTTTAACATATCTTTGAAATGTGGATTTAGGCAAGGACCTAGTGAATAAATCTGCGAGATTTTCACATGACTTAGTTTGCAGGATCCTTATTTCACCACTCTTGTGGAGTTCGTGAGGATAGAATAATTTAGGAACAATATGCTTCGTGATGTTGCTCTTTACATAACCCAATTGCATTTATGCAACACAAGCAGAATTATCTTCATAGATAATTGTGGGGGTATCTACGGCGTTAAGGCCACATGATTTGTGTATATGGCCAATCACACGTCGCAGCCAAACACATTCATGTGAGGCTTCATACAGAGCTATAATCTCTCGAGTGGTTGGTAGAAGTTGCTACCGTGGTCTGCTTACAAGACCGCCAGAAACAAATTGCACCACCGAGAGAAACACAAAACCACCGAGATTTGGCATGTGGGGATCGATAGATAGCCAAGATCCGTATATCCCATCATGGTTAAGTCTTGGTTCTTCCGAAAAATAACCCAAGATCTTGAGTACCTTGGAGGTATCTCGAGTAAAGTCTTTACACCAAATTTCAATGTCTTCGGTTGAAATGCACTATGCCTTGCTAGCAAATTCACTGCGAATGCAATATTAGGCCTAGTGCAATTCGCAAGGTACATGAGTGCTCCGATAGCACTTAAATATGGGACTTCAGGTCCTAAGACTTCCTCATTTTCCATCCTCGGTCTGAATGGGTCTTTATCTACTTCAAAGGATCTTACGACCATGGGGGTTTTCAAGGGATGTGATTTATCCATATTAAACCTTTCCAATACCTTCCAGGTATAGGATGACTGGTGAACAAGAATTCCTTCTGGGAGATGCTCTAGCTGCAAGCCTAAGCAAAATTTGGTTTTACCCAAATCTTTCATCTCAAACTCCGTCATGAGGTAAGCACTCGCTTCCTTTATCTCCTCTGTGGTTCCGATGATATTCAGATCATCAACATACACTGAGATAATACAGAATCTATTCTGGATTTTTTGTAAACACACAGGGACAGTACCCCTTCTTCAGGAGGAACTTACTAAGTCGGTTTTACCACATTCTTCCCGACTGTTTTAATTCGTATAGCGATCTCTGCAGTTTGACGTTATACATGTTGCGATTATTAGGATCTGGGACTTTTATTCCTTTAGGGGCTTTCATATAAATGTCCGAATCCAATGACCCATATAAATATACGGTCACCACATCCATCAACTGCATTTCTAAATTTAAGCCAGCTGCCATTGATATTAGATATCGTAACGTTATTCCACTCAACACAGGAGAATATGTTTCATCGTAATCGATGCCGGGTCTCTGCGTGAACCCTTGTGCTACAAGCCTCGCTTTATATATCTCACCACCTGGGTATTTCATTTCTCTTCTGGATGAAAAACCCATTTGATCCTGCAAGGAATCACTTTAGGAAATATTCAGTCGACAGGACCAAATTTTTTTTCCTTTTATTAAGCGAGCGCTGCTTCAATTGCTTCTTTTGGTTGACCCTATCTGAGCACTTCTGGCACTCTGCCATGGACTTTGGATCTGGATATAGTTTTTAGCAATTTTAGAGGCAAATATATGTTGACAATTGTAGTCTTTTCTTTTATTTATTTCTCCTGCATTACTTCAAGGATATAAAATTTCTTCCAGCTCCTCGTGATTTCCCACAACGACGGAGTCTAGGTATTCCGACTTCCCAGCGTGGAATAGTGCGCGCAAATATACGCTAGGTTATCATCTTCAGGATGGATCACTTCAGTAATACTATCATCTCCAGGATGGCTCACTTCAGGGATTTTCTCAACATCAGGTTGAGCTTCTTCTACTGTTATGGGTAGTGTTCTCATTTGTTCGGTTCTCTTCTTCTGCGGACGTCTCCGTGGAATTGAGTCCCGTACACCTAGAGGCCTCCCCCTCTTCTTATCATGAGGGTCAAGAGTAGGTTCAATATCCTTCTAGGGTATCTCCACTCTTTCAGGTGCATATACTTTAGGTATATGAGATCTTTCACTCCCTTATGATCAATGAAGGAATCTTGCATATTATCGGTTATTTGTTGCAGACTTATTATCCTCCGAACTTCCAGTTCGACTTCTTTAGTGCGTGGGTCTAAGGACTGAATGCCAGTGGCATTCCAATCTATTTCATGGCATTCTTCAATGTGGTACTTATCTCCCCCTAATGTCGGGAAATTGTCCTCATCAAAAATAGAATCAACAGATCGAGCCGTGAATGATCCCTGTCATAGGCTCTAGGTATTTAATTATTGACGGAGATTCATAATCTACATAGATCCCCACTTAGGTGAGGTCCCATGATGGTACGCTGTGGTGGAGAGATTGGCACGTATACAACACAACCAAATTTTCGCAGATGGGAAATACTTGGTTCTTTCCCACGCACTAACTGCAAGGGGGAAAATTCATGGTATGCAGTTGGTCTGAGTTGAATTAATGATGCAGCGTGCAGCACTGCATAGCCCCAACAACTAGTGGATAACCTACAATTCTGCAAGAGCGGCCAAGCAATAAGTTTTTTATTCTCTTAATTAATGACTCTGCAAGCGTACCTTGGCAACTTAGCTTGATGAGTTAGTCCTCTTGGCTTTTTTTTCTCATGCTTCCTTGGGTGCCATGTATAGGACAAATCTAATTTCAACAATCTAAAAAAACGTATTAGTCCTTTAAAACATGATTGTTATTAATTACTAAAATTTAAATAAAATTGGGGGGCATAGATGCTTTCACACACGAAAGGCAATGACGACGTCATCTCGACCCGGCGCTCCCCCTCTATTGAAGATGAAGAAGCAGCGGCGATGCCAAGGTGGTGCGACGGTGTGGCGGCACCCTCCTATCCTATTAGATCCAATGACAGAGTGGCTTGGTTCAGTTGGATCTAGCCCAGCCCCTGACTAGGCTGTGACGGCGGCGCGACACTAACCAAGGCGACTCCTTCCCTCCTGGATCTGGCGGTGGCGGCCAACTTCCTCGCCAAGGACCGGTGACGAGCGTGCAGAGGCAGGGGGAGGGGGTGAGGACCGGTTTGAGATGAGAGGAAATGGCTGTTGTTCTAGCCGGATCTGTGGGCCTCCACTATTGGCTAGATTCAGACGCATGGAGCTGCAGACCTCCAATGCCACACCACATCGAGCCATCGTATGGTAAAACAGCAGTTGATTGGATAATATGGTTATACTTCCAACCTGGTATGTTCATCAATCTAAAAATTGAGCAATTGTAGTATCTTAATTTATTGTTGTTGGTATGCACGAAAATATGACGGCGAAGTTTTTAAGAATTTCTTGTTGGAATTGTTAAGACTTTCTTGTTAAAGTTGTTGTGAGATGACTAAGCAATGAAACAAAATGGAATTGTGAATTGTGAACTGCTTATTGAGCAGATGTTTGTTAGATTTGTTGTTTTCGGTTTTAAAAAAGCACATGCCTAGTCACTGGTCCGCCTACAGGCACAAGATAGATAAACTAAACTGGGAGGTGGAGACGCGGACGAACTATCACTACTAGAGTCTTTTATAGGAGTAAATAAATTAGGAATCCAAGATTAGACCTCGTTTGTTTGGAATACCGCAATCTTTTTAACTCTCACAGGAATTGAACTATTTCTTGTAAAATTTCTGTGCTGAAAATGGGACCTAATCAAATTGCATCAATTCTTAGAATATGTTTCTATGTAGAAAATAGTGTCTACCTTATAAGGCAGAGGAAAATAAATCCGCCATGTTGTGCTTTTCTCATTTGTGTTAAGTTTTCATGGTTAATTTTTGAACTTTGAATTATGGAACTAAAATTTTGAAGTTTAAAAATTTGAATTCTGAAAACCCAAATTTGGAGTCTTAAATTTTAAATTTCAAAAAATTATTTTGTAATTTATAATTAATAAATGTTAACCTTTCAAGCTTTGAAATTTTGAGTCTTGTAATTTTATCCTCTCCGACCAAACATGGTTTTAGATTGTTATGGGTTGTTTGGTTGCATCTGGGAGAGAATTAGCTTTGTAGATACAAAGTTTCACTGTTTGATTGGCTTCTCGGTATCTGGACCAGGCTCAATCGATGCAATCCGCCCCGAGCCAGCCCCATGAAACGAAATTTTGGGTGTCGGGCACTGCTCACAGATGCAATCCTCTCGAAGGGTTTCCACGCCTAGCTCCACGCCTCACCCATCTCCCCACGCCTCCCTCTCGCACGGCTCCTGCCTCACCCATCTCCCCACGCTTCCAGACGAACCCATCTCTCGCCTCATGAGTCCCGACGCTGCTCCGACCACCGGTCCTCGCACGAGAATCTGATTCTTCTGGTCGAGATCCGGCCCCACCTCTACTGTGTGCTCCGCCTCTTCCTCCGCTCGAGTCGCTCCAAATCGGTAAACCCTAAGCGTGTTCCTCTTCTCCGTGAGTTACTCTGTGATAAACCCTAACCGTTTTCATCTATTGCGCTTGTTCTTGGTTTAGAATGCAAGATTTGTTTTCGATTATTATTTTTCGTTGCTAGTGGGCGATTTGGATACGGGAGGGTAGGATGATGTCGATTTCGTCTACAGGATTCTGCCACTACTTCCTTTTGTTAGGTCGTGAATTCTACTCAAGATTACTTCATGCCAGGATCGCCAACGAACCCCTTGTTTTCCTGAATTGTATGGCCTAAATGTCGTGTGATTGCAAATCAAATGTGTAGGGATGGTTGTCTCACCCTCAGAAACCCTTGCCAGATTTCTCCCTAATCGAGCGTTCGCCTGGATTCATAAACGTGAATTGTACGAAGCAATATTCTGAACTTCATGAGAGCACACGCTGAATTGCCCCATCATATTTATCAGTACCGGCTGCTCTCCTCCCAGCTTCAAGGAGATGTGCAATAGCGCAAACAATGAAGTCCGACAGCATACTACTCGATCTAGATGTTTGATATGAATCCTTAACTGGTATATGTGAAAGTTTCAGGGTCTTAAGGTAATCATGAAACTGAAGGATTCGTAGACTACAGAATAAACTTGAAATAAAAGATGTGCGCTTCTGTAGCAAATACATGATCCGAGAAACCGCATGGCATCAAGAATTACAGAACCTGCGTGCGGTTTTGCTCGTGGCATATGTTATGAATCCAGGCGAAGACCTGTCTGTCTCGCATGTGATCATAGAAGTAATAGAAACTTGCACAGGCTTTTGTCATTTCTTGTTACCGTTTTGTTATCATTGAAAATGCTCTATGTGATTTGTGTGCACAGGATAAGCCACCATCAGAAAATCAATCATCCATCCCTGAGAAATTTATCGACCCGTCCTTGTACAAGGTGTGACCCTAAATGTACATGGTGTTGACGTGTATGCATGTCTCATTTATGTTGCAACTGTACAACCCCCACCTGATAAGGCAAGGCATCATCAGGCTACACGATATGGGAATAGCACCCTCCACCGTCGAGCGGTTGGTCCAGTTGCCACTACTCCAACCTGCCGGCTTTACGAGGTATGTTCAGGTTATCAGGGATCAAAGAATGACGCTTTAGTAAGTTTCTTTTAGTTGTTCGACTTTTGCCAATGTACTTCACTATACTTTTTCAATATTGCATAGTTTTGTCTTGCCTTGCTAATCAAATCTTTAACTACGTAAATATGTAGATTGTTGATGCAATGAACAGCTTCGATCCCTATGCTATCAAGCTATCTCATGAAAAGTATGGTAGGGTCATCCAAATGATCTCACCAGAATGTGAATTATGTGCCATTTGTTTTTTTGAGAGGTGTTCCACTCTGCGGATACGTAAGCCAGGTAGAAGTCTTACTAAGATATTGCTAATTTCTCACTTTATTAGATTTGACTGCTATTTGTTAAGAATTCTTTTTAATCTACAGATGATACACCATTGCTAGAGTGTGCACAACTCACTGGGCATCAAATGCAATTTGTGCACATCAAGATTTCTGAAAGAAAGTGATGTTATGCATCATATCAAGCTCTATCATGGACAGGATGTGTAGGATGTCTTTGCTTATCTGTTCAATTCGTTGAAGCGATTTCCTTGAACATCATGTCTGCCTTCACAATGTTTGTTCTCCCCTGCATCACATCATCGCGGATTATGCTTATCATGTTATATTAATCTTGTCTGTTCCTAACGAGAGAACTAGCAAAAGTCCTAATCTGAAAAGCATTATGCACAAATCTAATCTGAAACTGACATTGTGACGATTCTGATGCTAGAAGGAAATCGCTTCATGAGCAGATAAGCGATACATCCTACATCATCATCCATAATAGAAGCGATATGATGCATAACATCACTTTCTGAAATCTTGATGTGCACAATTGCATTTGATGCATGAGTTATGCACACTCGCAATGGTGTATCATTAGATTAAAAAGAATTCATAACAAATTGCATCAAATCTAATAAAGTGAAATTAGCAAATATCTTAGTAAGACTTCTACAGCAGTTACATCAGTGGAACACCTCAAAAAACAAATGGCACATAATTCACATTCTCGTGAGATCATTTGATGACCTACCATACTTTTCATGAGATAGCTTGATAGCATAGATCAAGTTGTTCATTGCATCAACAATCTACATATTTACGTAGTTAAAGATTTGATTAGCAAGGCAAGACAAAACTATGCGTTGAAAAGTATAGTGAAGTACATTGGCAAAAGTCGAACAACTAAAAGAAACTTACTAAAGCGTCATTCTTTGATCCTCGATAACGAACATACTCGTAAGCCTTGCAGTTGAGAAGCACAAGCGGACCAACCGCCGACTGAGGGTGCTATTCCCGTACCGTGTAGCCTGATGATGCCTTGCCTTATCAGGTGGGGGCTGTACAGTTCCAACATAAATGAGACATGCATACACGTCAACACAATGTGCATTTAGGGTCACACCTTGTACAAGGACGGCGGGTCGATAAATTTCTCAGGGATGGATGATTGATTTTCTGATGGTGGCTCATCCTGTGCACACAAATCACATAGAGCATTTTCAATGGATAACAAAACGGTAACAAGAAATGACAAAAGCCTGTGCAAGTTTCTATTACCTGTATGATCACATGCGAGACAGACAGGTCTTCGTCAGCCTTGATTTTGTTGAGAACTTCAACACTTTTTTGATAGCTGGATGTGCTTGCTATTTCCTCTGCAGATTGACCAGAAGTTTCTGTATTATGATACTGTCAGTAAGAACAAATATTTGCCACATTACAGATATTTTAGCATACGACTAGATTTTGTAGTTCTCAAGAGATGACAATTATGGTCAGATTAAAAATGAATTGACAGATGCAGCTAATAACTGCGAGGGGCTTATCTGTTGCCAGGAATGGTTACACCAGAAGATAATACTATTACCTTTTGCGTAGGAATGTTCAATTTTATGCTACCATATAAGTAATCAACACACTTCAAATGACTAGGGTGAGTTTCTACAAAATGTAGATGACTGCATCATTGCAGGTTATAAATTAAAATTCCAACCATCTAGGGCACAAGTATATTTACTTCCATTCTGACGATCTGAAATTAAACTCAAATAGTTGCTGTGTTTGAGTGAAACTCATGTGGGTTAAATCTTGTTTAAGTATTCAGCAAGTTGGACTCGAGTACATTTGGTTTGAGCAATCAATATCTGAAGCAAATAAAAACAGGTTGCACTCTTGGTGCAGCAACATCATCATGTTCTGTCCAAGCCATCATAATATATATGGGTATGGATAAACCTAAGAGACTGCACTCATCACACACGGCTGTCTATGGCTCTTACAAGATTCAGTTGGATGAGATATAATTTGTTTGTATGGCACCAAAAAAGGAAGCTCATGGAAGAGTCAATTTCACATGAGTTCAAAACTTCGTAACACTATCTGCAAAAAAGGGAATATGGACAGCATAGTTCTAATGCTAGAAAATCATGCAATATCAGAACAGATCTCGAGATACAAGCCGTGCATGTTGTTCATATTTTCTTTCTTAATTCTACTATTACAGTACCTAATAAGTGGGAAGCAGTATTTTTGAGCTGGACTGATATTCCAGACTTGTATTATACTCCCTCTGTCCAAGTTTATGAGGCGTATTTCCTCTCGGCACATAGACTAAGAAGACATTGAAATATGGCTATATTACCCCTAATTATTATCACTAAACAGTATACTTAATACATGCATGTAGAGAATATAAAGTAAAGATAGATACTTATTAGGGGGTACAGAGAGAATGTCACATTAATTTTGCATTGGAATATGAAATACGCCCTATATTTATGGACAAGACCATTCAAAAAATAAATCATAAATTTGGATGGAGGGAGTAATTATTTTCACTTGTGCTAGGAAAAGAAGTTCGAATTGAGCTGTCACCTTTTATTTCTAGTTCCACATTCTCAGTTTTGCAGCTAGCTGCATCCTGTTTTCGTCCATGTCAATTGGTGGATCTGACGATTTTTGCTTTGCCATGACCCAAGAATTCCTATCTTGAACATCTTCAACACGAACCTCACTGCACCAATAAACAAACCTGTGAACTCCCTAGCATAGTTGGAAAAAAAGAGAGGGCAATTTAAGAAAGCTACTTGTATTTTGTACAGTCTATATCGGAAAAAGGTTGAGAAAACCATGCCTATTGCCTAACCTCTTAAAAGATTTTTTTTATTATTAACCTAGAATCACTATTATTCCCATTCATAAGTTGTGATGTGTTTTCGGCTTTTCCCCATAAGGAACAGAGGACACAAATCAACTATATAGAAAGAGTACACCTGCCACACAATAATAAATGGAACACGCTCGTATTTTGTGTACCTTTCTTGACGTTCTCCATCAGCCTGGAGTGACTCATCTGAGTGTGAATTCTGGAAGGAATTTCAATGCGTTAGTGCTTAAACATCAAAAGATCAATTAACAAAACAACAACACATCACAGGAATTATTCCACAGAAAGTTGATAGAAAAACTTTTAGTAGACATGTAATGATCAACAAAATAACCTTCAAGTTCTTTGCCAGTTGGTTGTCCCCACTTTGATGGTCCATTCTGTTTCCAAGGGAGGGCTTTGAGCCATGTTCCTCAGAAACATTCCTGTCAGGAGCACCATGAACATCTACAAATATAGCATCAATATTGGCAGCATCAATACTCCGACCAGCGATACTTGCTTCTTGTGCCATGTATTTCTTTAATTCTATCTGCAAAGATGGTTATCTGTGAGCACAGGGTATGAGCAGACAGCTGGATAACTGGGCAAAAAACAAGCAGCTCCGGATGTAAACAAACCCATTGGAACGATCTCACAAGGGGCAAGATGACTTCACGATAATCGAAAACAGAAATATTGAGTAACTTAAGCCACAATTCCTGTATTCCAGAGCGGACATGAGCAAACTGCAATGTATAACCATGATTAGCGTAACTGTAAGGACAATAATGAAGCTAAGGACGAAATGCTAAACTAAAACCATGTCATGTAAAAGTGCCAGACCTCATTGCTGAATTTGTCTGCAGGCAAATTCATCAACTTCTCCTTGATGCCCTCGAGGATCCCAGTCCCTTCTCTGCATTTCTTCTTTCGCATTTCCACAAAGGGCTGTGATTCCGTTCCTGTAGATGGCCGAAGAAGCAAGGATTCAAAGATGTCTTGCATCCTCATGAAACGGAAGATATCGTGCTGGCCTGATTCTTGACAGAGAGCTATCATGTCTAAGGACCAATGCCCCTTTGAGGTATTTTCACTCAGTTTTGAATCTAAAACTAACTGCAGCTTCTCCTGGAGCCCCTGAAAATGATTCATGAGCATGTGTTGCAAGTGCAGATCAGCGCTGAAGAACCTCTTGTCACCACAACGTGAATGGGGGCAAATCCAGAAACTCCATGAATTGTTCCACTTGACAAAGAGCCGTGCGTCAGCTATGGTCTGCCGACATGTCAGTTTTACTGTAGTGCTCATGCAGCGCGTCGACCCTCACTGATAGGATCCTGGCCTGTGTCTTGCTCGACGTGAAGCCCCAGTGGTGCGCAGCCATTGATACGAGCTTCTTGAGCAAGCCATGTATTTTTTCCTTGATAGAAGATACCCTATCATTGTACTCTTCCCCATTGACAGATCTGGGAGGTATGTCGTGCGCCCTCGGGTCGTCCGGTTTCTCGATGCGAAGCGCCCGGTAGCACTCGCTTTCCGCAGCATCGTACTCACGGAGGACGGCGAGGAGCTTCATGAACAGGCGATCACGCAGCGGCGGCGGAAGGTGCGCTCGCATACTTTATGATGTCGAGCGCTTGACGGAGCCTCCGCTTGTCAATGTCGTTTGATTTGACGCTCTGAGCTCAGCCGACATCGGCGAGGAGACATTCTTGTGGCCGACGATGGGAAGCGCTTGGCGACATCCGTCGCGCTGTCTACCGCGGAAGCGGCCCCCGAACTCTGTACGATGCTGAGCACCTTGACGACATCGTCTTCGCAGTAGGCATTGAAGTTGCAGTCAATTGCTCGTCGGAGCTTCTCCTTAGCCATTTGTATCCTCTCTTTTTTGGTGGAGTGCTCGGGGGCATCCAAACCGTAGGCCACGTGATGCATCGCCGGATCTGCAGGGCGTGCGATAGCCATGGCCCGACAGAACTCCTCCTCAGCCCGTTTGTGCCGCTTGAACGCGGAGATTGCTTCGCCGTGAGCGGTGACGGTCTCGATGCAGTTGGGAGCGGCATCCACGGTGAACTTGTAGGAGGCAACGGAGAATTTGATTTGCTTCTGCGCCAGCTCCGCGTTGCGCTCTCGGTTCCGGAAGTATGCCTTCAGGTTGAGGTCGCCTGAGAGGTTGAGCGCTAGGGCGGATGTCCTGTGCTTGATGGCGAGGTCCATGGAGCGGGCGAGCGCCTCATCGTGGCGGCCGTCACGGTGGAGGGCCAGCACCGCCTCGACCTCGTCGCGGAGGGCCTTGGAGTCGAGGCCGGCCATTCGCGCGCGCGGGGAAGATGCTAATCGAAATGCCGCAGCGGGGAGGGAGATCGAGGCGACGGGGGATACGAGGAGGCGAGGTGTTCGTCGATGTGCCGCAACGCAGGAGAAGGTGGAGGTGAGCCGGGGCGTGGATGCGGCGAGGCGTTTGTTGAAATGCGGGAGCGGGAGGAGCGTTCGGTGAGTAGTGCAGAACGAGGAAGAGGGCTACGTGCGATTTCTTTGGGAGATTGCGCGTTGGGGGTGCGACATGCTAAATAGCCAGCTGTCGCACCCCACCAAAGAACGAATTAGCTGATGTCAGCGCTCCTCAAAAGAAATTTGAAATTTCAAAATTCTACAACTTTCAAACTAATTATTCGAGTTGCGGTTTGTTTGAATCTCCATGCTTCTTATAACGAGGTCTTCAAAACAAGACCCAACTTGCATGTATTTCAACTTCATTTATTTGTAGATTACACCAAATATGCAGTAGCTCTGCATCGTTATTCTGCATGGCCACTCATTTTGTTCCACTCGTCTGATCGTCTCAATGTATATATTGTTTCATAGAACAATGTAATGAAGATAGATGTCATATATTTTTGCATGTGTGAACTTGCCTGCTAAAAGACTGGAACACTTGCTTGGAATTAGCACCGCTTTCCCTTCTAATACAAGTTGCACAAATCTTAAAGCAAGTGAAAGAGTAAGTAATAATCATCTACGTTTTTGTTGTGAACCATTAGATTAGACAGTTGATGGTAGTTTATCTTCAAGTGATCTCATCAAAGGCCTAGATTAGGCAGTTAATAGATTAGGCAGTTTCTCTTGTATCCAAAGGATGTGTCCTTTGGCAATAGATGCATAAGCATCTCTTCCCTCTGTATAAATATATACAATTGATCAATGCAAAGAACAACTTCTTCATTCATTCTGTTTTCTATTTTCGTTCTACTTTCAATACGTTATCACGCACGTAGTTCTCCACTGAGTTTTACGCTCTACAACTAAGCACCAAAAGAACAACACAGACAACATTCTCGGTAAGTAACAATGGCGAAAATTGACTTACCTAATCACGTTCTTCATGCACTCTTCTACGCCATTCGCTGGGTTGGAGGAGCCCGCCATCGCCCGCTCCGTCGCCATGGCAACCGGTTGCGGCGCCAAGGCAATCAGGCGCGGTGTTCTTCCCCCTGGATGCTGCGTTCCAGGCCTTGGGTGCCACGGCGTGGCCCTCGCGGCCGCTTCGTCTTCGCGCGGCAGGGTCCTTGCGGCCACCCGACATCGCCGCCCTCCGTGGTGGCGGCCGCTAGCCCCAGCAATGTCGCGCCCCAGAGCACCATGACTGGAGCGTCACGCCTCTGCAACCAACCGCCCATTCCCGCAGACGGAAGCGCGGTCGAAGCACCCGGCGTAGGCATTCTCATCAATCCGGAAGGAACGCGCACTGCTCGTCGTGGTGCGCCGCCCTATTTCGTTGACGCCGCGGGTGTAGGGCTTCCATCCCCAACTCCGGCTTCACCAGAGCCGGCACCGCCCCCGCCCCCTCCACGAGGCTTCCTCCACCGTCGCACGGCTTCAACGGCGGCACGCCGGCGGCCCGGACTCCGCCCGGGCTCGTGGAACCCGGCGGCTCTTGCCCTCCCGAGCGCCGAGACCTTCAACAGCAGCGGCAGCTTCATCTCCCCCGATGAGGGGGAGTTCTCTCTGATGTGAGGAAAAGGCGGGGCGGGCGGCGTGGTGACGGCTGCGCCAGGCGTGCGATGCGGCGGCGGCTGTGCTCGGCGTGGAGGCGGTTGTGCCCGGCGTGAGAGGAGACAGTGGCTGCGCTTGAGGCGTGGCGGCTGGAATTATCGGCGGCTCAAGGCGGCGGCAGTTAGGGCAAGGGACAACCCTAACCCTAACCGATCGACCGGCCGATTCTTTTTACTCTTGCTCGCGCGCGCGTCATGGGCCACACACAGGCCGGTTCGGCCCAAATGACTGGCTGGACTTGCCAACGCCCGCTCGCCCGCATGGGCCTGAGGCCAGATGGGCCACTTTGATGGTTTCGGCCCACAGGCCATTGTATATATTGCATTTTAATTTTCAATCGCAAATTCGCAAAAAAACCACTAGGTTTTCATGTAATTTGGTTTTCATTTTATATGTCAATCAAGAAATAACAACGATCTATACCGCTTCGCTCCGGCCCAAGCCTCCCAGCGACGGGCCGGAGCTCCGCTCCGACAGAAGTTAGCCTATTCTGTATATTGGATCATAATTCAATAAATATCTTTATATGCAAGATAATTTATGTGTGTTTTTCCTCACTTTGTATAACACAATGTTCACAAAAATTTGGTATTGGCCATACACAAGGTAGCACCATAGTTGCTACTGTGGGATCTACACTGTGTTTAATACATAGTGACTATCCTCAACGTGCGTACCCAATATCTAAATTTGAAATACTAGTCAACGTGACTACCATAATTCATAATCTCTATTGGTCATACACAAGGTAGTACCATAGTTACTACTGCGGGATGTCAATCCTCAATGTGCGTATCCAATACGAAATATGAATTAAACAAGGTCTACACTTTTACAGTGATTACCTAGATGTGTTAATACAAAGTTGCATAACACAAATGGCATCTACTGTATCAACAGATTATGCCCATAAGAGGTCTACACCATTTTGGTGACTACCTCCAAAATGTTAGCACATATTCGAGGCTTACACTTATGATACAAGGATTTTCTTGTTTTCAATTCATTTTTGCATTTTACAACATCACCATAGCAATTTTAATTTACCCATAGTAAATTAAACAAACTCTATGGTTGCCTCATGTAGGAACAATGGCGCTAAAGAGTTTGATATACTCGCTCTTGGCGGACACAACTATCCCATGGGCTATGGACATCAAAGTTAGTCTTGCGACGCGGACTTTATTATGTCTTTGCTTGAACAAGCGAAGGTCGAAGAACAATAGGTGATCAACATAGGTATCTTGACTTTATATATTATAAGGCGACATATACATCCGGACCTTAAGTCTGAATACATGTTGGAGGAAAATCCACGTGCACTATGGCTTTCTCTCAAGCGCGCTATGAACAACAAAAGGCACTAATCTTGCACGAGGCCAATTTTGAATGGGGCCCAACCGCCTTGAGTTCAAAAGCTGTTGGTGATTATAACCATCTTTGTTCATAGGATTAGCACTAAGTTGCAATTACGTGAGAAGGAACTTTCCGATCGCGGATAAAATTGAAAAGACTTTGTCTACAATGCTTCATTGAAAGAATCCTTCAACAACAATCTGGTGAGAAGAATTTCACAGTTTATTCGAGCTTATTCAATCATTACTTAATTTGAGCGACACCATGAACTCATGGTGTGGAACAATCGGCGCCCTCTTGGAGTCGCTCCATTGCTGAAGTTCATGCCAATGCTCGAGAATAAACCTAAATTTAATGGTTCTCCTAAGAACTATCAACGAAATTCCCATGGTAAAAACAAACGCAGAAACAATAAGAAAGATAAGTCACGTGTCCCCAATAAGGGTAAAGGCATTTCCAAACAAAGAAATGACAAGCCTATTTGTCAGAAATGTGGTTGTTATAACCACATCACAAAGAAATGTCGTACCCCAAGTCACTTTGTTGATCTCTATCTAAAGTCTGTGGGGCGTGGAGTACGACCCTGGGACAAAAGTATGAAGCCCATTTCAACTTCCAACCTGACAACTCCAGGGAAGAGGCTGGTTGTTCGTAACAAGTTCCCAAGGAACCAAGCAACAACGACGTACCGGAAGCCAAGGATCAAGACAACACAGAGAATATGATCATGGAATTTGCTTCCAATGACATGTTTGGAGACTTCGACTAGGCTCTCAATCTCTTAGATCCCAAGTCTAGTGCTCTATTTATTGTAATAATAATAAAGCACAATTATATCCTAAGTGTTGTATTACATAATATTGTCATCACATTGACATATTGGATATCCCAATAAATGTAATAATTATGTTTGATATTCAATAAAGTTTGTATGTATTCTATATATCTTCACTAAAATTTTAAATTCTTCATTTATATATAGATTTCTCTGGAGTCGATCGATGGAGGAGGAATTGTGCCTAGTAGATAGTTGTACTACTAACTCTATACTAAGGAAACAAAATATTTCCAAACTCTTACTAAGAGGCAAGAAATGTTTTGACAATCGAGCCAGCGATGCAATGATAGTTGGTTACGGTCGTACCACTATCATGCTTCCTATAGGTACTCAAATCACAATCGAGGATGCACTATTGTATCTCGATTCAACACGTACCCTATTAAGTTATAGAGATATCATAAAAAATGGTTTCCATGTTGAAACCCATGATGACAATAATGAGGAATTTCTCCTCATCACTAAAGATTCACTGGATATGGCGGACAAACACTTGAAAAGATTTCCTCTTTACGTCTGGATTGTACTACACATACATTAAACCCGTACCACATGTTGCGTACAAGGTAATTTTGAGAATGTCGATGCATTCCAAACTTGGCATGATCGCCTTGGTCATCTGGTATAGGGATGATGAGAAAGATTATCGGCAATTCTAATGGTCATGATCTCGCATCTTTGCCAAATTCCCAAAATTATCGATTTTATATGCCTTTGCATGTGCAAGCTGGAAATTGATTTTGAGACCTTCTCATCTTAAAATCCAACATGAGCCACTCAAATTCCTTGAGCGTATTCAAGGCGACATATATGGCCCTATTCAACCATTATGCAGTCCGTTCGGGTATTTCATGGTTCTTATAGATGCATCTACTCGATGGTCTCATGTGTGTCTTTTATCCACACGTAACCATGCCTTTGCAAAAATAATTGCTCAAATTATTAAACTTAAAGCACACTATCACGAACACCGATTCAATCGATAAGATTGGACAATCTTCTTGAATTTTCCTCACATGCATTCAATGATTATTGCATGGCTTTAGGAATTCAAGTACTGACATTACATCATATGTCCATACTCAAAATGGTTTGGCGAGAATCTCTTATAAAGAGAATCAAGTGGATTGCAAGACCCTTATTA
Source organism: Guadua angustifolia (assembly GCA_036346375.1). Taxonomy (NCBI): domain Eukaryota; kingdom Viridiplantae; phylum Streptophyta; class Magnoliopsida; order Poales; family Poaceae; genus Guadua; species Guadua angustifolia. Next base: position 45,455,346 of record CM070517.1, on the reverse strand, counting down.
CAAAATTGCAATTTACCAACTTCATGTTGGGGTCATGCGGTCTTACACAGCTGCGACTTAATTCAATTGCGACCAAGCGCATATCATCTGACTTCCCGCGCAATTAGATGCGTGAAATATACCAAATATTTCCCATCTGCGAAAAAATCGATTGCGCTATATACGTCTCGATCTCACCACCCAAGCGTACCTCTATGGGCCCACACAGAAATTAGGGATCTATGTGGGGTATCAATCTCCGTCGCATTTTGCATTTTAACATCACCATAGCAATTTTAATTTACCCATAGTAAATTAAACAAACTCTATGGTTGCCTCATGTAGGAACAATGGCGCTAAAGAGTTTGATATACTCGCTCTGCGGACACAACTATCCCATGGGCTATGGACATCAAAGTTAGTCTTGACCGACTTTATTATGCTTTAAAAGGAGGCAACAATAGGTGATCAACATAGGTATGCTTATATATTATAGGAATAATCCGACTTAAGTCAATACATGTTGGAGGAAAATCCGACTATGGCTTTCCAACGCTATGAACAAAAAAGCACTAATCTTGCGGCCAATTTTGAAGGGCCCAACTCCTAGTTTAAATTGGTGATTATAACCATTTTTCATAGGATTAGCACTAAGTTGATCTGGAAGGAACTTTCCGGATAAAATTGAAAACTTTGTCTCAATGCTTCCGAAAGAATCCTCAACAACAATCGAGAAAATTTCACTTTATTCTTATTCAATATTTATAACACCATGAACTCATGGTGGAACAACGACCTCTTGGTCGCTCCATTGCAAGTTCATGCCAATCTGAATAAACCTAAATTTAATGGTTCTCTAAGAACTATCAACGAAATTCCGAAAAACAAAAACAATAAGAAAGATAAGTCCCCAAGGTAAGGTTTCAAAAAAGAAATAAAGCCATTTAAATGGTTGTTATAACCACATCACAAAAATACCCAAGTCACTTTGTTGATCTCATCTAAAGTCGGGGGAGACACGACAAAAGTATAAGCCCATTTCAACTTCCAACCGACAACCGAAGAGTGTTGTTGAAAAGTTCCCAGGAACCAAGCAACAACGACGCTGAAGCCAAGGATCAAGACAACGAGAATATGATCATGGAATTTGCTTCAATGACATGTTTGGAGACTCACTAGGCTCTCAATCTCTTAGATCCCAAGTCAGTGCTCTATTTATTGTAATAATAATAAACAATTATATCCTAAGTGTTGTATTACATAATATTGTCATCACATTGACATATTGGATATCCCAATAAATGTAATAATTATGTTTGATATTCAATAAAGTTTGTATGTATTCTATATATCTTCACTAAAATTTTAAATTCTTCATTTATATATAGATTTCGAGTCGATCGATGGAGGAGGATTGTGCCTAGTAGATAGTTGTACTACTAACTCTATACTAAGAAACAAAATATTTCCAAACTCTTACTAAGAGGAGAAATGTTTTGACAATTGACGATGCAATGATAGTTGGTTGTGTCCACTATCATGCTTCCGGGTACTCAAATCACAATCGAGGATGCACTATTGTATCGATTCAACCGACCTATTAAGTTATAGAGATATCCAAAAATGGTTTCCATGTTGAAACCCATGATGACAATAATGAGGAATTTCTCCTCATCACTAAAGATTCGATATGGCGAAAACACTTGAAAAGATTTCTCTTCTCGGATTGTACTACATACATTAAACCCGAACATGTTGCTAAGGTAATTTTTCGAATGTCGATGCATTCCAAACTTGGCATGATCGCTGGTCATCCGTATAGGGATGATGAGAAAGATTATCCAATTCTAATGGTCATGATCTCTTGCAAATTCCCAAAATTATCGTTTTATATGCTGCATGTACGAAATTGATTTTGAGACCTTCTCATCTTAAAATCCAACATGAGCCACTCAAATTCCTTGACGTATTCAAGGCAATATGTGGCCCTATTCAACCATTTCGTCCGTCGTATTTCATGGTTCTTATAGATGCATCTACTGATGGTCTCATGTGTCTTTTATCCACGTAACCATGCCTTTGCAAAAATAATTGCTCAAATTATTAAACTTAAAGCACACTATCCAACACGATTCAATCGATAAGATTGGACAATCTGAATTTTCCTCACATGCATTCAATGATTATTGCATGGCTTTAGGAATTCAAGTACATTCTCCCATGTCCATACTCAAAATGGTTTGGCGAATCTCTTATAAAGAGAATCAAGTGGATTGCAAGACCCTTATTACAAAATTGCAATTTACCAACTTCATGTTGGGGTCATGCGTCTTACACGGACTTAATTCAATTGACAACGATATCATACCTCCTAATTAGTGAAATATACCAAATATTTCCCATCCAAAATGATTGCTATATGCTCGATCTCACCACAGTCCTCTATGGGCCCACCGAAATTAGGGATCTATGGGGTATCAATCCGATTGTTAAATACCTTGAGCCCCTAGGGACTTATTCACGCCAACGATTGTATATTTAATGAGGATCATTTCCGATTGGGAGATTTCAAGTACCAAAAGAATGCCGAAATCAATTGGGATGTAGACATCTCCACCTTAGATCCACGTTCAAAACGAACTTCAAGTTGAGTTATAAATTGCAACACATTGCAAATAATCAGATGCATTTTGATACTAAAGGTGTTACTAAATCCTATTATCCCCTAATGTGCGAAAGAGTGGAGGTACCAAATAAAACCATTCAACTCCCTTCAAAATAAGAGGGAAGTAAGGCCACTAAGGATGTAGTCTAGCAAGCAACAAAAAACAGACAAAATCCTCCAAATCGAAGTACAAGTCAACCTCAAGTTGATTCACAACCTAGATCAAAAGTGCACTCTATTCGATCCGGACATCGAACGCGCTCCATAGTTATGGAAATAATGAGCCATCATCAAGGGTGCAAGAAATTTCCACTAATTATATCGATTCGAGAATCATATGCGAAAACAATTTCGACACTTCTTCCACAATTGCAAATAACCTCCTAAATGATCGATCCCAAGACCATGGCAGTGCAAAAGCTGCGACTCAATGGAGAAGCAATTCAGAGATAGCCTCGCTAATAAAGAAAGGTATTCACATAATACCTACACCTCCAAAAGTCTTCCTGGGATTCAAATGGTTTTATCACGGAATGAAAACATGAGTGGAAATAAGCGAGACTTGTAGCACAAGGGTTCAGAGACCGATTGATTTCAATGAAACATATTCTCGTTAAGGGATAACATTCGAACTTAATATCATGCGTCAAAATCATCTTTGTTGATGGATGTGAAAATATCTTTATGGGTCACTGATTGACATATACATGAAGGTTCCGGAATCCCAATTCGCAAGGATAAAAAGTAATGAGACAATCTAAAGGAAATCCTAAAAAGTAACTTTAATTGAAAACAAGATTAGTTGGAAACAATTTTGTTAGCTCAATTTACCAAAAATGAATAGAACAAACGTTGAACTGAGGCGTCTGTTTAATCGCTTAATCCACAATGAACAGAAGTGTTTAAAAACTGTTCCCACAATTTTTGGGTGGCATTATATAGCGGTTATGAATCGAAGATTAGGAAGGAGTTCAAGTCGAGAAAGATATGATTTTGAGAATCGAGTTTATCTCTAACAAGAAGAAGCATGGAGATTCAAACAAAAGTATAATTTTGAAATTTCAAATTTCTTTTGAGGAAGCCTTGGCCGACATCAAATAATTCGTTCTTTGGTGGGGTGCGGCAGGTTGGCTATTTAGCATGTCGCTTTGACTGACACTAATCTCCAAAAGAAATGCACGTAGCCCTCTTCCTCGTTACTGCACTACTCTTAAAACGCTCCTCCAGCTCCACTTTTCAACAAACGCCTCGCCGCATCCACGCCTCGGCTCACCTCCACCTTCTCCTGCGTTGCGGCAGCCGGCAGACACCATCGCCTCTCGTATCCCGTCGCCTCGATCTCCTCCCATTGTGGCATTTAGATTAGCATCTTCCCCCTTGTGAATGGCGGCCTCGACTCCAAGGCCTCGCGGCAGTCGGCGGTCTTCAGCCCTCAGCCGTGGCCCGCGCCACGATGGCGCTTCGCCCGCTCCATGGACCTCGCCATCAAGCACGGGACATCAGCCCTAGCTCAACCTCTCGGCGACCTCAGCACGAAGGCGTGCTTAGGGCAAGGCGCCAGCAATTTGTGGCGCGGCTCAAATCAAATTCTCCGTTGCCTCCTACAAGTTCATGGTGGATCTGGCTCCCAGCGCGCCGAGGCCATCATCGCTCACTGTGAAGCAATCTCGCGTTCAGCGGCCTGAGGTGAGGAGGTGTTACAGACCGCCAGCTGCCATGCGCCCTGCGGTCGGCGATGCATCACGTGGCCCTCGGTTTGGATGCCCCAAGGCACTCCACCAAAAGAGAGATACAAATGGCTGAGAGAAGCTCAGGCGAGCAATTGTTTGCAACTTCAATGCCCCTCACTGCGAAAGCGATGTCGGCAAGGTGCTCGACATCGTCTGAGGTTGGGCGCTTCGCGGATTGATGTTGTGATGGATGTAATGGCGCTTCAGCTGTCGGCTCGCGCCAGTGTCTCCCCACATATGTCGGCAGAGCTACTTCCGTAGCCTCGGCCGGACATTGACAAGCGGGAGGCTCTCCATTACACTCTGACATCATAAGCGTCACGGAGCGTACCTTCCGTCGCTCGCTCGTGATCATACTATTCATGAAGCTCTCGCCGTCCTCAGAGTGAGTCACGATCTGCGAAGCGAGTGCTCTGCGGTATCGCATAAAGCCGGGCGACCGAGGCGCCGACATACCTCTCGGATCTGTCAATGGGGAAAATGCGATGATAGGTATCTTCTATCAAGGAAAAATACATGGCTTGCTCAGAAACTTCGTATCAATGGAATTGCGCTGCGCTTTGGGGCTTCACGTCGAGCAAGACGAGCGAGGATCCCTATCGATTGAGGGTCGACGCATTGCGCAAGGCACTCTGATAAAGGCGACATGTCGGCGAAGACCATAAATGACGCCGCGGCTCTTTGTCCAGTGGAACAATTCATGGAGTTTTGGATTTGCCCCGTTCACGTTGTGGTGGCGGGGAGGTTCTTGACGTTGTCTGCACTTGCAGCACATGCTCATGAATCATTTCGGGGGCTCCGGAAGCTATGATTAGTTTTAGCTCAAAAGCGGTGAAAATACCTCAAAGGGCATTGATCCTTAGACATGATAGCTCTGTCAAAATCGAGCCCGACGATATCTTAGTTTCATGAGGATGCAAGACATCTTTGAATCCTTGCTTCTTGACCATCTCTGAGAGCGGAATCCACGACCCACTGTGGAAATCACGAAAGAAGAAATGCTGGAGAAGGGCCGGGATCCTTAGGGGCATCGAGGAGAAGTTGATGACTTTGCTGCGAGACAAATTCACGCAATGAGTGCAGCACTTTTACATGACATGGTTTTAGTTTAGCATTTAGTCCTTAGCTTCATTATTATTGTGCTTCTGATTCGCTAATCATGGTTATACATTGCGGTTTGCTCATGTAAGATTCTGGAATCTGAGGAATTGTGGCTTAAGTTACTCAATATTTACATTTTCGATTATCGTGAAGTCATCTTGCCCTTGTGAGATCGTTCCAATGGGTTTGTTTACATCCGGATTGCTTGTTTTTGCCAGTTATCATTTGTCTGCTCATACCACATGCTCCACGGATACATCTTCTTGAGATAGAATTAAAAATACATGGCACAAGAAGCAAGTATCATTAGTGGAGATATTGATCTTTGCCGATATTGATGCTATATTTGTAGATGTTCATGGTGCTCTGACTGCGAGGAATGTTTAAGGAACATAGCTCAAAGCCCTCCCTTGGAAACAGAATGGACCATCAAAGTGGGGACAACCAACTGGCAAAGAACTTGAAGGTTATTTTGTTGATCATTACATGTCTACTAAAGTTTTCTATCAACTACGTGGAATAATTCTGTGATGTGTTGTTATTTTGTTAATTGATCTTTTTGATGTTTAAGCACTAGCATTGAAATTCCTTCGAATTCACACTCGGATGAGTCACTCGGTGATGGAGAACATCAAGAAAGGTACACAAAATCTGGCGTGTTCCATTTATTATTGTGTGGCGGTGTACTCTTTCTATATAGTTGATTTGTGTCCTCTTTGTTCCTTATGGGAAAAGCAACACATCACAACTTATGAATGGGAATAATAGTGATTCTAGGTTAATAATAAAAAATCTTTTTAAGAGGTTAGGCAATAGGCATGGTTTTCTTAACCTTTTTAGATATAGGATGTACAAAATACAAGTAGCTTTCTTAAATTGCCCTCTCTTATTTTCCAACTATGCTAGGGAGTTCACAGGTTTGTTTATTGGTGCAGTGAGTTTCGTGTTGAAGATGTTCAAGATAGGAATTCTTGGGCCATGGCAAAGCAAAATCGTCGAGATCCACCAATTGACATGGGCCGAAAGCAAGGATTCTGACTAAATACAAAGCGAAAATGTGGAACTAGAAATAAAGGTAGCTGACTCAATTGAACTTCTTTTCCTAGCACAAGTGAAAATAATTACTCCTCCATCAAATTTATGATTTATTTTTGAATGGTCTTGTCCATAAATATAGGGCGTATTTAGTATTCAATGCAAAATTAATGTGACATTCTCTCTGTCCCCTAATAAGTATCTATCTTTACTTTATATTCTCTACATGCATGCATTAAGTATCTTGTTTAGTGATAATAATTAGGGGTAATATAGCTCATATTTCAATGTCTTAGTCTATATGCAGGAAGAAATCGCCTCATAAACTTGGATGGAGAATTATAATACAATCTGGAATGATTGACTCAAAATACTGCTTCCCTTATTAGAGTACTGTAATAGTAGAATTAAGAAAGAAAATATGAACAACATGCACGGTTGTATCTCGAGATCTGTTCTGATATTGCATGATTTTCTAGCATTAGAACTATGCTGTCCATATTCCCTTTGCGAGATAGTGTTTTGATTTGATCCCATGTCAATTGGGATCATGTATTCGGACTTGAACATCTTCAACGAACCTCCTTTGAAACTGAGAATAGCATAGTTGGAAAAAAGACGTTACTTGTATTTTGTACGGTCTATATCGGAAGAATACCATGCCTGAGAACATATTCTAAGTCACATTATTCATTCAAAGTGTGGTTCGTTTTTTCATGACGTAATCAACTATAGTACAATGAGGAGAATTATAATACAAATCTGGAATATCGATTCGACTCAAAATATCTTGCTTCCCACTTATTAGAATTATAATAGTAGAATTAAGAAAGAAATATATGAACAACATGCACGTTGTATCTCGAGATCTGTTCTGATATTGCATGATTTTCTAGCATTAGAACTATGCTGTCCATATTCCTTTGCAGATAGTGTTTTGTCTCATAGCGTGTGGGCACTTGTATATCTCCAGAAATAGATATTGAAAAGAGGTCGTCACTAGGACTTGATGGATACTCGATAGATGACGACGTGTCTTGCTCGAGTTCTAGTCACATGATGCTTGGTAATCGATTTCTTGAGCAAGCCATGTATTTTTTCCTTGATAAAGACGTACTTTCCCATTGACATGTCGATGCGGTCGTCCGGTTTCTCGATTAGAAGCGCTGCTCCTGCTTGAATCATTACTCACGAGACGGCGAGCTTCCGGAACGAGAATCGAAGCGGCGAGGTCGCATCGCTATGATAGTAGCGGTGATGCAAGCTTGTCAATGCAAGCTCATCGCGGGGAAAGGACACGGTCACGGACCGCCAGACCTCGCCGCGAGGGCCTTGGAGTCGAGGCCGGCCATTCTACAACCGTGGCGCTAATCTCAAATGCACGGGCCAGCTGAGGTGATCGAGGCGACGGGATACGAGGAGGCGAGGTGATCTGCCGATGTGCCGCAACGCAGTTGAAGTCGCTGGAGGTTGAGCTAGGCGGAATGTCTGATGGATGCGAAGCGAGGCGCTCGTGGTGGTTGAAATGAAACTGGAGCTGGAGGAGCGTCTTCGCTGAGAAATGCGTAATCCGCAATGAGGAGGAGAAGAGGGCTGAATGCATTTCGGTGTGGATCTTTTGGAGATCTTAGCGCGTTCGGTGAGTAGTGCGACATGCTAAATAGCCACTGTCGCACCCCACCAAAGAACGAATTAGCTGATGTCAGCGCTTCCTCAAAAGAAATTTGAAATTTCAAAAATACAACTTTCAAACTAATTATTGAGTTGCGGTTTGTTTGAATCTCCATGCTTCTTATAACGAGGTCTTCAAAACAAGACCCAACTTGCATGTATTTCAACTTCATTTATTTGTAGATTACACCAAATATGCAGTAGCTCTGCATCGTTATTCTGCATGGCCACTCATTTTGTTCCAATCGTCTGATAGTCTCTTTGTATATATTGTTTCATAGAACAATGTAATGAAGATACATGTCATGTATTTTTGCATGTGTGAACTTGCCTGCAAAAAGACCGGAACACTTGCTTGGAATTAGCACCGTTTTCCCTCCTAATACAAGTTGCACAAATCTTAAAGCAAGTAAAAGAGTAAGTAATAATCATCTACGTTTTATACATGCTTTCATATTTGTGCAACTATGAAAAAAGAAAAGCATGGAAACACCTCTCTTGCAACATTGCGTTTGGACTAGTTGAATAATATATGCCGACAAACCGTTGGGTTACTGCTCCTAAAACAGCGGAACATTGACGATGAACTACTAGAACACTCTGCATACAAATTTTTGTAGATTTTTTTTGGATATTGCATATGGATACACCATGGATGTTTCACTGTAACTTTTGATTTGTTCCACTAATGTACTTTATTTGTTCCGTAACACACATCTTACCATCACTAAGCCAAAACGTGTGATCTTATTTTGTATGTATCATTGAAAAAACACGATGGTTCAAGCGGGTCATATATCGGATACTTGATTTCAAAGATACATAATTTTGAACTATAGAAAACAAATAAATACAAAATATAGAACTTTTTCTCCGTGTGTGTCAGCTGGTGGGGCGGAGGCAGAGCTTGATTAGATGTATAATAATAGTGGGGGCCGGACTAATTGGTCCGGTGGGCTATCCTGGACGCGAAATAGTGTTGATTGGGAGCGCGGACAGAGCGCACAAAAATGAGGAGTCGGGGTGCTGTTTTTGGGTGTGCCAAAATTTGAGGAGCTAGAAAAATGAACTGTTGGAGTACTTTTTTTTGCAATCAAGTCCAAAATCAAGTTTTAGGAATGGATTTTAGGCACTGTTGGAGATGGTCTTAGGGATAACACTGAAGACAACTCACGTACGTACCATATATGACGTAAACTCGATATTAATGCAACAAGAACAAATAAGCAATGCCTAGAACAAACCAAAATAAGGTCCGCAAAGTACAACCGAACAAGGTCTCCACCATTGTAGCCATAAGCAGAAGTACAAGTATACAAGGTCTGCAACAATGTATCCATATTCCATAATTAACTAACAATTCTTGAGATGTCCAGCAATTCTTGTGGAGCTTCCATGGCATGTAACCTGTTTTGACATCAAGATAGTAGTATGCATGGTTACAGGAACTACGAAAAATCTAAAGAGCTCTTTCATGTATTCTAGCACGTACTTGGATTTCATGCAGGTGAATAACACGTTGACCTCACTGTTCTACACAGATAAGCTAATGCCATGCAAGCGACAAAATGTTCTTTTTTCCCTTTGTCCTTTCTCCAACTATGTGCCGATGACTCAACTTTCGATCGATCAGACTGAAAAAATAACAGAATGTTCCATCACCTACATCGGATTTTGAAAACTATCATACTTAGTTTTCACGGATTTTCATGGTATTCACTACACATTCTCCCGAATACCATAGTAACGGCTCCCGACCTCAAAAGGACACCACAAAAAGGCCAAAAATTATGGGGAAATACCATTCCCATGGATAAAAATAAGCTTGTGCTCCTGTACTTCAGGAGCTAACTGTGTCAATAGCGGTGGCTTTGCAAAGAGGGAGGGTGGAGCGTGGAGCAACAGCAGAAGGGGAGGGCGACGCAGCGACAGCCGTCCCATTCATCGATTGTTGTCCCTTCTAAGGATCGAGAGATACAGTAGCGGTGCCTTAGGCTTGATCTCGTCCGTCCGATCTGTTGTGAACAGTCCGGATGGGCTCCTGCAGGGAAACTGCAGTAGAAAACAGTACATCCAAACGGCGAAATGCTACAGTGACCCTTCTGGCCTTTCACTATTTGGCACTGTATCCTCTGCCTGCATGAGGGGGATGTTCAACAAATGAGAAAGGATTTTGGCTTTGCATCGCCTAGCTCAAATTGTGAATATCTGGAAATAGAGAACGGCGTGAGAAAGGACCTGCAATTACCATATAATATTGTAATGTAGTGCGCCAATAACTATGGCAATGGGAGGCGAGGCCACTTGACTGCTGCAGTGCTGCTAGTGTTACTTGATCAGCAAAAAACTATGTGCCGACCGCTCGCCTTTCAACCAACCTGACTGTAAAAATAACAGAAGTGTACACAAGATAAATACCCAAGCAATTCTTGTCAGCAGACATTCCGAGATGCTTATTTACCTTGGCGTTCTTTGTGCAGCCCCGTGCCATGTGACCTTCCTTGCCACAATTGAAGCAATTTGTTGGAGTTGTTGCAGCACTATTTTCCCTACGTTTCTTGGCACATCCCTATAATAGAAAGTGCACCATTACACAGCTACCATGAGAAGCAACAGATAGAAACATAGGAAATTATAAAGATTAAAACTTACCAACCCAATATGACCAGATTGGGCACAATTATAACAAGTAACTTCTTTTGGACAATTATCAGAGAAGTCAGCACAACATAGATGATCATTCTGCTTACACACGTAGCATTTTATTTCCTGCTTAATCCAACAAGATGGATATTAAGGGAGAAAGCACCTTTATACAATTCATATGTAGGACTTCAGTGAATTAATGTAAACTAGCAGCTTCGAGGAGATTGTTGAGCTACTTATAGAATCCCTCGTATTGCATGTTACTAAGTGAAAAAATTGTATATGTGGATTCAGGGACTGGATTATCATAGAATGGTAAGGAAGGCCTAACATAAAACTGACCTGGTTCATGAAACCTAGCCTAACTTGTGAATAGCAGACAAAGCTGGATCAACAAAATGTATCCTCCAACCTAATCAACCAGCTCAGAGCACAATTCATTTATAGTCCCTTTTCTTCATATCCAAGCTAGGTTATACCTTCACAACCATATTAAGACAATACATTTCCAAAAGAGCAGAACTTCGTTTCTTTGTACTTATAACCAGACAAGCAACCCAACATACAGACATTCATCCGTGACATCAACATGACAAATTTGAGAAAACAAAAAGGCAAAAAATAACTAACATTAACATCATCCGGTGGATAATCATTGGCACATCCAAACATATCATGACCTGTTTCTCCACATCTTAAACACAATGCGGTGGATTGCTGGGTATTCCTCTTGTGCTTTTCAGGGCAATCTTTTGCCTTATGACCTCCTTTTTTGCATATGAAACAGTTTTGACCCTACAAAAAGTATTAGCAAATATTTGATTCCTAACAATCAAAACAACTTGCAAGAACTCTTGCGCAAATCAACAGTATTTAGGATGTAAGCCCAAAACAAGCTACACTTGCAGCAGACAAGCGCAAGCAATACTACCAGAATATGTGCATGACTGTGGCGATCCGCATAATTAGCCCCGGGTAATGACAGTTGCGCTGCCATTATTCCTGAGTTGATTACGTAAATCTCGACATAGTAGCTCACAAAATATCGAGCAACCCAGTACTTTATCAGTTACTACATCATATTCAGAGTATTGCAGTAGAACAATAATTAGAAACTGAAAATGGAAATCTTTGTTACATTCCATTAGGGCTACATTGTGGGGACAAGCCTAATTAACCCCGGGTAACGACAATAACATTGCCGTTACTCCTGAGCTAATTAAGCGAATCTTGGCATAGTAGCTAGCAAAGTACCGGACAATCCGATACTTTATTAGTTACTATACCATATTCAGAGTATTGCAGCAGAACAATAATTAAAGACTGAAAATGGAACTCTTTATTACATTACATTAGCCACGCAGGGCTATTTGTTCATTACCTTATCTTACATAGGTTCTAAATACAGCAAAATACATTACAACCTCCTATTCCCTGATGACTTGCTAGAGCTGGGATAGGCCTACTAAAACCACTACTTCTCCTGATAGTAGTAGTAGCAGTCGTCCTCCTGTAGATCCTAGTCTTGGGAACAATCCTCAACACTGGCCTCGGAGGAGTGTCCATAGGACTCACCTTCTAAGCAAGGGAGGATTTAAGCAAGGGTAAGTACATGATACTCAACAAGCAATTTGGATAGAATGCAATAGATGGTTTCTTCCCCCTTAATCTAATCCAACCAACTCCATCTAGTGATCTCATTCCCTCCAAAATACACCTTTATAGGAATTAAGTTTTAGTTTTAAAGGTGGTTGATTCTAGATTTTTTAAAACAACTACTAACATTGTATATGAGACAGCTTGGCTTTCCGTAGTCTTCAATCCAAGAGATTGACTTGAATTCAAGATTTACCTTACGTAGGTTTAATTGTACCACTTTACCTATAGTGATACCCACAAGAGATGCCTCAGAACGTTTATCACTACTTCAGTATTAATTTTCCAACCCTATACTTGAGTTTGGGAACACCTATCCCAGGCTGCGCCACAACTCAAGATACAATTGTACCTCGGCTACCTGCCAGCAGTACTCATTTGGGCTTCAAATATATCGCCACCCAATTGGCCCTACCCTCTGGGGCATACCGGCATTTCCCAGAGGACGCCCTTTATACTTACCCAATGTGAAGAGTTCTAATACCTTCATAGGAAAACCTTTCCCAACCGATTTCACACACCACGGTTGATACTAGTTTTACGGTTCATTGCCCAAGTTTTAGTTGTTTTGACCTTATATTATAACCTATATAGAGGACACCACCGACCACAACCCTTCTCATCGGTGCCCTCTACCAACCATATTAACACAAGCCAATCACCCTATTAACTAAATAAACTAACCCACTACCAATTCCAATTATCCATCCATCCATCCCCCCCTCAACCCATTTTTCAACCCATCCATTCCAACCATTCTCGATTTAACACTTTCATTGAAAAATAACTTTTCCATACAATGATGATATAATAAATACTTAAAAGCAGTTAAACGCATTTAATAAAACATGATCAATGGGTGAAGATTGTAGCCCTCGTGATGCATAGAGTTCACCTAAATCGGAGTTCGGTATACACTCATAATGTACTACTCGTCGAACCGATCAAATTCGTTATCGCGGTTATTGAAAATTACCGATAATCTGACAAACACGTCCGGTTGAAAAATTTCAAAACGGTTTTTGGAATTTCGAAAGGATACTTTTCACCCTCTTGGTATACACTCATAATGTTACCTCGCTCGCCGGTTATGATCGGTGGTTCGCTTCACGAAAACGATAGTATATTAATTCTACGACAATTTAGTTGAATCTGAATTACGGTGTCCAACCATTCCAAATATTGCATTTTCACTATATGAAGGGTGTTGGTTGCCATTTTAGATGCCATGCATTTTCAATGTTACATCTAACCATTCATTCACCTAATGTAGCTAATTATGCCTTTTGGATCTTTATGCAGGTAACAAACCAACTACTTAAACTACTCCCTGGCTACGGTAATCTACCCATTTCCTCACATTTTCTCCTTTCCCTTTTCTTTTCTCCTTTCCAACCCTCTGGCCTCTTGCTTCTTTCGACCGAAGCCTCTACCTGGCCTCCTCACTTCACCTCTCGGCTGCCTTTCTTTTTCTCTTAGCCGACCGAAGCTCTCGGCCTCATTGCTCTTGGTTCCTCCTCTCCTCCTACTATTCTGCTAATGCACTCTACCACCAGCCTCCTCTACTCCCTCCCAAACTCTCCTAGCCGGCTTCTCTCTGCCAAGATTCATCCCGGCCGACCAGGCTTGGCGCTGGCTCTGGCCTCGCCCTGACCCGATCTAGCCCTCAGCTCGGCCACCCGCAACCGAGCATGGCGCTGACTGATTTTTCAGGACATGGTTTGTACCATTTTTCATTCGGATCAAATTTGTCGGTTAGTGTTTTATCAGGATAGTAGCAATGTTTGAATTTTTAAAAATTCCTCAGATGTGATAATCATCTAAAATTTTTATGAGAACATCACTGATGTGTCAGGAACCTCCAGAAGAAATTTCAAATTTTTTTAACATCGTTCGAACTATTTTTCGTTTAGTTGAAATTTCAGAAATTTCGGTTAAAAAAATCCGAATTTGAATTCTGGTTTTTGCATTTCATCCGGATTTCGTTTGAAATAATGAAATTTCACCTAAATTTCAGATTTTGGTGGATAACAAAATTGAAACCGAAAACGAAATTTGTAACCTTGCCTTGCCTGCTGAAGGAGGTCTCCTTCTCGCTCGTCTGCCGTCGCCCCATGACAACTACCGTTTTATCTCCCTACCACACTAGACACTAGCACGGCAGTGGATTGTGCCATTAGCTCAATGACAGACCGGCCCCACACCCGCTGCAGAAAAACATTTCCACCGTCTCCCCAGCGTCACGCCGACTGACACTATGGGGCGTAACCCCGCCGACGAGCGGGCCGCATGCGCGAGTAGACGGTGCGAAACTGATCATTACGTCCTCATCCGCGTACTTGTCACCGACTTGTGGGCTCTAGTGAATCAACTGACCCACGCGTCAGTGCGTGGATAGCGGAGTTGGTGTGACGACGCGTGCGCGGGGTGAGGTGGGGCCGACTGGGCGGTGGGGCCGGGTGAAGACGAGGCACGCGCTTGCTTCTTTCCTCCTTTCCTCTCCCCATCGCCTTCGGCCCTTCGCCCTCGCTGAGAGAGAGAGAGAGAGAGAGAGAGAGGGGGGCGCAGGAGAGGCTAGGGTTTCGTGCTCCTCCACCCCTTACTCATCGAATCGAGCCGGATCGGATCGAGTCTCCCGTGCCTGGTAAGATCGGATCTCCTCCCCCGCTCGCCCTCTCGTGGCGGTGTGATCGGTCGCCGTGTGGCGTCGGCGATTTCGGGGGGTGAATAGCTTCGGCCATTTCGATGGGTTGGGTTTGATTTTGGGGTGCTTGGATTGGGAGAATTCGAGTTGATGGGGTGGGTGTACGGTGCTGGTTGGTTGTCATGGAGATGGATTCGTCGGGGCCTGTGGTTGATTTTGGTGCGAAGTGGGGGTTTCAGGGGTGCGATTTTGAGGTTTGATTTCGGAGAGTTGACTCCTTATCGGGGCTACTTGGTTTATGTTGTTGTATTTTCTGAAGAATTTTGGCTTTTTAGGTAGTGCTTTGTGGGGAATTGATTGATTTGGGCGTGGCTTGCATCGTGATTGGGGGGGAGCTGGGCTGTTCCGTGTGAATTGAGCTGATTTAGCGACTTCTATGCGGATAATTTACGTTTGATTTGATCTGAGGTTGGGAAAGTATTAATTTGGGAGAATTCCGGCTGATTGAGCTGCTACTGACTGAAAAATGGGCCTCTTGCCGGAGTAAACTGTGATTGCGACCCATTAGTGATATGTTTTGTGTGATGACTTGACCGTCTTGGTGCTAGTCGAAATGTGATATGTGTAACATATTAGCATTGTCACCATGTTTTTGCAGTAGCGGGTGTTTTCTGGTAGCAGCCTCTGTGTGTTTGATAAAAAAAAATGGTTAATTTGAATGTAAATATATATGAGAATTTGATCTGATTTTGCTAATGTATTGTTGAGACTGTGGGGTTCCAGTGTATTTCTTTCAATTTTAGGGAGATATGAGATATCATCATGGATAAATTACCATAGTATGCCTAATGCAGATATCATTAGCAGATGTATTGACACACTGGTAGTTTTCATCTAAAAGTTTGTTTGTTTTAGGCTTTGTTTAAACAATGTGAGCACCATGTCTATTTGTTTGAATAGTACTGTACATTAGTTTTCATGTGATTTGGCTGCTAATTTTGAGGGATCGTTGTGGCTTCTGGTGTGGTCTTATGTCTTGCCTTGAATGAACAACATACCTTTGGCTGCCAGTCTGCCATCAAGTTGTCCTTCTGTTTGTGCTAATCAGATGGTTAGGTTAGTCCTTAAAAAGCTGTGCATTTTTACATGAGGTTGGTAAGAATTTTTTTAGAACACTACTTGTGTAAACATGTCAACAATTTGGTAGTTCCTTTTGTTTTAATTACATAGAGCCCTTTCAACTTGAATGATAAGAATTTTGTTAGAGCATTACTTGTGTAAATATGTCAACACTTCAGTAATTCTTTTTGTTGTATCACATAGATCCCATTCTACTTGAAATGAGCAGCGCATGATAGCATGTTCTTGTCCTGCAAAGTGGATCTCGTTATATTCTTATGGAGGTTTGTTTTAGATTGATGATTGATTGTATTTGTCTAGTATAGTGTTCTACTTTTATGTTATCTCATTAAACATGGTGTCACCCTTAAATTTGCTTTTGGATACTATTTGTACAGCAGATGTAATACGATATATCACCAAGGTTTCCCTTCGTTTGCCTTTGCATGTTCTAATCCACTTGTGATCTAATTGGTATCTTAAGTCACAGTGGATATGTTTGCTTTCATCTTCAAGTCATGATGAGGCTATGATCAGTTGAAGTGTTAATTCTGAGACCTTTTTTTCTCATATTATAGATATCAGTGCTGTGATTTGTTTGCAATGGCATCTGGAACTGATGAGAAAGCCAAGGTGGAGAGTTTGACATCAGCTGCAGCTTTTGTAGAGGGTGGGATTCAGGATGCATGCGATGATGCATGTAGCATTTGCCTTGAGTCTTTCTGTGAGAGTGATCCTTCCACAGTAAGATGCCATTTCTTTAATTGGGTCATTTTGCTTATAGAGGACAGTATTTAACCATTTTATTGTTCTTGCTTTCTGTTCTAGTTGACTGGTTGCAAGCATGAGTTCCATCTCCAATGCATTCTTGAATGGTATGACACTGACTTAACACGCTCATTTCACCAATAGCAGATTTCTAATATTTTTGTTGTGTGCTGTACCTATTTCCATATGGAATTCATTTGCGCTTATGAGTTTAATGGTTACAAGTACGGGTAACTTTTTAGAACTTTAAAACTTTCATTTATTGAGCTCTTGCCCTTTCAACTATATGCATGATTTTAGTTGACCATATCTATCACCATTCTTTTGATTCTATTACTTGCTTGTGACTGAAACTGAAAACTTAAAAAGAGAGTTTGGTTTTTGTATGGTTGATTCTGCACTTGAAATGTTAAATTTCCTAAATTTGGTGTGTGCTTATGTTCTGCTAGATTCATATGGTATCGGTATAGATTAAAGTTTGTTCTTCTCCTTCTTGGTAAAAGGTTTTTACATGAGCAATTAACAGAAAGTACTAAATTGCACCAAGTTTTAGCCACTCATGCAAGATGAGCTAGGCACGCTCTTAATTGTTTTTCTCCTTATGTGTTCTCAGTTCTTTTTTTTTTTTTGCTTTGCAGTTGCTGAATAGGCCAGCTTGAGTTTGTGGGGCTGACCTAAGATCAATCGCTCTTTTCTTGCTTCTAAAATCGTGTCTTTCATTGCAGTTATTGGTTATAGCATTCTTCTGATGGATTTCCAGCATACTGTTTTCTCTTTTGTATATCATAGTATTTCTGTGTGTGTGTGTGTGGGTGGGTGGGTGGGTGATAATATCTAATGAATTCTTGGGAGGTCTGCTGGTTCCAAAATACACGTATTTGTCAACTTTTCATGGTTTTCAAGGTCACCTCTTTCAACCACTGCTTTGAACATTATATGTCAGCAAAACTACAAAAAGTTTATATTATTTTTAAGTGCGTTTGACTACCAATCTATTAATATCATTTTTTGTGTGGTTTACTTCAATATTTCTGTACAAATTTGTGGTCAAAGTTGAAAAGCATAGACTGCATGCATAGCGTAAGTGTTAACTTTGTTTTTGGAAGGATTACTGTATTATGGAACTTTTCACATGTTTTGTACGTATCACAATGTGATTTTTACAAGGCTTGGAACATTTTCATGGATCTTACCTTATGATTGGTGGAATCATGAAACTTTACTGGAAGTTACAAGGAATTTTGTCCAGAACTTATTTCCCAACTGGGACACTATTTCGCATGGAAAATTCCTTTAGGATATTCTGCAGTTCAATTGGCTGTGTATAGAACTGCTTTGCCATAGCCATTAGTTGCTCCATTTGTTTTCAGTTCAAAATACTTTTCACATTAATGATTGGCGGGCTTTTTGTGTAGGTGTCAGAGAAGTTCTCAGTGCCCTATGTGCTGGCAGCCTATCAGTATGAAGGATCCTACCAGGCAAGTTCTGTGGATATATATTGATACTTCTTGGCTATACAAATACCAAACATGCTCTTTTAACATGTAGAATAGTACTAACTTCTGCCTATTAATATCTCAGCCAAGAGCTGCTTGAGGCAGTAGAGCGTGAGAGGAATATAAGAACTAATCAAACTCGAAATACAACCATATTTCATCATCCTGCTCTTGGAGATTTTGAGGTGCAGCATGTATGTGTTATGAAACTAATTTATGATATATTTCTTCTGATTTAGCCAATGAAGTGTTTGTTTATTGAAGTTATCCTGATTAGCAAGATGAACTTGTGCAGTTACCTGTTGTTGGTAATGATGCTGAACTTGAAGAGCGTATACTACAGCACCTAGCTGCTGCTGCTGCAATGGGAAGGGCACACCACCTTGGTAGAAGAGAGGGGCACAGGGGCCGATCTGGCTCTCATGGTCGCCCACAGTTCTTGGTTTTCTCTGCGCATCCAAACATGCCTTCTGCTGGCTCAATTTCTTCATCTTCCGCTCAAGGGGAAGGAGATAATGAATCAAGCCCTGTCCCCGCAGCCAGTGGATTATCACCACATGCTAATCCCAGTGAAGAAGCAGGCAATCAAGGTCCCGGGATGCTTACCTATGATGCTGACCAAGATGCCGTTGTTTCGTCTGGAAATAGTACTCCTGTGTCCAGTCCTAGGTTTTTCAACAGGTAAACTAAACCATCTATAATCTGATACTATATCCTTGTTAATTTTTTTGCTGATCAAACTTTATGATGGTTCTGCTGTATCAGGAGACATTCCACTGGACAATCAACTCCAGACAGGGCTGGGCCATCGGATTTTCAGTCTTTCTCAGACTCTCTGAAGTCTCGCTTAAATGCTGTCTCTATGAAGTATGGAAATTTGTTTTGTCCTAAGCCTTCTAGGTTAATGAACTTTTATTCTAAAGCTGTTCTCCTTTTGTGCAATTCAGGTACAAAGAATCGATTACAAAAAGTACTCGAGGTTGGAAGGAGAGACTTTTTTCACGTAACTCATCTGTGGCAGATCTTGGTTCTGAAGTGAGACGAGAAGTTAATGCTGGAATTGCGTCTGTATCAAGGATGATGGAACGTTTGGAAACTAGAGGAAGTGGTAGAACAAACGATAGCCCAACAACATCCACTTCTGAAATTCATCCCACTACAGAATCAAGCAATGAGAGGGTTACAGAAAGTAACTCTACTGCTACTACAAGTACCAGCAACACTTCTGCCCCTTGTGTTACAACATCTGGTTCAAATTAGCTCATGTTATAGTTTCTGAAAGAAGGCCTGCACATGCCCATTCTACATCTTCAAAGGTATTATTACATCTTTTTACTGATAGATGTTTGTTCTTTGTTGTGATATATTATTGTTTGACCTGTGAGTTGGAGTAGATTCTATTATTCATCCTAACCAGTACTAGTTTGCATTGTTTCTCCAATAGAAGGACCATGGGTGCCTTTCCTGGTAAAGTAGTAGTTTAGTACTAGCTTAGGTTACAGGGGTTGTGGTACTGTTCAGTCTGACAAATTTGAAAAATACCATTTAATTAGAAATGGGAATGTCATATTTATATCCAAGCAACAAATTTTAGATACCGCAGAAACAGATATTGTGTACATTGAAGTTGGTTGAGGTAAACAATCATGAGCTGTGTGCGCGGGTTAACTCTAAATTATTGTCTTTTGTCTGTCCTTTAATCTAGCTATTTATTTGCTTAGAATTTAGTCAGACTAAACTAATGGATGGCAGGATTGCTTTTCCCAGGTATGGGCAGGTGACGAAGTTGAAACTGCAACGACATGATGACGTCATCCTCAAACTGTTGCATAAATCACCACCAGAAAATCTGAGTGATAATTTGATGTATTTGTTTGATAAAAGGGTGGCCAGCCCGAAGTGTTACCTAGGAAGTCGATTTGATTTCCTGTTTCATCATGTAAAAAATCTTCTGGGACGGTTGACGGTTGTTTACTGGTATGAATAATGGATGTGGTAACATCACAGCATTATGTCATCTTTATAAATATGATTGGAACAGCAAGGTTTCCTGTTGTTATACGGTTATTATAGTACGTGTCTTAAGTTATTCTCCACGGCTGGACTGTTGTTATGGATGAACAAAAACATGCATGTTGTAACCTGCAAAGGTGAATTCCAAAAGATAACCTATCAAGCCAAATGCCATTGTTGTTTTCTGTTATATGGAATGTTTGAGCATTGGATTTGCCATTTTATGGCTCATAGTTGGCAAAGTTTAACCTACATATGAACATTCTGTACTCCGCAGTCCACGCTGAAGCTCGTGGTTCTGAGACAAATTTTATTTGAACTTGATGATTTTAGTGTCAAAGCTCACGGTTTATGCACAATTTTAATATTTTCAACTTTCAAAGTTACACGCAATTTAAGAGGACCTCACTCCACGGCCTCGTGGGTGGATTTGCTTGGCTGTAATTCACGATTTGAAGGTAATTTAAGCTTTATCTGAAGTTGATACTTAGTGTTGGATTTGCCATGCTATAGCTCATGATTGTCAAGTTAGCCCTTTGCTTTGAGACAAATTTTCTGTGCATTAATTCGTGGTTTTAAGGCACGATTTGTCTTCCTTCAGCTCACAATTTGAGTTCAATTTTAGTTTTGGTTGCGAAAAAAAAGTTTTTTTATGAAGTGTATCGAAGTTTTTTTTTTTTTTCTCAAGAGAGCTTTATTCGGCCTTTGTACGACTGGCTTCCCTTCCTGTTTGTCTCAACAAATTTATCTTCTAAGCTATGCTTCAAAGTTTTAGGGTGAATTGGTAAAGTTGTACTAAAATGCAAATAGCCATAGTACATTCTAAAGCTCATGGTTTTAAAACAAAATTTCTGAAAAATTCAATTCATGGTTGTAGGGCGAGATTTTGCCTGGCTTTGGCTCATGATTTATGCACAATTTTGGTTTCTTTTTTTCAAATTTTTAAAGTTTGATGGAACTTTTCCCACAACTTTATTCTTTAGTTCCGAGTGTCTATTTTCTTTGCTATAGCCCATAATTTTAAGGCAAATTTCCTCAGTTTCGATGCTTCGAAGGGCCTACAGCTCACGGCCTTCAAGTTAGCTCATTGTTTTGAGAATTTTATTTTATTTTAACAAAAAATACGAAGTTTCAAGAAAATCTACTAAATCATTCTAAATTGCAAATATGTCCTGCTTTAGCTCATGGTTTCATTCTCTCTTTGTTTTTGTTGTTGTGAACTTCATGGTTTTAGTAGCATATTTTGCCTTTTTCTATAACACATGGTTTATGGTTTTAAGCCAATTTTAGTTATGTAAATTTTGATGCTTCAGCGCTGAATTTGCCATGGTTTAAATGTCAGATTTGCTTTGCTAGCTCTCGGTTTGAGTGCAAACTTAGTTCTTACTTATAAAATTAAAAGTTTATGGAAATGTACCAAGATTGTTCGCATATGCAATACACCACAATATATGCCTTAGGGAGCGTATTTCTCTTGCTAAAGCTAATGGTTTTAAGGCAAAGCTCGTTTTTTTTTCTTTCTAAGCGATTCTTCATTATGGATTTTCCATATTATAGTTCCTGGTTTTCAAGGAATTTATCTTCAAGTTTTAGAGAACTTGGCAAAGTTGCATTGAGATGCAAATAGAAGTTTGATGCAATTTTTCCTAAAACTTCGCTTATGGTTTTGAGTCAGACTTTCAAAATGTAGCCCTATAGAGCAATCCACATCCGGTGCCAGCGGATATGGCTCACGAGCGTTGGAGGAACCACCATTTTGATGGGTAGGAACATCACACAAAAATGTTAAAAAGGAAATGCCCTAAACGCAATCCGAATCCATAGTAAGAGCATAACGCTCAAAGACAAGATCTGAGATAACAAGCATAATTTGTATTGATATGTAATGACCACAAGTATTACAAAAGTTGACGCCGTTTGCTTGCCTGCAACTAGTTCATAGTTGCTTGTTCAATCTGTCATTCGAAGCTACTTGTCGAACAACAGGCCTTTTTTCCTTTTGAGGAAGCAACTGTTTAAAACCTTCGGGTACCTAAACCCTAATATTGGAAAAGCCAACTACTTTTAAACATCCTTTTCATACCGTATGGTTTTTAAGCTTTCGAATAAAAATCAATAAAAACCGTGCAATTAATCAACAAATGAATCAAATACTTATCTGCAGATGAATCAACAATTAAAGTACGCAGTTTTCTCCGGATCACAGCAAAATGGACAATAGCCAGCGAAATGGCCACTGCGGCATACTTGCATGCGTCCTTCAATCTGTTATCATGGTTCAAGGTTACGTCTTTTACATTCGACGGCGATACAATGGAAGTATGGAACTCATATCTTACAGTGAAACGAAGGAAATATTTAACAACAAAAACTAAGATTACTAGCTCAATAACAAAACTGCACGTCAGAGTTGCTAGATTGCTAGTCCTGCTGCAAGTGAGACTTCTAGTTGCAGCTATGTCAAAAGCGAAAATATCAATAGTGTCCCTGCAACTAATTAAGCAACCAATCAAAGAATATTTTCTGTTCCGAGGTAAGTAGAAAATGAGACCGTAATCATGCTCTGAATCTGTCGCCTCTTGTAATCTTTCAAGTCGATAAGCCTGACTCTGAAGATTCAACAGACGATGCAGGTCTTGGAGAATGTCAAAACCATCATGAAACAGATCCTACAAGGGCCAAGATGCTATCTCCAGGCCACCTTAGGTGCTGCTATCTGAAGTGGATGAATGCTCGTGCCTCACACAAACAATATCATCTAGCTTGTTTCCATCCATCTTGTATAGAGATACACCACCCATTTGGAGAAGGTGTTCCTGAGCCTCCCTTCTTAGGTTTTCAAATGGGAGCAATTCCCACTTGCTGTAGTTTGAATTCCTTCGTGTTTCACTCATATCTGAAGTTCCTGATTCTGGTCCATGATCTGGGTCAACTGTTCCCCATACCTTGCAATTGCTAAATGGCCCCAATACATCTGCTTGACCAGTTTCATGCCTTTTTAAACGAAAAGTTGCAGCATGCGCTCTTCTGATCTCTTCCTTCCTTGGTATATCTGACCAATCTTCGACTCTCTGTGCTCTCATGGGGGAATGGATACGAATTACCTGCATACAGGAAATTAGCTCTGAGACAAGACAACTTTATTTATACAAATCAGAACGAGAACATGGCTGAGAGCCTGAGACTTACTCCAAGGCATTCCAGAAGTTGATAATATGCCCGTCCTTGCAGTGGATTGTGCCCTTTCCTAGGAGATGAGAAGTACCTCGTCCTGAAATAATGAAGTGGGCAGAATACATACTTATGAAAAAAAGTATAGGAAAAAATAGTGCCATGGAGATCCAGAGATACTATACCCATACATTGACTTACCATTCCGTGTAGCCAGGATCAACTGTAAAACCATACATGTCGACAATATCACACATGGAAAGGGCCAGTTCTATGGACTTCATACCAGTTCCTTTAGCACCCCTTCTTAGGACTATACCTTGAAAAAGATAAACAGGATTTGGAAGTTCCTGCCGGTAAAAACAATTGTCCAGTGTTCAATAAAATGATCCCAGCCTTCTACAAATCATAACTAAATAAAAATATTATCAAAAGAATAACTTCGTGATTCACATTAGTCAATAGCAATATGCAAATATATTACCTTTATCATTGCATTGATTTCTTTGTGCGTCAGACTTTTTATAATAAGCACCTCATCAGCTGCAAGGATAAGTGGGACAGTCAAATATCCTGTTTGAAAGTTAATCCAGCTGAGAAACACTATTATAAAAAGTGATTCCATTCATGAAAAATTTCTTTGAACAAAGCAATTTAATGGTCATATATTAAATTTCTGACAGGCTTATGGAAGCAACATATTAAAGTTAGCCAATGTTTCTTATCACAAATGTCCTTGTATGTAGTATCATATGTCTACAGGTGATGTTAAATATGAATTTTATTCTCAGAGCTCAACAAGATCAGTCATCAAATTGTGAAACTAGAATGAAGGGCATTGTTCAGTGTACTCACAAAGTTTCAGCAATAACGGAAATAACTAATGTCAATACTTTTTGTTATCTCTTTCATTTCTTTTATGAAGTAAATTAAAACCCTATTAGGATTGAAGTGAATTGGAAGAAATCAGGATTACAGCATTACAGGAGCCCTTCAGTATTGCAGCCATGTTTCGAGCAGCACCCCTGACAACCAATCGAAAGTCCCTTTTCAACCCAACATATTTTGCATACTTCTGCAGATGAAAAAAAATAGGGGCAATATCAGTAAAAGAGTGTTATCTGACATCAGTTATAGAACAAAATGTACTTTTCAGTTGACAGGGTAGATTGACAAGCAATAAGAACAGTAAATTAACTGATAGCACAAGATAAAGGAAGAGCCGGTGTACAAGTCAATAACAACTTACTAAACGTAAGATGTTTACATAAGTTACTTAGATGCATATGATGAAGAATTCAATGTGATTACCTCAGTAACAGGTGCCTCATTGTCTCGGAACACAGCATCATGCGCATCAATCTCTCGTCCAAACTCTGTTTTCAAGAGATCTCCTGAGTTACCAACAACTGCACATGTCGCAAATTGGCGTGGATGGAAAGGGGGCTTAGCAGGCAGCAAAACACTGAGAAGCTCTTCACACAGAGTACGATTGTAGCATTTGTCAACTCCGCTGCATATTTTGAAAAGCACATTTACCAGCATGCAGTTTGATGTCACTTTAACAGGAAGAACAATGCAACAAATCTCAAATTTACAGCTGCGCAATCCTTTTAGCTGCATAATCCAACCATCCATCAGGTCGCACATCTAAGTACTCCCTTGTCAACACAGTCGTCATGTTGCGGTACTGGCATCATAGTAGCATTAACACATGTATATATTCTAATAAAAATGTTCTCAGAAACCATGTCCTAACCTGCTCCCACAAAAGGATAGTTTCACAGACATCGTATTTGTATTCTAGTGGTTCAAAAATTTTGAACTGAGCGTTGTACTGCATAAAGTCAAAAGAAATGTTATCATGAGTGAATCTTTGCTGAATGATACCCAATGGAGAGCAGCAGTAACTGCATACGAACATGGAGGAATACTGACCCAGGTGCTGTTGGTTCCTTTAGGAAATTTAAGGACTAGCTTGCAATGATCAATGATATCTGCTGTGAGGCCAAGTCCCCTGTTTGCCTGGATAAAGTTGAGATTTCAGAAGCAAGCTAGAATAGGAGCAAACATTTGAAAATGAAAAATAAGCAAATAACATCTCGACTGCTGATCTTGGAAAATGTTGCAAAGCAGTGTCAATTTTTACTTCTTGAGAGGGTTCGAAGTGAGCTTAACATAGCTGAATAGGATGACCATTTTGCCTTTCTAGCGGATAACTTTCTTATATTCCGTTATGGCATAGTATCCTATAGATGATGGTATCCCCTTCTCCCCTACATCACCAAATTCTACACAAGAACCAAACCATAACATATAATAAAGCTCGGGCATGTCTCTAATTCAGGTAGGAGCTCACTAATTATTTTGCAATGTCATGAGCACACAAGTTTCACAATTGTACAATAACCTATATTAAAAAAAATACCAGAAGCAACCTCGCTGCTATATGGACATTGCAGGTGCAGAAATTATTACAAAAGGTGAATATCCATACACAAGGAATATTCTTCACTTATTACAACTTATAAGGAAAAAATAATTCTCCATGTCACATGAAACAACAATTTTGATGGATAATGCAAATCCATATTTGACCAATTGCAAAGACTTCATATACGAATTTCTTTACGTTACTCCCATCCGCAACTACTAAGAAAGGACAAGTAGAACAAAAATAGCCATTGTATTAGCATTGCCCCCGCCCTTCATTGTCCCGAGTTACCACGTACTCTAGTTGTCTAGTCGCAACAAGAAGACGAAACAATTGATCTCAAACTTGCTAAATATAAAATCAGGGGTTCCATGGGAGACGACTGGTGGAATTTAAGCGAGGATGGAGAGAGCGCACGCACCACGCACTGCTGGACTCGGGACTGGAAGCCCGAGAGCGCGCGGACCTCGTCGGCGACCAGATCCAGCCTTCTTGCCGCCCCTGCACGAAATCCCACCAAGCGCATTAGGCCAAGGCGGAGAAGGGGAATGCAGCTAGGGTTTCGGGGAGGGAGTGGAGCGGCAAGCGCACTCAGGCCGGTGAAGGAGGAGGACTGGATGGAGAGGACGGCGAGGCAGAAGGCGAGGGCCAGCCCCAGCAGCAGCACAACCGTCGGCCGGCGCGGCGGCAGCGACGCCCTTGTCATCGGCGGGCGCGGCGGATGGGAGGCGGGAATCGATGCTTCGCTCGCGGTCGCTGGTTTGCGTAGGGAATAGGGCTGGCAAGCAGGCAAGGGAAAAAAACTCATTAGAGCTGGAATCAAAAATTTTCAATTACAGGAGCAGATAGATTTAAAATTAAAATAAGATAATTTTAAACGAAAAAAATTAACGAGGCTCGACTCGACAGTGGTTTGTTAGCTTGAATTTAAAATATCCACTTAAATGGTACATGAAATGATTTTACATCAAACTATATTAATTTCGAAAGAAGCTCGATAACAATTCGTTAAGCTCAACAGCCAGTCCTAGTAGGGAAAAAGATATCATTAAACAACGTTGTTTAATTATTAGTGTATCAATTTTAAATAATCGTATGCAATAAAATATATAATAATATTATCGTATTCTCCTTCCTATCATCGATCTTCATAACACAAAACACTATCAACCGTCCGATCTTATCCCTAGTGTCACAAACAACACCATCAACCATTGATGGTAGATCTTCATATACCAAACTACCAAAGCGCTATCAACCATTTGATCACGTCCCTAATATCGCAACAACACCATGAAATGAAGGCAACAAAAAAAAATGTCAGCTCAACAAACCAAATGCTATATACCTATCCAAGATGGAGATCGAGATAGCATCCAAGCATGGTGCATGCATATGCTCAAGGACGAGTGAATCCATGCAACACGTACGTGCGTGCATCGAGTCAACGAGATCTCTTTTTTCAGTGCGACATATGCAGTGCAGAGACCATTTCATGCACCGAAGAAGTAGACCATTCTATTGGTCCATATGTAGTACTGCACATGTAAAAAAGACACGCACTAATAAAGCAACCAGCAAGCAAGAAACAACAGAATACTTGAAACTGATAGTATCTCATTTTGTCATGCTTCACTTGCTTTCCGAATGAACAATGGTTGGTTTACGTAGCAATGAATCGTTGCCACTGGAAATGTGATCATATGGTTGCACATTTCTTCATACAAATATAGTACAAGACAAAGAGTTGGACATTTCTTCATAGCATGACCTTTCATGCTATGCGATTCATTGGCACCGAATAATTGATCTTTGATACACGAGTATATCCGTATATGACTTACTTGTGATGCCGAGGGTATTGGCACCAGGACAGGCCCATGGGGGTACTAGCGGTGTTGGGTAGCGCCATCTCTATGAAGGGATTCAACAATTTGGAGAAGGCATTCATATGGAAACACAGATTTCCGTGTCTTTAATCATAAAGCTACATTCTTACCGCTAAACGAATTGTACTCCCTTGGTGGAGTAGAGCCACATCCTAACTAATTTTATCCGTTAGATAGAAAAAAGGACGGTCTCCGGCGTTTGAATGGTACCGTGAAAGAGATCAACATGCATGTAATAGGTGCAGCAAGTCCGAATCGAAGTTCACAATCACGCTTATCAATGAAACGTCATGCACAGAGTGTGTCCCTGATGCATTTCTAGCTTTTCCTGCACTGAGCGACAAATTCACTCTGTTTTTTTACCAATTACATTTCACAAAACAATATCAGCATGCCAAGAAAAAAGGCTTTATATCAAGGGAAAGCCAATGGCTCGTGATCTACTATTGGTACAAGCGTTCTCAACAGAAATGAGCACACAACAGTTGGTTCTCTCACTTTGTCAGACTGAAAACTGGTTGAATGCCAGTACAGTCAAGTGAATACAGGTGGAGGTAACAAAACATGGACGCATCTGAAGCAGACACCGTTGCCTAAGGCCTACAAAGATATTGGACTTATGTACAAGCAAAATATGAACCTCAATCGCCTCCAACATATCAAAGGATCCATCGCCGCTGACTAACTGGTGGCGGTCAGTTACCTCTTCCTCTTCCCACCTGAGCCTCCGGCAGCCTTTCCAGCAGGCCCAGAAGCTCTTGATCTACCGGTGGATGTCTTCTTTGCATTTGAGCCGTTACCATTGCTCTTCAGGTCGAGCTGCACTTGAATTCCTGGGAGTAGAACCAAAATTACCAAATAGTTAGGCTGCACGTATATAGAGGAGTAAACGATAACAATATCCAACAAGGAAAAGTATGTGAACCTTTCTTCTTATCACTCTGCAGGTCCAGTTTCGGCTTTGACTCACTAGGCACAAGTTCATCTGCAAGAAACAAACAAAGCGGTTGGATAAATAACAATGTAGACTGAATAGAAATTATTGATTTGGATGTGCTGGAAATTACTCTAATACTAAAATGGCAATTTTCCAACAGCATGCCACTGGAATACCAACACAGCTTGCAGCATAACTGGATGTAAGCCTATATGGCATGTCTGAAGATTAAAGAAGAAAAGCACATACGCATGTGAAGATGGTATGGCACCACACAGTTATCTCAACATTTTTCTTTGATCTAAAATACCCAACACATTAATCAAGATTTACACGAGTTAATGCTGACTTTTCTATTTCTGCATTTTGTTTCTACTTCCTTTCAAACAAGCCATTGTCTGATGAGTTATTCGTTTACAAAAAAGGGACACGTACCATTATTTTCAGCATCTGAAGAATCCTCCTCGTCATCTTGTGCTGATGCTACTCTATTTTCTTCAGGCAAACTCTCTTCCACTGGCTCCAGAATTGCTGCCACTCGTTTCTTTAAAGGTTTTTTCATGCCTGGGATATTTATTAGATCTGCTGCTCGAACAACACGAGAACTGCTTCCTTGTTTATGCGCCTTCTTGATTTGATTTCATATCCACACGATCACATAAACCGTCAAGAAATATTTACAGTTCACATAATGAAAACCAGTTACCATGGTGGTAACGGGTCAAACCAGGCAGCCAGGGTCCAAATTTTGAGTTTAAATTTGATAATTGAAATTTTTACCATGGTGGTAACGGCACCGCCAAGTATTTTTCCTTTTTTGAATCCTTGCACGCTACACAGGATAAATGCAACAGTTGAACAGGCAACCACCCAGAACACGTTCTCAAAATCAATTCAAAAGTTGTCATTAGTACGATACTACAGTAGAACATACAGAGTTAGAGACAACCTACCTACCATCTAGAATGAACATTCTCAACACAAGAGAAGACCTAGCACATTATGTGTTGTATTACCTACTGTTACCATTCAAAGGGATGATTAATGAACATGACATTAGATGGAATGAAAATCAGACTGCTTTCTAAATAATTACGAACCTTAAACTTGGATAATTCAACAATCGTGTCAAAGTCTTCCTGGCTTAAAGAGTAGGTATCCATAAACTCCACCACTTTTTGAACAGCTTCATCCTGGGTGTACTTACAAATATAAGATTGCCAGCAGATTGCTTAGATAAAAATTTGCCAGCAGATTGCTTAGATAAAAATTTCTAAATGGGGAATGGTATTATAAGATTACTGCATTACAAAAGAACAAAAAAAGTAGGTTAGAAACTTAAAATTGGTAGCCTCATTTGTACGCAGTGTGGACAAACATTCTGCAGATTTTCCCAATAAAAGAAATAAAAAACAAAGATTCTAACTTCAGAGTAGTACATCTAAGATGGTACTAGCTGAATTGAGAGCCTTTGTGTGGCAAACTGACCAGCTCTCTCCAATATATCCTTAAATACAAAAAAAGAGAGAATATTTCACCTTTTTAAAAACAAAATAAGCAAGTATTTCATCATGAGGAAAATTCCTGTCCAAGTATGCAGTTCAGACAATATGCAACAGTGTGCTTGAACCTGTGCAGCAGTTGGAATAGAAGATTTCGATGAATCTTATTTTTGTGGAAGTTTTGAACGAAATTTGATTTCATGTTTCATTAGTTTCGTGGCAGTTCAAGACTAGTCCAAAAATATATAACAAAGTATTAGGATCAGTTTCATCATGAAGTGCTAAGTATAATGGAACACAATGAAATATGAGTTCATTCATAAATCACATCATGATAAACAATACCTTAGGCGTTGTCTTCAGTGGCTCAGTCAACTGTCTCAACAGAAGAGTGAGATAATCCAGCCTCAATGACTCCCTGCAGTTCTCAACAATTATAGGACTTCACAAAATAAGCCATAGCACAAATCCTCCTAAAGATCAGATGATGCTCATCCAAAGAAGTTTGAACACCATTCAATAAAGGCATGAGTTTTGGTAGATGTTGCCCACACCAAAGTTCAGAAACCAGTGGTGATTCTTTTTTCAGCTTAAATGGTTTTGAAATGGAAAATCATAATATTTTATCTTGAAGATCTTGCTCACTGTAAAGGGCACCCTTTCAAAAGTAGTTACATCAGGTAAAGAGCCTGACATGTCCAGCAACTAATCGTTAGAAGGCCACTGGAAGAAGTTACATGAAAATTTTAGTGCCCGTGTATTTTGCTAGCATATATGGAAGGTGATGTTAAGGTCTTTATTCTGTATCATGCTGTAAGTTCCATATCATTTGATTCACAACAACTATAGGACTTGACACACAATAAGCCATAGCACAAATCTTCTTAAAGATCAGATGATGCTAATGCAAAGAAGTTTGAACACCATTCAATAAAGGCACGAGTTTTGGTCGATTTACCCACACCAAAGTTCAGAAACCAATGGTGATTCTTTTTTTAGCTTACATAGTTTTTAAATGTAAAATCATAACCTTTTATCTTGAAGATCTGATCCAGGCAGGTTAAGCACAGCAAGGCCTGTATAATTTGCTCACTGTGAAGGGCACCCTTTCAAAAGTAGTTACATCAGGTAAAGAGCACGACATGTCCAGCAACTAATAGTTAGCCAGCCACTGGAAGAAGTTACATGGAAATTTTAGTGCCTGCCTATTTTTCTAGCATATATGGAAGGTGATGTTAAGGTCTTTATTCTATATCATGCTGTAAGTTCTATATCATTTGATTGTGGGTTCCAAGTGCTAAAGCAACTAGTCAAAAGTCATTGACGAGTGTTAAGGCTAGGATAAGAACCTAGCAGGTTCAAAAAAGGTAATAAAAACCAACCTAAGCCCAGTTCCTGGAGGGCCTCAAGGACAAATGTTGAACATGGTTTCTGGTGGTTCCAGGGCAGGTGCAGTTTTTTTACTACTCCCAAACTTAACCAAACTGAATTCAGCACAAAACAAGCTGATTTTGGACTAACACACCACCCAAAACACCGAGTTATTTTATCTCTTCTATCATTCAAAACGGTGATGTGAAACAATGTGTTCTGTTCAGAGAATAACATGAGATGTGTGTGGATTGGCGATAAATCATTCGGCTTAACCAGAGTGAATTCAGCCTGGCTAGTCAAATAAGTACCCTCACATGGAAATCCAGAGCATGATTGGCTTACATCTATTATGCAAAATTTATTTCAGCCCATTATCAACCCAAAGATCAAACAATATTCAAATACTTAGCTAAACTAGAAAAGATAGCTCGGTTTCTCCAAACTTATATAGTCTGGTCAAAAGTTTAAGATACTGCTCATGACAGGAAATGACCAGATAAGAACATGTGAACAATAAAAACAGAAGCAGCAGAAGACCAAAGAGAGCAGGATAAAACTCTAAGAATATGTAAAAGTAATTACCTGTCCAAGTTTGCTTGCTGGGAGGCAAGAATATGACTATGGGCATCTTCCAGTAGCCTTATGTTTTTATTAGTAGTTGAGTACTTTCCCAACCATCCACCAAACCTATTAAAGTTTCGTTCACCCTGCAAATTTATTATCCAATTCAATCAACAACAATCACCAAAAATAAACTAGACAAAAAGCAATTGATAGTTAAAGTTTGAACTTTACCGCTTCAAGGATTTCTCTATTCCCATGCATCAAAGCAGCACTGAAAAATGTGGAGACATTAGTAAACCAGGTTAGCACATTTGAATTAAATCAATACTACCATTTTTTAACAACTTGTGAATAATCAATGTACTTACGGTACTATAGATGAAGCAAAACTAGCGGCTTGGGACAGATGCCATTGTCGATATCTTCTTATTTGTACATTAACAATATCACCGTCCGCTATAGACTCAGCGGCACGGGCAAGAAAATTCATTCTTTTAACTCCACTGTCATCCTTCCTGACAGTGTTAGGCCGATAATTGATATAATTTTCCTATAATGAGCACATGTTGGCATGTGAATTTAATAAGGCATATCGATTTGTGAGACATATTGAAGCAAGAAAGAACAGAAAGGGAAAAAAGAATGAGTAGAATTTGGATGCATCATGTAATACTAAACTCTAAAGAATAGAAATGAAAAATATTGAACTGTGATCCCAACAATGGAAAAAAAACCTCATAGAAAGCAACCCTAAAGCATACATTTGTACACAGTTGCAATACACACCGATTCAGCCAAATATTAGTACAGCAACAAAGAGCTGGATTTTTCTTCATACAATAGCCAGAATGCATAGAAAATATGAAGGCTAGCATCCCAGCTTTCAAGGAGAATGGTATCATCAAAGGCCAGGTTGGAATATTACATTGATCATGAAATGTGTATGCCTTCTCATATGTCAATATAGAATTATTGAATAAGTTATCTGACGCACAAAATATTAGGCTATCACTCAAGCTGTGGAGTTGGTTCCACAAATAAAGTTTCAGATTTAGCAAAAGTATGTTGCAAGCAGTGATACGTTACTGTTAATATAAGTATCGTAGTACTCGACAAAGATCTCAGTAGTCAGGACACAGAAGACATAAGAAATATTAGCATTTGTACAGATCAAACTGGACGAAAACAAAGTTGCACTATCAGTATTCAGAACCTGGATAATCAGGGGAACTAAATCAGGATCACTCATGCACAAATCAATTCTCTCATCCATCCGTAATCTCCCACCATTGAAACCAAAGAGCCTGAAAGTTCAATTAATATGCATGAAGAATATAAAGGCAGTAGGCAAAAGGACAAACCAACACTTGCATCGCAGTCATTCAAAAATTTATGTAATCACCAACATTTATTTATTTTCTTTTTTTAACTCCCCACTAATATTTAATTTGAAAGCAGGTACTTTGCAATTAAGTGAAAAAACATCATTGAATGCGCTTAAGTCTCAGTTAAAGCCAAAAGCTAAATAAGAGTGAACGGTTTGAAGGAGCAAAGCAGTTTCAATTTCCAAGTGAAATATGAACATTGTGGAGCGTGTAGACTAGTTGACAATTAAATGTTTAGCCCTTACAAAAGGCCACCCAACTTTTTTCCTTAAAATCACCAAAATCTCAAGGGCTGCCACCTAGTACAGGTACAAACTTTTTCTCTTAAAATTATGTAGCAATCAAGGAAACCGTTAATTGAAGATTATCATGTGCCTTTTAAATGGATAACATAGTAGAAAAACAATGAAGCTTGGTTAAATAATCAACTCAAAATCTTAATGTAATGAATACAAATTTGAAATAGCGTAAACTCCCATCCTTCCTATCTGTACATTAAACAACCGCGCATATTAATCAATAAAAACATGGAGATCCAAGAAAGACTATCAAGAAAAATAGAGAATTAAGATTATCCATAGAACGAAAGAATGGAGAATACTTGTCAACAGCCGTAAACGGAGAAATATCTTCATCTTTTGCACTACTATTAAGCCGCTCTCTTATATCATCATATTTGACCACAGACTGGGAGAGGCTCATATATTGCAAATGGTTGAGTGCCATCCGAATATCCCCATGTACTCTTTCTGCAAGCTCTTCCATTGCATTCTAGCAGATGAGGAAACCATATATTAGTAACAGAACCTGAAAAGTCCACGTAATGAAAAAAAACAAGGGAAAAATAATGCTGAAAACACAAGGGAAAAAATACATGCGGTTTTACTTTTGTTTCATTGTGATATTCTTTATGTTCTTTTTTAAAAGTTTTGATGAAAGATTAGAAGAACAAATCTCTGAAAAGTTATTGAGCACACCTCTTGAGCTTGAAGACCTTCCTTTTTGGCAATTTCCATCAACCTCTTACCCATCTGTTCAGTATAACAGAAATTAGAAACAACCCCAAAATACGAATGTTTGAGTCACATGTACAAAGAGTTGATTCTTCCCCTTAATAATCGTGTACCGGTAAAATATATATAGTACAAGGAGATGTAACTATTGTACATTTGTACATGCATAGCGACGTTGGCTGCGAAGTACACAGTATATACTACAATTGCCTTGATCAACCTTGTGGATAACCATGTTTTATGTTCAGAAAGACATTAAACAAAAAGGACTTGTATCCTTGATAACATGAGTAGCAGCAGGCTAACTACATTGCACCTGCCTAGAAGTAGCAAGAAATTAAAAACAACATGTCAGTTGTCGCAGTCAACGCTGAGACCAACAGACTAGAGTAGGAAAACTAGTAATTCTTATTCTAATTCTAGAGATCATTAGAATTGAATGTGGCAAGAGATAACCTGTTGCTTTGTTGGTTTCCTGAAGTTGAGCAGCAAGCAGTAATTGACAAGGCTCTTCAATTTCTGGCTATATCGGTCATTACAAATGCAAATTATAGGAATCTTGGATATCTTGATGCTAGCAATAAGATCAGCAACACCACCTCTATCTCCAGCAGACATACCATCAACTTCATCCATTATTAGTACAGCTTTAGGCTGTTTTGGCCTGTGGAATTGTTGCCAAATTTGCCGAATTTATATAAAATCAAATCAAATCAAAGTTCAAAAAGTTCATGAAACTTCCAGTAATACAGACCGGTTGTCACTATAATTCAAAGTCGCATTGCTGATAAGCTCTTTGATAGAATTTGATGTACTCCCCCCAACACCTTTCTCAATCTTGGAGTCTGCTTTACCTCGGCTATCACTTGCATTAACCTGTTATGAATATTATTCATTTGAACTTATGCCTCAAAGGTTAAATAAGGAACAAATAGTTGACTGGAAAATTAAACAGGTACAAAATGCAAGAATGTAGAAGCACCTCAATGGCCTGCAATCCAAGCATCTGACTGACGACTTTCGCAGTTGTAGTCTTACCAATACCTGGAGGCCCACTCAGCAATACAGCCTTTTTAGCTCCACCATCAGCCTGCTTTTTTCCCTTACCCTTATGGCCAGAATGAAGGAATTGCTCATCCCAACTTTTCAACCAATCATGAAGTTGTTTAACCTATATATAGAAGTTCATACTAAGTTACTTGTGCATAGGTGTATCCAACCAACATAACCACCGGCAGGACCACTCACCATTGATTGATTGCCAACTATGTCATTTGTAACTTTTGGCCGATACTTTTCTGTCCATTGCAAAGAACCACGGTCAACAATCTTGGTTTTTTGGTTGTTAGCGGGGGCACTTTCTTTATTACTCTTTGAAGCAATATTATTGCCAACGGCACTGACTTGATCACCACCTGAAAATTCAAAAATCAAGATATACATAAGCATAAGCAACATAGAAATGGTACGATCAAGCAAATAAATCAAAATAAGACTTGAGTCACCAGAGGATGTGAACATAACAATGGCCATAATAATTGTAGGGCCAAGCTAACATCCACAATGGTAACAGTGAGAAGACACGTGAATCATGTCTCAGATTCATGCAACTTTGACAATACAAAGTATTAGATATTTAGATTATGCTAACCAGGATTCTGCACGTGCTATCCAACTATAGTAGCACTACAATTTAGAAGTTTCTGGTTACCTCTTCTTTCAACTTTAACTGGAGAGCTCTTTGTTTGCAATTTTTGTAGCTTTTCTGAATTGTTGTTGCTTTGATGTTTGTCTACAGGAGCCTTTGCAGGCTTTGTTTTCCGGATCATATCGAATAAACCATCTTCAGTCAAGAACGGGACACTGCAATAAGTGTGAGAATGTATGAAGAAACGTCAAGCAAAACAAACTTACAGTATCCTTTGTTCCTTTTTAAAATAAAAATAGAATGCAATACCCCAGCTCTTTTGCTTTGTTAGATTTTACTCCACCAATGTCTTCATCAGCCAATAGGTAACTCTGTCAACAAGTGATGTCAGCCAAAATATAGGCCATTAACACTTCCAGCAGAAAGTATTATAGTACTATCCATACCGTCTTTTTACTAATAGAGCCAGTCACGCGACCTCCATAACGCTTAATAAGATCAGTCGCTTCCTCACGTTCAAGACTGTGAGTGTACAGAAACTTATGATGGTTTAGTACTAAAATAATTGTGTGCATTGGCTGTTAACATGATCATAAAAAAATGAATGACAACAGTAACAAGCACCTGTCAAGAGTGCCACTTATGACAAACGTCAGACCAGCTAAACAGTCAGGGCCCCCCTCTGGGACTTCCTACAGAACATAAATAAACAGTTTAGGATTGAGTTTTTCAGCAAATTGTGACAAAAAGAATGAAGTTACCTTCTCCCCTTTGTGAGGAGGATCCTTCCTTTCACCAAAATTCATGAAACCTCTCCCACCCCCTCCTCTCCCTCGCCCCCCAGGGGCTGCTCCTGCTCCTCTTCCTCCCCTTCCCCTACCAGCTGCTTTGGAAGGGGTCTTGGCATCTTCATCCATCTTGTCCTCCTCACCATCATCATCAGGACCAATAGCCTTTCCCTGGGCTGCTCCCACTCCTCTTCCTCCCTCCCCTCCCCCCCCTTCCCCTTCCAGCTGCTTTGGAAGGTGTCTTGGCATCTTCATCCATCCTGTCCTCCTCCTCCTCATCATCATCATCAAGACCACTAGTCTTACCAGGGGCTTCAACATTAGATGCACCCTTCAACTTCTTTGATGGCGGTGGCTTCACTGGAGTTTTCTTTTTTGAAAGTGCCACAAAGTCATTGTCATTGTCTTCATCCTTATGGACTTTCTTTGTTGACAAAGGCTTGATGTCATCCTCAAGTTCATCTCTGCTTTTCTGAAGTTTTCTTTTAGACAAACCCTTCTCAGTACTTTTTCCTACGCTGGCA
Organism: Guadua angustifolia; assembly: GCA_036346375.1. Taxonomy (NCBI): domain Eukaryota; kingdom Viridiplantae; phylum Streptophyta; class Magnoliopsida; order Poales; family Poaceae; genus Guadua; species Guadua angustifolia. The sequence goes on along the minus strand of CM070517.1, from coordinate 45,417,594 downwards.
TCTTCCTCTTTAACATTTGGATCTTTTTCTGTTTTGGATGCAAAGTACTTGCTTGTCTTCCTTCTAGCTGAAGGATCTTGATCACCAGGCACCTGCATGATCCAATATTTGGATTACTAATAACGTAAGAAAATTGCACAAGGTCAAATAATGTAGGCCAATGGAAGCAACAGAAGAATTGCAGTAAGCCTGTCCAACTAACCGGGGTTCTGCAACAGCTGTACAACCAACTTGAAATCAGAGACCCATGGCACACAATAAAACATAAAATATTGAAAATAATTCATGTGCTCTACAGCTTTATCGTCTTATAATCTATACCAAAAGTCCAAAACTAAATCTACTAACTTTGCATAGTTTGCAAATGTCAGGAATATTATCAAAGGTTTTGTCCGAAAAATTTACAATTTTAATGAGCGTGAGGATTATGAATTGCCACAGGGTATTGTCATATGGTGAGCCTATTGGTTGCAAGAAACTCATTAATTACGTAAAAATTAGATACTGTTTATCAACATTGAGTTGCTGAGCCAATTCACAACACAATGGATTATACAGACATCTGTCAAGAACACAAACTCATCAACACCCGGAAGAAATAAAAAAAACAGAAACAAAGCACAGAACCAGACGAAGGGATCGGCATTCTACCGAACATGGCGCCGGCTTCTCCGGAATGCTGAGCACAGGTTTCTTCCCCGCCGCCGCGGCCGCCGGCCCAGAGGGCTTCGCTGCACCAGCATTCTTGTCGTGCTGCTTCAGGAACCATTTCCTGATGTCCGACGACTGCGCCACAAGAAACCAAGAAGGGAAAGACTCAGCCAAGAACGACGACGGGAAGGGAAGCCTTTCCACATCGAATCAATAACCCTCGGATAAAACCAGACGCGAGGAGTTTAGGACTCACCATCTTCTACCCGGGAAAAGGCCGGATCTTTCCGGTCCCGGAGCACGGCAGGATTCGTCGACTCTCGGCGCGACTAATGAGGGAAAAGAGGGCCCCTAGGGTTTTAGGGGGGCGTCCGTGCTTCCTCCGCCCTCGCTTCGCGGCGCCCCTAGCGTCTTGGCGTCAACACCGAGCCGCCGGAGACGAGAGGGGGAGGAGGAGACGGCGAGGAGAGGAGGAGGCGGTGGTGGTGTGCACGGGAGAGGCTCCGCGAGGTTTCGATTTCGGGTTTGGGTGCGACGGGTGGTGTGGTGGTCGGGTTTGGGGGAAAAGGGAAATCGGCGCGCGGTTCTCTCGAGGCGGGCGCGAGGTGCTGCGGTGGAGAGGCCGTGGCGAAAAAATGGCCTTTTTCCTGTTGATGAGGGGTTTGGGCGCTTACTGCTGATTGCTTGCTGCCTGCATACAACAAAAAATCTACCTCAGGCTCAGGGAGGATGGCAAAAGCTGAACCTATGTCGTAAGGATGATAAGAGCATCTTCCATGTTAATGGGAATAATCTTGACAAGAGGAGATAAAACATCCTAAGAGCATCTTTAATGATACTAGCTATAAGAAATATCTATATCATCTATAAATAACATATAGACAACCTCTTCAATAGATTATCTATAGCATTGTCTATATAATTAAATATTCGCATTTACATGTAATAGATAATGAGTGCTTTGGAATCGGTTATAGTCGACTATACATTAGAAATTTCTATATCTCTCTCCTCATTTTTCTCTTCCACCTAAGTTTAAATCTTTGAGATAAGACCCTTATAGCTATTGGTCCTCAAGTACACTATTAGAGATGCCTAAAGGCTTCATCCTTTTATTGTATACAAAAAAAACTCTAGCATTTTCAACTGCGTCGTCTCTGGTCCACATCGAGGAAATAAAAAATATATACCTTTGTATATCGTTACAATCTAATATTGCAGATAGCATTTAAATTGATATGCCAAGATACAAAGCAGTATATAATTGTATACATAATAATATTTCAATAAAAGCATTTAAAACATGGAGCGCTCACCTTCTGCAAAATTCACTAATTTACTAAATTATTTAAACTTGAGCCAAGACCTAGAAAATATAAGCAACCAATATACTTACATAATGTTCCACTGTCTTTTGAAAAAAACACTGTTTCAATGTTCCATAAATTTGTCACCCTCAAAGTATGGCCAACATTTACAACCATAATTTTGCGAAAATGCTTTTTTGTTTGGTGTTTCCAGAAAGTACCAACCCTTACCACAATCTTAAGCTTTCATGGTGTTCCATACCAAGCTAATTTCAAGTATTCTCTGTAAGGAAAAACTAATTGTTGGACCTGTAGCTGTGGGCAATTCACAGTTTTAGCCTCTCCAGTGTTTTTAGCATAACCAAGAAAAGAATCAATGAATATTGACAAAATGGAGTGATGCTACTACAAAAGAAGAAAAAATAGCCGCATGCAATAATTGGACCGAGAAGGAGAACCTCCTGCTTAGTGCTGACCCAATTAACAATAACTCAAAAGAACTGTTGTATAAGTTTTTGGACTATTCTTTTGAGGCTATATCATGAGGGGTGTTTCTAAAATTTAACAAAGCAAACTGTTTGAAAACTTGAAATATGAACTTGATTTTTTGTTGATCTGCATCTCTGTCAATGAGGAATTTGGGCTGTGCATCTCTATCAATCAGTCCCAGCCGTTGTAGTGCATTTATCGCTTAGCTGGTGCACTGGCCATCATCAACCATTGCAACTTGCACGCACCTAGTATACCAACGAATTAGGGATTCAAATTTCACCGAATTTTGGTGAATTTTCACCAAAATTTCGGATTTCGTACCACCACAAAATATAAACTACCGGCCAAATAAAAAATTATAATTACTACAATAATTTCGTTTTTTGGCGACATTTCAACAAATTTTGCTGAAATTTTATAATTTTTGGCTGTTTTTAAATTTTAGGGCCGACTTTGGTCCAATAACCCTTAAGTCATCTTCTATGAAAATTTGTTGAAAAACCAAAATTTTGAGACATTTTAAAATTTTAGTAGAAATATTGTTAGATTTTGATAAAATTATAAAAGATTGATAATGATCTAAAACTTTTATGATACCATCTTTAGTAGTGTAATATCATACAGAAAAATTTTAAAAATAATTGAACTTCATTAGTTATCTCTAAAAAACAAAAATAGAATGAACATAATTGGGACAGTAACCTTGTCAGAATTTTATAAATTTTTTCGAGTGTGATCATGATTTAAATTTTTTATGAGAGATTAATAATTGCCTCAGTATCATTATATAAAATTTTCAAAAAAAATCAACTTTTTTGTTTGGACAATCAAATCTATGTAAGAATTGAACTTTATTTGTTATATTATATTTCAAAATCAAAAAAGAGAAAGAATATGAATGGTACTGTGTTTTGTAAGAATTTTATAAATTCATTAGAGTGTGATCATGATTTAAATTTTTTAGAGATCTTAAGCATTTCTTATCACCCTTCTGTAAAATTTTCAAAAAAATTTTAACCTTTTTTTATTGCTAAAGCAAATCTATATATTGATCATCAGACTTTTATCATAACGTAACCTTGTTAGAATTTTTAAAATTATTTAAGCATGATCATCATATAAAAATTTTAGAGCAATATTAATGTTACATCAGGACCATCCACAAAAAAATTCAAAATTTTTTAACATGGTTTGGACTATTTTTCATTTTGTTCAAGTTTGCCAATAAGCCTTTTAACAATGTAGTAGTACTCTTCAAATTTTTAAAAATTTATGAAGCTTGATCATCATCTGAAAATCTTATGAAAACATTAGTGATGCATCATAACCATGCACAAAAAAAATTAAAAAATTTCTAACATGGTTTGGACCATTTTTCATCCGGTTTAAAATTGCTAATCATCGTTTTATCAAGACAGTAACAATGTTTGATTTTTTAAAAATTCCACAAACTTCAGAATTACATAATTATCTAGAATTTTTATGGCAATATCATCAATGTGTCATGACTCCCCAAAAAAAATTCAAAATGTTTCGTCGCCGTTTGACCTACTTTTCAGTTGGTCCAAAACGCCGAAATTTCGAGTTATCCGGCAAATTTGGGATTCTCGATTGCAAATGGACCGGATTTGAATTTTGGTTTTCAAATTTCATCCGAGATTTGTCCGAAATACCGAGATTTCAGCGAATTTTCGGATTTTGGTGCTAAGCGAGATTTTATCCAAAACGAAATTTGAATCCTTGCCAACGATCGGGCTGGGAAAAGAAAAAACAGTGTTGAAACTTGATTGGCCGTTTTGCCATTAGACACCACCAGGCACCAGTCATGTTTTCTAAACACATTTCCCATACCATAACCAACAGTGAGCTCATGAAAACAATCAACATTCGACATCAAGATAGTTCCCACAGTAAAAAAGGGTAGAAAGGGCAAGTGATATCAACTTATAACACAAAATAATGCACAAGTTGCATTAATTGATGTACTGCAACGATCCTAGGACGTCCATTGACAAACAAATCCAATATACACAAGAATTAAAATTTGAACATGAACAAATTATCAAACAATATACAAGGCATGCTCGATGACAAGCTGAAAAAAAGATGTCTACTCCGGAAACAATAATTCCACGATACTTTGAGCTAGTCAACTTTCCATGAAGCACACACCTCCACTATTCACAGGATTGCAAGAAGGAAATAAATAACAAAATGTGCAATATATCAACCTTGGACTGGAACTTCATTTGAAGCAACCAAAGGGGCAGCCAGATCGGGTCCTGTTCCTTCTTCAACACCGTGTTCAGCAGCAAGCCCTTCGACAGAAGGTTCTGCAGGAGGAATTTCAACTGGGTTGTCTTGCAACTGTCCTACCTTTGCTGTTGAAACTATAGGTTTTGTGTTCGAGGATTTTCGTTTTGTAACGAGGGGTCTTGATTCAGCCTTTACAGTGGCAGATGCTTGGGATGGAGCTTTCGTGACTGATCTCTGAACAGGTTTTCTAGCAGGAACGCGGGGCTTGTTATTTTCTGCACCTTCATTTACCTTGGCTGAATTAGTTGTGCTCCGTGGGCTCTCACATGATACTGAACCATCTGCAGAAGCAGCAGTGGCAGAACTGGCTGGCTTGTGCCGGCCAAGCTTTGGTGATCTAGCACGTGTTGGTGGGATCTGCAAATAGCCACAAAACTTGGTTTAAGGATGCCATGTTTACTAATGTGACAAGATAAATATGTACAATAATAGGATATTCAGGAAGAACTTCACATCCTACACAAACTAGCATATACGCAAGGAAAACAGTCAGAACATCAATTAGTAAACCGGATCTTCTGTGAATCCGTGACATACAATGGAGAAGTTGGAAGTTGTTTACTAAATCTTAAAATACAAGTCATTTGTTCAACTATTAAGAATTTTCATATGATAACTTGCAGTAAAATGGCACAACTAGTTTTGCAATGATGCAGCTTGGATGGACAAAGAATATATAGGCATTGTTTAAAATCTCATTTTAAAGTGCTTTGCAAACTACAAATCTTACTGATTATCCTAGCAAAGTTCAAACATATTTTGGTGGATAATTGATACAGATATAAATAGAAAAGAAATGCTGAGAAGATGGACCTTGCAACCATAGGCCTAGACTTGTAAGAAAAACTCCAGACTTTATTATTCCAAATAGCTTGTCTGTTAATACCTGAGACCTACTCAATTAGTAGTTTAGTACAGTTCAAGCCCTCAAAATTGTATAGTTATTTCAATGTTGCACTCAATAAACTTATGGAGATCAAGTAAAGCGGAGATCTCTGAATGCTTAAGAGTTAGGATTAAATTTCAAACTTTAATATAGGATCATTCAGTGTACTAGTAAGGCTTTAGGATCACATCTGGAGATTGTTATGATAATGTTGGTATTAAAATTTGAAATGAGCAAGCATGAAATGGAAACCAAAAGACAGTGCAGATAACTATATGAGTTAGCATTCCAAAAAAAGGTTAAAAAATTAAGGTGAACTTAACAGGCATTTTGACATGTAGTCAAAGATTCACCCTACCTAACAACCCTAAGCACTTTTCAAACAAAACATATTCTAGTAGAAATTTCTGGTATCGTAAGCCAGAGACACTGAGTCAAATATTTTTTAAAATTTTGAGCACAATTTTGCATTCTAAGAGAAAAGTAGGATGCACTTGAATCATATGGAATAATTCACATTGAAGGTATCTGCAACCACAGAACAGCAAGTAAATCGACCTCATTACCTTTTTCAGCTCAACTTTAGGAGGCTGCTCCTTGTAAAAGCTTGGCATAGGTGTTGCTTTAAATGTCAGGCTCTTCCTAAGCAGTTTGATCTCAGCCTCTTGGCTCTCCTGAGTAATGAATCAATTTTCAGAACATAAGCATACAAGATACAAGTATTCAAAAGGTTTTAGATAAATGATATGAAGTAGTTCTCACCTTAGATTTTGCCTGCAAATTCGTTTGTTCAAGCTCCTTTGCATGGATTTTCTCTTCAAGCTTTTGGAAGAACTGAAAGTAAGGCACAACTATGTCTGTTCAGTACAAGAAAAGGAAAAGGGCAAATGAAAATATGAATTAACACAACGCCTGTATGAAAATTAATGCACCTCCTTTCGCTTCTCAGCACGCTCCTCCAATCTGAAACTAAAACCGGCGGCGGCAGCACTCTTGCGTTGAGCTGCTGCTCGGGGAGTATTGGTGCTCCTGCGACAACACCACATGACAGCGTTGCATATCAATAACATGGGGCAGAATAAATGAGCAACTATCAGGGAAATAAGAATGTTTACGATGTGGTGGAGTGCGCATCATCCTCCGTTTTCCCTGGCAGCGTCTGTTTCAAAGGTTTTGTGTTGTTCTCAATTGACCTGTTTTCCAATACCAACCATTTAGCCCAAGCAAACACCAAGACATGATGAAAATTACATTGTTTTATATTAATCAATTAGTGCAATAGTACACTGGGCTGTTGATTTTATCATTTTTGGCAAGCATCACAATTGGGGTGAAGACCCAAACGCCCCCACATTAATTACGTGTACTATTTACACAATAACTGAACTTGCAATCCAGAAGCAAGAAAAAGATGACCTAAAATGCAGGTTGGTAATAGGACTAGCACTTACTCTTGGACTTCAGAAGAAGCATCATTTGGAGTGGCGTCCACCGATCCAGACTTGACAGGCTAAGTCAACGAAAATTGAAACCAAGTTCACTCACTGCAATGCAACTAAAATTGACAAACTTCTGACTTAAAGTAACGGATCACTCAAGGTCTGTGCTTTACCAAGGACCGGCGAGCGATAGGCGTCCGAGCTGAATTCGCCTTCTTCTCCACCGCTCTTCCTGCAATTCCACCACAATTCAGTAGGTAAACCCAACACCAACCAACCCAAGCGAACTCAAGACCAAACCCAGACTGACCAGCCGCCTCTTCCGATCCATTGGGCACGGCACCCTTCCCCTCCGGCTTCGCCTGCTTCGGCGCTGCCGCCACGGTGCCACCCTTCTTGGCACTGCTGGGACCTTTCGCCGGGAAGGAGGCGCTCTGCGACAGCCCGGGCTTCTTCCCCCGCGCCGCCGAGGCGGCCACCTTGCCGTTCTGCAACTTCTCCTTCTTCCCCACGCTCGTGTCCCCGGATCCACCCTTCTGCGCACAGCAACACCCATCGTCAGCAATGGATCACTACACAGCACAACAGAGCAACCCAAGAACTAGAATTCCGCGATCCCCGCACCTTTGTCGGCGCCCTGGCCGGCTCCCCGGGCGCCAGTGCCGCGACCCCAGATCCGCCCGCAGCCTCCCCGCCGGCGAGATCCCCGCGATCACCGCCCTCCGCCGCGTCCGCGCCGGCGCCGCCCTCCTGACCGGCCTTCACGACGACGTAGTCCTCCCCTCCCAGCCCATTCGCCGCCGCGGCCCCCTCCTCGCGCTCGCCCTCCATCCCCGCTGCTCGGTCAGATCCGCACCGGACACCGGCAAGATCCTCTCAGCACCGCCCCGGATCACGCCCAGCCAAGATTCCACCTTGCCTCCCCCTCTGCCGCTGCCGCTCCCGCCTACGCCGGAAGACACGGGGGTGTCAGTGCGGGAGCGGGGAATTCATCGCCGTGGACGAGCGGGGGGAGTCGGCCGGAGGCGAGGGGGAACAGCAGCGGGACGGGGAGGGAGGAGAGGGAGGGGGAGAGAGGACGAGAAGGCAACCACCCACCCACCCACTACTACTGCTGCCGCGACAGGGACGAGTCGTAGTGTAGAGGTTGGCAGGGTGGGTTGGTAACTTGGCGTAGTGAGGTTGGACTCGTGGTCGTGGGAGACGGTTCGAACTGGAACCGGTGGCTGGCTGTATGTGCGCGCGCGCACGGCGCGGCTACTGCCGGTTTCTCGTGGACGGTTTTACCCCTCCCGCAACTCCCCTCTACTGTACGTGTTCAAACTGTAAAGTTCAGTAGAAAGGCAAGGCTTTGCTCGTGTACTGTGCACTGTTTCGAAAAAACGCCAACCGATTAATCGGTGATAGTGACTAAACTGTCATGAGTAGTTTAATCAAAGTGTAATTAATGTCGTCTAACGATTATTCGGCTGTATAATCTGATTAATAATCTGTTTTTTCTGTTAAATCACAAAAATAACTTATTTTTATTCGCTAAGTATAATAAATTAGTTTATAGTATTGTGTCATCGGGCTCGTAGTATGTACCTCTGGGATGAATCTTAAACAATGAAATGTAAAGCGTGTTTTTGTAGAGTGCTAATTTAGTATAACTTTGGGTAACTAAAATATTTTTGATTAATTCTAAATGTAAATAAATGTATTGATACAAATGTATTAATAATCCATTTTTTGGTTTAATCACAAAAATAACTTATTTTTATTCACTAAATATAATAAATTACTTTATAGTATTGTGCCATCGGGCTCATAGTATGTACCTTTTGATTGAAGTTTAAACAATAAAATGTAAAACATGTTTTTATAGAGTGTTAATTTACCATAACTTTGGGTAACTAAAATATTTCTAATTAATTCTAAATATGAATAAATATATTGTTGCAAATGCATATTCGTTCGTTATATTTCGATTAATCAGCCATATTACGAATCATTGCTTGGTGGTACCACGGTCATCCGTCGAGTGTATACTCTTTTTCACAACACTGATACCCTCTGCCCCAAATTGTTGAAGCCCTCGATTGAATCACTGAGGCCTTGCAATTCTCAAAATACAGCAACTTTTTATGTCTCGTTGACGCTCCTCCTATTCCTAGCACACTCCCGTTTACATTAGATCTAAGAAAACACTCCCATTTACATTAGATCTAAGAAAACTATCTTTTCCTAGAACAAAACAAAAAACAACTCGACTCTCTCCCTATATAGCAATGATTTCATGTAAAGGTGTTAAACTTTACAACCAATGGTCTATTTTAACACCAGCATACACTCATCGATCTCCCTACATTGCGCATAGATAAGTTTCCTAGGCTTCACTTTACGATAGTATAATAGTTTTGGACACAAAACTAAGGTACAAAGGAAACCAGGTCCAACCGTCTACTCCAAATCAAAACCATCCATAAAATAATTGTAAACAAAGAGAGGGCAGCCATAGAACCTAAACTTTGGTGGAGCCTAGCATCAATCATCCATCCGAACAATAAAGGCAGTAGCTAGTGAGGCCAAAATCATGGCTTATCTAGTCTCTTGCATCTTTTTTTTCTGGTAAATCTAGTCTCTGTATATATATTTACAAATTTAGAGAGTGTTTGGCACAACTTTAGTTCTACTAATGCCCGGTTTGGTAGAGTTTCAGATCTCAACTCCACCTCAGATCTGGAGTTTGTAGGCTAAAATAAAGTAAATTAAGTTTATATTTTTAGTCTAAATGTAAACAATATGATCCATTTAAATATTCTTAGGGCCTGTTTGGGACAGCTCTAACTCTACCAAAATCTGTGGAGTTAGTAAGGTATTTCTAGCTCGAAATTTATGGAGCTGGAGTCAGAGTACATTAAGAGTGTTTAGGTAGATCATCTTGTTTACATTTTGACTAAAAATATAAACAATTCACTTTATTTTAACCTATAAGTTTCAACTCGAATCGAGTTGGGAGCTGAGCTCTCCAAACAGGTCTTAATATACCTACATCTCCAACTCCATAAATTTCTAGAGTTAAAAATATCCTACTCCACCAACTCTACAGATTTTGGTGGAGCAGAAACTGTGCCAAACGCCCCCCTAAAATCCATGGAGTTTGTGAAGCAGGGTATTCCTAACTCCAGAAATTTATAGAATTGGAATTATGAGTACATTAAGAGTGTTTAAGTGGGTTATCTTGTTTACATTTTAGACTAAAAATATAAACTTAATTCATTTTATTTTAACCTACAATCTCCAGATCTGAGGTGAAACTAAGGTCTGAAGCTCTGCCAAACAGAGTCTTAGTCTTCTCCTCCATCGCGTAAGGTGCAGCAGTTAACATGCATTTATTACTGCCGCTCTCAGGGAGCACGAAAGATAACAAAGCTCGGCTAACCACAAAAAAAACAGCCTAGCCCACCGAGGCAAGATGGCCTCCGTGTTACCCGACGCTATAGCAAGTTACTGCCATGGTACCGACCGGTTTCTGCACTCCTAGATAAGTAACGAATTCAGCCGGGCGACCCTCAAGCAACACCAATCCCCCAAGGGCAATTTCGTCCGTTCCGAGCTGGTGGCCATGGGGAAACCGGAGTGAACTGAAGGGCGAAGAGATGCGTATGAGGCCGAGGCAGCAAGCATGAACAGCACGTAGCGTAGCCCCGGCCGGTCGTTTTCCACCCGCAAGCAAATGAATTGGATCTGATCTGGACAGGCCGCATGCGCCACCGGCTGTCATTTTGTCCAGACGCCTACTGACCTGTTTCGTGCTTCCCCTTTTCAATTTCGCGTATGATTAGCTGAGGCATTGTTGTCTACATGGTGATATACTACGCTCTGTACTGCTGCTGCTGCTAGCTTGCGTTTGTCCAGATCTGGATCGAGCTCCTACTTGATCCTCGATCGAGGATATTTTGTTTTTAACTCCAACGACAATTAGACCGTATCCTGCGAAATCTCTGTGAAATTCCTTCGTCCTAGATAGGCTGTAAGACACTTTTGAGCTTTCTACGCTCCGGAGAACAGTATATTTTGGCGGTGAAAACTAGCTAGCAGCACCCTTGCTTCCAACCTAGCCACGATAGAATGCGACGTAAGCGTACGTGGCCTAATCATCACTTAATTAACACATACTGTTGCTTTCGGCCCAGTATTTATATCACAATCGGTTCTAACTTTGGAACTGATTGTGATATGTATCATACAATCGATTGTGATGATTCTTCGCCATATTATTAAATTCTCACCGAATCATCTATCATAATCGGTTTTCCTCTGAAAAGTTAGGAACCGATCTAAATAAATCGATAGTTTTGTATCATTTTGTAGTAGTGATTTTGGTAAGACTCTTTAGCATCTTTGGGAGGTACAAAGATTTACATTGAGCTTGTACCAAGTGGTACATCCATCCTTTAAATTTTGAGAGGTGCTTTTATACATTTCCTTCAACACAAGTTACACAAATCTCAAAACAAGTGAATGAGTAAGTAATCATTATCTACCCCTTATATATACTTTAATATTTATACAACTTTTGAACTTTTATACCTCTAGTCAATTAATTTTTTCCCATTCAGCCCACGTCCTCTCTCCTTCCTCTCTTTCTTGACATAGCCCTACCCTTTTCTTTTTCCTTAACTCCAGTTCCACGTCAAAATCCTACATGACGCTACATGGAAACTGCTGACACAGGCGGCGGCGTACTCGGAGTGCTGCGCTCGCTCGCCGTGCATGGCTGCCCAGTTGGGAGAGGAGCGGATCGAGAACGTGGGAGGCCGTTTCCCGCCGCGAAACGAACCAACCGTACGTGCGCCCGCCGGCGCGCGCGAGCGTGGGTTTATTTGGTGGATCCACCAACCAGCCAGCCTCTCCAGGACGGCGAGAGGGGGATGCGATGCGATGCCATCGTCGTTGCGCGTTCGCATCTCTTGATATTCTCTCCTCGTCATCTCGTCGTGCCTCTCTTGTCATCTCCCATCCCATGTGTGGCGATCGGCAACATGCATGCCAACATGTGGCCCTATTGGCTCCGGATAAGACGTCTTATACGTGAGTATTTTAAAGCCTAAGTCGTATCATGTACATAGTTACTTTGATTAATAACTTGGTGGGAATGTAGTTGCAGCCATGGAACCTCCTATTTCCTCCTGAGAAATTTCTCCTCGGGATGGCTTAGCTTGATCAGTATCATTCGGTTTTCGCCCCTCTCGATATCAGAACCCGGATGTTTCATGACGGACAGGGATTTTATTCAGGATCGATTTTATCCGGAACTGCATTTGTGCTAGCTGATGTCTATAGTCACTTAGGGCCTATTTAGTAGAACTCTAGATCCCAGTTTCACTTGAAATCTGAAATTTGTGGGCTAAAATAAAGTGAATTAAGTTTATATTTTTTGTCTAAAATGTAAACAAGATGATCCATCTAAACACTTTTAGGCCCTGTTTGGGAGAGCTCCAGATTCCAGCTCCAGCTCAGAGCTGAAACTTATAGGTTAAAATAAAGTGAATTAAGTTTATATTTTTAGTCTAAAATGTAAACAAGATGATCTACCTAAACACTCTTAATGTATCCATGACTCAGCTCCACAAATTTCTCGAGCTAGAAATACTGCTCCACCAACTCCATGATTTTGATGGAAAGAGCTATCCCAAACACCCTTTAATGTACTCACAGCTCCAACTCTACTGGATCTAGTGAAGTTAGGAATACCCAACTCCACCAGATCCACGAATCTGATAGAGTTGAAACCATACCAAACACACCCTTAATTTGTAAGGGTTTGCTAGAGGCCTTTCACGCTAGCGCACGAGCAAACAAGCATTTCCGAACAAAATATTCTGCCACGGCCATCTACATGGAACCTTCAATTCATCATGTAGCTTTCAACTGCAGAAACACATCATTCCATGCTGTCAAGTTGGCACAGTGAATAAAATGATATGTCTGCATCTGTGCAGTTGCAGCTTAGCACAACCCTTATCTTAACGCCCACAAAATAAAAATTAGACTAATCACAGTAAAGAAGGAGGGAAAAAAAACTGAAACAGTTGTCAGTGTCCCGTTTGCAACTGCTCAATGGGATGGGAAGCATGGAAACGGACGGACGACCCGACCGTTCGACGGCATCCGATGCCAACTGAATCATTGTTGGCTGTCCTCCTCCACGCGCGGTGTCTCCGCCTCCGTCTTGTCCCAGATCGCGGTGCGCGCGCTGGCGGGCAAAGCGTTTCTATTATATTGCAGATTAGTATCGCCTCCTCCTCCAACAACTCGACGAATCTCTGGTAGATGGACGAAAGAACGAGAAAGAATCAGAACTTGTGAACCATGAAGACTGACTGTATGGTTGAGTTATGTTTCAGTACACGTCTTTTAAAAAAGGTTTAAGAATTTTAGAGTAAAGTAGTTAATATTAGGTGAAGCCAGATATGCCTAACCTAAAAAATAAATCACACTGAAGGTTCGTCTATATCTATATCTAATCTTTGATTTGATTTATTTTTAATAGGTTAATACAAATTTGTCATCGTCTAATATTAACTATTTTGCTTTAAGATTCGTATTTTTTTCCTAACAGAGTTGTACGAAGGCAAACCCTTTACAGTATTAATTCTCCTTTGTAATTGCAGTGAAGAGTGTGAGGGCTAGCAGCTGCTAGAACTGCTATAGTTTCCAGGTTTTTGCCCAACCAAGCTAGGCTGTAGTGACGGCCTTGCTCACCAAATTAATCCCGTACTTGTTAAAGACCTCGTCACAATTCAGAATTACCGTAGCATGATTAGTTAGCAAAGGAGGGTCTGATCAATCAAGCTGCTTAACATTCTTCTCTAGTTTGCACACATGCCTCTCCAGGTGGCAGCTGGGAGGTCGGTATGGACGAAGTTCTTGGTAGGAACTAGGAAGTTACAGGATCAGATTTTTTTGTCAACCGAAGAATAGTAGTTGCCTGCTGGTAGTGATTAAAAGGTTGAAAAGCAGATTAAAAAATTGATACCTGCAATCTCCATCGGTGCATATATTTCTAAATCCTGACCCCTGAAAGTTATCTTCCTTTTTGACATTCAAAGCTGAAGGGCCAGAAATGACGATTAAAGGAGGTAAATGATCACACAACAATTTTTCTCCCAAAAAGTCCAACCGAAACCTCCCATGGCCTCAGAAGAGCGGAAGAAAAAAATCTTCTGAATATTAGTTTAGGGGCGGCACTACCGCTACATAGAGGATGGTAGCGGCGGAATGAACAATAACTCTGGTACTATCGGATATGGTAGCTGTAGTGCTAGTAAACAGTAAATAGGATGATTGAAAATCAACACAGATTCAAGATAAAAAATTTGTGTAACTTTTGATTGGCTGGTTGAAAATCCACGAAACTTTGTATGCACCTTCTTATGGGTGTCAGGAACCTATTCCAACATTCAATCGTAAAAATTGATGTCGAAATTCTAATCTTTTTTGAATTTATCAAGGTTGCACCAAAACTAGGTCAAAAACAAGAACTTTACCCTAGGCTTGTTTGTGGGGATTTGATGATCAAGATGAACCTAGATAGTCTCCCACACGTCACAACAAGCAAGAACTCCAAACAAATTACCTGAAACGGCTAAGATCAAGATCTATCTCAAAAACTTCATTCTCAAGCAAAAAAGGTTTCTTAAAGAAACTTGGATGATAAAGAAGAGGCTTTCCTAGATGACTAGGGATGATCTACAGAGGATATATTCATCAATCATTTATCATTGATAGTGTAACATCAAGCAAGAAGGAAATCATAAGAAACGATCAAGAGTAAAGCAAGGAGAAAAATCAAAACTTGAGGCAAAAACTTGAGAACGAATTTTGATTTTATTTTTAGATCATGAGGAAGGATTACAAAACCTCTCACTGAAAAAAATGCTCCCAAGGAGCACATCGCGCATACACACACACCACACAAGAAAACCAAAATCTTGTGAAAACCTTAAAACCTTCTCACCTAGGTTTAGTGGCTTATAGCTTCACCTTCTACTAAATCTCCTTATATAGTGGAGGTAACCCTAACTCTAAAACCTGGACACACATGTAGATACCATCCAAATTTAGATGGGCTAACCCGAAACCCAACAATCTTAATGGGTTTTTACTTATATAAGCACGCTTCTCAAAGTGGCTATTACATTGATATCAATCTGCTATACGAGTCCGAATTTGCGTTCAACACCACTTTGGTATGACCTAAACCATTTAGGCCATCGCCGCGTTTTTCAAACCGCCTCGATCACCGGTATTAGACAAATTACCAATTTGCCCCAATGCCCAGTCTTCCTTCTCCTCGAAGCATCACCATGCTTCGCTTTTCATGTGGCTCCAATGACTTACCGTCAAGCCTCTCACATGTCCGGACTCCTCGAACAGTCCTCGCTTGCAGTGGGCCCAAGTCACTTTATCGCGCCACGTGTCCTTTTCAGCTTCACCATGGCAGCATTGGGTTACTTGACTGTTCTGGACCTCAACTCCTCCCTGAGCCTAGTCTTGACCCATGGCGTTGCCCGCCATATCCATCCCTAGTGCTTCACACTTTGGTTTCTTATCTTCCCGACTTGCAATCACTTCCCGACCTCAACCATTTTCTAGTGTCCCTCGACCATTCTGGATCTCAACTCTTCTAGCCTAGTCTCGGTCTCGCCTTCGCCTCATCATGACTTAGTCCCCGAGTCCTACAACCAACACAGATAAGAAACACATTCATAGTATTGTTCACAAATATATGCAATTAAATCAACAACATTTAATTCACATATCACTGGAAAGTCAGCACTACCGCCTATCTGGGACCGATAGTACCGCACCATTGATACTACCGCTCCCAAATAGTAGGTAGTGCCACTACCTCTAAAAATTCTCCAAGAGACCCTCTCTGAAAAATAACTACCAAATACTGAAAGCTGGTAGTATTGCACCCTCGGTATTACCGCCCCCATAGTACATAGCACACCCCAAAGAAAAACACCTCTCCATGAAATAACTACTGCTCCCACGGTCAGTAGCACCACTGGGCTGGCACTACCGCCAACACTAGGCTGGTAGTGCCACCTGATGTAGGACCAAGGATAACAGACTAGAGGGGGTGAATAGGAGATTTTAAAAAATTAGCTCTAATTGCAACAAATTGATTGTCTAATGAAGAATTACAATTTTGACAATTTAAAGCCTAAATTCTCTATGTTTCACTGTGTGCACCAATAACTTAAGATTAGGTAAAAATACAATCCTAAGTATAAGATCAATACACTAAAATCGCTAGGAAAGTAAATTGCACACTAGAGAAAAAATTTCAAACCACTAGAGAGAAATTTGACACAATAATTTATCCCATGATATCGGAGACTTGTCGGTCTCCCTAATCCACGTTGAGATAGCTTGATCAATTTCAAGCTGGCTCCAATCCACACGAGTCTTCCTTGATCACTTAGTAGTTCTTTCCGCTTCAGGTAGGTGAACTCCGACCTTTACAAACTTGCTCGGAGACTTCTCACAACCTCTGTTGAGAAGCTCACCACGCACAATCGCCTTCAATCCATCTAGAAAGTGGCAACCTCTAAGAGTAACAAGTCTTAACACTTGCTTGGGGTCGAATCAAGTGTCTAATGGCTCAACACTAAACGCAACACTTGAATTTTCTACCAACTCACTCAAAATGTGAATTTAATGCTCACAAGAGAGTTGGAGACTAACTAGAGCTCAAATATGATCAATGAGGTCTAAGAGAGAGCTCTAGTATGCAGGTGTGGGAGTATTTATAGCCTCCACCAATAAATCCAACCGTTGGAACAAAATCATATAAAAATTCAGGATTTTTGGCGCTACAACACATGTAGTGCCAGTAGCACTGGGCTCAAGCTCAATAGTCGGATCAGTGCAATAAATAAATTGTCAGAGCCCGTTATGAGAGGCCGGTGCTACCGCCCAACTGGGACCGGTAGCACGAGCCTTTTAATTTTTACTCGACTCAAAAACATGTTCTCTGGAATTTCTAGATCGGATTTGAGGCCCATGCTACCGTTTGGCCAATAGCACTGGACCTACATAGCCGGTGGCACCGGCTTTAGGAAATTGCCCCGCCGGAAAGAGGTCTTCTCTGGAATTTTTAGACTAGGAGGAAAGGCGGTGCTACCGCTTGGCCGATAGCAAAGTACCGCCAGACGCCATAGCACCCTTTCTGTGATTTACACACCAAGCCTGTGGCCGGTAAACTCAAATGAAATTTATGATTTTGCTCAATTTTGGTGCAAGTTTTCAAATGAATGTAATTGAGCCTTTAAACTTTTCATCGACACCTTGCTACTAGCCTAAACCCCTCTTAATAGTACAATGCCTATTCTAGCAATCCGATCTTTCTCTAAAACGCTTAGATCTTTCTCTTAATAGTACAACGCTTAATTTTATACCTTAGATCTTTAGCTTGACAAGATGATCTTTTAGCCTTTTCATTCCATTTTCATGCTTCATTGCATTCCCATGATTAGGACCAACCTATTTCAATATGCTTAAAGAAAATGCTAGTCCTTTAATTGCAGTCATCATTAATTATCAAAATCATCACAAACTTTGAGGGTCTAGATGCTTTCACCTGGCCGGTACTACCACTCCTACAAGGCCGGTAGTGTTGTCCTTGGCATGACAGCTCTCAAATTGCTTTAAATTCAAAATAAAGTTCAATTCAAACTTAAACTCGAGCATCACATGCTTAAACCAAGTCAATAACTCATCACAACATGGATAGACCTTCCGTATGGCCTTCGAAAGCACACATGGACAATGGAACATAGTAGTCTGCTTAAGTTCTTCAGAAGTTTGATGCTTACTCTGCCGAGGCCATCCTTAGCTTTCAGTTTGTTCATCGTACTAGTAGCGGTCTACACTCTAGCAGACAACTGTTTCTACCAAGAAGTTTCAGACTTTACAACGAGGCAGAGGTAAAATGCTTTAGAATTCAGACTATAGCGTCCGCTTGGCATTGTAGATATTTTCAGCAAAGCAAGTTTAACTCAGTAGTAAGCATGTTTTAACTCAGCTCGTGAACAAATTAACAGGTTTCACAAACCATTAACCACTCATCGATATACCATCTCTTTGACAAAATATCTTAATATTGTTCCCAACATGACGGTTTCATTTCCACTCAGCAAACAAAGACAAGATTGTTAGTCCACTGAACCATGTTGGAAACAATTGTACGAAGGACGCAGTTCCACATTCGCTGGATAATCTCCCCAAGTTGAGGGTTCTTGTACTGAGATCAAATGAATTCCATGGTCCCATAAGTCATCATCTTGCTATTCGCAATGGAAACGCACCTTCTTTTCCATTGCTACAACTCTTTGATATCTCATCCAGCAGCTTGGGTCTGTGCCAGCAGAGTGCTTGAAGACTTTGAACGCTGTAAGATCTTCGGGATATGCAAACTAGCAAGTAGGATTCAGTTATCTTCAGTTGGTAAGAAACAATCTTACAATCAGGACTCTGCACCAAATATTAAGTAGGATTCAGTTATCCTCAGCAAATAGGTTCAAGGACACAAAGGTTAGGAACGAGGAAGGGGAAGAAGATGATGATTCAATTGCATTGGAACTGGAAGAAAAACCAAGGCTAAATTTTTTCTATTTTCCACAAGGGATTGGATTTTTTTGGAGGAGGCGTTAGGGTAACATCATGTGGAGTGCTCTTGTAATACGGCAACTGGCTGCACATTTTGATGGCAAGCGTTTTCTGTTTGCTTGCACACAGACAAGAGTAATTCATAGGCAAAAATAATAAGTTGAAAGTTAGCAAATGCCGCGTCCCATTTGTGAGGCCTTGCAAATTTTAAAAATAGTTGTCAAAACAGGAGACCGGCGCACGCATGGAGCAATGACGGCGAATTCTTGCACAGTTGTCCTCACTTATCTTCCTCCAATTGCACACCAAGGAATTCCTAAAGAGAAGATCGTCATCTGTGGAACGGGATTCCCTGTTCTCAAAACATTTCATATTCAGTTCTATCAGGATATCATTCCTGATATTTGAGGTAGGGACAATGCCCAGGCTCCAAAGGCTCAAGCTAAGTTTCAAGGCGCAGGGATGGGACAAGTATGGTGCCGCACCTGCTGGCATCGAGCACTTGTTAGGTCTCAAGGAAATCTCTGCATATATTTGGTGCCCTAGTGCCATAGAAGTTGGCCTGTGCTTACTCCACAGCTTTGGGGATGCCTGTTCTTGAAGGCTCAAGGCTAGAGCATACATGGATTATTGAACTCTGTACCCACTGTATCAACTATAGTAGTATGTGTTGAAGTCTACCATTCCGTGTCAGACGTGGCATGACCAGTGCTAGGTCTCAAGATTTCCTTTTCTGTTTGGAACTCTGGTTCCTCGCCATATAAATATAGAGCCATATCCTATGCAATCACCTATATATGTGTAAGCGTGCAATCAAGCGATCTGGAGCACCCAATCTATATCCAACGCTAGCTGCTAGCAGGGGGTGTTCAGCAAATTTCAGGGACAGGGAGAGAAGAGATGGAGGGTGAGGTGGAAGGGTTTAAACGTAAAAACAACAGCCAACGTTGGATATAGATTGGGTGTTCCAGATCGCTTGATTACACGCTTGCACATATATGGGTAATTGCACAGGATATTTCTCCTATAAATATACACTATAGTTATACGTTTTAGACGGTCTATCATCTTGTGCTTTTATTATCTTCTTATATAATAATTTTCTTCATGTGTCATGATCTTTTTTTCATATAGGTTTTTCACGTAAAAATCTTCTCTCTTTGTATCTCTAATTTTGAAGGAGTGATAGGAGAACATAGAAGATTCCATAAGAAAAAAAATCGTCGAATCGATTCTAATAATCGGCAGATCGGATCTATTATAGTAATTTCTCTATTGCTATAGTCTATGCACAGTATACAAACTGATCTAAACCATCCGATTTACATCCAGCAGTCAATAGTACGACCGCTTAAGCTATGATCACACACAAAAAAAGCGTTCACAAGGAAGTCACTTGATGTGTGTCCGTTATTTTCTTTGCTCAGAAATTTTTGCTATGTGCACACGATAGCTTACTAGAAAACTTCCGAGGGTCAATGCTTTGAGTACACTGTCAGTGTACCAAGTAAGTTGCCCATTTCTGCAAGGTACACATAGATTCATACTAGTAAATTCTAGATTTATTCTCTATGGCATCTTTGAAGTATGATATTCTATTGTTAACTCGAGATACGAGGTTTTTTCTATAACAAGTCAAGATGCGAGGTATTCTTTCACATCTTGATTTGGATATTGCTCTTTTGGAGATCAACTAGATGCTTGCGGCACTGTCCATTGATGAGAAGCAACAAAAAGATCATAAATGCTTTTTATCTTAAATTCATCTTCACCTATCAAATAATATTATGCAGTAAATTTTGAAGGAGACGACTGCTGCCATGTTATGGTTGAAGCTGACAAGGATCTGACTAGCAAGATGTCTTTGAAGTAGAAGTTTTATTCGCACAAGATGGCGAAGGACAGATTAGTGTTGAACCGCCTAACAGCTTTCAAAGAAGTTGTTGTTGAACTTAAAGCTATGGAAGTAAGATATGATGATAAAGACTTGGGTGTTATTTTACTATATTCACTGCCCAGTTCATACTCTATGTTCGGACATATTATTCTATATATCCAAGACACTCTTACTACCGATGGAATTTATGAAGCATTGTATGCTAAGGAGAAAATGAAACTCATGGTTTTGGGTGAAAGCTCAAGTATGCATGCACAAGGTTTGTATATCCGTAGTAGACAATAGGAGAATGGTTCAAACGAGAATTATGGAGGCAGAAGCTCTAGTAGACATAGAGGTAGATCTAAGTCTAGGAACCAAGAAGTCTTGTACTTATTACTAGAAAAATTGTCACAACATATCCGAGAGTGTTGGAAGTTGTAGAACAAGGAGAAAAAGAAAACAATTCCAAGGATGAGCAACAAGACGATGAAGCCAAAGGCACCATATTTGCCAGAGATGGTTGCCTTTGCGAGTGATTCCAAAACCGATGATGAATGGATTCTTGATTCAGCTTGTACTTTCTACATGAGCCCGAACCATGAGTTGTTCATTACTACGAAGTTATGCCGAGTGAATCCGTGCTAACGGGTGATAATTCAACATGCAAAATTTTAGCATCCCTAAAATTTATTTTCAATCTAAAAATGTGTTATTTATTTTGTCACGCTTTTTAGAACTTTTCCTGCATTTTAGAAAATCATGAAATCCTTTTCTCTTTGAAACAACGGCACAAAATGAAGAAATTTTCAAGAGATCTAGGAACTAACAAAATGAATTTTCAAGAAATGTAAGAAGTTTGCATTGAGGGGGCGTGTTAAAAGATGGCAATGCAAGCATCTATAAACCTCACAATATTGCAAGAACAAAGAATTTTTCTAGAGAGTGCTGTATAATAGCTAGTTAAATAAATTTGGGAAGCTTCTAGTGTCTGGATATCTATTATATATTAAAAGGTCATGGCCTGTCTTTTGGAACTGCTAAGAAAAAAACAGAAATATATTAGAAATTCTCACAAAAAACATCTGGCTCTTAATCTGATAGATTCTAACTAAGTTGAACTATAGTTGCTATTAGATGTTATTATTAAAAAAACATTTAACCGTATATCTAGCAGACCCAAGTAATTATGGTTTAGATTAAAAGAAAGAGTGTATGCCAAATACAATAAAATACTCACAAAAAGCAAAACATCTGGCTCTTAATCTGGTGGACCTTAACAAAGTTGAACTATAGTGGCCATTGAATGTTATTATTTAAATAAAACAATCTAACCGTCTATCTAGCGGACCAGAGTAATAACAAATTAGATTTAAAAAAGAGTCCATACCAACTACAATAAAAAGTAAAAGAAATTTGGAATAAAAATAAAATAAATTAGCTATTTGATTTTCATACAAACACCAAACTAAAACCCGTACATATGTGAAATTCGAAATAAAATTTAGATGAAAACTAGAAGTTGGATTTGTATACAAATTTCAACCTAAAACTAATATTTAAAATTAAATAAAAATAATAATAAAACTAATGGCTTAGAGCAAAAGAAAGAGCCAGACTAAGGATAATAAAAAATAATAGAAGTCTAAAATAAAAAATAAAAGAAAATTAGCTATTTGAAGTTGATATGAACTCCAAATTAAAACATGTACTAGATTAAAAGAAAAAGTCCATGCCAAATATAATAAAAAATAACTAAAATTTAGAACAAAAATAAAAACAATTTAGCCATTTGATTTTCATATAAACTCCAAATTAGAACCCGTACATAGCTGAATTTTGGAATAAAAACTAGAAGTTGGATTTCTGCACAAATTTTGGCCTAAAACTAATATTAAGAATTAAATAAAAATAACAATAAAATTAACATCTTAGATTAAAATAAAGAGCCCATGCCAACTATAATAAAAAATAATAGAAATTAGGAATAAAAATAAAATGAAATTAGCTATTCAATTTTGTTATGAACTCTAAATTATAACCTGTTCATAGCTGAAATCGGGGATAAATATTGGATAAAAAATAGCTATCGGATTTGTATAAAATTTTAACCTAAAACTGATATTAAACATTAAAAAATAATAATGAAAATTAATATAAATTGGGAATTAAAAATAAAAAGAAATTAGCCATTTGATTATCATACGAACACTAAATTAAAACCTTTGGCGCTTGGATTTGTGTAAAGATTATAACCTAAAAGCTGGAATTGGAAATTGAATAAAAAATAATGTAAAAAGAATAAAAATTAATCGAATTGTGTTAATTCCATACTAAGTGAAAATATTTTTTTGTTTTATTCTGAATTAAAATTCTAGATTAAAAAAATAAACTAAGCTTCTTTGCAATCGTCAATAAAAAATAGAATATATTAAAAATTCTCACAAAAAAATTCTAACACTTTATTTGGTGGAGCTCCATGGAATGGAGGGATTAAGAAGGTGATAAATCAACAAGTGTTTACTTGGCTATATCGTTAAAAGCAATGTGATTTGCATTAAAATAAGTAATGAAAGAAAGATATATGCATTGCAATAATGAAAAAAGAGATGATGATATAAATGGGAAATAGTATGTCATGATTGTCGACGATCGGGATCGCCAACCGCAAGAAATGAGGTAGGGGTCAGTACGTTACAGGACCCGAGCAGTGTTTCGCTCGAACGGAGGAAGAGAGTAAGCGTGATGAAGGTCTGAGGGGGGTGCTTACAACTCAAGACAGTAATGATGATTCCTAACTCAAGCTTATGTGTGTATTGTGTTGTCTTCGTGTGTCCTTTGGGAGCCTGCGCGTTCTTGGTCTTTATACTCCCTCCGTACGCAACGGTCGGGAGATATCCCGGAAGGGCCTTCACGACGATGCGTTGAGGGCGGGGCAACCGCCGGACTTGTCTGCAAGACTCATGTCATCCCCACGACCCGCTCTCGATAATCACGGTCAAATGTCGATCCGAATCTGTGGCGGACTAAGGCCCGAACGGATCTCGCCGAGCCCGAGATCGAAGCGGGTCGAGCTCGGGTCCACAACGCCTAGGTCGAAGCGCCTCAAAATGCACCAGTCGTGGCCGGGGCCTCGAGCTTCGGGGTCTCATTGATCCGCGCGCCAGCCGGTCAAAGGACGCCCAGTCCTCGTCAGCTAGCCCCCGAGGCTTAAGGTCATGGCCGGAACGCGGGCCGACCTTGAGTCTCCATAGCCGGGATTGATTTCCAGAATTTCCTTGAGGTCGAGGTCGTGCGGAAGTGTAGCGCCAGGTCTTGAGGATACGACACCTGGCGCCTCTTGATCTCTCCGCCTGCATGCAGATATTTAACGGTTGGTGACACCTGCCATGCCTCGAAACCGCCGCCCCGGCCTTAATTGCATCTGTCAAATCGTGGCCGGCGAGTCTTCCGAAGCGCCGTGGTCTGGACTTTGGCAACGATGCGGCTTATAAACCCAAAACCGCACTGGCCGAGGAAGCCGCCCGACCAACGCTTTTCGCCTAAGCAAAGAAACCTCCTCCCGGCCTTGACCGCAACCGCCATGGCCAAGCTTAGGGAGGAGCACTTTGTCACCTTCGAGGATGAAGGAACTCGAGACCCGGGTCGCCGACCCATTCACATGGCGTCTCGCCGCAATGAGACCGAGCCGGCCCAGGGATTTAAATCGCTCGCACCGAGCACTACGCCCTCTTGGCCTGCGGACCCGGAGAGCGAAGTTCCTCTCCGTGGTCCTCACCACCGCCGCGATCGAGCTCATAAACCCGTGCCGAACTCCGCCTCTCTCTCGCCATCTTCTCCCACTGCGAGGGGTTCCTAGGAATCCTCCCCAACCCTCGCTCTTCTTTTCAGATTTCACCTCTTCCGCTCCGGGAAGGACCACATGCTCGGTGCCTTTATTTCCGACAATGACGGGCTCAAGTGGTCCTTCCCAAGATCCAAGCTCGAGACTCCCTCGGGCCGTGGCCGAAAGCCTGGTTCTACTCAAGAAAGGGAGCTCAAGACGCCGTCAGACGAGGGAAAGCCCGCCGACGCGAAGAAGGAGACCCTGCATTGGGCGACCTCGAGGACGACGAAGAGGCCATCGCCGCCATACATCTCAGGCGAGCGCTGCCTCACCGCGAGGCGATCGCCGTTGATTTCTGCGAACTGAAAGTGTCTCCTGAGGCGACGACCTGCTTCTTCGAGATCCAGGGGCGCATCGACCCGACACGCGAGAGTACGCCCAGTAAGCCCTTTCCTGCTTTGTGATCTTGCTCGAACCCGCCCTTCGATGGTCCCTGAAGGCGCTCCTTTTTGCAGCTCCGAAGGAGTCTTGGGTCGCCGACAGGATGTACGAGATGTTCAGAAACTGGCGCACAACTATTCCATGGACGACTCGGCCCAAAGGAACGTGTTCACCCGAAACCCGAGGTAAACCCACGGACCAAAGGCTTGTCTTGGCGGCCCCAAGGCCTTTCTTGACCCTCTCTGCGACAGGACCACCAAGAGCTACTTGACACGGCCAGGCGGATGCTCCCGCTGCCCGGAGGAGGCAAGGGCAAGAAAGGAAAGAAGAGGCTTCAGCTCACGAGCGAGCAGACGAGGCGGAAACGCCATGTCGAGTGGGGGACAGCGCCATGGTAAGGGCCCTCTTGGTCGAGCCCCGAGCTCGTGTTCATGTGCCCGTTGACAGTGAGCTTCCTTGCAGCAGCAGAGCCTTGGCCATGCCGCCAGATCCATGAGCCCTCCCCGGTCTTGGGGCCTCGAGTTCGACCTCGAGCCCTGTGTCGTGAGGACACGCGAACGAGGTGCCCTTCGAACGAGGCAACAAGACCTTCGCCGACCTTCACCGAGAGTGAGGTCGGTCACCAGTGAGTTCGGGTTCTGGGCCGCCTCGTCCCATTTAAATTTTTCTGGCTTAGTGTATGCTTTTGATCGCAGACCTCAAGCGCCCGAGCTCGAGACTTGCCCTTTTTGACGATGGCTGTTATCTAGGGCGAGTCCGAGTCCGAGGGGGAGGATACATTTGAGTTGGTCCCGCGCCGCCTTTCGCGCCCAACGCGCACACCGCCGGGGTCGTCGAGCCTGGTTCCGGCCGGTGAGTTCAACCAGGGCCTCGACGATTCGGACGATGAGGAGCTCCAGCCCGCAACCAGTGCGGATTTTGACACCGGCGAGGCTCATGATACAGCCGCCGTTGTCGACTCTCCCGGCACCACCGCGAGGGAGGATGCCCAGAGCTTCGTGGCCGTGCCCGAGGCGACACCCCGAGTTCCCCCGGCCACGGCCGCTCCAGACGCCGAGGCCGCGATTCCGCCTGCCACCGAAGGTGACCAGGTCGCAGGGCTCCGCAGACCAGACGCTAAACTGCCGCTGCGTCGAACCGAGGCATGCGTACCCCGCCATGGAGGTCGAGATCCTGCTGGACGGACGTGCCGCGCCCTTGGAGCCGGAGAGGTGGGGCCCCGCCACAAAGGCCGGGACAGCATCATTCGCGCCTTCCCCGGTCGTCGACGGGCCGAACCCCTCGGAGGAGGTGACGGACGACCAAGCCGCCCCTGGGGCGGTAACTCGAGACCTACCGAAGCGCCGATGGCGGTCGAGGCGACCTTGGCAATGCGTACGGCCGACGAGGGGAGGAGATCCCCCGTGATCGTATTGACGACCGCAAGAAATTTACCCGCACACGCCTCGAAGGCCATCTCCGCAAGGTAAGGGTCTTCCTGCGCACTTCGTAGTTGGTAGCCCGTGCTCCTTACCCCCTCATTTTGTGCTTCCCTTCTCGTCGTGAAGGTGATCGACCATGCCACCCATGGGCTTCAAGGCCTCCGAGAGCACGATGACAGCCGAGGGCCTCTGACGCGATCGAGACGCGGGAGGTTGAGCGCGCCAGGCTCATCAGTACAATCGAGGTCGAGCAAGGGGAGCTCGAGCAGAAGGCCCAGAGTTTGTCGACGGCGCCCGCATTTGAGGCGCAAGAAGTAGCCCATGCGGCGGAGCTCGAGCAGGCCAGGGCCTCCGAACGCGACCACGGTTATAAGGCCGTGGAGCAAGAACGCGCACGGTCGGCCAAGGCGCTCGAGGTCGAGCGGGCCAAAGTCGAAGCCCTGGAGAAGGCTGCTGCAGAGCGGGCGACTCCCCTACCGGAGGCGTCCCCCGAACTCGAGGCCAAGATCCTGGAACTCGAAGAGAAGCTCGGCCGTGCCAACAAGGCGGTCGAGGACGAGCGGGCCAAGGTCGAGGCACTGGAGAAGGCCGCCGCGGACCGGTCTTCTTCGGCGAAAGCGTCCCCCGAGCTTGAGGCCAAGGTCTCGGAGCTCGAAGGGAGGCTTGAGCGTGCCAAAAGGGCGGCGACGAGTGCGATGGCCCAGCTCCAAGACGAACGGCGCCGAGCCGCGGATGCCGCCACGGTGGCCCTCCAGAACCAGAGTGAGCTATCGACCCTGAGGGCCAAAGTCGCCGAGCTCGAGCAAGAGAAGCTTGCCCGCGAGATGGCTGACCTGTAAAAAACGTTAAAAAGCAAGGAATGTACTTAACAGAAACAGATCGTTTTTGGTAAACGAAGAAACCTCGTCCCTGTTGTAAACCCGTAGTTTGGGGATACTTGAAGCCTTTCTTGCTTCGTCGTTAGCCGTGCTGTGCTCTTTAGGTCGTCTTGTAGATAGGGTAGCTTTACCCAACCTGCTGGGGCCGAGGTCGGCGACGCTGCCTTGGGCACAAAACGTAGATAAGGACAAGAGGCCATGACCTGCAAAGTTGAGGAACAATTCGCAAAGGTAGGACACGAAGCGAACATCGTTAAGTAGATTAGCGTTCGAACGGCTCTCACGATCACGCGCATTGCTCGACATCCAAAGCGACAAGGTACCTTGCTCGAGCCCGGGCACAGGGAAGAGCTAGATTGCGAAGAGGTTCGGCTTATGTTTAGCTCGTCCGCTGGGGGTGAGCGTAAAACCCACGACACTTTGAACGAATGCGGTACGCGTGAAGATCGCGCTCAAAAAAAAAGAAGGAGCCGCCGAAAAAGAATAGTAGCAATACCAATGGAAGTAGATATGAAAGGGAAAGAATGAATGACCAGCTTTATTGAAATGTGAGGCATAGAGGTTACACATGAAACTTCCGAAGCTGATCTATGTTCCACGAGCTAGAGAGCTCTCTGCCGTCGGGCATCGCTAGCCGTAAGCCTCGCGGCGATCTGTCAAACGACTCTATAGGGGCCCTCCCACCCGGGATAACTTGTTGGTCTTTGGACGAGCTCGAATCCGCCTCGGGGCAGTCCCCAACAAGGAGCTTCCTAGGTCGTCTGCGTCGAGACGCATGTCTGCGAAGAGCTTGCGGTGTAGTGCGTTGATCGTGAGCGAAGGCACGACATCTTACTTCTTCTGCGAGGGTGAGGTCGAGAGACCGTTCATGCTCGGTCGACTTGGTCGACTAAGCTAACTCCGGCAGAGCCAGCAGACCTCGGGAGGCGGGGCGGCCGATCTGATCAACAATTTGGAAGGGTGTGGACCTCGTGGCTCGGCTTGTCGTGGTACTGAATAGACCATAGGACGGTGGGAAGTTCGCCCACCCAAGCCTTTGCCAGATCGATCGAGCTCATCTCGCAACTCGCTTCTTGACGCTCGACAATTTGTCCGATTGGCTCGTTCTCGCTGCTCGCTGCTCGGGGTGAGCCACGCGAAGCGAAGCATATTTTGATGCCGAGTTCCTCGCAAAACTCCTGGAACAACTCACCGTAAACCGGTACCGATTGTCGTGATAATTTTGCATGGAACCCCATACCGGTGACCACGTAACAAGCGGAAGAAACGAATCGCCGCCGGCGTTATGGTCGAGACGGTTCGCCTCTATCCACTTGGTGAAGGTGTCGACAAGGATTTAACAGAACCTCTTCCCCGGTTGCTTGAGGAAAGGGGCCGAGAATGTCCAAATTTCCATGTCGAGAAGGGCTAGGCGGCGGGATGGTCTGGAGCGCGAGGCGGCCGATCACGATTTCCGGGCGTGGGCGGCATGCTCGGCAAGTGCGACGATATCCCGAGCATCTGAGCGCCAAGGCCAATAGTACCCCATGCGAAAGGCCTTGCCGACCATTGTCCTGTACGAAGAGTGTGCCCCGCAGAGGCCTGAGTGAATGTCATGTAGGAGGTACTTACCCTCCTCCGTGGAGATGCACCGCGTCAGATGCCTAAACATTTCGCTTGTAGAGCTTTCCGACGTGGCGTGTATAGACTTGCCGCTGATCCCTCCTCTCGGCAGGTCGGGTGGCATGTCGCCCCGCAAGGAAGTCGTGGATGGCCTCGGCCAGAGGGGATACCCGACCACGAAGCACGACCTCTTGGTCGGAGATCGACGGGCCGCCAAAGGTTCTCGTGATGACATCGGGTGGGATATCGTCGTTGAGGAGCCGAGCTTGAGAGGAAGTCTGCTATTTGGAGTTGTCTCTCCGGGATGTGCTTGATCTCCAAGTTCTCGGAACCACTTCTCCATCTTGCGCCTCGGCGAGGTACTTTGCCATCGAGTCCCCGAGCACCGGTAGTCCTTGTTGAACCGGTTGAAGACGAGCCGAGTCACCTTCACGCACCAGCGGCGACACCCAAAGCCTTGCAAGCTCAGAAGGCGGCCAGAGGGCTTTCAGATTCGCCACATTGTTTGTCATTGGGAAGCCAAAACGACTACGCACCTCAACTTATCGCCGCGTGGGGTAAGGATAAGGATCCTAGCCCCGAGCGCTTGAAGGACCTCGAGCCGTCGAAGAACATGACCGTGGCTTCTCCTCTTCGCCTTGAAGCTCGGGAGCGGGCTTGACGTCTGCTCGACCACGAAGTCGGCGAGCACTTGCGACTTTATGGTCGTCGCGCGCCACGACACAGACGCCGAACGCCGCTAGTTCCATGGCCCACTTGGCGATTCGTCCGGCACCTCCGGGTTCTCAGATATCCCCGAGCGGAAGTTGCTCGACAACCACGAGTGTGCCTGAAAATAGTGCCGAGCTTCCGCTGGCCATGAGGAGAGCATACAAACCAGACTGCGGGTAGCGCTCTTCGGGCCGGAGACCTCGCCGACGTAGTAGATTGGGTGTTGCTTTGGGACCCCTGTTCCGCCACCAGGCAGACCGACAATGGTGGGGGGTGGCCGCGAGATAGAGCATGATTTCTCAAAGTTGTGGCGCTAGGGAGGGTGGGGATGACAGTACGCCTTCAGTCGCCGGGACCGCTGCGCCTCGAGTCCACTCAAAGCCCCGTGCTTGCGCAGGTTTGGAAGAATGGGAGCCCTCGCTTCCGAGCCTCGAGATAAACTCGCCTGAGGGGCAAATGGCGCGCGGCGATGAGGCTCAGACTTGCTTGACCGAGGCCGGGGGTGCCATCCTCTCGATTGCCTCGATCTTCTCTGGATTTGGGCCGACCCCTGAGCCCCCGATCATGTAGCCAAGCACCTTCCCCGACGCCGCGCCGAACACGCACTTCTCGGGATTGAGCTTGATCTTGTGCTTGTTCAGGTTGGCGAAGATCTCCCCGAGGTCGTGAACGTGGTTGCCCTCGGTGGGGCTCTTGACGATGATGTCGTCCACGTAGACCTCAAGGTTCCGCCCGATCTGGGGCTCGAAAGTCTTGGTCATCAGCCGCTGAAATGTAGCCCCCGCATTGCGCAGACCGAATGGCATGGTCGTATAGCAATAGGTGCCAAACGGCGTGATGAAGGAAGTCTTGCTCTCGTCGTCGACCGCCAGCTTGATCTGGTGGTATCCCGAGTAAGCATCCAAGAAACTCAGCATCTTGGCATTCGCGGTGGAGTCGACGATCTGGTCGATGCGCGGAAGCGGGAAGTTGTCCTTCGGACAAGCCGAGTTCAACCCCGTATGGTCGACGCACATTCTCCACTTTCCGCCTTTCTTACGAGCGATGACCGGGTTGGCTACCACCGAGTAATCAATCTCCTGATGAACCCGGCCTTCAAAAGCTTGTCAAGGTTCTCCTTGATGACCGCGACCTTCTCCGGGGAAGCGATGCGTCCGGCGCGCATGGTCGGGAGCCGATCCCACTCGCAATTTGTGCTCGATCACCTCCTCGGGACGCCAGCATGTCCGCGGGCCCTGCTTAATATACCTTGTTGGCGCTGAAGGAAGGTGACGAGCTCGAGTTCCTATTTGGGACTCACCGGCGGAGACGTGGACACACTGGTCGGGTCGCTCGCCGAGCGGAACGGCCTTTGTTGTTCGCTAGGCTGGATCGCCGCCTTCCGGGCGGGCGCTTCGTGGTCACCTCCGCCTCGCTGGGCAACATACCGCAAGAGCCAAGGCCTTGGTCTCGATCCATGTGCCGCCGCAGACGCCCTTCGCGACAGTAATGACGCCGCTGGGGCCAGCAATTCATGCATCGGTGGCTATAGTGGTTGGCGGGCATGAACTTGACCAAAGCGGGCCGCCGAGGATGGCGTTATACGGGTCGCCTCGACCACCTCGAAGGTGACCACTCGGCGCGGAAGTTGTCCGAGCCACCGAAGGTAACGGCAAGACCACCGCCCTGGGAATGGTCGAGCCCCGCACGATCCCGAAGAAGGAATGGCGACGTTTTGACCTTCGACCGGGAATCGTGATCCGGTCAAGCGCCCGCTGAAGCAAGTTAAGAGAGCCGCCGGCCGACCATGACGCCGATCGACCACTGTGTTGCCGATGGTCGGGTCACGACCAAGGCGGTCTTCGTGTCTCGCCATACCGGGAGAGCGCCTCGGAGAGAAGGTGATGGTGGCCCCAGCCCACTTGTAGGGTCTGCTGATGGGCTTTCAACGGCGACACAGTAGATGGTCCGGCCGCGCCTTGACCTCGCGCCGTGCGGTAGGCCGACGAGCCACCGAAGATGACGCCGATCGGCGCCGCTTTGCCGAACTCCAAATCGAGGTCGCCAGACCATACGCAAGCATTCACCCGGTCGGCCGGTCGTCATCCTTCGGAGCACGGGCATCTCACCCCACCCATCATAGAAAGCGCCCAACTTTATTTCGCCATGCCCGCAGTTCGCGGTCGTGGGCCACGCCTGCTGGAATAGGCGTAACTTTGCTTCATCATATCCGTCGCGCCTCGGCCCCTCGCGGCCGAGCCTCTCATCCGCCAAGGTCCGGTCCGTTAGCCCTCTGGCTGGGCCGGTTCTTCGCTCGTGAGGTTGAGGTCGGCTTTGGCGAGGCTTAGAGTCCTCCCGAGCTTGACCTCGGACCTCGAGGACCTCACGGCTGCCATCCGCCAAACGATCACCGTGGTAGACCTCTGCCGCCTCGCGATCGCGCTCGCTTCTTGGAGGCGGTTGTGGTCGGCGCCCGAGTTGGAAGGGCCGGCCTCTGTTTGGTTTAGACCAAGCTTCCCTTGGTCGTAGTCGTGTTTCCAGACACGGTGTCGTCCGCGTCCGCTGCATCGCTCCGCCATGCGAAAAAACTTGTTGACGCCGAGCCTCGACGTGATCTCCAGTGTCCTCGGAGGCGTCGATCACGGACCCTAACTTGAAGGCCTTGATGACGGCCTCGCCGTAAATGCTCGATCGGAGTTCTCAGGCGGATGAAACGCCGCACAAAGTCGCGAAGCGGCTCGTTTTGCCTCGATGACACGATCCAGGTCCTTCTCCTCTCCGCCGCCAGAATAACTCGAAAGTTGGAGCGAAGGCGTTCGATCCGGGCGCCACGACACGGAAGAGCTGTGCTTCGTTAAAAACCAAAGTCCTGCGGCGCCGCCCAAGACGGTTTCGGAAGGTAGTTTGCCATCACGAAGCTCATCCCCGGCCGCCAGATAGCGGTCGAGTAGATGGACAAGAACTCGTCCGGGTTTTGGTCCCGTCGGCGCCGATCGCTGGCTTGAACGTGGTTGCCACCGTGACGCGACGAAGGCCGCTTGAGTACGCCATGCACCGTAGGGTCGACAGCACGCCGGTCGTGGTCATCGCCGACAAGGTCCCCGCCACGCCGGATTCGAGTCGAGGCTATTCTGGCGCCCGACTTCGGGCGGAACAACCATGGTGTCGAGCACGGGAATCACCTGGTTGGTAACGCAGGCGGTCCCGACCCTACGGCGCCTGGGCGGTATGTCCCGGGAGAGATCCGCAGACCTGCTGCCAGTCGACTCGGAGTGGCCTGGCTCGGGCCTGGTCCTGGTCGGTGCGGTGTCGTGGGGCCGGCTGGCGTCTGTGTGGAAGCCTCATCCCGAGCCCGTTGCTCGGGGCTAGTTCGCGCTGAGGCGTCCGGTGGAGTGTGAGCGACGGCGATGTGTTATCATTGCTCCTCCGGGAGCGGGTCCTCGAAAGGCCACTTTGGTGCTGCGGAGGTGCGGCCTCGGTCGCAGCCCGGTCGAGTTCTTCGGCCAGGGCTCGGCCAAAGAGCTCCGACCTCGCCCTATCGGGGTCAGCCATGACCCGAGCGATAGCGCGGAGGCGCTCCCCGGTAGGAGGGAGCCTGGGCGGCTTAGATGATGTGCTGGCCTTCTCCTGGGCCTCCCGCCGGAGAGCGGTGATGGCTTGGTTGATGGCAACCCGCACCATCCGGCGAAGCGTCTTCAGGGTCTGCGATCACGGCCATCCGCATCTCCTCGGCGCTTGACCGTCCCGCCACCGTAACGGCCGCCGAGTGGCGGCGATAAGGAACAGGACACGGAGTCGAGTCCGTGTTCGAGGAAAACCCATCGATGAAGGGCGCCATGCTCCTAGGATCTCGTGTCGTTCTCGCGAAGAGCGAAACAATCGCCCCGGTGGCGCGCCATTGCCGACGATCGGATCGCCAACCGCAAGAAATGAGGTAGGGTCAAGACGTTCATGGACCCGGCAAAGTGTTTCGCTTCGAACGGAGGAAGAGAGTAAGCGTGATTTAAGGTCGAGCAAGACGACAACGAGCACGAGACAAGGGTTTATACTGGTTCGAGCCCCTGTGAAGGTAATAGCTCTACTCCAGTCGCCTGGCGGCGGTGACTCTTGTTATATCGGTGTACAGGGGGGTGCTTACAACTCAAGACAGTAATGATGATTCCTAACTCAAGCTTATGTGTGTATTGTGTTGTCTTCGTGTGTCCTTTGGGAGCCTGCAAGATCCTTGGTCTTTATATCTCCTCCAGACGCATAGCGGCCGGAGATATCCCCGGAAGGGGCCTTCACGACGTTGAGGGCGGCAGTAACCGCCGGACTTGTCAAGACTCTGTGTCATCCCCACGACCCGCCTCTCGATAATCACGGCCAATGTCAGATCCGAATCCCGGCGGACCAAGGTCTGAACGATCTCGCCCGAGCCCGAGGTCGAGCGGGTCGAGCTCGGTCCACAGCGCCTAGGTCGAGCGCCTCAAAATGCACCTGTGTCGTGGCCGGGCCTCCTGAGCTCGGGGTCCGTTGATCGCACAAATGGCCAAAGGACGCCCAGTCCTCGTCAATGATACATTTACTATATTACTATGCAAGTATTTGGGAAAGAAAATTTCGGTCACATGTGACTACAAGTATTAGGAAACTGAGTGGGTATATTCACTTCTATAATATATAATATGAAAAAAACACAAATGAAGTTCTACAATAATATATTTTCAAAAAAGCAAAATCACGTATGTATCACCAAATCATTTAAACATGCTTTAAGAATGATGCATGCGCAAGTACGCAAACACCTTGCTAGTTTATTTAAAAGTGCATATATATGTTAGATATTTTAGATCAAGAGCTATGATCTTGACATACGTCAAGAATGTAAAGGTCCTTGAGCTATGATCTTGACACATGTCGGGAATCTAAAGGTCAGTGAAAGAGTAGTACTTGTGTTCTAATAAATTAGTACTTTGTAATTGTTGCTGTTTTTATGTTCTTAATGTATTATTAAATTATTATTTGGAAAAGGGCAGTCCTGCTGTGGTATTGGCTTTTTTGACTGAGCGGCTGCCGGCTTGGTCGCCTAAAGTTGGACTATCGTCTTTGCCTCTAAAAGGCCTATATGGTCAGCACGACCGCATGTGTTACTTAATAGTGCGTTAAGTAGAAATTAAAAGGCTAACAAATTTTACTAAATAGTTGGTGTAATATTAAGGGTAGATCCTAATTAGAGGGGGTATTAGGACCACTTCAATTTTAGTATTTAATGATCCATACAAATCTACCTTTAGTACATTGAAGAAGCAATTGTCCATTAATATTATAAGAAAGGCTTATTATGGTCTGGTCGCGTAGCACCTATTACTATATAAAAAGTAATAACTTTATTTAGTCACATAGTTTAGATAAAAATTAGACTCGTGTAGCTTAGAGGATAAAATAATCTTTTCCTTAAATATACTCTTTTTTTTTAGATAAAGGATTAAAATCCGGTCTTCGCAAATGCACACAACCGAAGTTTGACAACGGACACGGTAGTAAAACATTATTGTGAACCAATGAGCTAAATTAGCTTAACATTAAAAGGAAATTTATAATTGGCATCCATCCATGCTTAGCAAAGATGTCCAAAGCCACCGCTTCCAATGCCTTGCTTGCCACACTAAAGATCTCCCTATTGTCCTCAGACCGCAATAAGGCTCAAACCGCATCCAAGATGTTTCCTTGAAGGTAGCCCGCATGAAAGAAGAATATTGTTTTTTCTCAAATGTTAGTTCATTTCTTATGCACCAAATAGCCCATAATGGAGCAACGCCCCACAAGAATCAAGCGCTTTGCACCCTTCTCGATGCCTGTTAACCAACTACCAAGCATATGGGAAATAGACCTTGGTGGCGATAAACCAGTAGCAATATGAACTATTTGCCAAATAATTTTTGAATGTTGGCAATCAAAAAATAAATGCTGAATTGTTTCACTACAATTACAGAAAAAACATTTTTGATTCCCAATCCAATTCCTTTTAGCTAAATTATCCTTCGTTAAAATTACTCCTCGATGTAAATACCAGAGGAAAATTTTAATCTTTAAAGGGAGTTTCAACTTCCAAATGAATTTACTATTGAAAGGATTACCATGATTCATCAAATAACTATACATAGAACGTACAGAGAATTGGCCATGGCTATGTAAACCCTAGTGGAAAGTGTCCCGACCATTAGAAAGCTGACAATTAGCTAATTTTGCTATTAGATTTAACCATGCCGTCAGCTTATCACCTGATAAGGTACGTCTAAAAGTAATATTCGGTGGCATCTTGAGTCATGATCTTAGCCACAAGATCATGATGGTGATGGACAATATTATACAAGCCGAAATTGAATCTTAATGGCGCCGAATCCACCCAAGTGTCCTTCCAAAATCTAGTTTGGGTACCATCTCTAATCTGAAAGGAACGACAAGTCAAAAAATCTTCCCGACCTTTAAGAGCCCTTTCTAGAATTGTGAGTCCCTGTGCTTAATATGCACTTGGGACAAACATTTGGAAGTTAACATTTGTTTTAAGAATAGTCCGCTAAAGCCCATCCTCATTAAGCAATTTAAATAACCATTTGCTTAATAGACATTTATTCTTAGTCTTAAGGTCAATAATTCCCAAGCCTCCTTGATCTTTGGGACGACACAAAATATTCCACTTAGCAAGACAGTATTTTCGCTGTTAGTACCTTGCCAAAAAAACCGAGACCCATACTATCTAATCTTTGTATAACACCCTTGGGAATTTCAAAAAGATATCATGAACATAGGAAGACTACTTAACATGTAATTGAGTAACACAAGTCTCCGTATGAGAGGTGTTTAGCCTTCCACATACTAAGTTTTCTATTGAATCTATCTTCAATTACACCCCAATCAAGATTCAAGTTTATGATAATGCATTGGAATGCCTAAGTATCTCGAACGGTATGAACCAATCCCACACCAAACAAGTCAAGATAATCTTGTTCATATTGTCTAGCATCACCAAAGCAAAAAATCTCTTTTAGAAAATTAATTTTAAACCCGATAGTCGTTCAAATACACAAAGCAATAGCTTCATATTCTTAGCTTGTTCAATATCATGATCCATAAAAGAATAGTATCATCCGCAGATCGCAAAATTGATAAACCATCGTCAATAAGATGAGAAATAATTCTCGAATCGACCATCCTCTTTCGCCTCTTAATCAATATTGCCAACATATCGCCCACAATGTTGAATGTAATAGGAGATAAGGGATCATCCATCAAGTCCTTTTTAGTTTGGAAGTAATGCCCAATATCCTCATTAACTTTAATACCCACATTACCCCCAATACAAAATGATGTAAATATACTCTCTTCGATTCTAGATACATTCGTTCTAAATTTTAAATTACTAAATACACGTATTCGTCGTTTCTTCCTTATATATATTTACCTTAATTATACAACAATACCTAAATTTGCTTGTGTGAATTATTTGTCTAAAAGAAACGAACATACAACTGAAAAAAAAAAGAAACGAATATCAATTGTTAACATCTCCCGTTAGGTATTCCTGCACTACCAGATTATTATTGTGTCATCGCCGCTGGAAGCGAGCATATCTTTCACCCTGTTGCATTGGAACAATATCGAATTCCATGACAATAGCCACAGAAAGATTTGAGCTCGACGAGCTCCATTTCTACTGTCCTCAGCTTGGATTGTGAAGGGAGGAACAAGGAACAAATCAAGAGCCCTCATTCTGATTGTGGAAGAAAGGAGTGAGAGAAGCTTGAAGGAAGATATGAGGAGGAGAAAAATGTAAAGAAACTGTAAATTGCATTAATTGCGGCTGGGCCCCATTGAAGCACAAATTTTTCGTATGGCTTGCTCTTCAGGATCGTCGCTAAACAACAGGTTGGCTGCCTCGTTCGTCGAGGCCTACTGACTAGCCGACTAGGCATAACAAATCAGTAGGTGTGGGTGCTATGCCAGCACTAAGATGATGAAACGAAACATCTGGATGATGTTTATCGAAACCCTTCTAATAATTATAAACATTTTGTGTAGCTACCAAAAAAAATCTGATGGTTATGGTTTGTTGCCCATAATAAGGGTCCACCAATTAAAAGGTATTTTTTTTAAATTTCTATTTTTTCCCCTTTTTCTTAGCAATTGTAGGCCACCATTTACCGTCTTTTAATATATTATTATAGATGATTGGTTTCTTAATGGAACTGGGACAACTTTCTTTTAAGAGTAGTTTTTAGATAAAGGATTAAAATCCGGTCTCGCAAATGCACACAACCGAAGTTTGACAACTGACACGGTACCAGAAACATTATTGTGAACTAATGAGCTAAATTAGCTTAACATTAAAAGGAAATTCTATAATCACAAGATCCATCCATGCTTGGCAAAGATGTCCAAAGCCACCGCTTTCCAATGCCTTGCTTGCCACACTTAAAGATCTCCCTATTGTCCTCAGACTGCAATAAGGCCCAAAACCGCATCCCGTATGTTCCCTTGAAGGTAGCCTGCATGAAAGAAGAATATTGTTTTTTCTCAAATGTTAGTTCATTTCTTATGCACCAAATAGCCCATAATAGAGCAACGCCCCCCACAAGAATCAAGCGCTTTGCACCCTTCTCGATGCCTGTTAACCAACTACCAAGCATATGGGAAATAGACCTTGGTGGCGATAAACCAGTAGCAATATGAACTATTTGCCAAATAATTTTTGAATGTTGGCAATCAAAAAATAAATGCTGAATTGTTTCACTACAATTACAGAAACAACATTTTTGATTCCCAATCCAATTCCTTTTAGCTAAATTATCCTTCGTTAAAATTACTCCTCGATGTAAATACCAGAGGAAAATTTTAATCTTTAAAGGAAGTTTCAACTTCCAAATGAATTTACTATTGAAAGGATTACTATGGTTCATCAAATAACTATACATAGAACGTACAGAGAATTGGCTATGGCTATGTAAACCCCAGTGGAAAGTGTCCCGACCATCAGAAAGCTAACAATTAGCTAATTTTGCTATTAGATTTAACCATGCCGTCAGTAGGTGTGGGTGCTATGCCAGCACTAAGATGATGAAACGAAACATCTGGATGATGTTTATCGAAACCCTTCTAATAATTATGAACATTTTGTGTAGCTACCAAAAAAAATCTGATGGTTATGGTTTGTTGCCCATAATAAGGGTCCACCAATTAAAAGGTATTTTTTTTTAATTTTTATTTTTTCCCCTTTTTCTTAGCAATTGTAGGCCACCATTTACCGTCTTTTAATATATTATTATAGATGATTGGTTTCTTAATGGAACTGGGACAACTTTCTTTTAAGAGTAGTTGCTAGTTGGTTGTGAAAAATAGATAAAAACCAAAAGATAGATTAAGA
Source organism: Guadua angustifolia (assembly GCA_036346375.1). Lineage (NCBI taxonomy): Eukaryota > Viridiplantae > Streptophyta > Magnoliopsida > Poales > Poaceae > Guadua > Guadua angustifolia. The sequence continues at coordinate 45,378,699 of CM070517.1, read as the reverse complement.
AACTTATACTTGAAACCTCTATCAGAATGATAAAACTTATACAAAGAAGCATCATCGGAATTAATGATAAAACATGGCATTGCACCAGCAGAACGCTTGGCAGGACTCCGATCGATGCTTACTCTGCGGAGCCATCCTTAATTATCAGTGTGTTAAGCGTAGTAGTAGCAGTCTGTCAGACAACCGTTTCAACCAGGAAGTTGCAGGCTTTTGCAACACGGCAGAAGCGAGATGCTTCAGAGTTCAGACCTTAGGCTCCTCTGAGCATTGCAGAAATTTTCAGCTAAGCAAGTTTAACTCAGCCCATAAAAAAGAAAGCGTGTTTTAACTAAGCTCATTAACAGATTAAACAGGTTTGACAAACCATTGACCACTCACAGATATATTATCTTTCTGACCAAGTATCTTAAACTTGCTCCCAACATAACAATTGCTTTTCCAGCCAGCAAACAAAGACAAGCAGCTGGTATACATCACAGGAGAAAGACTGGTGAAAATACTAGGACATTATTAGCATGAGTCTTACTGCAGAGACCATACCATCCGCAAGTCACTATGCAATAGAGGCTTATGCAATGGAGGCTTATGAACTCAACTATGGTGAGTCTAACTGAAACATTACGTAAATCGTGCTTCGATGCTACATTTGAAGCGTAAAGTGGGTAATACTTCAACCTTTGTGTTCCCCCAAGAGAGTTTCTCTGATGGCCTGCATTTCCTTGATGATATCTCCTGTTGGCATTCTACTCGATGGCAATTCCTGAGAGCAGGACATTCCAAGTCCGAGTAGTGAAGCAAGGCAATCGATCCTTGTTTTGTATGAGGAAGCATTCGGAGCCTGAAGCCCATTCTCGAGGTCCAAAGACAGCCGCATATCAACAACATCCAATATTCCATCACATAGACCCAGCTCAACGTACTCACGAAGGCTCAGTCCTTGTCTGGATTTGATATCAGCGGGCCTCTTCCCAGTCACTGTTTCTAACACAAGAATACCATAACTGTAAATATCTCCATGTGTCGACACCGTGTTCCCAGCACCATACTCTGTCATATCAAATAATTTCGGATAATATTAGAGTACTCGTAATGTGTACAGTCCCAATTTACAATAAGTAGCACTATTACAAATAACTAGACACACAAAAAGAAAGTATCAGACAGCACTAATTTATTCTGCAAAACACCATAATGCTCTCTGGCAGCATGCTTTATTTGATAAAAGAACTGTTGAGTTTGAGTGTGCTACGAATTTGTTTCCTACTCTAACACAGAATTCTACTTCTACATGGAAAGTTCTTATGTACCCCTTTAAATATGACCCCGTAGTCCATAGGATGAGCAAGGCAAGAAGAAGAGAAAGAGAGAAGCAATAGTTTCATTGTATGATATAGTCTTCGTGTGTCTGTGTTTTTTCTCGAAAGGGTTTTCCACGTAAAATTCGTATCTCCCATTGCTATTTTTCTATGCATTATTTGCAACAAGAACTAAGGAGCCTGGCAGGGGCTTCCCCTGTCATCTTTCTTTCAAAAAAAACAAGAACTAAGGAGCAATAAATGTCAACAAGTCAAAAACATAGTAGACAAAGCATATCAGCCTAACCTGGGGCAGCATAACCAATTGTTCCTCTAAATCCCAATGAGCTCGTCGACTGTTGGAGAAATGATGAGCTTTCCTCAACAAAAATCCTTGCAAGTCCAAAGTCTCCAACATGGGCTACCATATCAGCATCTAAGAGCACATTACTTGATTTAAGATCACAATGTACGACAGGTGCGGGGCCATGGCAATGAAGATAGTCCAATGCACAAGCCACATCAAGTAGTACGGTCACTCTTTGACGCAGATTCAAGTGCTTCTGCTCTGCTTGGTCATTTGTGTCAGGATGTAGCCAACCTTCAAGACTACCATTAGGCATGAAGTCATACACGATTGCTTTGAAGTCATTCCCTCTGGTATCAATGCTTGAGCAAACTGTAACTATCTTGACAATATTCCGGTGTCGCATATTTCGTAGTGCTTCGCATTCGGCAGTGAAGCTCTTGAGTGCCTTAGGAGTTTGAAGTTTCAATACCTTCACAGCAACAAGATTTGTACCTCCACCTGCTTGGCCATCTAACTCTCCTCTGTACACAATGCCATATGATCCAGAACCCAACAAATTGGCTGTCGAGAAACCATCTGTTGCTGTTACCAGCTGCGAATAGGAGATCATTGGGTGGCCAGGTATGGATGTTGTCGAAGGGTTTTTTGTTTTGCTTTTCTTGTGCCAGGTTAGAAGCTTGTAGAGTGATGAAACAATGGCCAGTGTTGCAACAAGAGAAATAACAATAGGTACCACCAGAAATTTATGCTTTTTGTTCGGTATACATAGAGGCAGATGTAGATCAGGTATGCCGCCGCAAAGTTTGGCATTGCCTTGGATTAAGATTGCCGTAGCGTTTGCAAAAACACCAAAGTTTGGCACTTCACCAGCAAAGCTATTGAACGAAAGGTTCAGAGAATGGAGCATAGTAAGGTTCCCTAAGAAACTGGGTATCTGACCTGATAGATTATTGTTCGAGAGGTCAAGGTTTTCCAGACCTTTCAATTGACTCAGGAGTGATGGGATTGTACCATTTAAGAAATTGTTTTGGAGATAGACATTCTGGAGAAGTTGACACTCACCCAAGGCAGAAGGGATTTCACCTGATAACATGTTCGACTCCGCATGGAATTCTACAAGATTATCTAGATGCCCTATTTCTTGCGGTATTGATCCCTCCAGGTTGTTACGGGATAGATCCAAATTTATGGAGAGCGTGGAGATGCCGAATACTCCACTAGGAATTTGCCCTGTAAAGTTATTGCTAGCAAGGTTCAGTGCCAACAACTTTGTAAGGTTCCCAACCATGCTTGGTATACTACCGCTAAAGGCATTTGCATCGAGTTCTAAAATGATTAGTTCTGTAAGGTTTCCTATGGTCAACGGGATCGGCCCACTAATTTTGTTTTTAGGTACAGAGAAAAGCTGAAGATTTTTAAGCCTTCCCAAGGACGAGGGAAGAGTTCCTGTGAAAGAGTTTCTATCGAGCTCAAGAGATTGTAAGCCAACAAGATTGCCAATATCTTTAGGTATGCTTCCTGAAATTTTGTTGTATGGAAGGTAGAGAATTTGTAGCGAAGTGGAAAGATTGGAAACTGAATCAGGAAGGTCCCCTCCAAACTTACCAGTTCCCAGGTCCAAATTTCGTAACTGGGAGCAATTTGTTAATGCGGTTATGAATTCCCAATCTTTGGGTTCTTTAGCTTCAAGCAAAGTGTTCGCGAGCAGTAGCCATTTGAGATTTCTTAACCTTCCAAGCTCTTGAGGAACGGTGCCACTGAAGAAGTTATAGCCAAGCTGAAGTAGTCTCACATCAGTGGCATTAGCTATTGACGCTGGGAGACGGCCACGAAACCGGTTATTGTCCATGTATAACCACTGGAGTTCGCGAAGTGCGCTGAATGCGTTTGGAGGAATCGTGCCGCTTAGCATATTTTCTTGGATATCGAGGCCCCACAGAGATGAAATGTTCCAGATGGATGCAGGGATGGCTCCACTTAGGTTGTTATTGGCTAAGCTGAGCCAAGACAAGCTGGACAGCATGCCCAAAGACGACGGGATAGATCCTGACAGTTCGTTGTTTTCGATATCAAGGTGCAAAAGGTTGGAGAGGTTGCCTAGAGCGGCCGGTATCTCTCCGGAAAACATATTATCGTAAAAGAACAAGAACTCGATCGATGGCAAGTCTGCCAGCGACCGAGGGATCTCTCCGGACAGAGCATTTTGTTGTAGGCTCAAGATGACGAGATTCTCCAAGGTGACTATCGTAGCAGGGATCTCACCTTGGAGCTGGTTCTTGCTTAGGTCAAGCTTGGTGAGGCTGGTGCACCCTCCCATGGCGGCAGGAATTGTTCCTTGGAGAGAATTGGTGCTCAGGTTCAGGAACTGAAGCCTGCCGAGACGGCCGAGCTCCGGTGGCACCTGCCCAACGAGCCGGTTGTCGCGTAGGTCAAGTTCACGGAGAAAGGACAGGTTGGACAGAAATGGAGAGATGCGCCCCGACAGGTTGAAGGAGCGCATGCGCAGCGAGACGACCCTGTCGGGGTGACGACGGCCGCAGGCCACTCCTGGCCAGGTACAGTAGTGGCTGGACGTGTTCCATGAAGCCAGCAAACCGGACGGGCCCGAAGACAGCATGGACTTGAAGGAGAGGAGGGCGAGCTCGTCGGCCGTGGCGTTGCTGCTCCCCGGAGAGGGAGGCAGCCGAGCACTGGAGCACAGGAACAGCAGCGAGAGGCAGAACAATGCTACTGGTAATGCTCCGGCCATGAGGAGAAGTGGCTAATAGTGTGAGCTTTGAATATGCTTAACTGTTTAGATAGATGCAGTAGGCAAGATCAGTTCGCAATTCCCTCACGCCAAGTTATGTAATTAGAAGGGATCGATGGTATAAATATGGAGAGGCAATGCTGGATGCTACAATTTTCTCCACTAGTCATTTTCACCTTGGAGACCAGGCCATCTTCGCTCTAGAGGGTACAGATTTCTTCGTATCTCGTATACCTCTGGGGCGTTGCGGCGCGAATTTGTAAACATTAATTTATTGGTCGTACTTTTTGAACAAATCAAGATGGAACGAGGTAGAGCCTAAAAGAATTTTTTGAATAAACGGCATGAGCTCTACCATTGTATTAAAGAAAAGTGACGGAAATACAGGATATCTAAAAGAATTAGGATATAATGTAAATAAGGGAACATCTACGGCACTCAATCTCATTTTTGTTACTCTTAACAAATATGAATTTAAACCTGAAATTTTATACATGAATAGAGTAAATCGGTATGTACATCTATAAATTTTTTTTTGAAAATTTTCATGTTGATTTTGGTGCCCAAACATAAAGCGATTACATAAGTACGTGCATCAGTGCATAAGAAAGGGTGATTGCATATAAAGCGTACGTTGCCTAGGTTCTATTGCAAAACATATAAATTTGAGCACAAACAAGAAATACTTCTAAAATGGGGCTATGTATTTATTCCTATGATCAGGCAAAAAGTCAAGCAAAAGACTGGGTTAGAGTAAGAATTCCGGCAAAACCGTCTAACCATACCAATTTCCAAGGGAAATTCTTTTCAAACTTTGTAAATTTCCCTGCACAATGGACCATTACGTACGATTTTGGACAGAAGTCCTAGTAGTATGCACTTGCACCAGATCCTTCCTCATGTCTATCACTGGTAGACATGCGTGTGAAGCCGGCCGATCGAGTTGTCCTTTTTGCCTTTGACCGTGTTGGGCACGCGGACTGGTTCTCATTTGTGCCGCGCCACTGGCGTCTAAATCAGCGAGCCGTCGATCGCTAGTCAAAGATGTAAATACAAAGTTTGGCCAAATTAACCTGACCGATGTAACGGGTCGAGTGTCTCTTTCCGAGTGATGACCATCTGGAACCTTAGGCATGCATTACATCCATCGAAGCGATAATTTTAGACTGAAGTCCTCATGATACTGATAGACATGCGTGCGGGGCCGAGTTGTCCTCCTTTTTTGCCTCCACCGTGCGTGCTAGGTTATGGGTGCGCAGCATGCATGGTTCTCGTTTGTACGACAGCATTGGCGTCTAAATCAGCAGGTCGTCGGTCGCTAGTCAAAGAACACTCGGGTAGGCTAAATGATTCCATCCTTTATACCGCTAAAGATTGCCGCAAGCCCAGCCTGTCCACCTGTCCATCCATGCGATTTTGCGAAAAAACCCTCCATTCCTTCAAATTACGGATAGGTCCTTACGAATTACAAATAGATCCTTCGCGATTTTTGTGAGACGGAGATTTTTTTTTTCTTCGCTTTGGGTCCTCGGCGCGCATTTTACTAAAAGTCTCCGTTAAGTTCAAATCACGAGCAAGCCCTTTTCTAATTTTTTTCGTGATAGCTAATGTGTCCAAAAAATTACGACAGTCCTCGCTTCACGCTCGAGTCCTTTCTCCGCTTTTCCCGGAAAAATGTTTTCATCACCAAAAAATCCGAAATTTTTTTCGCCACCAAAAACCCTAAAAAATGTTTTTGCCATTTAAAAAAATGTTTTTGCCACAAAAAAACAGATTCGTCAAGGTTTATAGCAATTATGAATTTGCTAACGGGTCATAACCGCAGTTTTTTTTAAAAATGTAGATTCGTCTGAAGATTTATAGCGCCCATAGATTCGCCTATGGTCCTAACGACTCCATTTTTTTAACAAACACAAAAATCAAGAAACGAAAAAACTAGATTTGTCGAAGGTTTATAGCGGTTCATGGATTCGCCTTACAGTCCGAGCACTTTTTAAAAGGAAATACATAAAAAACAACAAGACTTTTCTTTTAAAAAAACAAAAACACAGATTCAACCGCAATTTTCTAAATAAAACGCGATCGATCGAAAAAAAAAACGGATTCGTCGAAGGTTTATAACAACTTGTGTATTTATTAACGGGTCATAATCAGGCTTTTTTAAAAAAGTAGATTCGTTCAAAGATTTATAACGACCCGTAGATTCGCCGGTGGATCCTAACGACCCATTTTTTTTAGCAGACACAAAAAACCAAAAAACACGAATTCAACCGCAATTTTCTAAATAAAACATGCATCGACAAAAAAACACGGATTCGCCAATGTTTATAACAACTTATGGATTTGCCAACGGTCATAACATGTTTTTAAAAAACGTTGATTCGTCCAGAGATTTATAAACCGCGGTTTTTTTAAAAAAAACATAGATTCCTTGAAGGTTTATAGCTAACGACCTATTTTTTTAAACAAATATGAAAATCGAAAATACGATCCCCATGGATTTGCCGACGGATTCTATCAACTCTACAGAATCTGCCGCAACAGAAGCGCTATTATTGCTAGTTAACCTGACGTACGTAAGGGTCCGAGTGTCTCTTCCCGAGTGTAGAGGTGGGCATTGTGTTCGATTCTATACGATCGACTCACTGGAGCCAGAGAACCAAAGATTTAGTTGCTCGTTATATCGCTGTGAGCCCTGCATCTACGATGTAAGGGCATGTACAATGGTACATGTCAACTGGCTCAGAAGACCATGCCACCTAGGATTTTAGGTGATGTGGAGGAGAGAGAAGGAGGAGAGAGAAAGCTGCTGTCTACTATTTAACAGACGGTCTTATAGACAACTTTCTATATTATGTACCATTGTATAGACAAACCGTTATTTGGATGAGAGAACATTACGCATAACTATATAGACAATCCATTGTATGAGTTATTTTAGTGTCTGTTTATAGATGATGTGAAGATATATTATAGACAAGCCACCGCCTATACCACCTGTGACATGCCCTAAGATGGTTGTTTGTTGCTTATGCTACTGCAAGTGATGCTGTGCCAAAGACGATGCATAAAGCACTCGCAGCCTGTGTTCGTGGGATATGAGCCCCATGATCGCTTTCCCGGCCAGCCGAGCAGGCAGCGATTCCTACTTAGACTCGTGAGACAAAGAACCAAACATGCCCCTAAATTAACTCCGACGACGTAAGGGTCCGAGTATCTCTTCCTCGAGTGACGTAACATCGGAACCTTGGGCACGATTACATCCATCAAGTGATTACCTTTTATACCTCGTTATTTTTTTTTCAAATCTAACCTCCTTTATGGTGAAATTAAAAATCTAACCCTCTCTTTTATTGTAGAAGACGTGGCAGACGTCGAGGAGCGCGGGAGCGACGGTAAGGTGAGTGCGGGAGCAGTGCTTGCTGTGGTCGGCAAGCGCAGTGCTTGCTTTGGTCGGCAAGCGCAGGAGACAAGTTCTGCGTAGAGGAGAGAGAGCGCGCTAGATTTATAATTTTGTTTGGAAGGACACTAAATTTGAAACAAAAAAGTTAACAAGCTAGAAAAATAGTTACTTCACATCCAGCATCCGGTTCTTTTACATGGCATTTGCCACCTGGTCCTCCCAAACAAGTCTCATTCACCAGGATGTATGTGTTGTCGCTGAAGGGGATAAAACCTGCTGCATGCCGGCTGACGTGTTTGTTGGGTTGGTGTTGACGGCCACATGGAAACTCCCCTTTTTTCTCTTAGTTTTTTTAAACGGTAATGTGTTATATATATATATATATATATATATATATATATATATATATATATATATATATATATATATATATATATATATATATATATATATATATATATATGCATAGGTCTACAATCGCTTGCTCCAAATTGGTATAGAGATATAAAATCTAAAGATGACATTCAAAAATTATCAATAGACTTGAAGATATCCAGATAATTGGAGAAATTCCTATGAAACATTGGGAGAAAAATGAGATAGTCTGCACTATAGACATTATAAACCCATAATACATAATCAAGACCAGCCCTATAGAAGCATCACCCAAAGACATAGTAGATTTTAAGATGCACATAGAAGAATTGTTAAAATTAGGAGCCATAAGAGAAAGTAAAAGTCCACATAGATCTCAAGAAATTATAGTAAGGAATCATTCGTAATTAGTCGGGAAAATCAAGAATGGTTATAAACTATAAGAGATTGAATGACAATACAGTAGAAGATGCTTTTAATATTCCAAATAAGCAAGAATGGATAAATAGGATCCAAGGTAGTAAATTTTTCTCAAAATTTGATCTAAAATCCGGTTTTTGGCAAGTAAAAATGGCAGAAGACTCTATAAAATGGACAGCATTTACCTGTCCTCAAAGGCATTTTGAATGGTTGGTAATGCCATTAGGTTTAAAGAATGCACCTGCAATCTTTCAAAGGAAAATGCAAAAAATATTCAATGTACATCAAGAATTTATACTAGTATACATTGATGATATCTTAATATTCTCAAAAACCTATAAAGAGCACATTGCTCATCTCGATATATTCTTTAGGCTAGTAGAACAAAATGGTTTAATCCTATCTAAAAAGAAGATGGACATATGCAAAGAAAAGATCGTGTTTCTAGGGCATGAGATTGGGGAGGAAAATATATATCGCAAGAGCATATAGCTAAAAAGATTTTACAGCCTCAGATGTTATGAATGACACAAAGAAATTACAGCAGATTTCTAGGAATAGTAAATTATGCAAGAAACTATATAGAGAACTTAGCTAAATTAGCAGGACCTTTATATGCTAAACTAAGAAAAATGGATGTAAATATTTTAATTCAAGATGTTAAAATAGTTAGAACCATCAAAGATAAGGTAAAGATTCTCAAACCATTAGAATTACCCTTAGAAGACAGCTTTTATTATAGAAACGGATGCATCCAAAATAGGTTGGGGAGCAATATTAAAGCAAAACCCAACAAATACTCTCCAAAATCAAGAAAAATATGCAGTACGCATCAGAAGCTATAAATTGAAAACAAGAAATAATATAGACCGAGAAATTCTAGCAATCATTTATGCACTAAACTCATTTAGACTTTATTTAGGATTCAAAGAGTTTATAGTAAGAACTGATTGAAGCCATCTGAGATATTATAATCAAATTAATAAAGAAGAAAAGTTCAACAAAGAGATGGGTATTGTTTGAAGATATTATTTCAGAAATGGATATAAAGTGAGCTTTGAACATATAAAGGGTATTGACAATAAATTGCCTCGACATATTTTCTCGCTCACCTATTTTGCAGAATGAAGAAGACGTTACTTCCAAATGGCGTGAAGCCTACAATTTTGGAGGAGAAAATAAATTAAGAATTTTTCCCCAACACTTTTAAATTCAAACCAAAAGACCATATTGACATCATCGATGTTCAAGAATGCATACTAGATAATTTCGTATCATCATAATGTGAAAAAGAAGATAAAGGTTATATGCTTTCAATATTAAATAGTCTAGTCAATATTTTCATGCTACTAATAAATTATCCCACCAATGACGTAAACATTGGAAACAATAGAACCAAAGCCACTTTATGTTATATTTGAAGGCCCTAGGCCCGAATTTATATTTCATTCAAGAAGTAGTATCACCAAAATAGATTCAAAATTGTATGGTACTATATCCCGAAGAAATATGGAGATATTGATGAAGCCCTAAAAAATGCCAGAAAATATTAGGCCCAAATTATTTTATAGAACCATTGGCAAGAGAATACATAACTAACTATAGACGAGCCAAAAATAAGAAAGTGGTACACACTGCACCAATAATAGATATAAATGAAGATGAAAGATCAAAAGAAAGCCTACTTATAAGGAATGTCTTATGAAAGAAGTCGATCCACTAGATGGTGAATATATAGATTGGAAAATAGAGGAAAAGTTTGATTTAATATCGCCTCAACTAAAGATGGAATTAAAAAACGAAATTTTGGAAGAATTAAAAAAGGATATAGATAAAAGGTTTGAAGAAATGAAGAAAATTATAGATGATAAATTTGAAATCCCATTGTCAGAAGATGACATGGAGATTGCCGGACATGGGCAAAAGTAAAGAAAAACATAAAATAATTGTTGCAGATAGCCTTCTTCCCGCAAAAGCAAAGATGGATCTAGAAGAAATACCACGATCCAATCTTTTGAAGACTTTTTCGAAGAAACACCACGTAATCACGTGTAAAGAAGACTCTCGAAGAAGCTCCGCCACGCTGCCACTTATTGGTATGGCAAAGGACAAATTATTGAAGGCACCTCAAAGACAAAGGATGAATTATCGAGGGCACCTCAAAGAAGCCTCGCTGGTCTAAGCCAATAGTACCAAGCCTCTATCACTCCAAAATCGGCTATAAAAGGGAAGGAATTCTCGTGCAAAGACACACTAACACAAAGAGAAAGAAGGTAAGAGAAAACAAGAAACAACCAAGCCCTACTACTCTCTAATCCTCTACTATAAGCCTAGATATAGAAGCAAGAAGTCCTTGCTTTTCTACTTCAAGTTTCTTTAGATTGTATAGCTTGTCATATAATCTAGTCCTCTGGATATATTGTAAGAGGATCTGTAAAGCTTCAAGGTATTGTAAGGTAACCTCTTCTTGTACATACTCTTCGGGGTTCCCGAAAGGGAAAACCATATGTAAATTATTTTGCAGACTGAAGTTGTTTTTCTGAATATAGTGGGCTTTCAATCGTGGTTATTTCAGTCTTATGGTATTATTTTTATGCTATGGACCTTAAAGGAGAAAACGCCTAGTAGTTCTTGTATGATCATTGGGTCAAAAAGAACATGTATCTGGAGGTAAGTGTTCCTTTGGGTGGAACCGCCCGAGGAGACGATAAAAGTTTTACCATAAGACTCTAATAAAACTATTGAAAGGCTTACTAGTCAAAGTTAGCAACTTCATAAGCAAAATAATGAGAAATATGGTGAGTAATCGAGTAGAATTTTACAAGATTATTGTACTCTAAGTTAGGCGTCGTGGATTGGTCTCGCCAACCTCTAAAGATCCTGGATATAACTAAAAAAAATCTTTCGCATACTATTTATCACTGTTCAACACTATTCCTCACTATTCCAGTCGAGACATCGATTGTATTAATATTATCGTTAAAGCAATCGCGCAAGTATCATGAGTCTTGCTCACACAAAAACTAAATTAAGATCCAATCTAAAATTGCTATCAGCCTAAGTCTAAATTAAGATCCAATCTAAAATTGCTATCAGTCTAAATTAAGATCCAATCTAAAATTGCTATCAGCCTAAATATTGGTATCAGAGCAAGGTTGTCACCATTGAAAAACTAAAGTATCTAAACTTAGAAACAAATTCAGCAAAGTAATAAAGACCAGAGACAACATCAAGATAAGTGTCGCTTGAATAACTCAAGAGCATAATGGCATACTTCTCAAAGTCGTTAAACTTAATTGTAGATTTAATATATAATTTCTATATAACTTGGGGAAAGAGACAAGACGAGTTGGATTCAATTTTGAAAAATCAAAGAAAAGATTGTAAGTCCTTATTAGAACAAAATCTAGTAGTAATCGATAACTTATTTTTGTTATTGCAGCTTGTTTAAAGAAGTAAAAGGTGAGACTACGAAGATAAATCGTAATATTGATTATATCAAAGGTGAGATAGGTGCTTTATATAACAAAATAGAAGTATCGGAACATATAGACTCTTTTATAAATAAAAAAGAAATTCTAGACTGCATACATAAGTTCAAAGATCTAGAACAAAGATTTCTTCAAATTAATAAGCTTGTAGAAGAAGTCAAGAAGTCGGTACTTTCATAATATATGTCAAGTTATAGCCAAGCCCTAAAAGAAATGTAAAAGTATTTGACTCACCTCAGAGGGTTCTTCTAATTACGAATCATCAAAGGAAGATTCTAAGGTTATAATAAGACAAAATAATACAATTCTTCAACTTTTAATTCAAATCCTAGACACGCTAAGTTGCGAAGACAATTGTAAAGATTTAGTGTTAGCCTCATCAGACTAATAACATCAATGTAATCCATAAATTCACAAAAATGGAATTATCTAAGAGCTTCACCAGTAGCATATCTAAAAGCCTCGCCAGAGAAGACAACAAACTCCAGTTAGTCAACAATGATTTAAGACCATTAACTTGGTTGGATCGAATAAAAGGAAGGCATGACGAGACAGATAATTTAGAGGATGTAATTGACTTAGAAAGAGATTTAGAAAGGTATGAAAGAGATACGCTTAGGAAAATAAAACCTCAGCAAATATATCATCTAGGTATGTTTGAAAGTAAGACAGGTTTATACAGAATATCGAGGAAGTGGAATTAAGCTGTTCTAGCAAACCTCAGAGAATTAAAGATAGTCAAGAAACAATTTGAGAATAGCTTAAAGTACTCTGGGTATAAGTACATCCACCAAGGTCTTTATATTATAGGTATAAAAGGCATGACACGCAAGAAACTTGGTACTAAGGTTCTTATTACATTGTTAGACAAAAGATGGGACTCAGTAAATAAAGCGGCATTGGGATTTCTAGAAGGATATGAATGAAAACAAGTTAATAACTTATATAGCCCCTGCACATGATGATGCCAATTAAAGAATTTATGGACAAAATGAGTTTCGTTCTGACAAAGGGATATGAAGAATTTAAGGGACAAATCTATTGGTAAGTTTGGAATTTGTAGGAAGGCTAAGTAACAAAAGTAGAACTAAGTATAAGGTCAACGTTGATGATGTAATAGAAAGCATGCAATCTAAAGGATTAATTTTATGAGTCCGTTAAAAATTAAGTCTGAAGAAAGAGCAGGCGAAGAATGGAATATTAGTGAACTTATAGAAAACAAGACTATACAACAACCTAAAGATTACGTTAGTTACCAAAGTATTAGTGGCAGAACCAAAATTAGGTTCTTAGACTATAAAACAAGATCATCTGATGACCTAGATTCTCTAGCTCCTGAGCAAGATATAGAAGAAAACAGAAGACATAGTATTTCAGAATTTATGGAAAAACTAGACATAGACTCTGAGATAAGTTATTATAAAAAATAAGTTAGAACAAATATATGATGAATATAACAAAACCATGATCCATGAATGGCCTGCCCTCAGAGATAAAGAACTATATTTTCATAGAGAACTATCTAGATTACGAAAGACAAAAACAGATAAGGAGGTAGCACAGTATAATATAGAGAGTAAAGAACAATTAAATAATAATAAGCCAATAAAAGATGCTGATAAAAGTAAAACAGAACTAATAGAAGACAAGAGCATAAGTGACGATAAACAATGGGAAGAAAATGAAAATTATATCTAGCAAGCTATGAAGAAGAAGATAATTTACTAAACGAGGTAGAGGAAGGACTATTAGATCCATCAAGAATATGACACCTTTATAGAATCCTTAGATGAAATTGGGTTGCACAACTGGACAATGCATTAGAAGCCATGGATATGAAAGAAATAGATACTAGAAAGAAACGAGGTTTGGTGAAAGTTCTCGAAAAGATGAAGGAGAAAGAGAGAGATTTTCAAGAAATCTCGAAAATGGCCTCTAAAAAGAAGATTATACTTATAACTATATACCGTGTCAATATAGGCATATGGGAACTAAAAGCGCATAATTTGAAAGACCTGCGCTTCAAAATTATAAAAATGATGGAGCTATATTAAACCTAGCGTCCCATGATCCAATAGATTGGCCAAATATCATAAGTATATGGAAAGGACTTATAGTTCAAAAATATATGAATCAACATAGTATAGGCAATAGGGTAGAAGATATGATCACCTACTTAGAAACATTTCTAGGAGAATCGGAAAAGTCTTATGGGAACAATGGGTAGAAGGTAATCCCAATGATTATGAATTATTAAAAGAGCAGAAATAACCCTAATAATTTTGTAAATCTAATCTCAAATATAATAATAGCGTAAGACCCAGAGTTAGGATATACAACATTACGTAATGAAAGGTTAAGAGAAATTGAAAACTAACTATTACCAGCTGGAAAGGTATAAAGCAATTTTCGCAACATTATTTATACAACATAACATCGCCAAGCAAGGTTACAATAAAGGGGTAGTTGAGAGGTATTTTAATAAACTACCAGATCCGTTAGGAAGTATGATATTTGAAGAATACAAAAAGGAAACCGAAGGGCGCTTATAAATATTTCCCAAGCTATAACATTCGCTTTTCAAACAATTGAAGAAAATCAGACTAACATACGTGCTCAAAGATCTATGAAGCATTCAGATTATAATTTTCGCAATAAGATTGTGCAAATACCTCTTTCATATGGTGAAGAAAGGGTAAAAAGGAGACATATGAGTAAGCCATCATATATGAATAGAAATCCTATAAGAACAAAAAGAAGATATTTTCTTAGAAGGTCGACAACAAAGCACCATTTTTACATAAACGAATGTAAGAAGATATGATTCTAAGAAAAACTATGACAAAACATGTAGGTGCTTCATATGTAATTCTCTCGATCACTTAAGCGTAACATGCCCAAATAAAGATCAAAAGCGATATTCCAAAGAAGTATGAAGAGCAAGAGAGAGTTCTAATAATAGACAAAGGTGAATGAAAATATATTAGTATGTGACAACGAGATTAAGGATGACGAATCAATATACTCTATCATAGAAACAGATGAAATAGAAAATGTTGAAGATGAAGTTTAGTCTAGTGAGGATGATATAGACCTAATTGATAATTTAGCAGGACTAAGAATAGAAATGATGAACCAAACTAGTTGTGATCATGATTGGGTTAAGGAAAAGGAGATTACAACATAAAGTGTGCATATCGCAAATACTATCCTAGCCAGAAAATAGAGCTACCTGCAAGGTTTGCTTAAGGCAAGCATGCTTAGAATGCCTAAAACCCAAAGGCAAAAATGGAGAAAAGAAGTAGAATTAGAATCGATGAAAAAATTCTAGCCCAGAGAGTTAGGACATTAGAAAATAGAGTTAATAAATTAGAACTAGAAATTGAAGAGATGAAAAGCGCAGTATACAACATATATCCGATGATAGGAAGGATAAAACACCGAATTCAAAGAACAAACAATAACGATATCGATGATAAAAACCAAAAAAGGCTCCAACTTAGAGAGGCGTTATCCGCTTTGGGAATAAGTACATTATTAAACTTCCATTTAAAGAGATATTAGGAATACGGATACCGGTCAAGATAAAATTAAAACCCAATATATCTTACAAGATACTAGCATTAGTAGATACAGGTTGCACAAAAAATATTATCCATGATAAATACTTCATAAAGTGCCCCGAAATAGTTCACACCATAGACAATGATAAAGCAGAAATATCAACTGACATGTCAGGAACAAAAAAGGTTCATAAACCGCTAGCTTATAATATTGAATTATTCATGAATGGTACTAAATACATAATAGATGAAATCACAATAAGGATTTATCAATGATCATATATATATATATATATATATATACACACACATATACATATACATATACATATACATATACATATATGTACATATATATATGTATATATACATATATGGGAACATATTCAGTGCTAATGGACTAGTGGGTGCTAAAGTGCTAACTCCTGTCATCAGCCATCGAATGAAGAATCAATAGCTCTAATTAATCAAGGTGAAAATCCCCTTCACCACTTAAACCATTTTACACAGAACCCCTCAATTTTTTTCCCCGTCTCTCCTCCCACCAAGTCTGTTCGTTTTCCTTCTAACCCGATCGCCGCAAACTCCCCACGTTCGGCGCCCCTTTTCCTCCTTCCCCGCTCCCCCGCCGCGCCGCGCCACACCCTGCACCCCCGCGGCACGCACGCACACACCGCCGCCACTTAATCCAACACTGAGATTGGAAACGTGGAAGGTATCTGAGTCCACAGACAGGAGGCGAGCGATGTCGGAGGCGGCGTCGGCGGCGGCGCCGATCGGCCTGTCGGGCGCCCAAGTTGCCTTCCTGCCGACGACCAGCGGTAGTAAGAAGGACTCGGGGCCGAACGCGAGCAACGCGCAGGGTCACTCTGGAAGCCGGGGAAGGAGCTCGTGGACGGGCTCTTCGTGCCCCTGAGGGACCCGAGGAAGGTCAACAAGCTGGCCAGAAAGAGCGTGAAGGATACCACTGGCAAGGGCTGGTGAGTTGCGTCGCGCTTAGAAACTTGAATCTTTCCGGTGGTTTATTGATGACTACATGGTAGGATTTATGGGTGGGCGCTTATGATTCGCTGCTTCGTTTTTCAGGTTCGACATGCCGGCGCCGAGCATCACTCCCGAGTTGAAGAAAGATCTTGAGATTTTGCAGGTATGGTGTCATACTTCCGTGTTCTTATTAGTAGTAGAAAGTACAAGATTGTATTATGTGCCTCTGGAAAACAGAGAACTAGCTCTTGAAAATTTAGGAAGGCAATGTTGATAGGACAAACAACAGCATCATGCACAGCTGCCATTGGATTAGTTTGTATTAGAGTGAATGTAGAGCATTTTGCTGCAACAAAACAGAAGCATTTTCCTTTTGTATTGACTAAATAGAAGAGAAAATAATGATGAAGCTAGCATCTGTAATTTAGTGAGCTCTTCATATGCAATCTGTGTTTGCTTGATGGCATGCGCCATCTTTGGAGCATAATCTGATGGCATTACAATCAGATAAAAACTGTTTTACTTAAACAAAATTGAATAGCTCTACTTGAGAATTGTGATGCGATGTAAATGTTGAACGCATGATGTTGGATGGGACTGTCTACTCTATTGGTATCTCTTTTTTCTGTGATAGATTCAATCTGTAATGTATCCCAAGTTAACTCCAATCTGGGAAAGGAAGAAAACAGATATTTTTGTAGGATTATTAGAACTAAAAGGCCTATACAGAATGTATCTTTTTCGTGTTACTAGGAATTTCTGAAATTGAATTTGTCATCAATGTTCATTCAAATGCAGGATGCGCAAGGTGAGGGAAATTCAGGAGACCCGAACTCCAGGAGGCAACCAGAAGTGGAAG
The DNA here is from genome assembly GCA_036346375.1 of Guadua angustifolia. Classification (NCBI taxonomy): domain Eukaryota; kingdom Viridiplantae; phylum Streptophyta; class Magnoliopsida; order Poales; family Poaceae; genus Guadua; species Guadua angustifolia. The sequence goes on along the minus strand of CM070517.1, from coordinate 45,361,250 downwards.
AACAAGGCCAAGAAATCTTTTTCGTGTTACTAGGAAGGAGCTCGTGGACGGTGTCCGACCCTTCAGTTTTTTTCACTAAGTACAGGAAATCTTTGCTATTTTGATCAGTTGCCAAACTCCTAAATCCCCAACTCCTGTAATCACTGAAGCATTATTTGTCAGATTCATTCATTTTGCCTTAAATGAAAGAACATGATCACTGTTCCTTGAGACAGTACTTAAGCCATTCGTGTAATTTTGTCCAAAACATACAGCTGCTCAGGAAAGAGACTAACCTGGTTAAATGGTATAAGGTTGTAACAAGTTGACCTATAAAAGCCGACATAAGTTGATAAGATTGCACTGCAGCCATTGTTACCATGCAGACTGCATAACTCGCTGGCTTAAGATCAACAAGGTAAAGTTCCATTTTATTTTGATATGATACCTATACAATCCAAAAATAGAAACTTTTGTCTTCTGCGTATAGATGCTAAATGCTAAAAATAAATGCTTCAAAAATATGAATGAGTACTTCTTGCTGTATTTGAATATAACTCAAGAAAAGCAATATCCAGAATACGCCATTTCTTATTCATTATCTGAACTCCATTTGATCCTTACAGATTGTTGATTGAGTGGTGCTAGGACCTCAGATCAATCACCAGCGTGGAGACAAGGCGATCCCCTATCGTCTTATCTCTTCTTGTTAGCCATTGACCCTTTTCACTACATCTCGCTAAAGCCACCCAAGATAGCGTTCTATCTCCTCTGAGATGCTGTGCACCCTCTCTTCGACTCTCCCGCTATGCGGATGATACGGTAATCTTCCTGAACCCAGTCAGAAGTGACCTTGAGGCAATCATCCATATCTTCACTCTTTTCGGGGAAGCCTCTGGTCTCCAAGTCAACATGCAGAATTAGAGGCCACGATCTAAACCTTCAAAACATCCTGCAACCTTTGATGGAGGAATTTCAATTTCCTATCAAATACCTAGGCATGCCGCCACTCTTGGTCGCTTCACAACGCTACCGACTGCAGCCTTATCCATGATAAAGCAACATGATGTCTAGCGGGTTAAGGCAAGCCATCTCACCATGGGGGACGACTCATCTTAGTCAAATCGGTCCTCACCTCGCTCCCGCCTACTCCGCCACAAAGAATCGTGGTACCCAAAAATTCATCTCACTCTTGATAAGCTACGAAGAAAATTCCTATGGGTAGGCAATGGGGAAATTCACGGAGGGAATTGCAAAGTACGCTAGACAATAGTTTGCCACCCGTACAATATGGGGGGGGGGCTTAGGGATTCTCGACCTAGATAGATTCGCTAGAGCGCTTTGACTTTGCTGGCTGTGGCTCAGGTGAATGGCCCTGGATAGGCCATGGATTGGAATGCCTACACCATGTGACTGGACCAACCAACAGCTTTTTTTTCGCAGCCACCAGCATTACCATTGGAAATGGCCGAACAACAACTTTCTGGACTGACAGATGGCTCCAAGGCATGGCGCCTTTGCAGCACACGCCAGACGTCTTCAAACACTCCAGACGGAAGTCACGTTCTATGGCAGACGCCCTAACAATCAACAACTAGATTCGAGTCATTCGACATGATCTAACAGCCCACCTTTTACTCCAATACATCGAATTATGGTTGAAAATACATTCTACGCAATTGCAGCCATAGATCTGAGACACTATAACCTAGACTCAAACATCTACTGGCATCTACATAGCCTCATTGCATATCGCATGCAGTTCACAATAAGCACCTTCATATCCTTCCATACCACAATTTGGTCAGCGTGGGCTCCATTGCGATGCAAAGTCTTTCTATGGCTTACTCACCACTAATCGGCTATGGACGCACAATGACTACAACGCAGGGTGGCCAAACCAAGATTTCGCCTAATGTGCATCAAATCTCAAACCGTATCACCTCTTCATAGACTGCCCACAAGTTCGACACTTGTGGGAAGCTGTGACCACATGGGCAAGGTTGCCATCTGTCGGTGTTTCGTATTCCGACAAGTAAATTTGTAGTCAAGGGGTTGCGCGCTCCCTCTCCTTGAATGGTTAGACTCAGGGAGCCCAAGATGTCTACTGGTTCGGGCTGAATGTCCCTACTTCCAGTTCGTGTGGTGGTTCTTTATCGCTTTGGGTGCAGTAGCCTGCACGGTGTTTACAAACGAGGGCTAAGGGCTGGCCTCGAGCGCCTCGTGCGAGTGGGCGAGTTCAGAATGAGCTAAAGCTATTTGTTTGTAAGGGCAGTGAAGATCGTCCAAAAGCTCCTCGTTTTCCCTGAGGGTCCTGCCTCCCTTTATATAGACGGAGGGGGCAGGTTACACGAGAGTTTGGAAAAGAAAAGAAGGGGTGTACTACGCCCGGGAGTCCTGGTCTTCGGTCCTGGTGACTGTCCGGTTCCTGTTCATCCCATGCCTGGGTTGGTAGACATAGCGAGTGGCGTTTCGGGAGGGGCACACCTACCTCTGGCGCGTCGAGATGCCGCCAAGCATACTGTGGCTCGTGTCGCCGAGGGAGCGCGCTCTCCACTATGCATGACAGGCAAAGGGATCGGCTTGACTTCGGCGGCCTCACCGCTTTGGGAAGGAGCCACCGCCTCGCAGATGGTCATGCCGCGTCCGCGAGGCTGGTGACCAGCTCGAGGTCGATCGGCGACGATCTTCCATCCGACCCTGTGGCGGAGGTCGCCTGGGTCGGAGCTCGCGGGGTGCCCGACCTGAGGCCAGGTCAGATCGCCCCCTGGTGGGCTTTGATCGGGGTCGAGGGTCCTTCGTGACCCAACGAGGCCTCCGACCAGAGCTGGGCCTGAGATGGCCCATTCGGTGTTCTGGCCTGCTGGGGGTATCCATAGTATGAGTATTCGTCACCATCACTCTTGCTGAACCATTGGGAACTAACTGCCACCTTCGAAGATTGGAGCCTACATCGAGTAAACCGTCAGTCCAGATTTTGTAAAGATGTTAGAACCCTGATCATCTTAACATGTTGGCAATGATGGAGATAGCGAAACAGGAGAGTTTTTTTGGAACAAATACAAAACAAATGAGGATATATTTTAATCTGTCAAAGATGAGGCTATAGTTTGGATTGTCGCGGGAGCAGTACAGCTGAAAAACCTAGTAGAATGACAAGCTTGACCACTCCTCTCCGCTTTTTTCCTTTTTCTTTTTCTCTCCTTTTTCTCTTCTTCCCATCCCTTCTATTGTTCCTTTTCCCTGGCGCAGAATCTTGCGTCGTGTATTCTGTCAATCTTTTCTATCTAATATAAATCACAGCCTTACTGTCTTTCGAAAAAAATGATGCACATGCAAGTACGCAGACACCTTGCTAGTTTCTTTAAAAGTGCATATATATGCTAGATATTTTAGATCAAGAGCTATGATCCTGACACACGTCAAGAATGTAAAGGTCCTTGAGCTATGATCTTGACACTTGTCGGGAATCTAAAGGTCATTGAGCGAGTAGTACTTGTGTTCTAATAAATTATACTTTGTAATTGTTGCTATTTTTAAGTAATTAGTACATTTTAAATTGTTATTTGGAAAAGGGCAGTCCTACTATGGTATTGGCTTTTTGACTGAGCGGCTTGGTCGCCTAAAGTTGATTATCATCTTTGCCTCCTAGAGCCGACCGCATGTGTTACTTAATAGTGCGTTAAGTAAATAGAAATTAAAAGGCTAACAAATTTTGCTAAATAGTGGGTGCAGCATTAAGTCTAGATTCTTAGGGCATGTACAATAGAGAGTCAAGAGTGTCTCTTAGCACATTCTTCTAAGCAAAAAGATAAGCATGTACAAAGGACATGCACAAGAGCCAACATGCTATTTAATCGCTCTTCTCTAATTTTGCCTAGAGTTGTGAAGAGTCGCTCTTCACCAAGAGTCGACTCTAGCATTTTTGCACTTTTCCTCTCGCCACATCAGCAAGCATGTCCACCTCATCACTAAGAGACGCCATATTAAATGGCTTTGTACATGAGTATTAGGACCTCTTCAATTTTAGTATTTAATGATCCATACAAATCTACCTTTAGTACATTGAAGAAGCAATTGTCCATTAGTATTATAAGAAAGACTTATGCTCAGCTTTGTTTAGGCTTGGCTTGAGCTTATTTGGCTTCTACACCTCTATAAGCCACAAGCCAAAATAAATGAGATTTTTCCATTGATTTGAGAGAAGAAACTTCTAGCCCAATTTGCACTACGCGAGAGAAGCAAGGAAAACGATGCTTCTGTGGTATTGAGCTTCTAAAAATCCCACCCCTGGTACCCTTACAACTTAACTATTATTTACTTAAAAATTGCCATCCTTATCTAGCTCCAAACTTAAACAAACTCAAATTTTATTATGGTCGTCACAGAGCACCTATTACTATATAAAAAGGAATAACTTCATTTAGTCACATAGTTTAGATAAAATTAGACTCGCGTAGCTTAGAGGATAAAATGATCTTTTCCTTAAATATACTCTCTTCGATTCTAGATACATTCGTTCTAAATTTTAAATTACTAAATACACGATTCGCTGCTTTCTTCCTTATATATATTTCCTTAATTATACAACAATACCTAAATTTGCTTGTGTGAATTATACAACAATACCTAAATTTGCTGGAACCTAGCACATCTTTCACCCATTTTATTGGAACAATATCGGATTCCATGACAATGACCACGCCTTCTATCTACAGTGGCCACAGAATGCTTTGAGCTCGACGAGCTCCATTTCTACTGTCTTTTTTTTTTGAAAACAACAAAGGCTGATATTATATTAGATTAGGGGAGAAATCATAGAGGCCACAGTACAAAGTTCGGGAAGACACAAACGAGGGCAAAGGGCGTAGAGGGCGCGGCCCGTAAGAAAATTAGCCTAAGAAGAAAAACCCAATACCACCTATGCTAAGGCTGTGTACGGATCAAAGCCCGAGGTTTGATGCTCCAGCTAAGACCAGTGTGGCAGCCTCTACCGACGGATTGGAAAATTTGGTCGCGAGATGCCCAAATTTCTTTGGAAAACTCTATTGTTTCGCTCCTTCCACCATTCCCAGCAGTTAAGATGACGAGAGTTTTGACCCCTTTCCGAGGGTCGGTTGATAGTTAATGCGGTGGAGGTTCCATTGGTCAAGGTGCGCCACCGGCCCCCACCGATCCGGTGGAGCTCGTGAATGCGCACCCATTGCACAATTGACGCATTTAGAGAAGTCGAACTTAGGGCATTCAACAAACAGTGAAAGGTTGTTTCTAGGTTCCGATTATACATTTGGCAAAAATATTGGTTTGGCCATCCTCTAATCTCGCAATCGCCATACCGTCCATAGCCGATTCTCGCACCGCAAGCCAAAGGAAAATCTTGGAGCGTAACGGCACTCCACGCATCCAAATCGTTGATCTCAAGGATTTCGGTGCACCCATTGAATTGGATGTTATATGCCGAGGAAGCCGAGTAGGCATCAGACGTCGCTTACGCCCAAATGAAGCCATCCTCCCTATTTGGGGTTAGAGGAATAGCCTGACTTTGGACCACAAGCGATTTAATTTCGAAAGCGCTTGAGAGCTTAGGTGGTTGCGAATGTCTCGCATCCTGTTGCAGCTCTGCAGGGCATTGGCAACCGATCTATTTTTTCTCCTGGAGAGTTTATAAAGTTTCGGCGCAATTTGAGACGGTGCCTGACCGTGCAACCATTTGGAGTTCCAGGAACTGGCTGTTTGCCCGTTTCCGATGACGACTTTGGTGATTGCCATGAAGAGTCAGCCGGTCGATCCTATCGCATGGCATTGGCGGTCTAGTCCATGGCTCGCTGGGGTCAGATGCTTGAGCCATAGCCATCGGAGTCGGAGTGCTCGTATGGTTGTTTCCAACTCAAGGACTCCAAGTCCTCCATATCTGAAGCGGTCGACGACAATTGTCCAAAGGAACCTTGCAATTCTCACCATGCAAGGGCGCATTGTTCGCCACACGAATTTCCTCCGAATCTTGTCAATGCTCGCAATGAAACTCTTTGGCACCTTAAGAGCAGTCAGTAGATAGGTCGGAATCGATGAGAGTACTGATTTGACAAGAATCAGATGACCTCCCATTGTGAGGTGCGGTGCCTGCCAGGATGCAAGGCGTCGGGCCACTTTATCTTGAACAGGCTGCAGGTGGACTCGTCGTAGCTGACCAAGCACAAGGGGCATTCCCAGGTATGAAGTTGGGAATTGGGATATAGCACCTGGGAATGGCTGTAGGATAGTCTGGATATCCAAATGGTGGCACTGGATTGTGGCAATGATGCTTTTTTGCAGGTTGACCTGAAGGCCGGACGCCTGTCCAAAGTGGTGGAGGATGTCAATTACAGCTTGCAGCTCATCCCTGACCGGATTTAGGAAGATGATGACGCTATCTGATACATGGACAACAAGCAAGGTGCACGGATCCTCTAAGGGGGAAAGGATACCATCCTCGCTTGCTTTTTGAGCATGAAGTGAAGTAGGTCTATGGCCGAATGAAGAGGTAAGGCGATAAAGGATCACCCTGCCGCAGTCCACGCCGGTGTGTAATCCGAGGGCCTGGCACCCCATTGAGGAGGACGGATGAAGTAGATGTTGCGAAGAGGTTGGACAACCAATGCCGTCATCGTGGCCCAAAACCCCGCGCTTGGATTGTGAAGGGAGGAACAAGTAGAAGAAGCTCAAGGAACAAATCAAGAGCCCTCATTCTGATTGTGGAAGAGAGGAGTGAGAGAAGCTTGAAGGAAGATATGAGGAGGAGAAAAATGTAAAGAAACTGTAAATTGCATTAATTGCGGTTGGGCCCCATTGAAGCACAAATTTTTCGTACGGCTTGCGCTTCAGGATCGTCGCTGAACAACAGGGTTGGTTGCCAGCACTAGGATGATGAAACGATTGATCATTTCTTGGTGGGTCATTGTGCTTTCTCTAGGCAGGTTTGGTTTCATGTGTTCCATTGGCTGAACCTGCGCCCAGCATCAGAGCGGATCTCCTAACTGTACAAGATTCTAATAATTATGAACATTTTGAGTAGCCACCAAAAAAAATCTGATGGTTATGGTTTGTTGCCCATAATAAGGGTCCACCAATTAAAAGGCATGTTTTTTTTAATTTCTATTTCCCCCCTTTTTCTTAGCAATTGTAGGCCACCATTTACCGTCTTTTAATATATAATAGATAGACCATTGGTTTCTTAATGGAACTGGGACCCTTTCTTAATCCTTTCTTAATGGAATCTTTGAAAGAAATGAACAATAGGATTTTCAACAATCTGTACCGAACCGTGCAGTCCGTGGCTAATACTGTTGTCGACAACATTTGCAATCGAAGGATCGCGCTAGCACCTCAACCTCGGTAGCGTTGTGTGACTTATTTTCAAATAGGGTTCTAGTTTTTTCATTCGTGCTTGGTGTCGTAGGGTCACCCCGCGATGGGTCAGGCCTAGGGCCTGGTCCCCTTTTGGCATTCCTCATTACCTTTTCTGTCTTCTGTCTTTCGCCTTAATCACTTCACCTTGTACTACTTCAAACTCTATATCGCCTTTCTGGTTTCTTTCTTTAATGCATGACAAAACTCCTGTCGCTTTCTTAAAAAAAACTTCCTTTTAAGAGTAGTTGCTAGTTGGTTGTGAAAATAGATAACAACCAAAAAAGATAGATTAAGAAACTTATACTTGCAACCTCTATCAGTGCATTTATTTCTTAATTTGGCCGCATAAATGTTGCCTTGAACACTCTTTTGACCTTCGAAGCACACGTGAACAATTGAACATATATTCAGGAAAACAGACAACAAAGAAACATTATCGGAATTAATGATAAAACATGTCATTGCACGAGCAGAACGCTTGGCAGGACTCCGATCGATGCTTACTCTGCGGAGCCATCCTTAATTATCAGTGTGTTAAGCGTAGTAGCAGCAGTCTGTCAGACAACCGTTTCAACCAGGAAGTTGCAGGCTTTTGCAACACGGCAGAAGCGAAATACTTCAGAGTTCAGGCCTTAGGCTCTTCTGAGCATTGCAGAAATTTTCAGCTAAGCAAGTTTAACTCAGCCCATAAAAAAGAAAGCGTGTTTTAACTGAGCTCATTAACAGATTAAACAGGTTTGACAAACCATTAACCACTCACAGATATATTATCTTTCTGACCAAGTATCTTAAACTTGTTCCCAACATAACAATTGCTTTGCCAGCCAGCAAACAAAGACACGCAGCTGGTATACATCACAGGAGAAAGACTGGTAAAAATGCTAGGACATTATTAGCATGAGTCTTACTGCAGAGACCATACCATCCGCAAGTCACCATGCAATGGAGGCTTATGAACTCAACTATGGTGAGTCTAACTGAAACATTACGTAAATCGTTCTTCGATGCTACATTTGAAGCGTAAAGTGGGTAATACTTCAAGCTCTGTGTTCCCCCAAGAGAGTTTCTCTGATGGCCTGCATTTCCTTGATGATATCTCCTGTTGGCATTCTACTCGATGGCAATTCCTGAGAGCAGGACATTCCAAGTCCGAGTAGTGAAGCAAGGCAATCGATCCTTGTTTTGTATGAGGAAGCATTCGGAGCCTGAAGCTCATTCTCGAGGTCCAAAGACAGCCGCATATCAACGACGTCCAGTATTCCGTCACATAGACCCAGCTCAACGTACTCACGAAGGCTCAGTCCTTGTCTGGATTTGATATCAGTGGGCCTCTTCCCAGTCACTGTTTCTAACACAAGAATACCATAACTGTAAATATCTCCATATGTCGACACCGTGTTTCCAGCACCATACTCTGTCATATCAAATTATTTCGGATAATATTAAAGTACTTGTAATGTGTACAATCCCAATTTACAATAAGTAGCACTATTACAAATAACTAGACACACAAAAAGAAAGTATCAGACAACACTAATTTATTCTGCAAAACACCATAATGCTCTCTGGCAGCATGCTTTATTTGATAAAAGAATTGTTGAGTTTGAGTGCGCTACGAATTTGTTTTCTACTCTAACTCAGAATTCTACTTCTACATGGAAAGTTCTTATGTACCCCTTTAAATATGACCCGTAGTCCATAGGATGAGCAAGGCAAGAAGAAGAGAAAGGGAGAAGCAATAGTTTCATTGTATGATATAGTCTTCGTGTGTCTGTGTTTTTTTCTCGAAAGGGTTTTCTACATAAAATTCATGTCTCCCGTTGCTATTTTTCTATGCATTATTTGCAACAAGAACTAAGGAGCAATAAAGGTCAACAAGTCAAAAACATAGTAGACAAAGCATATCAGGCTAACCTGGGGCAGCATAACCAATTGTTCCTCTAAATCCCAATGAGCTCGTCGACTGTTGGAGAAATGATGAGCTTTCCTCAACAAAAATCCTTGCAAGTCCAAAGTCTCCAACATGGGCTACCATGTCAGCATCTAAGAGCACATTACTTGATTTAAGATCGCAATGTACAACAGGTGCGGGGCCATGGCAATGAAGATAGTCCAATGCACAAGCCACATCAAGTAGTATGGTCACTCTTTGACGCAGATTCAAGTGCTTCTGCTCTGCTTGGTCATTTGTGTCAGGATGTAGCCAACCTTCAAGACTACCATTAGGCATGAAGTCATACACGATTGCTTTGAAGTCATTCCCTCTGGTATCAATGCTTGAGCAAATTGTAATTATCTTGACAATATTCCGGTGTCGCATATTTCGTAGTGCTTCGCATTCGGCAGTGAAGCTCTTGAGTGCCTTAGGAGTTTGAAGTTTCAATACCTTCACAGCAACAAGATTTGTACCTCCACCTGCTTGGCCATCTAACTCTCCTCTGTACACAATCCCATATGATCCAGAACCCAACAAATTGGCTGTCGAGAAACCATCTGTTGCTGTTACCAGCTGAGAATAAGAGATCATTGGGTGGCCAGGTATGGATGTTGTTGAAGGGATTTTTGTTTTGCTTTTCTTGTGCCAGGTTAGAAGCTTGTAGAGTGATGAAACAATGGCCAGTGTTGCAACAAGAGAAATAACAATAGGTACCACCAGAAATTTATGCTTTTTGTTTGGTATACATAGAGGCAGATGAAGATCAGGTGTGCCGCCGCAAAGTTTAGCATTGCCTTGGATTAAGATTGCCGTAGCGTTCGCAAAAACACCAAAGTTTGGCACTTCACCAACAAAGCTATTGAACGAAAGGTTCAGTGAATGGAGCATAGTAAGGTTCCCTAAGAAACTGGGTATCTGACCTGATAGATTATTGTTCGAGAGATCAAGATTTTCCAGACCTTTCAATTGACTCAGGAGTGATGGGATTGTACCATTTAAGAAATTGTTTTGGAGATAGACATTCTGTAGAAGTTGACACTCACCCAAGGCAGAAGGGATTTCACCTGATAACATGTTCGACTCCGCATGGAATTCTACAAGATTATTTAGATGCCCTATTTCTTGCGGTATTGATCCCTCCAGGTTGTTACGGGATAGATCCAAAAGTATGGAGAGCGTGTAGATGTCGAATACTCCACTAGGAATTTGCCCTGTAAAGTTATTGCTAGCAAGGTTCAGTGCCAACAACTTTGTAAGGTTCGCAACCATGCTTGGTATACTACCGCTAAAGGCATTTGCATCGAGTTCTAAAATACTTAGTTCTGTAAGATTTCCTATGGTCAACGGGATCGGCCCACTAATTTTGTTTTTAGGTACAGAGAAAAGCTGAAGATTTTTAAGCCTTCCCAAGGACGAGGGAAGAGTTCCTGTGAAAGAGTTTCTATCGAGCTCAAGAGATTGTAAGCCAACAAGATTGCCAATATCTTTAGGTATGCTTCCTGAAATTTTGTTGTATGGAAGGTTGAGAGTTTCTAGCGAAGTGGAAAGATTGGAAACTGAATCAGGAAGGTCCCCTCCAAACTTACTTGCTGCCAGTTCCAAAATTTGTAAATGGGAGCAATTTGTTAATGCGGTTATGAATTCCCAATCTTTGGGTTCTTTAGCTTCAAGCAAAGTTTTCGCGAGCAGTAGCCGTGTGAGATTTCTTAACCTTCCAAGCTCTTGAGGAACGGTGCCACTGAAGAAGTTAAAGCTAAGCTGAAGCTGTCTCACATCAGTGGCATTAGCTATTGATGCTGGGAGACGGCCACGAAACCGGTTACTGGCCATGGATACCGACCGGAGTTGGGGAAGTGCGCTGAATGCGTTTGGCGGAATCGTGCCGCTTAGCATATTGCCATCGATATTGAGGCCCCACAGAGATGAAATGTTCCAAATGGATGCAGGGATGGCTCCACTTAGGTTGTTATAGGCTAAGTTGAACCAAGACAAGCTGGACAGCATGCCCAAAGACGACGGGATAGATCCCGACAGTGCGTTGCTGCCGAGATCAAGGTGCAAAAGGTTGGAGAGGTTGCCTAGAGCGGGCGGTATCTCGCCGGAAAACCTATTATCGTAAAAGAACAAGAACTCGATCGATGGCAAGTCTGCCAGCGACCGAGGGATCTCTCCGGACAGACCATTTTTTCGTAGGTCAAGCATCCAGAGGCTGGTGCACCCTCCCATGGCGGCAGGAATTGTTCCTTGGAGAGAATTCGTGTGCAGGTTCAGGATCTGAAGCCTGCCGAGACGGCCGAGCTCCGGTGGCACCTGCCCAACGAGCTGGTTGTCGCGTAGGTCAAGCTCACGGAGGAAGGACAGGTTGGACAGAAATGGCGAGATGCGCCCCGACAGGTTGAAGGAGCCCACGCGCAGCGAGACGACCCTGTCGGGGTGACGACGGCCGCAGGCCACTCCTGGCCAGGTACAGTAGTGGCTGGACGTGTTCCATGAAGCCAGGAAACCGGACGGGATCGAAGACAGCATGGACTTGAAGGAGAGGAGGGCGAGCTCGTCGGCGGTGGCGTTGCTGCTCCCCGGAGAGGGAGGCAGCCGAGCACTGGAGCAGAGGAACAGCAGCGAGAGGCAGAACAATGCTACTGCTAATGCTCTGGCCATGAGGAAAAGTGGCTAATAGTGTGAGCTTTGAATATGCTCAACTGTCTAGATAGATGCAGAAGGCAAGATCAGTTCGCGATTCCCTCACGCCAAGTTATAAAATTAGAAGGGATCGATGGTATAAATAGGGAGAGGCAATGCTGGATGCTACAATTTTCTCCACTAGTCATTTTCTCCTTGGAGACCAGGCCATCTTCTCTCTAGAGGGTACAGATTTCTTCGTATGATCTCGTATACCTCTCTAGGCGTCGCAGCGCGAATTTGTAAAAATTAATTTATTGGTTGTATACTCTTAACATATATGAATTTAAACCTGAAATTTCATACATGAATAGAGTACATTGATAAGCACATCTAGATTATTTTTTTGGAAAATTTTCATGTTGATTTGGTGCCCAAAAATAAAGCGATTACATAATTAAGTACGTGCATCAGTGCATGAGAAAGGGTGATTGCATATAAAGCATACGTTGCCTAGGTTTTATTGCAAAACATATAGTCGGCTTACTATACAAATTTGAACAAAAACAAGAAATATTTCTAAAATTGGGCTATGTATTTATTCCTATGATTAGGCTAAAAGTCAAGCAAAAGACTGGGTTAGAGTAAGAATTCCTGCAAAACCGTAAAATCATACCAATGTCCAACGGAAGTTCTTTTCATGACTTTGTGAATTTCCTTGCACAATGGACCATTATGTATGATTTAAGACATAAGTCCTAGTTAGGGGTGAAAACGGATCGGATATGGACGGATAATAGCTTTACCATATTTGTTTTCATATTTTTCTCGGATGCGGATACGGATAGTCCTGATACGAATACGGATAATATATAATACAAATACGGATCGAATACAAATCGAATTAGATACGGTTTTGAATATTTATCGTGAAACACATAATTAATTGATTTGATCAAAATATTATTGAAAATTGAACAAATATAAGCATTTTCATTTACTTAGACAATAGTTAGATACTATGTCGCAAAACAAAATTATATAAAATTTAGTTTATCACACACATACAATTAGTTCATCATACACATAGATTAAAACATAAAATAAAGGTAATCCTTGCTCGAGATACAAATAGAAGCAAACACATAACACATTAAAAGTTTGATAATACTTAAATATCATGTCTCTAGGAAAAGTATATAACACTTACATATAATGACTCAACATTTATATTCTTAGTTGAATTATGTTTAAAATAATAAATTATGTATTTATGAGTTTTTATGCATTTTTAGCTACTTATTTAATATATTTTCCTATTAAGAATAGGAGTTTTTGAATTTTTGAGAAAAATTAAAATCTGATAAAATATTTAAAATAATTTTTAAATGTTAGATTGTTACTGAACTTTCTCAAAAAATAGGGAATTGCTAAATTGCACTCGAGTGTATTTTTGTTTGAGGGCACTTAATTTTTTTTGTCTATTAGATATTACTGTTTTTTGTTTATGGGAACTTAATTTTTTTTTGTCTATTAGATATTGTTTTGTGATCCACGTCATGTTTTATCATTTTGACTTTGTCAATATTTGATTTTGTGATCCACGTTTTTGTTTGGTGTGTTCTTTATAGTTTGTTTCGTTCCTATATTTTTTACAATTTGTCACGTTACTTTTTACATAATTTAATTTGTGTAAAACTAGTGTATAATTGATATAAAATACCATGTAGAGAAAAATAATATTTTTTACAAATTATCACATCATTTTTACATATTTTAATTTGTGTAAAACTAATATATAATTGATGTAAGGGAAATTTGAGTGTTTTTTAGCAAAAAAACACTCAGGTGCTCCCTAGACACCCTCATTAAAATATCATAATTTTTAGAGTTGGTTTGCTAATTTTAATAGTTAAAACTTGCTTTAGAGATTAATTAAATAAAAAACAATTTTGAAATTAAGAAACCTTTTTGGGTCAAAAGAGTAGTCTTAGTCCAATCCATATGTATATCCGGATATCCGACCTACCATTATCCGGATTATCCAAATCTGTATCCGTATCCGATAGATAATGAGTTACCGAATCCGCATCTGTATCCGATCTGATACTATCCGACAAATATTTGATCCGACAAAATCCGTATCCGAAAATATCCGGATCGATTGAAAAATATCCGATCCGTTTTTATCCCTAGTCATAGTATGCAGTTGCACCAGATCCTTCCTCGTGATACTGATAGACATGCGTGTGAGGCGACCTTGACCGTGTTGGGCACGCGGACTGGTTCTCATTTGAACCGCACGGCACCACTGGCGTCTAAATCAGCGAGTCGTCGATCGCTAGTCACAGATGTAAATACAAAGTTTGGCCAAACTAACCTGACCGATGTAACTGGCCGAGTGTCTCTTCCCGAGTGATGACCATCGGGAACCCTGGGCATCATGACATCCATCGAAGCGGTCATTTTTAGACTGAAGTCCTTGCACCAGATCCTTCCGCATGATACTGATAGACATGCGTGTGGGGCCGAGTTGTCCTCCTTTTTTGCCTCCACCGTGCGTGCTAGGTTATGGGTACGCAGCAGCATGCATGGTTCTCGTTTGTATGACAGCACTGGCGTGGCGTGGCGTGGCGTGGCGTGGCGTCTAATAAATCAGCAAGTCGTCGGTCGCTAGTCAAAGAACACTCGGGTAGGCTAAATTAACCTGACGTACGTAAGGGTCCGAGTGTCTCCTCCCGAGTGACGATCATCGGAACCTTGGGCACGCCGCACGCATTAGGTATGTAAATGTATGTCATGTCACATAAAGATAACAAAACAGATAATTTCTATAATGATTTGTCTGTCAAGCAGTCTATAAACTAATTAATTTATGCATGGGCCCATAAATTACCGTGATCAAGCATGAGTATATAGACGGCTTCTTCCTACAACGGCGACGGAGCCGCTGCTTTTGCATCGAGCACGGACCATCGCCGCTTCTCGAAGTCTCTCATTAATTCTACTTCACATAGGATGATAAAAATTACGTGACAACTTGCAGATAACTCATTAATTACTGTTGTACATGCCCTTACATCCACCGAAGTGATTACCTTTTTATACTTTTTTTTTTCAAATCTAACCTCCTCCAGAGTGAAATTAAAAATCTAACCCTATTTTCCGCTGTAGAAGACGTGGCAGACGTCGAGGAGCGCGGGAGCGACGGTGAGGTAAGTGCAGGAGCAGTGCTTGCCGTGGCCGGCGAGCACAGGAGACAAGTTCCGCGTAGAGAGAGAGCTAGATTTATAATTTTGCTCTGAAGAACGCTAAATTTGAAACAAAAAAAGTTAAGAAGCTAGAAAAAAATGGTCATTCACATCCAGCATCCGGTTCTTTTACATGGCATTTGCCACTTGGTCCTCCTAAACAAGTCTCATTCACCAGGATGTATCATGTATGTGTTGTCGCTGAAGGGGATAAAACCTGCTGCATGGAAACTCCTTCTTCTTTTCTCTTAGTTTTTTTTGAACGGTAATTGTGTGTGTATATATATAGGAAGTCGAAATGGGGCACCATGGTGCCCGGGTATCATAACTTTAAATGCGTGAATTCAAGCCACTTTTGAGTATATTTTTCAAAAATTTCAGTTTTAGTATATATATATATCAATCTATAACAATTCAAATGAAATACATACGTTTGAAAAAATATACTCAAATTCAAAGATTTTGAACGAGTTTGGATTACATGCTTTGCTGATTTATGTATAAAATCTGCATGTACCTACAACTAAATTTGGGAAGCTTCTAGTGTTTGGATATCTATTATAAGGTCATGACCTGTCTTTTGGAACTGCTAAGAAAAAAACAAAAATATGTTAGAAATTCTCACAAAAACATCTGGCTCTTAATCTGATGGATTCTAAGTAAGTTGAACTATATAGTTGCTATTAAATGTTATTATAAAAAAACATTTAATCGTGTATCTAGCAGAGTACAATAAGTTATTACGGTTTAGATGAAAAGAAAGAGTGTATGCCAAATACAATAAAATACTTACAAAAAGCAAAACATCTAGCTCTTAATGTGATGAACCTTAACAAAGATGAACTATATTAGCTATTGAATGTTGTTATTTAAATAAAACAATCTAACCGTCTATCTAGCGGATCAGAGTTATAACAAAATAGATTTAAAAAAGAGTCCACACCAACTACAATAAAAAGTAAAAGAAATTCAGAATAAAAAATAAAATAAATTAGCTATTTGATTTTCATATGAACACCAGACTAAAACCCGTACATAGGTGAAGTTCTAATAAAATTTAGATGAAAACTAGAAGTTGGATTTATATACAAATTTCAATCTAAAACTAATATTTAAAATTAAATAAAAATAATAATAAAACTAACGGCTTAGAGCAAAAGAAATAGTCTAGACTAAGTATAATAGAAAATAATGTAAGTCTAAAATAAAAAATAAAAGAAAATCAACTATTTGAAGTTGATATGAACTCCAAATTAAAACATGTACTAGATTAAAAGAAAAAGTCCATGCCAAACATAATAAAAAATAACTAAAATTTAGAACAACAATAAAAACAATTTTGCCATTTGATTTTCATATAAACTCCAAATTAAAACCCGTACATAGCTGAATTTTGGAATAAAAACTAGACAAAAACTAGAAGTTGGATTTCTGTACAAATTTTAGCCTAAAACTAATATTAAGAATTAAATAAAATAACAATAAAATTAACATCTTAGATTAAAATAAAGAGTCCATACCAACTACAATAAAAGATAAAAGAAATTAGGAATAAAAATAAAATGAAATTAGCTATTTGATTTTGTTATGAACTCTAAATTAAAACCTGTTCATAGCTAAAATTGGGAATAAATATTGATAACAAAATAGTCATTGGATTTGTATAACATTCTAACCTAAAACTAATATTCAAAATTTAAAAATAATAATGAAAATTAATATAAATTAGAAATTAAAAATAAAAAATAAATTAGCCATTTGATTATCATACAAACACTGAATTATAACCTTGTGGACAAATTATAACCTAAAACTAGAATTGAAATTTGAATAAAAAGTAACAGAAAAGAATAAAAATTAAAGGAAATTAGAGATTGTTTGTTAATTCCATACTAAGTGAAAATATTTTTAGTTTTATTCTGAATTAAAATTCTAGATTAAAAATAAACTAAGCTTCTTTGCAAAGCTAATAAAAAATAGAATATGTTAAAAATTCTCACAAAAATATTCTAACACTTTATTTGGTGGAGCTCCATGGAATGGAGGGATTAAGAAGGTGATAAATCGACAAGTGTTCACTCAGCTATATCGGTATAAGCAATGTGATTTACATTACAATAAGTAATGAAAGAAAGAGATATGCATTGTAATAATGAAAAAAAGAGATGATGATATAAATGGAAAATATTATGTCATGCTACATTTACTATATTACTATGCAAGTATTTGGGAAAGAAAATTTTGGTCACATGTGACTACAAGTATTAGGAAACTAAGTGGGTATATTTATTAAAATATCACAAATGAAATTTTGTAATGATATATTTTCAAAAAAGCAAAGTCACGTATGTATTGCCAAGTCATTTAAATATGCTTTAAGAATGATGGCAATCACGTATGTCGTGTAGGCAATCAACGAGCTACCTGCGGGGAAAGCCCTAATTCCGGATGGCTTCACTGGCACCTTCTACAGACACTACTGGCAAATTGTCAAGCAAGACATCATAGCCATGCTATTCTCCGTCCAAAATTGCTCCGCTAGAGATTTTGGAATTCTAAACATGGCTTCCATAGTTTTGATCCCTAAAAAGGAAGCCGCAGAAGGCCGCAGACACGATCGATCGGCCTCATTTGACTCTGTCGCAAAAATATTCTCAAAAGTTTTAACTTTGCACCTCTTGAGGCAAATAAGCTCTCTCATATCGAATTTGTAGAGCGCTTTTATCAAATGGAGATGTATTTGAGATAATTTTCTGTGTGTCCAAAACCGCGTAAGAACCTATCATCAAAACTGAACTCTGGCATTGATGCTAAAGCTCAACATCAAAAAAGCTTTCAATTTTGTTTCCTGGGAATATTTATTGGACCTCCTACAAGCCCGTGGTTTTGGCCCTCGATGGCGAGAATGGTTATCAACCTCCTTCGCGACATCCACTTTGTCGGTCCTCCTCAACGGGGTGCTGGGACCTCAGATCAGTCACCAGCGTGGATTCAGACAAGGTGATCCCCTATCGTCTTATTTCTTCTTGCTAGCCATTGACCCTTTTCACTACATCCTCACCAAAGCCACCCAAGACAGCGTTCTATCTCCTCTAAGAGGCTGCGCACCCTCTCTCCGACTCTCCCGCTATGCGGATGATACGGTAATCTTCCTGAACCCAGTTAGAAGTGACCTTGAGGCAATCATCCATATCTTCACTCTTTTCGGGGAAGCCTCTAGTCTCCGAGTCAACATGTAGAAGAGTATTATAGCACCAATCAGAGGCCACGATCTAAACCTTCAAAACATCCTGCAACTTTTTGATGGAGGAATTTCAAATTTCCCTGTCAAATACCTAGGCATGCCGCTCACTCTCGGTCGTCTACAACACGCTGACCTGCGGCCTATCCATGATAAAGCAACGCGATGTCTAGCGGGTTGGCGGGCAAGCCATCTCACCATGGGGGGATGACTCATCTTAGTCAAATCAGTCCTCACCTTGCTCTACCACTCCGCTCACAAGAATCGTGGTTCCCAAAAATTCATCTCAGCTCTTGATAAGCTACGAAGAAAATTCCTATGGGTAGGCAATGGGGAAATTCACAAAGGGCATTGCAAAGTACGCTAGATAACAGTTTACCACCCGTACAATATGGGGGGCTTAGGGATTCTCGACCTAGACAGATTCGCCAGAGCACTTCGACTTCGCTGGCCATGGCTCAGGTGGATGGCCCCGGATAGGCATTGGATTGGAATGCCTACACCAAGTGATCGACCAACCAAAGAAATTTTTCTTTGCAACCACCAGCATTACCATTGGAAACGGCCGAACATCAACTTTCTGGACTGACAGATGGCTCCAAGGTATGGCGCCTTCGCAGCACACGCCAGACCTCTTCAAACACTCTAGACGGAAGTCACGTTCTATGGCAGACGCCCTAACAATCAACAACTGGATTCAAGTCATTCGACATGATCTAACAGCCCACCTTTTACTCCAATACATTGAATTATGGTTGAAAATACATACAGGTAATTGCGCCATAGATATGAGACACTATAACCAAAGTATGCGATTTTAACCTTCCTAGTGTACGAGAAAGTGCATATATATGCTAGATATTTTAGATCAAGAGATATGATCCTGACACATGTCAAGAATGTAAAGGTCCTTGAGCTATGATCTTTGACACTTGTCAGAATCTAAAGGTCATTGAGATGAGTAGTACTTGTGTTCTAATAAATTATATTTTGTAATTGTTGCTGCTTTTAAGTACTTAGTACATTATTAAATTGTTATTTGAAAGGGCAGTCCTACTATGGTATTGGCTTTTTGAGCGTTGGCAAGTCCTAAGGTAGCATTTTGAATTTCTTAACCTTCCAACTCTTGAGGAACGGTGCCACTGAAGAAGTTAAAGCTAAGCTGAAGCGATCTCACATCAGTGGCATTAGCTATTGATGCTGGGAGACGGCCACGAAACAGGTTACTGGCCATGGATACCGTCCGGAGTTCGGGAAGTGCGCTGAATGCGTTTGGAGGAATCGTGCCGCTTAGCATATTGCCACTCTTCAAACACTCTAGACGGAAGTCACGTTCTATGGCAGACGCCCTAACAATCAACAACTGGATTCAAGTCATTCGACATGATCTAACAGCCCACCTTTTACTCCAATACATTGAATTATGGTTGAAAATACAGTCTGTGCAATTGCGGCCATAGATATGAGACACTATAACCTGGACTCAAACATCTACTGGCATCTACATAGCCTCATCGCAAACCGCATGCAGTTCATAGTAAGCACCTTCATATCCTTCCATACCATAGTTTGGTCAGCGTGGGCTTCATTGCGATGCAAAGTCTTTCTACGGCTTACTCACCACGACCGGCTATGGACAGCATAGCGACTATAACGCAGGGGGTGGCCAAACTAGTACTTCTGCCCAATGTGCTGTTGAAATCTCGAAACCGTGTATCACCTCTTCATAGACCGCCCACAAGTTCGACACTTGTGGGAAGCTGTGACCACATGGGCAAGGTTGCCATCGCTCCTGCCGAACCATTGGGAACTAACTGCCACCTTCGAAGATTGGAGCCTACATCAAGTAAACCATCAGTCCAAATTTTGTAAAGGTGTTAGAACCCTGATCATTTTAACATGTTGGCAATGGTGGAGAGAGCGAAACATGAGAGTTTTTTTGAACAAATACAAAACCAATGAGGATATATTTCAATCTCTCAAAGATGAGGCTACAGTCCGGATTGTCGTGGGAGCAGTACAGCTGAAAAACCTAGTAGAATGACAAGCTTGACCACTCCTCCTCCTCTCCGATTTTTTCCTTTTTCTCTCCTTTTTCTCTTCTTCCCGTCCCTTCTCTTGTTCCTTTTCCCTGGCGCAGAATCCTGCGTTGTGTATTCTGTCAGTCTTTTCTATCTAATATAAATCACAGCCTTGCTGTCTTTAAAAAAAAATGATGCACGCGCAAGTATGCAGACACCTTGCTAGTTTCTTTAAAAGTGCATATATATGCTAGATATTTTAGATCAAGAGCTATGATCTTGACACATGTCAAGAATGTAAAGGTCCTTGAGCTATGATCTTGACACTTGTCGGGAATCTAAAGGTCATTGAGCGAGTAGTACTTGTGTTCTAATAAATTATATTTTGTAATTGTTGCTGTTTTTAAGTACTTAGTACATTATTAAATTGTTATTTGGAAAAGGGCAGTCCTACTATGGTATTGGCTTTTTTGACTGAGTGGCTTGGTCACCTAAAGTTGGACGAATTTTTTTAAAATAATATTATTTTAATTCGAAATTGCGACATTAATACGCGCATTAAAAAATTGCAGAAATATTACCCGGTCGCCAAACCGTTCGGCGATAATAGGATAGTCGCCATACCATTTGGCGATAATAGGGTAGTCGCCAAACGGTTTGGCGACAATAGCCTAATCCCGTGACACGCGCGGTTTGAACGGTTCATTGTGGTCGCCACGTGGTTTGGCGACTATACAATAGTCGCCACACCGCTTGGCGACTATTAAATAGTCGCCAAATGGTGTGGCGACTATAGCCAACACTGTTAATTGACGACGCCACCCGCTGCTCGCTACTTCTGCGAAGAAGAAGAAAAAAAAGCGTGGCGGCTCGGGTGATCGCCATGGGAGAGGAGGAGAAGGAGGAGAGGAAGGAGGGAGAGAGGCACGCGGAGGAGAGAGAGGGAGAGTGAGGCCGCGCGGGAGGAGAGAGAGGCAGAGTGAGGCGGCTCGGGAGAGGAGGGAGAGAGAGAGGAGGGAGGGAGGAAGAAGGAAGAAGGAGGAAAAAAAGAAAAAGGTAATTTTTTTGATTTTTTGTTATTTTAATTTTTATAGTGCGTAATAAATTAGAGATTTTTTGAATATTAGATAGTTTAGATATTAGAAATTTTAAATATTGATGTTTATGCAATATTAGAAATTTTAGAAATTTTAGATATTAGAAATTTTAAATTTTAGAAATATTAGAGATTGAAAAAGCGGCATTAGACGGCCGCAAAGTGGACTCGGCGGTGAAGGCGCTCGGCGAAGAAAGGCGAGCTCGGTGCAAAGTTGGATAAGAGGAAAACGGAAAACTCGAGAGGGAGGAAGCTAGGTTACTGTGTCGTGTGGGAAGAGGGAAGGGGAAGCTAGGTCGTCGAAGATCGTGCTCCGCCGGCGAAGATCATGGTCCGCCGCCGGTGCCCTTGAGATCCTCCCCGCCTCCCCACCGCCATCATCCGAGATCCTCCCGCGCCGCCAGCGTCCGAGGGGCGAGCTTGTCTTCCCCGACTTCGATCCGAGCTTGTTCTTGCCCTCCTCCTTCGCGCCGGCGCCTGAGCATCCCGCACCGCTAGCATCCAGCAGCTCCCGATCTCTGAGGTGAGGCTTGCGCTTGCCATTTTTTGCGAGTGGGCGAGAGGGCGTTCAGCAGATGAAAATTATGGGGGAGGGGGGCAAGCACAGCGTCTGACCGACTAGGGGTGGGGGAATTTCATTTGGCCGATCAGCTAGCGAGACCAAGAGTAGTAGCAGAGAATTTCATTTGAGAATTTCATCCGAGAATTTCATTAGGCATTAGTGACTAGCGAGATCGATAGTAGCAGAGCGACTAGAGTCGCTTCATTAGTAATATGGTATGAATTCACTTTTTATTTCATTGCAACATGCCATTTTGTGATTTCCGCCTAGGCGGGCTAGGCGCTAGGCAACGGCCTCCGCCCGCCTCACCGCATGGGATAACTGGGGAGCAACCCTCTCGTGGTGCCACTACCGTAAAGCTGGACTCGAGTACGCCACGGTGTTATGCAATGACCAAAGGGCATCTGCATTGATCGCAGGCACACTTCCGGTTGTCCAAGGATAAGCCCAACACACACCTCCTCGCACCATATAGTGGAGTGCGAGCCGAACAGCAAGCGGCGGCTCTCGCATGTCTCCGCTTAACGCCCAACGCACTCGGAGGTGCAAGAGGGTTCCTCCTCTTGAAGAAGAAGGGACAAGGGAAGCGGCCGAGGTCCGCAAAGACGCAACAAATCCTTGACGCTATGCAGACCATCCGAAACCCGTGGTATTAACATAGGGACGCCGAATCGGATGACATGCCCATATGGGAGGCGAATCCACATAAAGAAGACCAAAAATTATGTCTTATACACCAGACGCACGGCATAGGCCACCCATTCGGCGACAACCGGGAGAATCTGGATCCCCATGGAGTTCTTTCATAGTAGGGATTGAGCAGTGTCCGAGGACAAATCGCAATTTGTACACGGGTCAGGTAATATGCAGAAAATGTTGGACATCATTCTGGTTGTACCCAGATAGGCGAACGATCATTTGTTCGACCATGACGAACAGTGCTTTCGTTAGTTAGTTAGCAACAATTTCACATCCTTGTTGTAATGCTCTTGTACTATAAGCTAATCTGTTGGTTATTTTATCATCTGAACTTTCGGTGTATGTGCCCTTATATATGTTGAACAAATAATTTAAGTGTTCATAACATGAGTTGTTGTCGACTATAAAATTTTAAAATTTTTTATCTATGGTTATGATGTTCATAACAATAACAATGAAATTTTGAAATGTTCATAACAATCAAATTTTATTGTTTAAATTTAAAAATATTGTTCAGATCTTCAAATCATTTGAAATTTTTATGGTAATATCACTGATTTATCAGGAATATCCATAAAAAATTTCAAAATTTTTCGACGTCGTGGTTGTCCAATTTTATTTTTATACGTGCTCACTGATTCTACCCGCGAGTGCCTTTTTCGATTTTCGCAACAAAATACCGGGGCAACGTCTCGCTATCTCGCCCATACGTAAGTGGTAGCCAAGCTAACGCACGCCGCCCTTGATTTTTTCTCAGATTTTTGGACCGTACGGCTTTGTCCCACAGGCCACGAAACCCCTAAGTGCCCACGATTTCCGTGGTTTTGTAGCCGTGAGTGCCTTTTCCGATTTTCGCAACAAAATACCGGGGCAACGTTTGCCTATCTCGCTCATACGTAAGTGGTAGCCCGCATTGCGTAGGCCGCCCTTGATTTTTCCGCTTTTTGGACCGTGTCCTACTTGCCTCGTGGGACTACGAAAACCCTAAGTGCCCACGATTTCGTGGTTTCAGAGTCGGAGTGCCTTTTCCGATTTTCGCAACAAAATGCTGGAGCAACGTCTGGCTATCTCGCCCACACGTAAGTGGTAGCCCGCATTGCGTAGGCCGCCCTTCATTTATTCCATATATTCTGGACCGTGTCCGGCCTGTCCCGCGGGGCTATGAAAATACGCAAGTGAGATGCGTATCACTAACGAACTAAAATAATTCTTCCGGTTTATTACATGACAAGAAGTTTTTTTAGTTCTTCCCGGTTGAATACAACAATTAGTGGTCGACAAACAGTTCACAACAAAATTTACCAAAAAAAATGTACACTACTATCGCCAAACAGTTCGGCGACTACTAGTGGTCGACAAACGGTTCGGCGACTACTTCTGGTCGCCAAACGGTTTGGCGACTATATAGTAGTCGCCGAACGGTGTGGCGACAACTGGCTGACCTGGCTATTAGCGGCTCAACACGCGGGATTAGGCTATTGTCGCCAAACCGTTTGGCGAGTACCCTATTATCGCCAAATGGTATGGCGACTACCCTATTATCGCCGAACGGTTTGGCGACCGGGTAATATTTCTACAATTTTTTAATGCGTGTATTAATGTCGCAATTTCGAATTAAAATAATATTATTTAAAAAAAAATTCAAAGTTGGACTATCATCTTTGCCTCCTAAAAGGCCCATGGTGCACCACCGCATGTGTTACTTAATAGTGCGTTAAGTAAGTAGAAATTAAAAGGCTAATAAATTTTACTAAATAGTTGGTGTAGCATTAAGTCTAGATCCTTATTAGAAGGAGTATTAGGACCACTTCAAATTTAGTATTTAATGAGCCATACAAATCTACCTTTAGTACATTGAAGAAACAATTGTCCATTAGCATTATAAGAAAGGCTTATTATGGTCTGGTCGCGTAGCACCTGTTACTATATAAAAAGGAATAACTTCATTTAGTCACATAGTTTAGATAAAAATTAGACTCGTGTAGCTTAGAGGATAAAATGATCTTTTCCTTAAATATACTCTCTTCGATTCTAGATACATTCGTTCTAAATTTTAAATTACTAAATACACGTATTCATCGTTTCTTCCTTATATATATTTCCCTTAATTATACAACAATACCTAAATTTGCTTGTGTGAATTATACGACAATACCTAAATTTGCTGGAACCGAGCACATGTTTCACCCTGTTGCATTGGAACAATATCGGATTCCATGACAATGACCACGCCTTCTATCTACAGTGGCCACAGAAAGCTTTGAGCTCGACGAGCTCCATTTCTACTGTCCTCAGCTTGGATTGTGGAGGGAGGAGCAAGTAGAAGAAGCTCAAGGAACAAATCAAGAGCCCTCATTCTGATTGTGGAAGAGAGGAGTTAGAGAAGCTTGAAGGAAGATATGAGGAGGAGAAACATGTAAAGAAGCTGTAAATTGCATTAATTGCGGTTGGGCCCCATTGAAGCACAAATTTTTCGTATGGCTTGCGCTTCAGGATCGTTGCTGAACAACAGTGTTGGCTGCCTCGTTCGTTGAGACCGGCCTACTGACTAGGCATACCAAATCAGTAGGTGTGGGTGCTATGCCAGCACTAAGATGATGAAACGATCGATCATTTCTTGGTGGGTCATTGTGCTTTCTCTAGGCAGGTTTGGTTTCATGTGTTCCATTGGCTGAACCTGCGCCCTGCATCAGAGCGGATCTCCTAACTGTACAAGATTCTAATAATTATGAACATTTACAGTGTATTGTATCTTGTCACAATATCCAAAGCTGCCATGTCATATGATATTATAGAAGATACAACTATCCCAATATATGGTATTATGAATTGTTTCTTAGGCCATTCACAATGGGAGTTTCATTCTCATTAAATGATATGACACATCATCATATTTGATGACATGGCAAGATAATTATGAAGAGAGAGATAGAGAGAGTTTCATGGGAGGTGAGAGAGTTTCATCTAGATGAAACTCAAAATACACGGTTACCTAGATAAAAACTGATGTGGCACTCTTGGAAACTGGGAAATGAAACTATGCACTGGGAATGGCCTTAGGCCATTCTCAGTGGGAGTTTCATTCTCATTAAATGACATGACACATCATCATGTTTGGTGACATGGCAAGGTAATTATGAAGAGAGAGATAGATAGAGTTTCATGGGAGGTGGGAGAGTTTCATCTAAATGAAACCTGAGATACACAGTTACCTAGACAAAAGCTGACGTGACACTCTTGGAAACTGGAAAATGAAACTATGCATTGAGAATGGCCTTAGTCCTCACAAGATAATTAAATGCTAGATGTGTATGAGAGTATGAATTGTGGACCACTTAGATGATTAAAGTTTCAATGTTTATGATTTCGTGCCCAAGTGGTATCTTCCTCAAAATACAGCTTTCTTCTCTCCCCTCTTAACTCTCCTACCATATCATCAAAAATGCTTATATGGCATATATTAAATGAGTATGTTACCATGCACTGGGAATAGCCTTATGAACATTTTGTGTAGCTACCAAAAAAAATCTGATGGTTATGGTTTGTTGCCCATAATAAGGGTCCACCAATTAAAAGGCATGTTTTTTTTCTTCTATTTTCCCCCTTTTCTTAGCAATTGTAGGTCACCATTTACCGTCTTGTAATATATTATTACAGATGATTGGTTTCTTAATGGAACTGGGACAACTTTCTTTTAAGAGTAGGTGCTAGTTGGTTGTGAAAATAGATAAAAACCAAAAGACAGATTAAGAAACTTATACTTGAAACCTCTATCAGTGCATTCATTTCTGAATTCGGCCGCATAAATGTCGCCTTGAACACTCTTTTGACCTTCGAAGCACACGTGAACAATTGAACATATATTCAGGAAAACAGACAACAGAGAAGCATCATCGGAATTAATGATAAAACATGGCATTGCACGAGCAGAACGCTTGACAGGACTCCGATCGATGCTTACTCTGCGGAGCCATCCTTAATTATCAGTGTGTTAAGCGTAGTAGTAGCAGTCTGTCAGACAACCGTTTCAACCAGGAAGTTGCAGGCTTTTGCAACACGGCAGAAGCGAGATGCTTCAGAGTTCAGACCTTAGGCTCTTCTGAGCATTGCAGAAATTTTCAGCTAAGCAAGTTTAACTCAGCCCATAAAAAAGAAAGCGTGTTTTAACTGAGCTCATTAACAGATTATACAGGTTTGACAAACCATTGACCGCACACAGATATATTATCTTTCTGACCAAGTATCTTAAACTTGCTCCCAACATAACAACTGCCTTTCCAGCCAGCAAACAAAGACACGCAGCTGGTATACATCACAGGAGAAAGACTGGTAAAAATGCTAGGACATTATTAGCATGAGTCTTACTGCAGAGACCATGCAAGTCACCATGCAATGGAGGCTTATGAACTCAACTATGGTGAGTCTAACTGAAACATTATGCAAATCGTGCTTCGATGCTACATTTGAAGCGTAAAATGGGTAATACTTCAACTTTTGTGTTCCCTCAAGAGAGTTTCTCTGATGGCCTGCATTTCCTTGATGATATCTCCTGTTGGCATTCTACTCGATGGCAATTCCTGAGAGCAGGACATTCCAAGTCTGAGTAGTGAAGCAAGGCAATCAATCCTTGTTTTGTATGAAGAAGCATTCGCAGCCTGAAGCCCATTCTCGAGGTCCAAAGACAGCCGCAAATCAACAACGTCCAATATTCCGTCACATAGACCCAGCTCAACGTACTCTCGAAGGCTCAGTCCTTGTCTGGATTTGATATCAGTGGGCCTCTTCCCAGTCACTGCTTCTAACACAAGAATACCATAACTGTAAATATCTCCATGTGTCGACACCGTGTTTCCAGCACCATACTCTGTTGCATCAAACGTTTGCAAAAAGTTAGAATTTTTGTAGCACTTACAGACAAAAATTTATGGCAAAGTCATAATATTATAGACAAAAACCAAAGGCTGCTTCACATAAATCCAATTGCTCCTGCAACTTCCCTAGAAGTTTCTCTAGCTGCATGCATTATTAAAGCACTAGGCAACAATAAAGTCAAGCAAGTAAAAAAACAGAAAACATATTAGGCTAACCTGGGGGAGCATAGCCGATTGTCCCTCTAAATCCCATCGAGCTCGTTGACTGTTGAAAAAATGAGCTTGTGTCAACAATAATCTTAGCAAGTCCGAAGTCTCCAACATGGGCTGTCATCTCATCATCTAAGAGCACATTGCTTGGTTTTAGATCGCAGTGTACAACAGGTGCGGGGCCATGGCAATGTAGGTAATCCAGCGCATTAGCCACATCAAGCAGTATGGTAACTCTCTGAAAGAGATTTAAGTACTTCTGCTCTGTTTGGTCCTTTGTGTCAGGATGCAACCAGCCTTCTAAACTACCATTAGGCATGAAGTCAAACACAATTGCTTTGAAGTCATTCCCTCTGTTATCAATGCTTGAGCAGGCTGTTATTATCTTGACGAGATTTCGGTGCCGTAGGTTTCGCAGTGCTTCGCATTCGGCTGTGAAACTCTTGAGCGCCCCAGGAGTTTGAAGTTTTAGGACCTTAACAGCAACAAGACTAGTACTTTGACCATCTTGGGCCCCCATATTTCCTTTGAATACAGTCCCAAATGTCCCAGAACCCAACAAATTGGTTGTCGATAAGCCATCTGTTGCTCTCATTAACTGTGGGTAAGAGATCAATGGGTGGCCTTGCATGGATGTTGTTGAAGGAATTTTGGTTGTGCTTTTGCGCCAAGAAAAACATATGCAGATCAATGAAAGGACGACTATTGTTGCAGTGAGGGAAACAACAATAGGAATCAGTAAAAATTTATGCCCTTTCTTTCCCAATTCTGAAGAACATGGAGGCAAATGTAGATCAGGTATGCCACCACAAAGTTTGTCATTGCCTTGGATCGAGATTGCAGTAGCATTTGAGAAAACACCAAAGTTTGGAACTTCACCAACAAAGCTATTGAATGAAAGGTTTAGATAATAGAGCATGCTAATGTTCCCAAAGAACTTGGGAATCTGGCCTGATAAATTGTTGCTTGAGAGGTCAAGATTTTCTAGACCTTTCAGTTGACTCAAGAGTGAGGGAATTCTACCAGTCAAGCTGTTATTTTGGAGATAAAGATTCCGGAGAAGTTGACATTCAGCAAGGGTGCTAGGGATTTCACCTGATAATTTATTGGAATCTGCATGGAATTCTACAAGATTTTTTAGATTCCCTATTTCTAGTGGTATTGATCCCTCCAAGTTATTATCGGATAAATCTAAAATTATAGAGAGTGTGATGATATTGGATAATTCACTGGGAATTGGACCCGTAAAGTTATTGTTTGAAAGACCTAGATCCAACAACTTTGTTAGGTTTCCGAGTGTGCTTGGTATCCTACCGCTGAAGGCATTTCCGTCAAGGTGCAAATCATTTAGTTCTGTAAGATTTCCTATTGTCAATGGGATTGACCTACTAAGTCTGGTGTTAGTTACCCATAAATACCGCAAGTTTTTTAGCCTACTCAAGGAAGAGGGAAGACTTCCTGTGAAAGAGTTGTAAGAGAAGTCGAGAACTTGTAAGCTATAGAGATTACCGATATATTCAGGTGGGCTTCCTGATATTTCGTTGTATGCAAGTGTGAGAGCTGTTAGCGAAGTAGAAAGATTGGAAAGTGAATCAGGAAGGACTCCACCGAACTTATTATTACGAAGTACTAAAAAGTATAACTGGGAGCAATTTGTTAATGCAGTTATGAATTCCCAATCTTTGGGTTCTTTAGCTTCAAGAGAATTTGTGGAGAGCTGCAGAATTTTGAGGTTTCTTAACCTTCCAACCTCAGGAGGGACAACTCCGCTGAAATAGTTATCTCTGAGTTGGAATACTGACATGTTGGAAGAATTAGCAATTGAGATTGGGATTTTTCCATGGAACTGATTGGAATCCAATAATAACCTCTCGAGATGTGGAACAGCAGTAAATGCATTTGGAGGTATTGTTCCACTTAGCATATTTCTTTGGACAGAAAATCGTTCTAGAGAGGAAATATTCCAAATTGAAGTAGGAATCACTCCACTGAAATTGTTAAGACCTAAGTTTAGCCAGGATAAACTAGACGATAGGCCCAAGGATAAAGGGATAGCTCCAGAAAGCATGTTGTTCTGAAGATCAATAAACCAGATGTTGGAGAGATTCCCCAAAGCAGGTGGTATTTCACCAGATAACGTGTTGTCCGACAAAAACAAAATTTCTACCAAGGGCAAGTCCGCTATCGATCGAGGGATCTCACCTGACAAATCATTTTTATGAAGGAACAATTGAACAAGGGTTTTCATGGTGCCTATCGCATCTGGGATCTCACCTTGGAGTTGGTTATCGCTTAGGTCTAGTACCATGAGATTGGTGCATCCCCCAAAAGCAACAGGAATACTTCCTTGGAGAGAATTTGTGCTCAGGTTCAGCCCCCGAAGCCTGCGGAGATGACCGAGCTCCGGAGGTATCTCCCCAACAAGCTGGTTGTCACGAAGGTCTAGCTTCTTAAGAAAGGATAAGTTGCCCAAGAATGGCGAGATGCGTCCCGACAGGTCGGAAGAGCCCAAGTGCAGCGAGATGATCCTGTCGCGGTGCCGACGGCCGCCGCAAACAACGCCTGGCCACCTGCAGTAGTGGCTCGAAGTGTTCCATGAGGCCAGCAAACCCTCGGTTGGGCTCGACAGCATGGACTTGAAGGAGAGGAGCGCGAGCTCGTCGGCCGTGGCATTGCTGCTTCCTGTAGACAACAGAGCATGGGAACAGAGGCCCAACAACGAGAAGCAGAGGAATGTTAATGCACCGGCCATAAGGAAAAGTGGCTATTAGATCTTTTGCTTGTTGTGTGTGTAAGTTTTAGACAGATGCCAGCTCAGTTGTTTAGAAGGGAAGGTGTATATTGTATATATAGAGAATAGATGAGGACGCGCAGTGTCCACGTGGATCGAAGTATTGGCTAGAGAAGTCCCTGGTTTTGCTTTAAAAACCAGGTAGAGCAGCGCGGCATATGTCGCACCGGATGAATTTCGTCCTGAGGCTAGGCGTAATTTTTTGGAATCTCAAGGACTTTTTTTTTGCAAAAGGATGTGTCCGAACCTGGATGAAATTTTCTGAAACCGTGAGTTTTGTTTTGTTTTTTGTTTTTTTGCAAAAAGGCTCGAGAAGAAGCTTGAATCGAACTTGCGGAACCACTAGTTTTTTTAAAACAGGCGGTCGAAGGACCTAAACGCATTTTTGGATTTTTCGAAAGGATCTTTTGCAAAAGAGTTGGTGAGGACTTTAGCCTATTTTTTGTGGAATTTCTGGAGGGATCTAACCGAATTTTCAAAATTTCCAAAGGACCTTTTTGCAAAAAAACCGTAAAAAGACCTAACCACAATTTCAAAACTTATAGAGGGCTTTTGCGCAAAGTAATGAGGTGGAGGGTTTCCCTGGGCCGAAACCCTCCACCTTTAATATAAGTTTTGCGAAAGAGTTGGTGAGGACTTCAGCATATTTTTTTGGAATTTCTAGAGGGATCTAACCGAATTTTCAAAATTTCCAAAGGACCTTTTTGCAAAAAAGCCGTAGAAAGACCTAACCACAATTTCAAAACTTACAAAGGGCTTTTATGAAGTAATGAGGTGGAGGTTTCCCTGGGCCGAAACCCGCCACCTTTAATATAAGTAGTATAGCCATTGCTACATGTGGTACCTGTCATCTTTCAGCGAACATGAAGCCACACTCACTCAAGAGGGTACAATTTCTCACATTGATGGACCAAAAAAATGTTAAGGAAATAACTACCAGGCCACCCATTTGGTGCCTCCAGATCATACTAGTGGAAATTTCTTTGATATTTTTCAAGATTTCGTACCGATACAACTCTAAATTTTTTATGAAAATTTTCTATGTGATGATAGCGTACAGACGATCAGAGCCAAAATTTTTTATCCGATGCCTCACCCCCACTTCCCCATCCCACTTTATCCTCAAATCTCCACAACCACCCAATCCTCCTCTCACGCATCCCTTCCCATGACCGCTTCCTCTTTCTACGTTCTCTCTTCCTTGACTTCTCTCTCAACCGTCCCTTTCTCTCTCCCTCTCCCTTAATCCATTAGACGATTGAGCTTGCAGAGTTTGTCGCGCTGCTCACGCTAGAGGAGTTCGGCCACTGAGCTCGTGCTTAAGGAGTTCGTTTGTTGCGGTTAGAACTCTTGTGGAGGTTCCCCTTCTGAGGAGCAGGTGGAGCTCCCCAGATCTAGCAAGGCCAATGCCGAAGGTGGCAAGGGGCGGCAGATGATGGCTGGAGAGCTGGTGATGAAGTGGTAGTGTGGGGTGCATGGAGACGAGGCACCGGGTCATCCGCCGTTGCCACCACACGCACATCCTTCTTGTATAAATATTGTAGATGTTTCTCTAAATTGTTGCATCACCTTTTCATAATTATTGCAGTAAGTGTTTGATTTTATTGCAACATCCCTTCATAAATTTTGTGCATGAGTCATTTGTTTCTGTCCGCATTTTGATTTATTGCATCAAAGATTATTTTTGTTGCATTAGAGATGTCGAATTGTTACAACGACAAAATTGATGCATCTCTTTTCAGTTTTGTTGTAAATGTGTTTTCGATTAGTTGCATCTAAAAGTTTAAGATTTTGCATTGTTGTATGGTCATTTTCGATACTTCAATTCCGTACATCAGTTCTATACCTGTGGTTTTTCATCCAATTTTTAGTGAGATTTTTTTATAGTTTTCCCAATTTTTTTGAGGACATTGTTCTTATTTTTTCACATTTTGTTGCACATGTTGCTTACAATTGTTGCACGCATTGTTTAGCATTGTTGCTTCAAAGTGATTATGAGAAGCTTCCTATCATATGCCCAATTCCTTGTCATTCATAATTTCCTAATGATTTTAAAATTAGAAAAAAATTTATACGATTACACATGCTTTTCAGCTAATCTTTATTATTATAAATGTTAGAGGAAATCCCAATACCTCCTAGCTGAGGGCCCTTTCTCCGCCGAGTATTTAGAAGGAGATATCCGTAGCCCCTAGGGCACTTCACCTCCTACGAAAAAGGTAGGGCACATGGCAGAGTACCCTAACCTACGGAGCGCTTGGTGAAGTGCCCTTCCCTCTAGGGCGCTTTGCCTCGTTCCCATCTACGAGGCATATGGCTCAATGCTCGGCACACTAAGACACCCCCTAGGCACCCATGGAGATGTGTTGGGGGAGATCCCACTCTCCGTCAGCCCTCTAAATAGGGTATGAGGTGCTGGATATTGGGGGAGATCCTATCATACTCTGCTGGCTCTCTAAAGAGGTTACATGATATAGGGTGTTGGGAGAAATCCCATCATACTTCGCCAGCCCTCTAAAGAGCATACATAATGAGTGTTATGACCTCCCGGATGGGAGGTAGTGTTAGGGAGACCCATCACCTCCTAGGTAGTGTTTGGGAGATCCCATCTCCTCTTGGATAGGAGGTCCTATACTTCATTGACTCTCCAAGGAAAGTACTTTGTGAGAGCTAGGGAGACCCCATCACCTCCCGGATGGGAGGTAGTGTTAGGGAGACCCATCACCTCCTAGGTAGTGTTTGGGAGATCCCATCTCCTCTCGGATAGGAGGTCCTATACTTCATTGACTCTCCAAGGAAAGTACTTTGTGAGAGCTAGGGAGACCCTATCACCTCCTGGATGGGAGGTAGTGTTGGGGAGACCCCATCACCTCTAGGGTAATGTTGGGGAGATCCTAAAAGATGAAGTGTGATAGAGCCTAAAAGAAATAGAAGACAATGTAAAATAAGAGAATATCTATGACACTCAATTCCAACTAAAGGTTGTGAAAAATTGGGGTGATATGGCTACATGAGAGAAGAGAGAAATAGCGTTGATTGTAGTTAGTAGGAATTGTTATATTACTAGTCATGTGCCCGTGCGTTGCAACGAAAACTCAATTTGCGACAAAAATTTATTTGCAAAGAGCACTAACTTTAGTTATGTTTCAATAGTAGGAAAGACTTGTTCTTCCGAAGAGATTTGACTTTCGGGTTAAATCTCCTCCCATCTCAGCCGTTCATATCAGATTTAACGGATCAGGTACTCTCGAGAAGAACGGACGATCGCCACCAACTCCTAATTAGAAATAGGAGAGATAGTTGAAAGTAGAAGTCCATACCCCGAGGAGTATGGAACCATTTTCCTCTCTCTCTTTATATATCGTAGTTGACCAACAAAAGATGGAGAAAACATGCATTTCATCTGGTGGTCCCGGAAATTTTCTAAAATTGGGCTACTCATATATCTAAAAACTCCGCGCTCTAGAGAGAGGCGGCTCTGCTGGCGCGCGCGCCGCCGCCTCGCGGCATGGCGGCACTCGCTTGATCGGTGATTGGTTTCTTGCTTGGATCAGCGACACTCGCTTGGATCGGTGATTGGTTTCTCGCTGGATCGGTGATCGCTAGATTGGCGGCACTCGCTGATCGGTGCCGTTTTCCTAATTTCTTCATTAATTTTGAAAGTTTGGATCGGTGATTGGTTTCTCGCTGGATCGGTGATCGCT
This sequence comes from Guadua angustifolia, assembly GCA_036346375.1. Classification (NCBI taxonomy): domain Eukaryota; kingdom Viridiplantae; phylum Streptophyta; class Magnoliopsida; order Poales; family Poaceae; genus Guadua; species Guadua angustifolia. The sequence continues at coordinate 45,326,884 of CM070517.1, read as the reverse complement.
TGATTGGCGGCGCCGCTGATCGCTCGCTTGATCGGTGATCGTTTGGATCGGCGGCGCCGCTGGATCGTCATGATTCCATCTTGATTAGCCGAGATTGCCAATTTCTTCAATGAATTTGAGCGAAAAGTGAAGGGTGATTCGTCCTCGTTGAGGCGACGCTATGGCGGTCGTGCTCGTTCCTTCGGATGGCCCTCCTTATGAAATCTGCTTTGGATGAAAGGAGGTGCAATTCGTAGGGTGAGTTGGATTGTGCAAGGTATCGCTTTCTTCTTCAAATTTGGAGAAGATGCATTTGTTATGAGATTTTCGGCTCCTTTTGCCGGAGGCAAATTCCAGTCCTCTTGCAGCAATGCTGGCTTTGTTCCTGAGTCCAATCTTGACGATGTGCAACCGGATGTGCAGGATATTGGGCGACGATGCTTTAAGAATCAATTTAAAGCAGTCATGGCGAGCGGAACGGCTGCCGGTGGCGATCGATTTAATGGTCGCAGTTTATGGTGGTCCACTTCGCCCCGTGGTGGTCTTCGTCCTCCAAGATTTCAAGTTGGTGGTCATGGATGGTATGGAGTCCGTGATCGCGTTCAAGATTTTGGGGGCAATGATTCAAATAGCGGTGTTCTTGGTGGTGGCGCCGAATGTTGGAAATTGTGGGTGCCGGATTGTGGCGCCTGAATGTTGGAAATCCGAGTGCCGGATTACTTACGCGGAGAAGATTTCTGATGATGTTTTCGCTAAGCAATACAATGAAAAGGGGGAGAGCTCTGCGATCCAGGCTGGTAGTAATCAAGGTTTCTCTTTTTTCCTTTTTTGTTTTGTTTAAAGACTATGTGCTTCTTGTTAAGCAGAGGTCGGGAGAAATTTTAAGGACTTGTATCATCTTGATGTAATGTTCTTGGAATTAATAAAATCTTCCTTCATCTAAAAAAAGGTATTTATTTCTTTGATTAGGCCAAAAGTCAAGCCAAAGAATGGGTTAGAGTAAGAATTCCGGCAAAACCGTAGAACCATACCAATTTCCAATGGAAGTTCTTTTCAAACTTTGTGAATTTCCTTGCACAATGGACCATTATGTACGATTTTGCACAGAAGTCCTAGTATGCACTTGCACCAGATCCATCCTCATGATACTGATAGACATGCGTGTGAGGCCGAGTTGTCCTTTTTGCCTCGGCCGTACTGGGTACGCAGGATGCATGGTTCTCGTTTGTACGACAGCATTGGCGTCTAAATCAGCAAGTCGTCGGTCGCTAGTCAAAGAACACTCGGAAAGGCTGGTCAAATTAACCTGACCGATGTGAGGGTCCGAGTGTCTCTTCCCGAGTGACGACCATCGGGAACCCTGGGCATGCATTGCATCCAGCATCCGGTTCTTTTACATAGCATTTGCCATTTGGTCCTCCTAAACAAGTGTCTCGTTCACCAGGATGTGTTGTCGCTGATGGGGGACGAAGCCTGCTTCATGCCTGACGTCTTTGTTGGGTTGGGGGGTGGTGACTGTCGTAGGTTGTGTCCGTCCGTTGGCAGCGTGGGGCGTGGCGAGGGTCTTCAATAGGTGTTGGTATATAGTTGGTGTTTTTGTGTCTTGGAGGCAGGTTTCAAGTTTGGGACTCTCTCTTTGTTGTTGGTGTCTCCCCTCCTGGGGTTGGTTGTCGGTTTCATTGTATCTCCCTCTCTAGAGACTTCTGTGTTATCCAGTGGCGTACGCAGGACAAAAATAGAGGGAGTGCTAGGCAAGGCTGAGAGCTAGGCATGGCGGAATGATTTTTTGCATTGAATTGACACATACTTCTAAAAAGTTTCATTGCATTTACAAATTTGCGTAGCCTATAATAAGTTATACTAGAGAATAATTTACTAATCAACCAATAATTTAAATTTACTAATAAACCAACAATCTTATATGCAATTATACAATGATATTCCATGGTTCTTACAATTTACCAATTAATCAATAATTAAAAAAACTCACCTGCTTACCTTATGCTCTGGCTCGGCCGACTGGACTCAGTCCTCTTTGCTTGGTTCCTCCCGACTCCTGAGAGCCACGCTTCCGCCCGCCTCCTGTTGGTGGCCAGCCGTCTCCTCCCCGCACGGGCTCATGGCCCCACCCCGGTGGCCAAACGGCCCGCCCCTCCCCAGCTCCCCACACGGCCTCATCTGGTGCTAAGAGCCAAGATGGCCAGACCCAACGAGGCGAGGCAAGGCAAGCCGTCGAGCCGGCCCCCCTCCTCAGCCCCTCCATCCGGGCGGCCGACATGATGCCCCTCCTCCACGGCCGGCGGCGCCCCTCCTCCACCCAGCCCAACATGCGGCGCCCTTCTCCACCCGCAGCTCCGACTCCAGCCCTTTTCACCCGATGGCAGGCATGGTGACGGCAAGCCCGGCACCCTTCTTCACCCGATGAGTCCTCTCACTCAATGGACCATGAATTAGGGATCTGATTCTCTGAGAATCGGGGAATGAGGATTGATTGAAGTTTGGGTTTAAGTGAGACTGTCTATTTGGCTTGTGTGATTTGGTGCAACCACACCCAGACGGTGGGACCTAAACCGACCTCCCTTCTCTGGCTCGGCTCCTGCTTCCCTTCCTCCTCCCGTCCTCCTCAGTTCTCCCGCCCATGACCACCAACGGTGCTCGCCACCAAGATAGCAAAGAAAAACAGCGATGATGCTATGTGGTTTCTGGGGTGCGCTAGCCCCCTCGCGCACCCCCTCCGTCCGCCATTAGTGTTATTCTCTTCTTCTGAAATGAACGGAAGAGCTCCTATCCTTAGTTTCAAAAAATGTTCCAAAACAAAAGGAGTAATTTTTAAACATTTTCTTTTGCACTAAATATACAGGACACTGGCAAAATACCGATGCGTTATATACTGGCATGACCGCAACCCCAAACAAAGTGTCACTGGCAAAATACCGATACGCTATATACTGGCATGATCGCACCACACACAAAGAGACGCTGGTAAAATACAAATGCATTATTCAGCAAACACTCGTGGCTTTTGATCTCGACAAGGGGTGGATATCAAGTTAGGTCCTCATCCTATGGAGTTTTTTCTCTCTCTCGAAATTAACACAATTTGATTTAATATTATTCTATTTATAGTTTGAAAGTATTTTTAGAACCAAACAAACAAGCCGAGTCAAAGTAAAATCTAATTTCATTCGAAATCAACTCATTTCAATATTTAACTAATTAACGAGTGTAATTAAAGACCGAGCCAACACACACCACTAACAAGCTTTTTTTTCCACCCCATAATCTCAACCGTGTTAATCTTAACCGAAGTACAACAGAAAGCACACATCGAAGCGTTGATCAGGAAATAAAATGTTGGAAATGCTACCACAGGAATCAGCTTCAAACCATTGAAAAAGAAGTTCAAGAATATCTATGGACAACGAATCATCCGCACATGAAGCATTCCAGCATAACATTGGTGGGATATGGCGTATCTTCCATCTTCTGTTCTTCACATTCTGGATGCCCCTGAGAGGGGCTCTTTGATGGCATGCAGTTCCGTGATAATATCTCCGGTCTGCATTCTGCTTGATGGCAATTCCTGCGTGCAAGACACTCCGAGTCTACGTAGTCAAACAAGGCAATAAGTCTTTCTTTCGTGTGAAGAATCATTCGCAGTTTGAAGCCCATGCTGAAACACCCCAAAACTTCAAAATTTAGCATTTCCTTTTTATTTGGATTTTATTTGAATTTTTCCCGAATTTATTTTGAATTTATTTGAGCCTCCTTTGTTTTCTTTCCTTTTCGGGAAAGCTTTCCGTTTTGGTCGCTTTCCCCTTTCGGTAGTCTCCCTTTCTCGGCCTTGGCCCGGCCTGCCTCCCGCCGGCCCATTCCTTCCTCGGCCCGTCTGCTTTCGCGCCAGCCCTTCTTTTTTCCAGCTTGTTTCCCTCGCGCTCTCCAGCCCAGCTCGCCCACGCCAGTGTCATCTTCTCCATTACTCCCGTGCTTCTTTACTTACTCTGATCACCTCGTCGTCGCCATTTACTCACTTTACCAGTCACATCATCATCACGGCAGTTGCGTCGCGCCGCGTGCAAAAGTCCACCCTCCGGTCGCCTCAAGCCTTTCCCTGCCCGTACGCCGCTCTCTCTTTGCTCCCGCGCTTCCCCTCTTGTTTCTCGGCTATAAAAGCTTCACCGAGCCCATTCTTCCCCGCCCTGAATTCACACCGAGCTTCTCCTTCCGTTTTTCCCACCCACTTCTACTCCGGCGCATTGCTTCGCCCGCACCACGGTCGTCTTCTTCGGCTCCGATCGTTTCCCGCCGCTACACCCTCCGTTGCCTCCCCGAGCCTGTTTTCTTCACCCCCGAGTCCACCACAACCTCCTCTTCCTTTTTCTCTAACTCCTCCGAGCTCCCGAGCCTTATTTCACCGGATTCGCCTGCGTCTTCCCCGTCTCCGGTCAATTTCTCCTCTCATTGCGTTCTCGCTTCTCTCTGTGGGTGGCCCTAATTGTCGTGGGACCCTGTCTCGCTGCGTTTGGCCCCCCGCTTGATCGCCTACCCTTCATTGTCGCTCGCCCTTGTCGTCCTCTCTTCCCTTCATACCAGGTCACAGCGTCAGCGGCTACCTCGCCCGGTCGTGCGTGCGTTAGTGGGCATGCGATTCCATTCATGCAAATGAAAAATCCTTTTTCAGTTTTTAATTATTTTTTTGGATTTAAATTCGATATAAAATCCAAAAATGAATTAAAAACTCAGAAAAAATCCCAAAAATCCCAGAAAAATCCCAAAAGTCCAAAAATGCCAAAAATACATATTCCCAACCAGTTTGAGTCGCTGAGTCCAGAAATGACCTCCGTTTCGCCATACCAAGTCCAAAAAATTCCAAAAATGCCCCCGAGCCCCGTTCCGGCCATTTTCTCTCCTGTCCCTTTTTCCGCTTTCCTTCTTTGTTGTTTTATTCGTTTATTTATGGGTTTTGCTTTTTCGCATTAGATCCAACATCGGAGCAACCGTTGGCACAAATACCGGAGCAGAGCAGCCGAGGAGCTGCATCAGAGCGGAGCCGTTCGAGGCCGACATACACGACATCGACAAGCCGCTAGGCGAACCTCTAACCCCGCAAGGCAAGCCGCACTCCTTGAACGTGTTGATCCCATTATTCCGTATAATTACTGCATGTATTTAGTTATTGCATTTGTCTGTAAGTAGAGTAGAAATCTAAAAAGGAGCTAGTTTGGAAAGACTTGACTAGTTAAAACCCACCCCTTTGTTAAAACCCTGTTGATTATGCTATATTCAATTGTAACCTTAGGTTATCAATAATGAACTACCGTAGGGTAGCTATATTAATGAACATTACTTTCCTATTATTGTTTAAAACCCCCAGGTCTTGACTCAGGGCACATTTATAAAACCTGCTACGGTTCGGGGGACAATATTGGGTGGACCACGGAAGGTGGATGCTGGCCCAATCCCCAAACCGATGACAAGCCCAGTGTGGTGTGGAAAGGGTACAGGAGGTACCGGTGGTGCGGTGCGCCGTCAGTGTCTTCGGCAATTAAGGATCAACCACTAGGCAAAATAAATAACTCAGTCCCCTCTCAACCACAAGTTGGGTCGATCACCATTGGCTTAACCCACGAGTCCCAGTATATTGTCTTTCCCTTGAATGTCTATGGTGGATTCCCATTCTCGTGGAGGAATGGATAGCGTTTTGGTTTGGGGTGAAACGGAATGGTGCGCCATTCGGCGGGTTTCATAACAAGAGGTTTCTGATTGGTCAGAGCGCGAGGCCGCTGGCCATGGGTCCCGGAGGTCGAGGATTTGCACCACCTACTGGGTAGGAGCTTACGAGGGAAAATTCAATGAAAGGTTATGTTCATCTCGGTCCGGCCGCATGCATAAAAGTTGCATGTTAATCACGTGTGGCACCAACGACCGTAAATATCTTGTGGGTAAAGATGAGTAGCTCTGCAGAGTGATCTAAATGGTATTCGAATACGCCGTGCTTCCGGTTAATGAAGCTGGGTTAATTTTGGGTGATTCCTGTAACTGAGATTGAGTAGTTTTAATAATAAACTTGCCGTAACCTGGATTTTGTTAATCAGTGGTGGTGTTGTGATAATGATGATGATTGATTGATTTATGTTTCTTTTGTACTATACTTAATCCTAGCTCATGCATCCACCAAATATTTAAACTTGTGCCAATTTCTTGAAACTCTGTGCATGTAATATTCAGAGTTTCCGTGTGGTTTGTTGAGTACGGTTGTGTACTCACCCTTGCTCCTAAACCTATCTTTTAGAAATTCAAGAAGATGACGAGTTCCAGAAGAACGTAGATGGCAATGTTATTTGATTTTGAAGGCCTTGATCTATCTACTGAAGCCTTTCCTGTGGTTGTTTTTGGTAATGTATCTGGTGCCAGCTACACCTTTTGTAAAACTCTGGCCGTTAAGCCCTTAAATTATCTTTAAAATATTCACATTTGTTCTTATATCGCAATGTGCACTTGGTTACCTCTGACTAAAGTCCCGGTAGTCAGAAGGTATTTATACGCACCTCGAAAAGGGCGGTCCATTACAAGTGGTATCAGAGCTTGACTTGACCAGTAGATCAAGACCTTAAGGTTGTTTAGGATTTGTTCTTCAAAAAGGTTATTTAAACTCAAGCAAAACCGATTACGAAAATATATAAGCATATTGGCTATCTCCTTCTCACCCTCTTCTGCCTTACTTAAGTCTCTGTTTCCAAAAATTGATTTGAGATTTCTATTCTCAACTGACTTCAAAACCTCCGTGTTAGCAAATGACGCATAGGTTTTCCTCATCCCTAGAAATTCTCAGTAGTCGCCTTTAGGTCGTGGACCTGACCCAGTTTGACGACGGCAAGGAGTTTCCGCCGTGGTAGATCGCTAGATTTAGATCGTGCCACTATTGTGATAAGTCTTTTTGGTAGTGTAACACGGGTCGTACTGGACCTTAAGACGGTACTGAGTATGACTCCATAACATATGAAAAACTATGTTCCCTAATTTTCTAATATTTTATTTGGTCTTAAATATCCGCATAACTTTGCCCAACTCAAAAGACTCCCTCTTCTCGTCTGAGGCCCTTACCTATTCATTCTGCTCTTACCCCAAACTCTAAGTCTTACTTACCTCCTGCTTGCCCAAAATCTGCTGCAGAACCGAGTAAGAATCAGCGAAAGCAAGATGGTTGGATCACCCCACAACCTAAGCGAGGAAGCAGAATCAACAGAAAACCCGACCAACCTGGCCCAAGTGCTGGCCATGCTGGAAAGGAATAGGCATCAGGCAGAGATACGCCACTCACAGCAGATGAAAAGAATCACGAAACAGCTAGCCGCTAGACCCCAACAATCTTTCCAAGAATATTTCCATGGACAGGATGGAGTCACTGGAGGATCAAGATGGTCTAATTTCCAAAAGACAAAACCACCCATCTTTTCAGGTTCAGCGGAACCACTCACAGCGGATGATTGGATCGGGGACATTCAGCGGAAACTCGACACAATCCAGTGCTCAGATAGGGAGCGAGTGTCATATGCCTCGCACCAACTACAAGGACAAGCCGCCACCTGGTGGATGAACTTTTAGACGCAGAAATCCGGACAAGAAACCCCATGGTCAGAATTTGAGGAAGCATTCAGAAAAGCCCACATCCCTATAGGCTTAATGGCAGCTAAAAGGAGAGAATTTTTGGCTCTCCACCAAGGTGGGAGATCAATTTTGGAATACCTCCACCAATTCAATCAACTAGCACGATACGCTCCAGGAGAGGTGGATACCGAAGCAAAAAGGATGGAGAAATTCTACGAAGGTCTACAGGAAAATTTGAAGTTCCACGTCGTAGCACTTGACTTCCCGGACTTATCAACAATGGTCAACAAGTTGATAATTGCCGAGGAAACTCGGAACGACTTAGAAGAAGCTCGGAAAAGGAAAGCCCAACAACTAAGGATGCTGAACCCAATGCCGCTAAGGATACAAATGCCAGATCTTACCCCCAATTTTCCTGCTAAAAGATAGGCCGTAGGAGAACAGAGGCCGGTACCTGCTATGCCTCGACTCAGGAAAGGAAAGTGTTTCAATTGCAAGGGGAATCATTATGCAAATGATTGCCCCCACAAGACCGTTCGCTGTTTTCACTGCGGACAGATAGGACATTTCCGGTATTGCTGCCCTAGGAAGCACTTAAAATCCAGTGTGGCCAAGGCTCAGGCATCCAACGTTATCCCAGCAGACCGACAGATTGTGCCATACTAGCCGCCGAGATAGCAATAAGAGTCACCGCAAGAGAGGGCACCATTGAAGACCGAAACAAACCCCGATGCTCCGAAAAATTTGCAAGGAAGGATAAATCATAAGTCCGCCGAAGAAGCTGTAGAAGCCGCAAATATCATAATCGGTAAGTTTAAAGTTCAGTCTTAGCCGCATTGATTCTTTTAACCTCAGTGCAGCTTCACTCCTTGGTTTTATTGGATCTTGTTTGCAAAGATGGTTTCGCCTATTCTCCTTCACCTATCTTTCTTTTCTAAATACCTGAGAAATTGTTAGCAACTCGGTTCAAGTGTGAAGATCCTAGAAATTGATCATTCAAGGAGTTAAATTCATGGTCAGTTTGACGATGATAAAGATGGAAGGACAGGGCATCGCTCTTGGTGCAAGTTAGGTTATCCAGGCATAAGGCAGTATTAGGTTATGGAAGAAAATTTATCACTCTCGCGACACAACCATGGACAACAAGTGACCATGCAAACAAACTCCGAGTTAGTAAAAAGTGAATGCAGTGGCACCCTCACCTCAGAAATAGCCAAGATCGGGAATACCCAGATAAATTGACATGAGGAGTAACCTGACCTACCATGGAAAACCAGTCAGAGATGGAACATTTTAATCTACAAATAGCATCAAGAGAATTCATACACTCCGCCGAAATCCAACCAGATCCCTTGGGCCAGAACAAGTCAGCTCAGCAGGAACATGAAGGAAATCCAACATTATAGAAAGGGACTAACAGATACCAACCTCTCAAGAACTCTCACAGGATGAACTAGGCATATTATGGCCTCATGACCATATATGTAATAAAGGAGATATAAGAGGATTGATTTTGACAAAGAAAACAGCCGAGTATGTCTTAGGTTATGATGTGTGTCAGAAGAATAAGATTGATCATCAAAGGATCGCTAGTCTATTACAGCCACTTCCGATCACAAACAGGAAATGGGACAGGATCGAAATGGACTTCATTACAAAAATGCTTAAAGACAAACCAGGATTCGATGATAACTAGGTGATGATTGACCATTTGACTAAGAGTAGCCCACTCCAATACCAACAAGCAGACTTTCGACAGGGACAAATTAACAGAGCTATACTTGACACAAATAGTAAGGTTGCATAGAATCCCAAGGAAAATTGTATTAGATCAAAAAAACCCAATCCACACCCAAGTTCTGAAAGTGTCTACCTGGAGCAATAGGGATAGACTGGACAGTTAAGTACAACCTGCAGACTGATGGACAAATGGAAGAAGAGTTAACCAGATCACAGAAGACATGCTAAGGGCAATTGCTTGACCTACAGAGCCTCTTGGACCACATGACTACCATTCGCCGAACTCTCCTCCCATAACTGCTATCAGGCTCATTAGGGAATGTCACCATTTGAGGCCCTTACGGCAGGAAGCGCGAAACCCCATTAAATTGGACAGAGGTCAGAGAAAGGCAACTCTCTGGGCTGCAGATTATTCGTAATACAGAAGCCCATGAGAAAATCATCAAAGAAAAATGCTGCCTAAGAGAGACAGAAGAGTTATGCGGCCAACAAATGTAAGGATATTAGTTCCTGAGTCAGAGACTTGGCCTAACTAAAAAGCAATGCCTCAAGTCAGGGCGTATATTCTAGGTTTAATGAAAGATTTGCACCCAAAAATGTTGGCCCATATCAGAATTCCAAGCAGAGTAGAAGAAATGGCCTACAAGTTACCGTCGAGACTGGGATTAACTCAATGTGACCCACATCTCCCAGTGAAGGAAAGGTCTTCGACAACCAATAGATCAAGTACAATAAAAAAGAATTAACTCGCAGAACAACTTAGTCTATGTGAGAAGCCAGTTCGGATCAACGAGAAGAGTAAACAAGAAGCCCAGAAATAAGAATGTCAGAAGGTTCAAAGTATTGCAAGGAATCACTTTGGAGAAACCCATCTGGGAAAAAATGGAATCGGAAATGCAGCAGGATTTTCCCAACTTGTCCCCTAAGGAGTAAATCTCGGGGACGAGATTTATTTTAAGGGGGGTAGGTTAAAACACCCCAAAACTTCAAAATTTAGCATTTCCTTTTTATTTGGATTTTATTTGAATTTTTTCCCGAATTTATTTTGAATTTATTTGTGCCTCCTTTGTTTTCTTTCCTTTTCGGGAAAGCTTTCCGTTTTGGTCGCTTTCCTTTTGCGATCTCCTTTTTGGCCTTGGCCCGACTCGCCTCGCCGCCCATTCTTCCTCGGCCGTCTGCTTTCTCATTGACCCTTCTTTTTTCCAAATTGCCTCAAGGCTCGCCCAAATTCACGCCACGATGTCGTCTTCTCCATTACTCCATGCCGCCACATAATCTATAATCACCTCGTCAGGTTGTCGCCATTTACTCACCAGATCATTGTAGTCTCATCGCCACATTGTTGGTCGCGTCGCCACAAGCAAAAGTCCACCTCCGGTCGCCTCAAGCCTTTCCTGCCGTCAGACGCTCTCTCTGCTCCTTGGCTTCCTTCTTGTTTCTACTATAAAAGCTTCCCCGAGCCCATTCTTCCCCGCCTCAATTCACACCGAGCTTCTCCTTCCGTTTTTCCCACCCACTTCTACTTGACAGATTGCTCGCCAAGACCACGATCGTCTTCTTCGGCTCCGATCGCTTCTGCCTACACCCTTCAGTTCCTCCCGAACTGTTTTTCTTCACCCCGAGTCCACCACAACCTCCTCTTCCTTTTCTCTAACTCCTCCGAGCTCCCGAGCCCTATTTCACCGGATTCGCCTGCGTCTTCCCCGTCTCCGGTCAATTTCGCCATGCCTTCGCCTCGCCGTTTCTGCCTTTCTCTGAAAGAGTTCCCCACTTGTCAGCCGGACCCCGTCTCGCTGCGTTTCGGCCCCACCCGCCATCGCCTACCCTTCACACCACTCGCCCCGACCATCACCTCTTCCTTCATACCAGGTCACAGGTTGCATACCTACCTCACGCTTCAGGCAAGACTTGCGTGCGTGGGCGACGATTCCTTGTCAGGCAGAAAAATCCTTTTTCGGTTTAATTCTTTTTTTTGGATTTAAATTCGATATAAAATCCAAAAATGAATTAAAAACTCAGAAAAATTCCAAAAAATCCCAGAAAAATCCCCAAAAGTCCAAAAATACCAAAAATACATATTCCCGACCAGTTCGAGCCGCTGAGTCCTGAAATGACCTCCGTTTCGCCATACCAAGTCCAGAAAATTCCAAAAATGCCCCCGAGCCCCGTTCCGGCCATTTTCTCTCCTGTTCCTTTTTCTGTTTTCCTTCTTTGTTGTTTTATTCGTTTATTTATGGGTTTTGCTTTTTCGCGTTAGATCTGACGTCGGAGCAACCGTTGGCACAAATACCAAAGCAGGAGCAGTTCGAGGAGCTGTACCAGGAGCCGGAGCCGTTCGGGGCCAGACACGACATCGACCGCTTCTCGCTAGGCGAACCTCTTAACCCCGCAAGGCAAGCCACACTCCTTGAACATGTTGATCCCATTATTCCGTGTAATTACTATATGTATTTAGCTATTGCATTTGTCTGTAAATAGAGTAGAAATCTAAAAAGGAGCTAGTTTGGAAAGACTTGACTAGTTAAAACCCACCCCTTTGTTAAAACTCTGTTGATTATGCCATATTCAACTGTAACCTTAGGTTATCAATAATGAACTACCGTAGGGTAGCTATATTAATGAACATTACTTTCCTATTATTGTTTAAAACCCCCGGGTCTTGACTCGGGGCACATTTATAAAACCTGCTACGGTTCGGGGACAGTATTGGGTGGACCACGGAAGGTGGATGCTGGCCCAATCCCCAAACCGATGACAAGCCCAGTGGGTGTGGAAAGGGTACAGAGGTATCGGTGGTGGTGCGGTGTCGGCCAGTCGTGTCTTCGCAATTAAGGATCAACCATCGGGCAAAGTAAATAACTCGCCCCTCTCAACCACAAGTTGGGTCGGTCACTCTGGCTTGACCCACGAGTCGAGATATTGTCTTTCCCCTTGGAATGCCTACAGGTGGATTCCCATTCTCTGTGGAGGAATGGATAGCGTTTTGGTTTGGGGTGAAACGGAATGGTGCGGCCATTCGGCGGGTTTCACAACAGTAGGTTTCCTCGGTCGGTCAGAGCGCGAGGCCCGCTTTGGCCAGTGGGTCCTGGAGGTTGAGGATTTGCACCGCCTACTGGGTAGGAGCTTACGAGGAAATTCAATGAAAGGTTATGTTCATCTCGGTCCGGCCGCATGCATAAAAGTTGCATATTAATCACGTGTGGTACCAACGATTGTAGATATCTTGTGGGTAAAGATGAGTAGCTCTGCAGAGTGATCTAAATGGTATTGAATCTACCGTGCTTCAAAGTTAGTGAAGTCGGGTTAATTTAGGTGATTCTCAGAATCGAGCTTGAGTAGTTTTAATAATAAACTTGCCGTAACCTGGATTTTGTTAATCAGTGGTGGTGTTGTGATAATGATGTTGATTGATTGATTTATGTTTCTTTTGTACTATACTTAATCCTAGCTCATGCATCCACCATATATTTAAACTTGTGCCAATTTCTTGAAACTCCGTGCATGTAATATTCAGAGTTTCCGTGTGGTTTGTTGAGTACGGTTGTGTACTCACCCTTGCTCCTAAACCTATCTTTTAGAAATTCAAGAATATGACGAGTTCCAAAAGAACGCAGATGGCAATGTTATTTGGTTTTGATGGCCTTGATCTATCTACTCAATCCTTTCCTGTGGTTGTTTTTGGTAATGTATCCGTGCCACCGCCCTTTTGTAAACTCGGCGTTAGGCCCTTAAATTATCTATAAAATATTCACATTTGTTCTTATATCAGGCAATGTGCACTTGGTTACCTACTGACTAAAGTCCCGGTAGTCAGAAGGTATTTATACGCACTTCGAAAATGGCGATGCATTACACATTCTCGGCGTTCAAATACAGCCGCATGTCAACAGCGTCCATCCTCAACATATTTCACGAAGGTTCAATCCTTTTGACTGAATCCGCTATTAGTGGGCCTCCTCCCTCTCCATCACTGTTTCCAAATTAGAATTCCATAACTGTAAATATTGTTGTAAAACGTCGAAGAACACCAACGAACAATCACCAATTTGTAGATGCAATCCAAGAATAAGAACAATAGACACAGAATGTAGGGTGGAATTCTCTCCCGCTTTTATTAATTCCATCGTTTACAGTGAGGGGGCATCCGATATATATAGCGGTGAGAGAGAGAGTTCGGATTCGACCACATTAGGAAGAGATAGAGTCCTAACCATATCTGTTTAGGTTTCCTTATCTCATAACACTCCCCCTTGGTCGAATACCGTGTAATGCATATGTCTCATTAAAAACTCCACTCAAAAACCCAATGGGAAAAAAGAGATAGAGAAAAGAGAACATCGCACTCGCATGCTATGTTGCACTAGTTGCCTCATTAAAAACCTTTATGTGAGAAAACTTCAAGAAAACTCACAAAGGGAAAAAGAGTACAACTTATTACCTTCAGAGTTTTATTAGGATCTTCAAGATCGCAATAAGGGTTATGGTTCAAGGGTTTTGTCCCCCTGAACTCTGCATCTCTCTAAGTCTTCTCATTCCAATGCCTTTAACATATCTTTGAAATGTGGATTTAGTCAAGGACTTAGTGAATAAATCTGCAAGATTTTCACATGACTTAGTTTGTAAGATTTTTATCTCACCACTCTTCTGGAGTTCATGAGGATAGAATAACTTAGGAGCAATATGCTTCGTGATGTTGCTCTTTACATAACCCAATTGCATTTGTGCAACACAAGCAGAATTATCTTCATAGATAATTGTTGGGGTATCGACGGCGTTAAGGCCACATGACTTCTGGATATGGCCAATCACACGTCGCAGCCAAACACATTCACGTGAGGCTTCATATTGGGCTATAATCTCTAAGTGGTTGGTAGAAGTTGCTACCAGCGTCTGTTTACAAGACTGCCAGGAAACAGCTGTACCATCACAGAGAAACACAAAATCAGTATGAGATTTAGTATTGTGGGGATCAGACAGATAGCCAGCATCCGTATATCCCACCATGGTCAAGTCTTGGTTCTTCTGGAAAAACAACCCAAGATCTTGAGTACCTTGGAGGTATCTGAGTAAAGTCTTTACACCAACCCAGTGTCTTCTGGTTGGGGCTGAACTATATCTTGCTAGCAAATTTACTGCGAATGCAATAATATCAGGCCTTGTGCAGTTCGCAAGGTACATGAGTGCTCTAATAGCACTTAAATATGGGACTTCAGGTCCTAAGACTTCCTCATTTTCCATCCTTGGTCTGAATGGGTCTTTATCCACTTCAAGGGATCTTACGACTATAGGGGTTTTCAAGGGATATGATTTATCCATATTAAACCTTTCCAATACCTTCCGGGTATAGGACGACTGGTGAACAATAATTCTTTCTGGGAGATGCTCTAGCTGTAAGCCTAAGCAAAATTTGGTTTTACCCAAATCTTTCATCTCAAACTCCGTCGTGAGGTAAGCACTTGCTTCCTTTATCTCCTCTGTGGTTCGATGATATTCGGATCATCGACATACACCGAGATGATACTGTAATCCATTCTGCGATTTCTTTATGAACACACAGGCAATCATTATTATTGGAATATCCTTCTTCGAAGGAACTCACTAAGCGGTTATACCACATTCTTCCCGGATTTGTTTTAATCAGATAGCGATCTCTGCAGTTTGATGCTATACATGTTGCGATTATTAGGATCCGGGACTTTTACTCCTTCAGGGACTTTAAGCCTGCTGCCATTGATATTAGATATCGGAATATTATTCCACTCATCATAGGAGAATATGTTTCATCGTAATCGATGCCAGGTCTCTGCGTGAACCCTTGTGCTACAAACCCATTTTGATCCTACAGGGAACACTTTAGGAGGTGTCCGGTCAACAGGACCAAATACATTCCTTTTATTAAGCGAGTGCAATTCCGCCTCAATTGCTTCTTTCCATTTAACCCAATCTGAGCACTTCTGGCACTCTGCCATGGACTTTGGTTCTGGATCCAGTTCAAGAGTTTTAGCAATTTTAGAGGCGAAATAAATGTCGACAATTGTAGTCTTTCTTTTATATAATTCTCCTGAATCCACATAATTGGTGGATATTTCTTCATTCATTTCTTCCGGCTCCTTGTGATTTCCCACAACGATGGAGTCTGGTGTTCGACTTCCCAACGTTAGATTGTGCGCGCAAATGTTCATCGATTTTCATCTTCAGATGGCTCACTTCAGGAGATTACCATAATCGATGGCTCACTTCGTGATTTTTCAACAACAAAGTTGAGCTTCTTCAACTGTCTCGTAGTGATCTCATTTGTTCGGTTCTCGCTTCGCGGACGCTCCGCTGAACCGAGTCCCGTGCACTGAGGCCTCCCCTCTTTTGCCATGAGGGCAAGAGTAGGTTCAATAACCTTCGGGATATTTCCACTCTTTCGGTGCATTTATCGCAGTATATGAGATTTTGTCACTCCCTTATGATCGGTGAAGGCATCCGCAAAGTTATCGGCTATTTGTTGCGCACTTATTATCCTCCGAATCAAGTTTGGCTTCTTTAGTGCGTGGGTCAAGGACCGAATGCCGATGGCATTCCAATCTATTTCCTGGCATTCTTCAATGTGGTACTTATCTCCCCCTAATGCCGGGAAATTGTCCTCATCAAAAATAGAATCAGCGTACCGAGCCGTGAACAGATCCCCTGTCATAGGCTCTAGGTATTTAATTATTGACGGAGATTCATAACCTACATAGATCCCCAACTTCCGGTGAGGTCCTATGGTGGTACGCTGTGGTGGAGAGATTAGCACGTATACAGCACAACCAAATTTTCGCAGATGGGAAATACTTGGTTTTTTCCCACGCACTAGCTGCAAGGGGGAAAATTCATGGTATGCAGTTGGTCTGAGTTGAATTAATGATGCAGTGTGCAGCACTGCATGGCCCCAACAGCTGGTGGGTAACCTACAATTCTGCAAGAGTGGCCTAGCTATAAGCTTTACTCTCTTAATTAATGACTCTGCAAGGCCATTTTGGGTGTGGACATGGGGTACAAAATGCTCTACATTAATGCCTAGAGCCATACAATAATCATTGAATGCTTTTGAGGTAAACTCGCCAGCATTGTCCATTCGAATGGACTTAATCCTTTCTTCTGGAAAGGAGGCTCTTAATCTAATGATTTAGGCGATTAATTTAGCAAAGGCATGGTTCCTAGTAGATAAGAGACATACATGGGACCATCTAGTAGAAGCATCTATTAGCACCATGAAATATCTGAATGGGCCCGACAGGGGCTGAATTGGTTCACAGATATCACCTTGAATTCTCTCCAGAAAATTCAGTAATTCTTCCCTAATTTTAAGATGAGAGGGACGAACTATCAGCTTTCCTTTAGCACATGCAGGGCACATAAAAGCTTCAGGTTTAGGAAAGGTTGTAGTTTTTATATTATGGCCAGCAGAATTATTTATTATTCTTCTCATCATATTCAACCCAGGATGACCCAGACGATCATGCTAGATCTTAAATATTTCTGGGGTTTTAACTATGGTTTTCATCGCAACATAAACTTCTGGTTTTATATATGTGTAATATAATCCGGAGGAGAAGGAAGGAAGTTTTTCAACCACACGTTTATTACATCCGTTAAACTTGGTCATGAGTAGGTATTCAAGACCATCCTCATTTTCGCCTCTATATGGAAACCATTTAGACGGATGTCTTTGAAACTCGTAAAAGTGCGATCGACTCGTGGTATAATAGGGCATTCTCTATAATTATACGAGTGCCCATAGGGAGAACTATGATGGCTCTTCCGACGCCAACAATAAGAGCATCGCTTCCGGTGATGGTCATAATACTTTCGCTTTTCTTAATCAATGTCCGAAAATATTTAGTTTCCTAAGAATCGTATTGTGGTGCAACCGTCTACAAGATGATTTCTCCTCCGCCATTGGATTATTCATGGAGTTCTATATTAAACAAGTAAAATTAATCAAACATTTGTTGCATCGGGAACAAATAATATAGAACAAACATAGCATAATTAAATTAATATCCTAGAAAAATCAAACTTTATTAAATTTGATTGATAATCGCTCAACAGGAGCGTAGACCATTGTTCATTCAGGAACACAAAGACTAAACTGATAAATAAGGCTCTTAAGGAGACTGTAAAGGATAATACGACATCGACCCTAAAAGAAAACTGGGAGACTACTTCATGTTCTCCATATAAATCATTTATATCATCCTCCTGAGACCTTTCTTTATTCTTCTGGAATACTTTTAGCTCATCCCTAACGAAATCATCCTCCTCCATAGGATATTCGGTCTTCAGGTCCGTATGGAGATGGTGCCTCAAGGAGAGCAGGAGCACCAGCTTCAGGCTGGAAAATTGTGGCTCCAAGGGATAAGGCTGTCAAGTTAATTTTTGGCATCCATTGCCCAAGTGAGATAGTTGCTGCCATTCAGGGCGAGCTCAGTAAATTCTTTCTTTGCGATGTCAGACATATCCTATATGCAAACAAAATAGGGATTTTACTTCAGGTAAAATATTATTTTGTATGCTTTGATATTGAATCAGTAAAGTATGGTCTATATCTATTCAGTAGATAATTATCACAGATTTTCCATGATTTTTCTAGCATTTTTTTCTCTGCTAATTATTAAGCAATTTTCAGAATTACTAATTAACAGAAGGATAAATTTCCACGTGAAATAAACCTGGCATAATGCTAATTACATCTTTTGGAGTTTTTGTTGGTTGGGTATGAAATTATGTAATGAATACCTCCGTCAACATAACTCTTGGCCAGGTCAACCCGCCCAAAGGGCTCACATGAGGGAGGGAGCACTTCTCGATTTCGAGCGCCAATTAAGAAACCTAGCCTCATGTGCGTTTTCCTTAGACACCAATTGTCATGTATCCGTTCCTTCAAAACAGAAATCAAAACCCAACAGAAAATAAATATTCTGCACATATTAAATCAGGAATAATCAAAACCCACTTATGCCCACAAGCCAAAAACCGTTTTTGATAGCTCCATTATTTCCATAATTTTCTAGCATTTCTGTTAATTACTAAGCAATTTTCGAAATTACTTAATAACAGAAAATAAATATTCTGCACATATTAAATCAGGAATAAATCTAGAAAATAAATCCAAAACAATGGACTTCCAGAGAGTTAAATATTAATTTAACAAAATTTTACGGATGCTTGTATATCAATTTCTGGAACTAATAAATTAATTCCAAATTTCTAAAGTTTAAAACAGTGCGGGCCAAACAGACATTTAGGCCGCATGGCCCATCAACTAATCAGGCCACGTATAATGACCGGTCCATATGGCGCAAAAACCGGAGGACCGGTAAACCCTAGCCGCCGCTGGTTCATTCGGCAAGGGAGCCAAAACTGTGGCTCACCTCCGGAGCTGCCCGATCGACTGGCGCGGCGACCTCTGGCGGCATCGACGGGTGCGCTTCGGGCGCAGAGACCGCCGTCATGCACACGGCGCGAGGCATCTCCAACATCGCCCCCGGCGCTTCGGGCGTTGCTGGACCGGGGCATCACCGCTGCCGGCGGGACTGAGGGCGAGGCTTCGTCGGGCCAGGAAGCCGAAGCATCGCGGCACTCGGAGCGGCTGCGAGCAAGAACCGAGGCGGCGGCGCAGCCGAGTTTTAGCAGCGGGCGGCGGGCTCCAATGGCGCGAAGAAAACAAAGCGGCGCGGCAAAGCCGAGGCGTTGCGCCAGGATCCGCGGCAGGCGGGGCAGCGGTCCAACCGCGGGCGGGTCATCGGTGAGAACGGCGCGGATCGGCCAGCGCGACCAAGGCAGCGACTTCTGGGCATAGGCACGTCGTTGGTGTCGAGCCAGTGCGGGCGGCCGGGCGCCATTGGGTCCTTTGGCTGCGGGCGGCAGCGCTGGAGGCCACGGGCGCCAGGAGCTCGGGGAGCCGTGTCCGGCTGGCACATGGGCGTTGCATCGCCACAGGCACTTCAGGTGCAGGCCGGTCGGGCGACGCCAGCAGGGCGCATATGCGGCGCGGTCAGGAAGATCAGAGCGGCGATGCGGAGAGCCGCGGAGAGGTTCGGCTGATTAGCGTTGTTTATGTCCTTCGGGAACGATCAGGAAGATCAGAGCGGCGACGTCGGTTGATTAGCGTTGCTTATGTCCTTCGGGGACGAGTCAACCAGCTAGAAGAAGCTAGCTGACGCAAGGTTTGTTTTTATTATTGATTGCTGAACATAACAATGAATAACCCCAATTTGTAGATTTAATCCAGAACGATTGAACAAGATAATTTGTAGATTTACTAAATTCAATCGCGATTCAATCGATAATGCCAATCTGTTACCTTGATTCGTCCTGCAGGGGAAATTCTGTAGTCTATCGTGTAGGACTTTTTCGGCAATTCGAGTGGGTGTCGGCATGATGGCGAGTTGATTGCAGATCGGATCGGGCGATCAATCGCCGGTAGTAGTCGTTTGTTGTAGTCGACGATCCTCCTTCTTATGGTACAGACTCGTGCTGATAACGTGTTGTAAAACATCGAAGAACACCAACGAACAATCACCAATTCGTAGATGCAATCCAAGAACAAGAACAATAGACACAGAATGTAGGGTAGAATTCTCTCCCGCTTTTATTAATTCCATCGTTTACAATGAGGGGGCATCCGATATGTATAACGGTGAGAGAGAGTTCGGATTCGACCACATTAGGAAGAGATAGAGTTCTAACCATATCTGTTTATGTCCCATTATCTCATAACAAATATCTCCATTTGTTGACACCATATTTCCAGCATGGATCAAAATCCCGGCGAAATTTCGGCTCCTACGAGATTTATAATCCCGGCAAAAATAAAAAAGTTTAAAAAAAAATTGCTACAGTATTTTTTGAAACATCGTCGAAATTTCACTGTTTTGGACCGAACTGTATTGTGTTTGTACCGGAATTGGCGCCAATTTTGGTGGTGAGAAACTGAGAATTGTAATACCATCTGTAAGCTAAGCAATGCATATAAAAAGTTTGCAGTTAATTCACTTTCGTAGCTCGGCTGGTCAAGGGACGAATGGTTACTCATGCTGTAGGTCACTGTTTCGAATCCTGGCAGAGCATTCGGTGCCATTTTTTTTAATTGCCTGCAATAAGAACGCAACCTTCCTTTAGCTCAGTTGGTTAAGGCTTGCTGGCTTGGTGCATGTCTCAACGGAGGTCTAAGTTCGAAGTTAGGGCGTATACAATTATGGATAGACAAATATTGCCTATAACAAAGTTCGTCATGTCAATTATAGACGGCGTTAGAGACAACCCATGCAATGGTATAGACAACACATTTATGAGTAGATAGCTTCTTCCCACACATAACCTTGTCTTGGTTCTCGTCTTTAGAGTCGACTTCTAGATTAAGAGACGGCTCAACTCTCTATACGCACCTCTCTCATCCACATCATTTTTTATCCTACGTGGCAAAACTTAGAGACTGCTGACATGTACCATTGTACGTGCTCTTACGAACTTACGGGAGCATGTCTGTGTAGGAGTGACTAGTGAGCACATCAGCACACACGACAAAAACAAAAACAAAACAAAAAACATAAGTGCAGGATTCGAACACAAGCAGCCTTGAACCAAGAAGGGTTCAAGGACAACGTTCAAAATCTCAGCGAGATTTCGGTTTCCGGCGGGCGGTGAGATAATATAATTCGGTCGGATGCAACAGAAACATGGTTGAATGCTTAGCTCGGTTGGATCTGCTTGAGGTTGGGGAATCGAACCCTAGCTTTGCCAGTATTTTTTCTCGTGCTACGATTCATTGTTTTACCATCTGTCGCCCCCATTCTCGTCCAGCTCGCCCGATGCATGCTCGCACTCACGCCGAGCTCACCCTCGCCAGATCCGCACCAAGCTCGCCATCTTCTCCCTCGCCCTTGCCAGATCCAGGCCGAGCTCACCCTCGCCAGATCCGCGTTGAGCTCGCCGTCCTCTCCCTCGCCCTCGCACCGAGCTCGCAGCCCTCGCCCGATCCGGGCTGAGCTCGCCCTCACCAGATCCGCGCCAAGCTCGCCGTCCTCTCCCTCGCCCTTGTGCCGAGCTCGCCGCCCTCGCCCTCGCCAAATCCGCGCCGAGTTGACTCCTCGCCGTCCTCACCATCCGCGCTGAGCACCGCCGAGATCCCATCATTTTCCACCGAGATTTCGGTATTTCCAACCGAAATATCGGAAATCTCATTTAAAAATAGACCAGATTTTGAATCTTACTTTTTGAATTCTGTTTGGATTTCATCTGAAATTTCAGAATCTCGTCCGAAATCTTGGAATCCGGATGGTGACAAGACATGAACTGAAACGGAATTTGAAACCCTGAGGAAGGAGTCTTTGACTCCGCGCTTCAGACCGAGCCATCTCAATTCCTTGGCATTAGCATGGCATCGTAGCTCTTTAACCCAAGCACTTGGGTAGCTACTGTCTGCCTCCTTATCAAGGCAGTATTCATAATTTTTAAAAATTTCTTAGACTTGATCATCATCTAAAAGTTTTATAATAACATTAGTTATGCGTCAGGACCATCCAAAGAATTTTTCAAAATTTTCTAATATGGTTTGAACCTTTTTCCATTCGGTTGAAATTTGACGGTCAGTCTTCAGAATCACTATCCAAATTTTTGAAAATTCCTCAAGCATGATCATCATCTGAAAATTATATAAAAATATTATGGGTGTGTCAGGACCATTCAATTTTTTTTTCAAAAGTTTCTAACGTGGTTTACACCATTTTCCATTCTGATGAAATTTGCCTGTCAGCCTTTTATCAGGACAGTAACATTGTCATAATTTTTAAAAATTCCTCAAGCTTTATCATCATATAAAATTTTGATGAGAATATTAGTGATGTGTCAGAAACATCAACAAAAAATATCAATTTTTTTTGTCATTTGAACCATTTTTTGTTCAATTAAAATTTGCCAAAATTTCAAAAATCTTGGTCCAAAAAATTCCAGATTTGAATTTTATCTAGATTTCGTCCAAAATAACAATAGTTTGCTAAAATTTTGGATTTCAGAGGGTGACGAGATGTGAACTGAAAACAAAATTTGGAACCTTGATTTCCAGTACCGTATTCTGTTTTATTAAACATGTAAAAAAATATAAATTTATGATAAAGTAGTAATATTATACACAAAAACCAAAGCTTGTACCACATAAACTTTCTACAACCACTTTATGTTTGGATTGACTACTCTAGTCTTTCTTTCAAACTACTTTGTTGCTTGCATTCCAAGTGTTTGGATTGACTGTTCTAGTCTTCCTTATTCATTAGTCTTTTTTACTTTTAACACACTTGTATACATAGTGCTTTATTACCCTTTAGGGTTTTTCGGAAATAATTTTGTTAAAGATTTTGAGTTAAAGGGAGGTTTGTTGGAGATAACTCTATCTCAACTTACCATATCTTTTGGTTTTATCAAAATAGGTTGTTAGTCAAAGTTTTCTACAACTAGAACACTTTTGGTTATATAAGCCAATCTCCTGTATATGTAAATATTGAACGGATTAGTGGATTGTTTCTTGCGGTTTTTTCCCACAAGGGTTTTCCCACGGTAAATCTTGTCTCCAGTTTTTGTGTACCATGCTAACCCTAACAAACTTGATTACCAATATCTTTAGGAATGCTTCCTGTGATTGTGTTGGACGTAAGCTAAAGATCTTTTCGCAAAGTGGAAAGATTGGAAAGTGAATCAGGGAGAACTCCCCAAACTTTTTAGTATCCAAGTCCAAAATTTGTAACTGGGAGCAATTTGTTAATGCGGTTATGAATTCCCAATCTTTTGGTTCTTTAGCTTCAATCAAACAAACTGCCCCAGAGCTTTAGCTGTTTGAGATTTCTGAACCTTCCTATCTTTGGGGTAACAATGCCACTGAAAAAGTTATCACCGAGCTGAAGTAGTGGCACATGGGAAATTGGGAAGCATTAGCAAGTGAGACTGGGAAATAGCCAAGAAACTGGTTGTTGTTCATGCATATCTCCTGGAGAAGGGGAAGGGCGTTGAATGCATTTGAAGGTATAGAGTTTTTCCCATCCTTGGGAGGAACCATGAGGTACTACTTTTAAACTTTTGTACTTCTTGATTATAGCTCAATGTATATTTGGTATCTCCCAAGGATAATAAAAAGTCTCTTGGAGGTATCATACCACTTAGCAGGTTAAACTGGATATTAAACTCTGTCAGAGAGGACATATTCCAGATAGAAGTGGCGATCACCCCACTCAAATTGTTGAAGGCTACCTGGAGCAGAGATAAACTGGGAAGCTACCCCAGAGATGTAAGGGATGGCTGATAGTACTCCACTATACTTTTTCAACGTTCAGGTTATCAGGGATCAAAGAATGACGCTCTAGTAAGTTTCTTTTAGTTGTTCGACTTTTGCCAATGTACTCCGCTATACTTTTTCAACGATGCATAGTCTTGTCTTGCCTTGCTAATCTTTAACTACGTAAATATGTAGATTGTTGATGCAATGAACAGTTTCGATTTCGATCCCTATGCTATCAAGCTATCTCATGAAAAATATGGTAGGACCATCAAAATGATCTCACCGGAATGTGAATTATGTGCCATTTGTTTTTTTGAAAGGTGTTCCACTCCAAAGATACTTAAGGTAGAAGTCTTACTAAGATATTTTTTGAAAGGGAAACATCAGAGGAAGCCACTGCTGAGATTTTATTAAGAAACCAAAGAAACAGGGAAAAAACAACAAAAAACACAAAAGAAAACAGAGCTGGTGAGATACCAGCTCAACAGAAACAAGAAGATTAAGAAAGTCTAGCCCCCCCAGGCTACAAAATCTGATCTAAGCGACATCTTGATCCTAAAAGACTGAAATTTAGTGGCTGTAGTTTAGTGGTGAGAATTCCACGTTGTGTTGTCTTACTAAGATATTGCTATTTTCTCACTTTGTTTGATTTGACTGCAATTTGTTAAGAATTCTTTTTAATCTACAACTGATGCATCATTGCCAGGGCGTGCACAACTCACTGGACATCAAATGCAATTTGTGCTCATCAAGATTTCTTAAGGAAAATGATATTATGCATCACATCAGGTATTATCATAGACAGGATGTGTAGGATGTAGTGCTTATCTGTCCAGCTCAGTGAAGCGATTTCCCTTCGGGCACTGTAATCCGCCTTCACAATGCTTTTCTCCCTGTACTACATCATCGCAGCCGGTCCGTCAAAGTTCTGGGAACAACAATGGGTTGTACCTGATGAAAAGTTCACTGTAGGGAAAAGAGATCCTGGATAATTAGTTCTGCTATGCTATGAAGTACTACTGAACACTGCAATTGATACATATAAATGCTGAACACCGCTGCTAAGCCTGCTATGTACACCTACACAATCTGAACTTTGTCGAAGAAGATTGAAATGGTTTTCAGATTGGGACTTCTGCTAATGTGATGATTAGCATAATCCGTATTAAACTCGTTGAGAGGTAAAACCTTGCCTTGATCATACTCATGCGTTCACAACTTTGGAAGAACTGGGCATCTAACTCGAATTAGCTACAATTAGTTAACTAAATAATCTTACAAAATGATACAGAATAAAAGAGGCCTCGATCATAACTAATCTAACAATGCAAAACGGCACAACAACTCCTAAATCTTGACCATAGTCTAGACAAACCAAAACAAAGAATGGCAAATCTCTGTTATGTGTGGCAGCACGTTTGCAATCTAAGGCTACCCACACATGGACGTTGGTCAGTGGCAGAAGGCAACAGATCAGCGGCGGTGCTGCTGCCGAGGCTGACAGTGGCGGCTAGGGAGTGATGGCGACGTGGGGACGGAGGAGAAGTGGAGGTGGTGGCATGGCGGTGGAGGCGACGTGACATAGGTCTGCAGGAAGGCTGTGAAGAGGCGGGCATGGATCTTAAATTGATTAAAGGTCAAAATTTGACTACTTTTTAAGTAAGAGTCAGGTGATTGATGACTTGACAACCCCTCTATCTAATACTCACATTTTATGCAGCAGGCAAATAATAACTAGCCCTCTCCTTTTCTCGATGTACTTTTATGATCTCACTTCTCACATTACAAAACTATCTTGCGGACAGTATTGAAACCAAGGAAAAGAGGTACAAACACTAATACCCAATTATAGGGGACGCTGGGTCTAACTGTGCAAAGCAGAAATCATCTTTCTGGGATTTGGTTTGATCAACACAGGAGATCGACAGTTGGACAAATGCTGAGGGGATATAATTTCTTCAATGCTCTTATTTTCCAAGTTAAGGGCTCCAAATATCAAGGCGGCGGCCCCTCTTGCATTTGAAAGACAAGGCCTCGGAATCATCTGTAAAATAGACATGATTTGGCTTCAACTGCGGATATTCCTTAGCACGGAGACAAAGTGAATGGTTATTCCCGAGAAATAACACATGGTCATCCAAGCTATTTATTTCCACTAGCTTTTCAGCTGCAGTGTCAACTTTATATATTTCGATTCTCTCAGTATTACTCACAAACGTTGCACGGTCAGAGACATCTGGCCTCCAAACTTGTAGTAGATCGCCCCATGGAGCCTGAACGAATAATGTAAATCCTCTCACACGAATAATCCTGTGCCCTGTCCGTAATTATCTTTGTTGTGACCACGGTGCCACTGGGATTGAAGGCGAAAATTTCGCCAAATGATGTCGCTGCATACAATAGACCATCCTTGTACATGCAGTCCTGAAAATTAGAGTGTGGTGGCAGCCAGGTCCACTTGTCATTCCCTAACCTAGTAAATGAAAGCTGATCGTATGGATTGTGTATGAGCACCACGATATAGGGTGTGTTTGGTTGTCTGAATAAGGTTGGATAGGATAGAGCTATATAGGTGGTTGTTTGGTTGGATGGATAAAGATGAGCCAATTTTTTGTTTGGTTGCATGGATGAGAATGGATAGGCTAGTTGTAATTAATGTTTGAATTTTGGTTTGAAATTTTGGATAAAATTTCACTTAAATTTGAATTTTTGGACAAAATTTGACCTAAAATTGAATTTCCAGATAAAATTTGAATTCTTAGACAAAATTTGAAATTTTGGACAAGTTTTAAACTTTTGGACAAAATTTGAATTTTCGGACAAAATTTGATGAAATTTGAATTTTCGAACAAAATTTGGAAAAAATTGAATTTTTGAACAAAAGTGACCAAATTTGAATTTTCGATTTTTGTTTATTTTTTGACAAAATTTGACCGAAATTTGAATTTTTGAACAAAATTTGAATTTAATCGAGTAAACTTAGGCAAAATTTGAATTTGACCGAGCACGCTTCTTCATGCAACAAACTGGATGAGCCCAAACGGCCTTTTTTGGATGGCTCTATCCAAAGATCTTGAGGAATATTTTAAAAAACGGATGACCATATCCCTTTAGGGTAAGAAATTTCGATTTAAATTTGGATTTGAGATAGGCTAAATGCGCCATTACTGCATTAACCGGGGCTACAACCGCACCCTTGATTCTCGCAATGTCGAGTCGTGGACATGATGGACTAAGATCATGGCATAATGGACTTAAATTGTAGCGTAATTACCACCACGTCGTCATTATAGGCCGAGCACGACCTCTTATCATGCTCGGATTCTCGAGTCAACCCTAACCGATCACAAGCATCTCTAAGCAAAGATGCGGGGACTTGTGCCACATGCTCGGGAACAGCTTGGGCATGGTCGAGACGGACCATCCGAGGGTACCCTTGGGGACACCATCCAAGGGTATGCATGGTCTACCGAAAGTCGCCTCCCGGTATAATAGTCTTTATAGAAATTATCCAATCCCGACAAGTACCTTGAAGGTTCAGGAAGATCGGACCACATTTGGTGTTACAAATATGTGTGACGCTGGATGGACCCACGATCGAGCATCATCAACTTCATGGTGTACTACAATGGGGTCATATTCTTTTATAAGACCATCCATGCAATGGTACAATATTCGGTTATATTTTTACTCTTTCGTAAGGCTGTGAATGACGAACATACTACCTTCTGGCTTGTTCATTCACAGGCAAGGTCCAGGACCACAAGTACCTGCTACGCAAGATGACAAAGGTTGTGGCAGAGGATATTGGGGCAGAGTACGTCGTGCAGGTGGTTATTGACAATAGTACCAACTTCAAGAAAGCATGTCAGATGTTACGAGTGCAGTACCTACGAATTATATGGCAGCCATGCTTAGCACACACTGTGAATCTTATGATGAAAGGTGTGTGATATCCCAGAAATCAAACAGGTTGTAGGACATGCAAAGACGATTTGTAGATTCATGTACAACTACAAAAATCTACACGCATAGATACGGCAACATATTGGGGGAGAGTTGGTGAGGTCAAATGCCACTAGGTTTGGCACGATCTTTGTTTTCCTAGATATCATCCTAAAAAGGAACAGTTCTAGCGAAGGATGACACATCCGACCGACAGTAGCAGTGGGTCATGCGATGGAGGAGGGCAAATATGCATATGACCACCTCCCGAAAGGTGGAGTTGAGAGTGGATGGAATGGACCGTCTTGGCCATAGAACCCTTGTACAAGATGCTGAGGTTTGCGGATCAAGACAAGTTACCAACGATTAGTGATGACATGACGCAGTACGTGATTGTGTGAAATGAGTATAACAACTACTTGCGGAAGTACGAAAAATATTACAAGATATTCTTGCACGTCCTGGAAAAGAAGTTTACCGAAATAAGGGAAACCACATTCATGCAAGTAGGGCAGTGAAATTATTATGTTTAATTCTGTTATAGTAACTATGCAATGTTCGCAACTGTTACGCTAACCATACGATGATTTGTCCATTGCAGCCACCGTGCTTGACCCACGATCTCAATTCTCGCCAAAAATTTGTTCTCCGTCCCAGGATGATATTTATAGCGAAATCGAGATTTCAATCCTTGATTGTGATGCATCATTAACCTTGCCATAAAATTTTTAGATGATTATCGGTCAGATAGTTAGAAATTTCTAAAGATTTTAATTGAAATTGGATTTGGAGTCACAATTGCAGACAATCAATGTATAGTTGCATGACAATTAATAGGCATGAAATAAAATCGATACATATGATAAATTATCCCATATTTGCATGACAATAAAATCAATGTCTATTTGCATCACGTACCTACGAGTAGTAGTACGTCTGTGGTGTGAACTCTACCTCCGCGTTGTTGACAATGACCTCGTGATGCCTCCTCTCGTGTTGTTGCCAAGAGATGCTAGATTCGTTATAACTCTGTCTGTAACCATACCCACCCTGATCCCTTCCATAGGGTATTAAACCATACACACTATGCTCAATTGAGAAACTCAAATGGCTGAAAGACTGGCTGCTACACCATGAGCCTGTGTCATCTTGTGGTCGTGCTACCTGTCGCCCACCCCCACCACTTGACGCGTTTTCCCCCTTACTACGGGTCTGCCTTTGTGAGCCCCTCCTCGAGGGGCTAACCTCCTGTTGTGATCCTGGTGGCGATTGTGGCTGTGAACAGAGACGCATGGTATATCGGCCAGTTTTTGCCCCATCATCGCTGGGAGAGTTTGTATGTCGCTGAGCTATTACTGAGGCACTGCTCATTATCAGCAGGCGTATTCGTCTCGTCATCACTGCCGATATCAGGCTCATCATTAGCTAGATCTTTGTCTTTTCCCTTAGGAGGTCAAGCTACCGATAACTTCTCCAATCCGCGTAAAGCTCCTGCCAGCATGTCGTCGTCTGCGGCGTCGTTAGCACACTTTCTTTTCCCTTTGTGCGTGTCACCGACCATGTACTCAAATTTCAATCTAGGAGACTCTTTCCACCGTGGCCAAGTGTAAGTAATATTAACACCGCTAGAGATTTCGATATCGTGATTCATAAGTGGAATGGAAAACAATGCTAATGACGCAGCAGACGACGACATGCATCACAATCAAAGATTGAAATCTCAATTATGCGTTAATGATGCATCACAATCAAGGATTGAAATCTCAATTACGCTATAAACATCGCCTTGAGCGGAGAACGAAATTTCGGCTAGAACTGAGATCGTGAGTCAAGCACGGCAATTGCAATGGACAAATCATTGTATGGTTAGCGTAACAAATGCGAACATTGCATAGTTACTATAACTGAATTGAACATATTAATTTCATTGATCTACTTGCACGAATGTGGTTTTCCTTATTTTGGTAAACCTCTTTTCAGGACATGCAAGAATATCTTGTAATGCTCTTCGTGCTCCGCAAGCAATTATTATACTCATTTCGCACAATCGCGTACTGCATCATGACATCACTGATTATTGATAACTTGTCTTGATCCGCAAACCTCAGCATTTTGTACAAGGGTTCTACGGCTAAGACGGTCCACTCCATCCACTATCAAAACTCCCTGCTCAGGAGGTGGTCATATGTATACTTGTTCGCTCCATCGCATCCACCGCCACTGCCCGCTTAGAATGTGTCATCCATCTTTGGAACCGCTTTTTTGTGGAAGCTATCTAGAAAAATAAAGATCGTGCCAAACCTAGTGGCATTTGGCCTCACCAACTCACCCCCAATATATTGCCGATTCTGTGTGTGTAGATTTTCGTGGTTGTACATGAATCGCAAATCATCTTAGCTTGTCCCACAAACTGCTTTGATTTATGGGATATCACATACGCCTTTTAGCATAAGATTCACAGTGTGTGCTAAGTATGCCTCGCCATATAACTGTGGGTATCGCACTCGTAACATCCGCATGCTTTCTTGAAGTTGGCATCATTGTCAAGAACCACCGCATGACGTGCTCGCCCCAATATCCTCGGCCACGACTTTTGTCATTCACGTAGGTGTATTTGTGGTCTGGACCTTGCTTGTGAATGAACAAACCGAAGGTAGTACGCTCGTCATTCACGGCCTTACTAAAGAGAATATAATCGAATATTGTACCATTGCATTGATGGTATTATGAAAGAACATGGCCCCATTGCAAAGACACCATGAAGTTGATGATGCTCTAATGAGTAGGTCTAGTCTAGGCGCCACATATGATTGTAACACCAAATGTGGCTCGCCTTCCTCGAACCCTCGAAGGTACTGGATTATCTTCTGGTCATTCTCATCTAGATACTTCCCGTCTATCTCGTGCCCCCGTGATGCACGAACCCCTGGGCCTAGCTCCTACGCCGCCTTGATTGCAGCTATCCATCGCGGGCACAAAAGGTTAGTATAATCATCACAAGAGTTGTAACTGAGGAACATATGATCAGTTTGTACCTGTGAAATATGGGCACTCGGCCTTCCTTCTTGGAATTGCATTAGTATGGAACCACTTCGACCATCCCCTCCCTAGTTCGAGCATTGCGTACGTCGTTGGTAGGGATCCGAGTTCGAAAGCTTCGTTATCGTAGTCTAAATTCTGACATACTTGGCAAATGAGTGCAGGTGAGGACGTGTACTGTTCCTGAAGCACTCTTTTAATTGATCTCTTTGAATAGGTTCCTATTTACTCTTTTTTGCTTTATAAGTCCGGTACAATTGTCAAGAACGTTGGATTGTAGTTCACATGTTGCTATTTTTTTACACAAATGCAGAATGACACTAATATGAAGTTTTGGACACGGACTATTGGAACATCACATATCTGACAAATAGGGGAGTGGAAATAGGTTGATCTTTGCATTATAACAACACATATTCGACAAAAATATACACTAATCTAGCAATACATACTGATATATCACCCAAAATATATCATATTTTGGTTTAGAAAAGATTTTTTAATCACCTCAAATCTGCTGGAATGAGCAAAATCTCGGATTATTGGGTCGAGATCTCGGTTTCTTTGGTCGAGATTTGCCTCCCCACCATCGGAGATGGCGGAAATGCACCGGAGTTGGGGCGGAATGGGATTGGCGACCAGGCAGGCGTAGTGTAGCCGGTTTCAGCTTGTGTATACAAATGGGTAAAGTGCAGCGAATGATTGATTGCAGTGAGTTAGTGACTAAAGTAAGTAGGACTGCATGACATAAATAAATAACCTTCTTCCTGAGTATTGTTAAGCAACACCAGCCACTAACGTAGTAGTAAGGGCAGAAACATTGGAAGAGGAGGTCTTGGGTTTGAGTCACAGCATGTCTTTTTTTTTCCAAGATTGTTTGGCATAGTTTTAAAGATGCAAATTTTTTTTTCCAGTGAGTTAGTGACTAAAGTAAGTAGGACTGCATGACATAAATAAATAGCCTTCTTCCTGAGTATTGTTAAGCAACACCAGCCACTAGCGTAGTAGTAAGGGCAGAAACATTGGAAGAGGAGGTCTTGGGTTTGAGTCACAGCATGTCTTTTTTTCCAAGATTGTTTGGCATAGTTTTAAAGATGCAAAAATTTGAAAATTTTGTGGACAGTCGTGAAGTATCCATAATATTCCCATAAAATTTTTAGATCATGATCAAACCTAACAAATTCCCAATAAATGTGAAAGTGCTACTTCACACTTTATGGATTTTAGCGCGTGTGCTGGCAGAGTTTACAATTTTTCATTGACCAACCAAAATAGAGTCAAATTTTTTGAAAATTTTATAAAAGGGTTATGAGGAAATTATTAAGCTCTTCTAAAAATTTTAGGTCATGATGGAATTGTAAAAGATTTATAAAATTCTAACACGGTTACTACCTCAATTGTGCTCATTCTGTTTTTTATTTTTTAAATATAACAAATCAATTTAAAATATTTTGAAAATTTTTCTATGTGAGCCTACACTTGTTAGGATGGTTCCATAAATTTTTCATTGGATGAAAATGCTTCTAATATTTTATAAAAATTTGACATTATTTCTGCTGAAATTTTAAAATGTCTCAAAAAAATATTTTTTCAACAAATTATCATGTAAGATCACTTTTCCCACGGTAATTGAACTAAATCTGGTCAATTTTGGGTCCACATGCCGAGATACCGGGTGGTAAGGGCGGTATATCGCAGAAAAAAAAGAGATTATTGTAGCAACATGAATTTTTTTGAATTTTTCAATGAGATCTCGCGAAATCTCACCGAGATTTCTAACCCTGATGTGGATCATGGGGGTATAGTTGAATCCCCAAAAATTTAGGAAAATAAATTGCTATTAGTACTCCAAAAGGAGCAAACAAATCTGCAACAAATTCCATGGACTGAACTATCCATCCAGAAAGAAATATCTGGACGGATCTTCCTCTCTGTCAGCATTTGAAATGGCGACAGAGAGTCTATCACTGTTTAAAATACCGATAGACTCACTGTCACCATTTCAAACAGTGACAAACTCTGTCGTTATTTCAAATGATGACAGAGAGCCTATCGTCAAATGGTCAGCCTCTCTGTCACCATTCCAAATGGCGACAGAGAGCAATATCGCTTCGGCCGCATCGCTAGCCGGCCAAAGCGGCTCATTTCCACCGAGCGAAGAGAAATAAGAGAGGGAAAAAGAAAGAAAAAGAGGGGAAGAAAGGAGAGGGGAGAGAGGAGGGGAAGAAGAGGAAGATGAAGAGGGGGAGGAGGGAAAGAAGAGGAGACGAAGAAGGGGAGGAGGAAGAAAGCCATCACGGTTTTATGGGTAATTTTTTTGTTTATTTGAATTGAACAGTGACCATCAGAGAGGTAGATCTATCATTTTTTAAATTGGCATATTATTTCTGTAATTTTTAATTTTTAAATATTATTTTAAAAAAATTCTGCAAGGTTTCCTCCTACATGATAACATTTGTTCTTTGGGTTTCTAAACTGCAAAATGCAACAAGGCAAAAAATGGGTTTGAAGTTAGTTCGACGCACATTAAGGGCCTATTTGGCAGGGATTCAGCTTCTCCAGATTCTGAGAATCTGGTGAAGCTGAAGATTTTAGCTTCACCAGATTCATAAAGCTGGAGCTATGAGTACATTAAGAGTGTTTAGATGGATCATCTTGTTTACATTTTAGACTAAAAATATAAACTTAATTCACTTTATTTTAGCCTATAAGTTTCAGATCTCAGGTGAAGCTGGAATCTGGAGCTCTACCAAACAGGTCCTAAAAGGAAGGGCATATATTAAAAAAAACTGCATTAAAATCGAATGAAAGTCTGCCGTAGGTATAAACTAAAAATGTAGTAGATAAAAACTGAAAACAGAAAGATAAAGAAACATGCATACTCACATTCAATTTGCCATATCGCTTTGCTTGCCCTCTTCTACCCTTCACCTCATCATCTTTGGAATGCTTTCCAATCAGTTCAGCATCGAAATGATATGCCCGCGGAATGTCCTTGTATTCTAGAGAATAATCAACCAGCAAATTGTCAAGTAGTATACCTGCATAACAAGAAAAAAGAAAAGAAATGAGAAAGAGGACACACATCAAAAGAGAGAATTGCAGTAAACTAAAATAGAGTGATAGACACATACCAAACTGCAGTAGACACTGCACACAAAAACTACAATAAACCAAAAAGAAACTGCAGTAATTACTGACAGAAAAACAGACCTACTGCAGGAAAACACAAAATAGACAAAAACACTTACCAAGAGGAAGGCGCTGCAGCCCTCAATTGTATTGTCGTTGCCGTTATGAACCCACTTCCAGGCTGCGAGCCTAATCTGGTCAACAACGAACTTGCAGCAGCCCATTTTCCCTATATCCTCAATAACAAGGTTGTTGAACATTTCAACCTCTCTTGTGATGTAAACGTAGCTCGTGTACACCAAACTCATTGAAAAACACAACCAGAAAGAAACACTTCATTGTAAAATCGCCGGTTCCATCCCCTTTGACATGGTTGCGCAGGTCATGAACGTATATATTTGATGACCGTGGAAGTTCCAGCTGCCCTTGTAGGGGGTCAAGTCATATGGCTCCCGTGGTAGGGGCATCAAGATACCGCCCGGAAGCCTGAACATGCAACCCAGTGCGTGCGCTGTGATTGGCAGCGTCTTTTCCTCGAGCCCAGCTGATTGAATTTGAGATCCAGAAGGTGGCCAAAACCAAGAGCAGCCATCCTAGAATGCTCTGTGGTACTAAGAATCTTCACAGTGCAGTATACCTCCCCAGGAGCACACCTTACATTCATTGAGGGCCTTCTTTGTTTTTGTCCTGCGACCTGAACACCTCAAAGAAGATAAAAATAAATGCAGCAAGGACATGGTAAAAAACCGCAGCAAAAGAAAACTAATCGCATGATAAAAAATGCAGTAAGCAAAAACACAGAAAAAAAAAAGAAGTAAGGACGTGATCAAAACACACAAAAAGTGGTTAGAAAAAATGAAGCAGAATGGAAAAAAATTTATACCTCAGCAACCTCTTCGTCATCATCAGGATTGTCGCCACCGTCCAGATGGTCGTTGTTGTCCTCTTTGAGCATCCTCATCAGGTACGTCGCTCTTCTTGCCCCTCAGCTTCTTCTTGGACTCCGGCGAATACTTCACTGACACCCCGGAAGGTCTCTTCTCAGCCGCATCACTATTGACATTCTTGAGGCACAGGGGACATCTTACAATGAATGCATTTGGCTCTCTACTGCAATCAGTTCTGATCTTCTTGGGTCGTGGATAGCTTCTTACTACAGGTGCACTTGGCTCTCCATCTCCGTCTTGATCTCCACTGAAATCAGGATCAGGGGTGGAATCAGGGTTCCTGCCCATCTTTGGTGCCTGCTTGCGTTGCTTCCTAACCGGCAGTGTGTAAACCCTCTCTTACACAGTTTCTTGTGCACCTTCCTCCGTACGTTCCTCGGATTGGGTGGGTCAAAGTTTAAGACGAGCTCATCCTGACTGCCTTTGAACGTGACCTCCCTGATTCTCTCAGGGACATTGCCACTAGCCTTCATCTACATGAACATTTAACTCTCTACTGCCTACAAAACAAAAGGCCTACTGCAAATGAAAAAAAAAATCCTTGCTACATGTAAAACAAACGTCTACTGAAGTTACAACAAACATACCATAATACTGCACAAAGATAGTCGCTGATGCATGAGCGGATCTAGGTGGGTTGCCAGTCCCCAAAAATCTGAAAAAAAATGCCCGAGGGTTACCTCTTCAATAGGCTAAATTTGAATTTGTTGATTAAATCGATTTTGATTTTGGTGATTTGGGATTTAAAAACCTTAAATCTATTTATATTATACTTTTAGCAAATTTCGAATATATGTGTTGGATTTATAATGTTACAAAACTATCATACAAGACTATGGAGTTATACGTAGGAACCGTGCACCCCCATTGAAAGTTTTTTTTAGGCCCCGTTTAGTACGGTTCCAGATTCTAGTAGAAACGGAAACGGTTCCGCATTCTTGGTAGAAACGTTTCAGGTAGAATCAGAATCCGGAGGAACGGGTTGCTAGCCGATTCAATCACGGCGTGTAAAAATTAGAAACGATTCGCTTTGAAACGTTCCGAGTCCTATTCCGTTTGGTTGAATTTATTTCAGAT
Source organism: Guadua angustifolia (assembly GCA_036346375.1). NCBI lineage: Eukaryota > Viridiplantae > Streptophyta > Magnoliopsida > Poales > Poaceae > Guadua > Guadua angustifolia. The sequence goes on along the minus strand of CM070517.1, from coordinate 45,291,118 downwards.
TCTAGGAGAAACATTCCGGTTTCAAGTTACCAAACGGAGCCTTAGTTCCGCCGCTGCTCCGATGCATAGTCTACTTCACCAAAAACATCTACTGCAGTTAACAACTTCATATACCACACAAACACAGTCTACGGCAGCAATACCCAACCTACTACCGTACAAAAAACGTGTATATATAGCATAAACCCTGCACAAGGTTGGTGAACTGCGGCACCCCCTAAAATCAAGAAAATCGATGCAATCGTCCCCTACAAAATCTATGAAACCCTAGGATTTGGGGAAGCAGATCTAATCCACGGAAGCAAAAAGAAAAACACAAAAATAGGGGAATCCCCCTAGCATGTGTGGATAGACGAAAACTCACAAAAACGGGGGGTCGCTACGCCGGTGGATCAGTCGTCGCCGCCGCCGGCACTATTTCTTCTGGGCCTCTCCGCTGAGTATTGCTTGTTCCGCCAACGCTGCGAACAGGGAGAATGTAGGGTTGGAGGGCGACCTTAAAAGGCGGTGAAACGTTGTCAGGGAGCGGCGGCGGGCAGTTTATCACAGGAGCGAGATACAGTGCGAGCGACGGGGATCCAATGCAGGACTGCAGTAGCAGTACCATGTAAATGATTGATCAAGATTCAAGAAACGATGGATCAAAAACAACAGTTACTATATCTTTCAGGAATACTTTTTCTGCGGTCAGACGATGTACAGTAAATCCGAACTTGCAATACAGTGATTGTTTTTAAGCGTTAAAACATATTAATTATGGATATCTTTTTGTTAAGCATATTTTTCAACAAGATACATCAAACGGATTATAAATAGGATAAACGAAGGTGATATCATCGTTCAAAGTTTGCAATCAATCCGTGTTTCTCTCTCTACCCGTCTCTTTGCGCTCAATGTGGTTGTAAATCTCTGATAAAGACGCGGTAAGTCTCTTGTAACGGTCTTGTAAACGCAGAAGGAGGTTGTAATAAATATGTTTGTATAGATTGGTAAACACACAATGAAGTCACAAAGTCTAATTATGTAACAATAGCATATGAAGATCGTGGTAAATCTCTTTTAATGATGCAGTAAAAATGGAAATTGTACTGAACCGCGTAGTCATATGTATATGGATGGGCAGGATGGCATCACACAACGGTTCCATTTTTATCTGATCGTAAATATGAATATATCAGAACGTAAATGTTCTATCTATTTTTTCTGCCGTTATTACACAACGATTCTATTTTTTCATTTGACCATAAATTGAAATATATCTTGATGTAAATGTGGTATCCATTTTTGTTGCCGCCTACACACAATGGTTCTATTTTTTCATCTGACTATAAATTGAAATATATTTGGATTTAAATGTGGTATCTATTTTGAGATAGATGCAGGTTACAATGATTAATAGGACAAATCGTCAGTCTTGGAAAGGAAAACCCGTTGGCCTCATTTGAAATGGTTTTAACTTCAGCTTCTTCTCCCTTGAAAACCAGAAGCAATCCTGCTTGCGGTGAAAGTGTGGGTAGACACGTTTATCACGCGGAAACAGTGCGGGCATCTGGTGAAGATCTGCATTCTAAGGGCCTGTTTGTTTCAGCTTTTGATTCTGGATTTTGGTCCTAAAAGCAGAATCAAAAACAAACAGCCTGATTCTAGAATCCGATTCTCAGAATCCAGTCCACCCATATACACTAGAATCCACAATCCAGACCGTGTTTGTTTCAGCTTTGGATTCTCTAAAAGCTGATTCTAGATTATGGTGGTAGAGAAGCTGATTCTAGAATCCAAAAGCACATATGAAGTGGATTGCAGATTCTAGTGTATATGGGTGTGCTGGATTGTGAGAATCGATTCTATAATCAGTCGCTTTGTTTCGATTTCGCTTTTAGAGCCGTAATCCGAATCGGCTAAAACAAACAGCCCAATATGTGCTTTTGGATTCCAAACTTTTGGAGAATCACTTTCTACAACCATATACGTAATCAGCTTTTAGAGAATCCAAAGTGAAACAAACAGCCCTAAGGCGCACAAGTGCTGTAGAGAACTAGAAACCTAATGACTTGTGTCCGGACGTCCGAAATTTTCGGATACACTGCAACATTTATTTTTATACACGTGCAACATTTTTCTTCGACAAACAGTGAAATTTGCTACAGTAAACGGATGTTGCAAACGTTCAACAAAAATATTGTACGAGTCGAAAAAAAATGTTGCATGCGTAAAAAAAATATTGCAAGAGGTGTCTGATGGGATGAACAGTGATCATACGCCGAGGGCTAATATCTCCCAGCTAGAAAAGCTTCATTTCCCCGTGTCATTCTCGAATCTCGATACGCGGGGTCTTACTTTTGTTCGGCATAAACAACTAGCCGCGTGTGCTACCTGTAAGTGGTCAGAAAGAGTGAAAGACGCCAAAGGAAAACTCCGGTGGGCAGAAAGAAACAAGGCGAATTCTAGCCAGGCATTCGCTTCAACCGAGGGGTTTCAGTTCTCGCTGGGTAGACACGTTGATGATATCAAACGAGTGCTCATTGCGAGTAAAGCGAAGGTGAGATGTTCTGCTGGCTCGGTTGTGACTGGAGGGCAGCTGATGCTCTTCAGGTTGAAGCTAGCTGTTGCTTTTCTGAAGGCTATATACTTAGGCAACGAGCGAACTCGGCGTGGGCAGGATCATCTTCGAGATAGACTTGTAAGACTACTACTGCCTGGTCCTGAAACAGGGAGCAATTCCTGTGTTTTGGCGGGCTGTGGTGCTCTCTTTTCCAAGAGATTATAAAGAGTCTTCTTGTGTTACGATTTCACTGTGTCAGTGTCGAGTTTTGCCAGAGGGCTTGTAACAAAGCAGCACACGCGAAGGACTGGAGTATTTCCGAATTTTGTTTTCAGTCGTTTAGGTTGCCTGTATCCCTCCGCGAGGATTTTCTTGCTTGGAGTCTTAGGTTAGTTTAAATTCTTGTTTGGCTGGTTCCTCACCGGCCTTGTGTTCTTTTTTTCTTCTTTCTTGCTAATATAACTCAGCGGGAGCTTCCCCCATTGTTTCCGTTAAAAAAAAAAAAACAAAGCAGCACACGCATTGACTTGTCTCGGTCGTGGTTGCCAGCAATTTAGCTGTGCACCAAGGCTAATGGAATCCCAGTGTTCCATCTATAAAGGAGAGAGTGAAAGGCGTTATAAGCATGACCGCAACATTCCGCTTGCCGGCCATCTCTGCCGGCATCAGATACGCTGCTTCTGAAGCAGTTTGCTAAGCAATCTTACCTTGTCTGACATCTACAAAGAAACTTGGCTTGGTGTCAGCCAGACCGTTGCCTGGATGAACATCAACAGAGATGGTCGGAAACTTGTAATGCGACTCTCTGTAAATTACTTGTACTGCAACTCCGAGAATCTAGTAAATTTCATTTGAAATGTCTAGATGCCATAGCAACTTCTTTCTCATTGACAGTAACACCGCCAAGAAGTTCCTATAAAAAGGTAACCAAGAACCCCACAAAAGAATACGGAATAAAACAACAGTTGAAGTACTTCACAATTGCGATACATTTATCAATTTTTTCATTTTTTGAGCAGTTTTAACCATGATATGGATTTTCAATAGGTAGTTTGCCGAATTTTGTGTTCCATTTAATTTGATAATTTTGTTTCAGCTCCAAGTTTGGGAGCTTTGTAAGACGCGGTTGTGTGCACTTTGCAGAGACCGGATTTTAATCCTTAATCTAAAAAAATATGAGTTCTTGGCTATCTATTAAGCGCTACAGGTGATGTCTTGTATTATGCTATTTAATTGAGTATTTATTTCAGAAGGTCAGTTACACAAACTCAAATTTTATTAGGGTTATGAATCATTGAAGATCCAGATGCTTCGTCTACTTTGTTGATAACTGTGTGTTTTGAATTGACTATTCCAGTCTTTCTCTCGGCCTACTGGTGGTTTGCTCAATTTTGCTTCATGAGAAGCATTTGGATAAGACTGTTCCATTCTTTTATACCCTTTGTGGTTTTTTGCACTACAAGTGTTTGGATTGACTGTTTCAGTCTTACTTGTCCAGTAGTTTTTTGGATTTTTAATGCACTTGTATTCAATGCTTGGTGTTTATTACTCTTTGGGGTTTTCTAGAAACAATTTCGTTATAGATTTTGAGTTAAGAAGAGGTTTGTTGAAGATAACTCAAATAACTCTAACTACCATATCATTTGGTTTTATCAAAATAGGTTATTAGTTAGTCTTCTACAACTAGGACTCTATTGACTATATAAGCCAACATCCTATACTTGTAATCCTTGAAGTATTATAATGGATTGTTTTCCATGATTTTTTTCCGTAAGGGTTTTTCTACGTTAAATCTTTGTTTCAAGTTTTCATGTGCCATGCTATCCCTAACAATCAAAGACATGATCTACTCTCTATAACGATCACAAACTGCCACCTGATCCTCATGTGTTGGACAGAGTACCAATTTTGTGAAATTTACTATGTTTTGACAAATTACCCTACTTAAGGCAACTGTAAAATACATAGAAGCACAGATACAGTGGTAAAACAACCGTATATATAAGCATGAATGCAACTGCATGACCATACCATCAGCAGGCACTAGAGGATTTTGGAGTCAGCACTCCAGGTTCAAGCTGAAATATAACAGAAATTGTACTTAGAGTGTACCACCAGTTACCGTACAATGCAAACGGTTGAAAATGACTACTGCAGGAATCAGCTCCAAACACTTACACGGAGCTCGAGATTATCCATGAACACATCATCAGCACATGAAAAATTCCAACATAAAAATGGAATATCTTGCTTAGTCGTATTCATTATTCCCTACAAGAGAGATTCTTTGATGGCACGCAATTCATTGATGATATCTCCAGTTGACATTCTACTCGATGGCATTTCCTGAGAGCAATACAGTCCAAGCCTAAGTAGTGAAATGAGACAATCAATCTTTCTCTTGTAGGAAGAATCATCTGCAGTCTGAACATTATTCCCGAGGCCCAAAGAAAGCTGGGTGTCAACTGCATCGAGCACTCTACCATGTAGACCCAGCTCAACATACTCACGAAGGCTCAATCCTTGTATGAATTTGCTATCAGTGGGCCTCTTCCCAGTCATCGTTTCTAATACAAGAATTCCGTAACTGTAAATATCTCCATGAGTCGATACCATGTTTCCAGCACCATACTCTGTTGCGTGAAACATTTGAAAAAAGTTAGAATCTTTGTAACACTTCCAGTTAAAAATTTACGGGAAAGTCGTAATATTAGAAAAAAAAACCCAAAGGTTCTATCACATAAAACTAATTTCTTCTGCAACTCCTCTAGAAGTTTCTCTAGCAGCACGAATTATTTGATAATGTACTGAGAGGTGCTTCCATACCTTTCTTTTTAACAACAACTTGTATTGGGAGGGAAAGCATTGAAGCACTTCTCTAAAGTACCAGGAAACAACGAAGTCAAACGAGTAAGAAGCTAACCTGGGGCAGCGTAACCAATTGTACCTCTAAATCCCATTGAGCTCGTCGACTGTTCGAAGTGTTAGAAATGCAGCATGTCTATTCCTCAAGGGCCCAATGGGCTAAATACATGTACAAGTGAAAGAGGTAAAAAGGCAAATAAGCCCCTATACATATAGCTAATCTAACACCCCTCTCAAACTCATGGTGGGTCTACAACACCGAAGTTTGGAGAGATGGAAACCATGTTACGCTTTAGTTTGTGCTTTGGTGAAGAAGTCGGCCAAATTGAGCATTTAAGGCACATGACGAAGAGTAACCACCGATCTTGCACTGGAGCGAACATAGTGAGCATCGACGCCGATGTGTTTGGTGAGCTCATGCTTCACCGGATCACGGCACATCGATGGCGCCAAGTTGTCGGAGCAGCATACCGTCGGAGTAGAAACAACCACACCTGTCAAGCAAGAAGCCACTGGCTAAGTCACCTCAAGAACACGGAGGCCAACAGACGGAGCTCAAATTTCGGGCATAGAGCGAGAAACAAAGAAGCTCGACGCTTCGTCTTCCAAGAGATCAAGGATGATCCAAGAAAGACACAGTAGGGCGAGACGGACTTGCGATCGGCGGGATCGCTAGCCCATGTAGCATCTGAGTAGGCCCAAGGCCAGACAATCGAGCCGGGAAGAACAAGCGACGGTCACCAGACCACGAAGGTAGCGAAGAACCCAAGGAGGTGACCGTAGTGCACACCGGTGGGAGATGCCATAATCGACTAAGGATGTGCACAGCGTGAGACACATCCGGACGAGTGAAGCTAAGGTAGACAAGACTCCCAACCTGTGTGATGTGGTAGAGTGGGATCACTAGAGGAACCCCATCGTGGCTCAAGTCAAGGTGAAGCTCCATCTGAGTGTCGCAGATCTTGTCTGTCAAGAAGGCAAGCACGAGCAAGAAGCTCTGGATGTACTTTACCGAGAGAGGTAGGAGCCTATAGGCGTGGACTCAACCTCAATCCCCAAGAAGTACCAAGAGGGCCCAAATCGACATCCAAATCGCCACTAAGGCGCGCTTAACAAAGGCAATAAAGTGAGAATCATCTCCAATGATGAGCATGTCATCAACGAGAGGAGGAGAGGTGTGGACAAAAGAGCAGGTCATGCCGACCGGGAACAAAACCAAGAATCAGAATAACAGAGGCAAAGCGCCAAACCAAGCACGAGGGGCCTGCTGAGGTCAGAGAGAGAGCATTTAAGGCGACAGACGTGACCATCAGAACACTGTAGCTGGAGGTGGGTGCATGTAGACCTCTCACGCGAACTCGCCGTGAAGAAATGCATTCTTCACATCGAGCCGGGAGATGGTCCACCGACGAAAGCGTAAGCAATGACCACAAGAGAGAGGACAGCTTGTCTTGTGGGCAATCGGAGAGTACGTCTCACCATAGTCACGGCCATGCTCCCGCTGAAAACCACGAAGCGACAAGACGCGCTTTGTGGCGCCAAGAGAACCGTCGAGCGAAGTCTTGATCTTATAGACCCACTTGCATGTGATCGGTGTGACGGTGGAAGGACATGGAACAAGATCCCAAGTACCAGTGCGCTCAAGGGCAGCAAGCTCCTCAGCCATCGCAAACTGCCACTCAGGATGAGTAATAAAGATCGCAGAAGAGGCAAAGCTCAGAGGAGGTGATGATGAAGCAGAGAACCCAGACGGCAGACGGAAATCGTGCTTCTATCACGAAGAGTGTACCGTGGGGAAGAAGGGGCAGGATCCAAGGCAGGAGGAGGAACCGAAGAGGGAGAAGGATCCGAGGAGGAGGAAGGTGTCCGACGAGAGTAGTGAAAACGGACAGGAGGTCGAACAGGAAGAGAAAGAGAAGGTGGTAGTAGTGGCGAAGACAGTGGCATCTGAAGCAGTAGACGACTGGCTGAGGGAGGTAGACGTGGAAGCGGCGGAAGGAAGACGGTTACCGAGTTCCACAAGCGTGGGAGTCACGGGTCCGCCGGCCGAACCAACTAGCGCCCCTCAGATCGCGAGCCCGAATAGAGCAAGAGTCGCCTTCAGAGTAATACGAAAACCAAGGTCAGAGAGCTGACCAGCAGAGATCAACTGCATAGTAAGATAGGGCACATGAGAAACAGAAGGAACACAAAAGGAAGACGTGTGAAGAGTGCCCTGTCCAGCAACTGAGAGAAGGGTACCATCAGCCGTCCTCACGGACACAGGAGTGACCGGAGACCTCAAGGAACCCAAGTGAGTCGGATCTGGTGTCATATGGAAAGAAGCTCCAGAATCAAGATACCAGATACCTGAGGCAAAGCAGAGGAGCCTGACCGCCGCGGGCGAAGAGGCTATGGGAACCCGAGTCCAAGCGAAGCTCCATACGGCCAAGCCGAAGTCAAGGCTCGAACTCAATCAGAGCACGACCGCCCCAGAGTGAGCCGGTGGTATCGGAGGTACTCCCAGTGGCACTGCTTCACGAAGACGCTTCAAAGATCGCGAATGGTGTGGGATCTTCTTGCAAAGAAGTTGCAATGAGTCACCAAGCTCGCCGGCAGAAGCCGCCAAGAGACCCTCGCGATCGAACCTCCACGGGTGGAGAGCAGGAGCAGGAAGAGGCAGGTGCGTGACTGAGGAGGGAACCTCCGAAACGCCCAACACGGTCGCAGGCGAGGAGAGAACGCCACGAAGACGAGTCTCTCTCGCACGGGCTCAAGGCCAAGGCCTCCACCATGGACGGAGCGTGAGCGGCCGTAAGTCGAGCACGGAGGGGCTCAAACTCCGGGCGAAGCTGGGTGAGGAACTGAAAGACCCGAGCTCCAGCACGATGATCCCGGAGGCGAACACACCGCCAGGAGGTGTCGGATGAGGCTCCAAAGCGCCGAGCCGACGGTACACGCCATCGAACCGACGATAGAAGTCATCACAAGAGAATCTCGCCGCTGGAGAGTCTCGCCAGCGTAGAAGAGGTGTAGAGAGCTCGCCGCTCGGCCGGTATCGGGCCTCGCACGTACTCCCACATTACACGGGCCGACTCCAGGTTGACCACGTCGAGCGCGAGGTCAGTGCGCATGCTGCCAATGAGGGCAGCGACAGCACGAGCCTCCGAAGCACGCCAATCCTCTAGGAGTTGAAAGGCGGCGTAGGCGCCAAAGGCATGCTCGAGGCTCGCGATCGCGACATGGTCAAGACGGCCAATGCACCGAATCGGAGGCAACGCTCGGTGGTAGGCGGCGCCGGTGAGATGCCCCAAAGACGCCGATCGCCGAGGCAAACACGAAGCAGGGTGGACCACTCGCGGAAGTTGGTGCCACAAACTGGATCTGTGGAAGGGCGACCGGTCCAACAACGCGAGAGGGGGCTGCCATGAGGAATTGCTTCAGTGTCCTTCGCCTCTTCTGTTGGCAGGACACTTGTGGGTCAACGTCCTCAGCGCTTTAAGGGCTATCTCAATTGCACAGGTGGGGAGCAGCAGTCCAGAGAGCAAGCAATGGATCAGAGAGCAGCCCAGGCCCGGTGGCAGAAGTTCCAGAGAGCAAGACCAAGACTGGAGGGAGTAGCTCAAGGCCTCTCGAGGAAGGGAAGGCCGCGGTGTCGGTGGCGCTCGGGTGATGCAGGGAGAAGGCAGCCACGGAGAATGCCAGAGGCCGAGGAGTCCCAGACGGCGCTGCCCAGCGCGCTGTGGGCCCAGCGGCGGGTGTCAATGCAAGTGAGGCGACGCGGACTGGAGGAGGCGGCAGAGAGACGCGGACGGAGCGCAGAGGCGCGGACTGGAGGAGGCGCGAGGGGAGAGAAAAGAGGAGGAGAAGGGCGCTGGTTCAGCGGCGACGGCGGGCGACTCACGGCGGCTAGCCGGAGAGGCGGCGGCGGCTGCAGTGGAGGAAGGTAAAACCCTAACCCTAGGGGTCTTCTGATACCATGTTAGAAATGCAGCATGTCTATTTCTCAAGGGCCCAATGGGCTAAATACATGTACAGTGAAAGAGGTAAAAAGGCAAATAAGCCCCTATACATATAGCTAATCTAACACGAAGACCGAGCTTCTCTCAATAAGAATCTTAGCGAGTCCAAAGTCTCCAACATGGGCTACCATATCAGCATCCAAGAGCACATTACTTGATTTAAGATCACAATGCACAACAGGTGCAGGGCCATGGCAATGAAGGTAATCCAACGCATAAACCACATCGAGAAGTATGGTGACCCTCTCATGGAGAGTTAAGTACTTCGGCTCGGTTTGGTCATTTGCGTCAGGATGTAGCCAGCCTTCTAAACTCCCATTAGGCATGAAGTCAAACACAATTGCTTTAAAGTCATTCCCACTAGTATCAATGCTCGAGCAAGATGTAACTATCTTGACAAGATTCCGGTGTCTCAGGTTTCGTAGCACTTCGTGATTCGCTATGAAACTCTTAAGTGCCCCAGAGTTTGAAGTTTTAGTACCTTCAATGCTTACTCTTACCTTCAAATAAAGGCCCTACGACACCTTTCTGAATCTTGCCTGTTCTTACCTTTCTTAAAAAGTGTCCAAGAACAATAAGTGTAATTTCAGGAAATTAAAACAAAATGTTATTGCATCAAAAGTACAATGTTAAAAAAGGTTTATCTCCAATTATTAAGATAAATTTATTTTAATAAATTAAGACCCAATTTCTTAAGAATGGATACCACTTATTGCAAATGATATAACTTTAATTTTCTTAAACTGAATTCAAATAATAAAAATTTAATTTCAAAAAGACTGATTCTGTCCATGATTTTAAAAGTTGCAATAGCAAGAATTCTAAGGAATAAATCAGAAAACCTTGCAAAGTAAAGGGGTAAAGGGCCACTACGGGTTATCTATACACCAAAGGTACCACGAACAAATAAGATGAAACAAGTTATGAACAAAAAACCCAAAAAGGATCAAAAACCGGAACAGGGACACAAAAAGTTGGGCAAATGGCAGGGCCTTATGGCAGTGTTCCCTTTCGGCATATCCAATCTTTAATCACATTAACCAAAAACCTAAGCAGCTTCCTAAATCAAACCTTTAACCATGTCGGTGCCCCTGAAAATGCATTCCTTCCACCCTTAATTTTGGTCCAGTAAAGAAGCAGCAAAGGTTAAATTACCAGTCAGAATTCCTTTCCTTAAAAGAATAGGTTTAATTCCAAACTAAAAATCCAAGAAAGAATTAACAAGCTCAAAAGGCAGGAACTTTCCACAGGGACAGAAAATTCAATCCAGCATCCGTCCACCGTTAAAAACCCTTTCGAAAATCCTCCAGAACCTCTAAATTTTAAAAATCCTCCCCGGCCGGACCCTTCCGGTCGCCGGTCCAGTGAGAACCCACCCAGGAAAGGAACTACATCCAAAACCGCAAAAAGGCCAAGATGGAACAGGAGGAAGCAGTTGCCCCGGAAGATCCAACTTAAAGAGAAGCCCGAAAGCCCCACTTCCGGTCCAACTGCCAAATAGGTTGCTGAATTTGAAGAGACGGGTTAATTTCCAAACCCAAGGGAAAAGGCCCGTAAAGGGAATCCGCCGGAGAAACCTGTTCCAAAAATTCCCAGGGAATACGATTTCGAATTGAAGTTGGAAACAGAACCCGAAAGATAAAAAAACACCTCCGAAAACAAATTTAAAAAGGATTATTGGTTAAGCACCCCGGTTGGGGCCGGTTAGGAAGGCCGGTACCCTCGACTAAGTGAAGTGATAAAGACCCGCGGGGGGATTGGCAAAACCGACGGATCCGAAAAGGCACAGAAACAAGCAGCCTAAGTTAAGGGTTATGGCCACCGCCGTGCCAATGTGATAAGCCAAGGAGGCGCCAATTGGTGGTAAATTACCCACCTCCAGTACCGTACATTGGCTAAAGGGTTAAATTTGGTATAAACAGCGTCTTGGCCGGTTAACAGTAGACCGTTCATAAGTTTCAAAAACATATTTATTATTGCTTCATTCCCATAGGTAAGGTCCCAGCCTTCGCAAATCTCAGTAAGTGGCCCTTTCGCCGGAAATCCTATAAAACACCATGTACCGGATCCGTCATAAATTCCCAGAACTGACCAATTCAGCTCGTGCCAGTTAAGCCGTGACAAACAGGGCACGCAAGTAAACAAGGTTGCCTCCTAGTTGCAGCCCAAAAATTTGGTTAAATTTTAGTAAAAAGCCCAGCCTTAAAAATTTAAACACAGCACAACCATTAAACCGCCGTTTTCCTTTCCCCGGCTGCTTCGCAAGTAAATGGTTTAAGTTCTAGTGGGCCTAAAGCCCTTATCAGAGAGTCTAAGCTCACAAACTGGCCAATTTTAGGGGACAAAGTTCTCGCATTGTTTGCAAAAATTTCCTTGAAATTTCCCAACAGGTAGCAAAAACAAGGACTTAAACCAGCGGATCGCCGGGTCGGTACGCCCAGGTGTGCGGGCTGCTTTGTTTGCCAATTCGGCCGGCGCAAAGGCTCAAAGGTCCAAATTAAAATTTAAGGGGACGCCACGAGTTTAAGCACTCATTCTCCTTCGTAAACATACATAGATTAAGAGGGGAAGGAAAGCTAGGGTCTGTTTGGGGGAGTTGTACTTCAGCTTTGCTTCAACTTTAGGCCAAAAGCTCCTCCAAACAGCATGTCTACAAAGCAGCTGGAAAGCTAAGCCACAGCAGAAGCACCCCCAAAAGCTGAAGCTGCTAAGGAGGAGCTTTTCAGCTGTGACTTCGCTTAACTACCTCCTACCTCGGTCGTTCTGCCTTCTTGACCTCCGCCACCCCGCCTCGCCGCCTCCACGTTACCCCCCCCACTCGGACGCCACTGTACTTCGCTATGTTGTTACCTTCCCACACGATTGGCCCTCAAAAACTACAGCTCCAACAGCTAGTTTGCCAAACAGCATAACTAGAAAAACCACAGCTGCTAACTATAGCTGTTTTACAGCCCAACAAACTAAAAACAGCTTTTCAGCCCAGCTGCAGCTCCCCCAAATAGGACCTAAAACTTACCATGTTGAACATCAACAAGTAAAAACTTTGGTTTGTTACCATCCAGATTGTTGTTGTCTGGGTGCATCTCAGCAAAGATGGTTGGAGACTTGAAATGCAACATTGAGAATCAATGAAAGTTCATATAGACTGTCATGGCAGTTCCTTTCTCATTGGTAGCAATATCACCAAGATGTTCATGTAAAAAATTAAGGGAGTCTACCTTCCTAGAACCACAAAAATTATTACTCAATAAAACAACATTTTACATACTGTTACTACTGTTATATATTTAGCAATGATATCATCTACTCGCTACAACGATCACAAGCTGCCTGCTGGTCCCATGCATTTGACAAACTACCAAATTTGTATAATTCACCATGTTATGACAATGTACCAAACGATCACTATGCTTTTCCGCCCAACGTAGAATCATACATACACTGGTAAAATAATGGTACATTATAAAAGCACGACTGCAACTGCATGATCCCGACTGAAACACAACAGAAATCATATTTCAGTAGTTTCAGTTAACCAACAGCTATCCTACGATGGAAACGGTTGGAAATGCTGCGGGAATGAGCTCCAAACACTATCTTGCTTCATCATATTTTGTATTCCTGCAAGAGCGATTCTTTGATGGCATGCAGTTCCTTGATGATATCTGCAGTTGACATTCTACTTGATGGCATTTCCTGAGAGCAAGACATTCCAAGTCTAAGTAGTGAAATCAGGCAATCAATATTTCGTTTGTATGAAGAATAATCCGCAATCTGAAGCGCATTCTCAAGGCCCAAAGTTAGCTGGGTGTCAACAACATCCAACATTCTACCACGTAGACCCAACTCAACATACTCACGAAGGCTCAATCCTTGTATGAATTTGCTATCAGTGGGCCTCTTCCCAGTTACTGTTTCTAACACAAGAATTCCATAACTGTAAATATCTCCATGTGTTGATACCATGTTTCCAGCACCATACTCTGTTGCATCAAACATTTGGAAAAAGTTAAGACTGTCTGTAACAGTCATAGTTCAAAATTTAGAGCAAACTCGTGATATCATGGACAAAAACCAAACGTTGCATCACATAAAACTAATTTCATCTGTAACTCTAGAAGTTTCTCTAGCAGCACAGATTATTCGATGAAGCACTTAACGAGAAACAAAGGCAAGCAAATAAATAAAAAAACAGATAACTTATTATGCTAACCTGGGGCAGCATAACCGATTGTCCCTCTAAATCCCATTGAGCTCATTGACTGTTGGAAAAATGAGCTTCTCTCAACAAGAATCTTTGCAAGTCCAAAGTCCCCAACATGGGCTACCATATCAGCATCCAGGAGCACATTACTTGACTTAAGATCACAATGTACAACAGGGGCAGGGCCATGACAATGAAGGTAATCCAATGCATAAGCCACATCAAGCAATATGGTAACTCTCTGACGGAGATTTAAGTACTTCTGCTCTGTTTGGTCTTCTGTGTCAGGATGTAGCCAGCCTTCTAAACTACCATTATGCATGAAGTCAAACACAATTGCTTTGAAGTCATTCCCTCGGGTATCAATGCTTGAGCAAGCTGTAATTATTTTGACAAGATTCCGGTGTCGCAGGTTTCGCAGTGCTTTGCATTCGGCTATGAAACTCTTGAGTGCCCCAGGAGTTTGAAGTTTCAGTACCTTCACAGCAACAAGATATGTGCTTTCACCAGCTTGACTGTCGAACTCTCCTTTGTATACAGACCCAAATGACCCAGAACCCAACAAATTGGTTGATGAAAAACCATCTGTTGCATTTACCAACTGGGAGTAAGAGATCAATGGGTGGCCTTGCATTGAGGTTGTTGAAGGGATTTTTGTTTTGCTTTTCTTGTGCCAAGTGAGAAGCTTGTAGAGCAATGGAAGGATGACCATTGTTGAAATGAGAGAAATAACAACAGGGATCACTGGAAATCTGTGCTTTTTCTTTGGTAATTCCATAGAACATGCCGGTAAATGTAGATCGGTTATGCCCCCACAAAGTTTGCCATTGCCTTGGATTGAGACTGCAGTAGCATTTGTGAAAACACCAACATTTGGCACTTCTCCAACAAAGTAATTGTATGAAAGATTTAGAAGAGAGAGCATGCTAAGCTTCCCCAAGAACTTGGGTATTGGGCCTGACAAATTGTTGCTTGATAGGTCAAGAGCTTGCAAACCTCTCAATTGACTGAGGACTGATGGGATACTGCCATTTATGAAATTGTTTTGGAGATATAGACCCTGGAGAAGTTGACATTCATTGAGGGTAGTAGGGATTTCACCTGTTAATTTATTCGACTCTGCATGGAATTCTACAAGATTTTTTAGACTCCCGATTTCTTGTGGTATTGATCCCTCCAAGTTATTGTGGGATAGATCCAAAAATGCAGAGAGTGTGGTGATGTCGAATAATCCACTAGGTATTGGGCCGATGAAGTTATTACTACCAAGACTTAGTTCCAACAACTTTGTAAGGCTTCCAAGTGTGCTCGGTATCCTACCATTAAACGAATTTCTGTCGAGGTACAAGTAATTTAATTCTGTAAGATTACCTATAGACAATGGGATCAAACCACTTATTTTGTTGCTATATATAGACAAACCTTGCAACATTTTAAGCCTACTCAAGGAAGAGGGAAGAGTTCCTGTGAATGAATTTTGAGAGAGGTCGAGACCTTGTAAGTTAACGAGATTGCCAATATCATTGGGGATACTTCCCGAGATTGTGTTGTCTTCAAAGGAGAGAGTTGTTAATGAAGTGGAAAGATTGGAAAGTGAATCAGGAAGAATTCCCCCAAACTTACATGCACGGAAGTCCAAACCTTGTAACTGGGAGCAATTTGTCAATGCTGTTATGAATTCCCAATCTTTGGGTTCTTTAGCTTCAAGCAAAGTTTCTGACAGCTCTACCAACTTTAGATTTCTTAACATTCCAATCTCTGGAGGAAGGATGCCACTGAAAAAGTTATAACCTAACTGAATTCGCCACAAATCGGAAGCATTAGCTATTGAGGCTGGAATATAGCCATGAAACTTGTTGTTATCCATGTATATCCTCTGCAGATGAGGAAGAGCATTGAATGCATTTGGAGGTATCGTTCCACTTAGCATATTTTGCTGGATAGAAAGCATTGTTAGAGAGGAAATGTTCCAAATAGAAGTGGGGATTACCCCAGTTAAATTGTTAAAGCCCAAATCGAGCCAAGATAAACTGGACAATAGGCCAAAAGATGAAGGGATACCGCCAGTTAGCATGTTAAATGCAAGACCAACATGCTGGAGGTTGGTGAGATTGCTCAAACTAGGTGGTATCTCACCAGATAATTTATTCTCGTTGAAAGCCAAGTATGCAATAGATGGCAAGTATGCAAGGGATCTAGGGATCTGTCCAGACAAACTATTGCTGTAAAGGATCAATTTGACAAGATTTTTCAAGGTACCTATCTCAGCTGGGATCTCACCCTGAAGCTGGTTATTGCTGGCGCTAAGTGATGTCAACTCGGTGCATCCTCCTAAAGTCACTGGAATGCTTCCTTTCAGCGAATTTGTGCTCAGGTTCAGCTCCTGAAGCTTGCTGAGACGACCGAGCTCTGGCGGTATTTCCCCAACAAGCTGGTTGTTCCCAAGGTCCAGCTTCTTGAGAAAGGACAGGTTGCCCAAGAACGGTGAGATGTGCCCCGAGAGGTTGAAGGAGTTCATCAGCAGTGCAACAACCCTCTCAGGGTGCTGATGACCACAAACAACTCCTGACCAGCTGCAGTAGTGGCTGGAGCTGTTCCATGAAGCCAGCAAACTAAATGGGCCTGACAGCACGAACTTGAAGGAGAGGAGTGCGAGCTCATCAGCCGTGGTGTTGCTTCTCCTTGGAGAAGGTGACACCAGTGCATGGGAGCACATGAACAACAACGAGAAGAAGAGCAATGTTATTGCTCCTGCCATGAGGAAAAGTGGCTACAAGAGCGTGCTTGCATATACTGAAGGATGTTCAATGGCCGCATTTAACTTAGGGGGCATTTATATATGCTCGAGCCGAAATCTGGACATTTAGCCGCCAGTCTTCAGCAACTGGACGTTCAACGGCCCTTCCGTGTGAATCCATCCAAGAACCATCATCCTTTATCAAGCTCTAAAGCTTATTATATTGAAATTTGGCACATGGGAGTAAATAGAGACCGCCCACCAGTCAACCACTTGCAAAGGATACCACCTTTTGGTTCTGCAATCAGCACTTCAGCAACATGTTTTTGAATTATGGGATTCCTTTCTTTCTTTTACAAAGTATTTGTTCCGTGTAATCTTTGGTTGGCACCAATTCTAACTTTTAAGACCCTCTCTCATGGTTAGATGGTCAATCCTTACTCCTAAGATTTTAATGTATCATATTAAGCAAAGTAGCAAACTAGTCCTTCAGTGGCGAACATGGACAGGCCTTTCTACTTGCATTGCCGTACAGTAACTAATTCCATAAAATCAACCCAAATTTCATACAAGGTCGAAAAAGCTAGACCAAGAACACCTCGAACGGTACATTCAG
Source organism: Guadua angustifolia (assembly GCA_036346375.1). Taxonomy (NCBI): domain Eukaryota; kingdom Viridiplantae; phylum Streptophyta; class Magnoliopsida; order Poales; family Poaceae; genus Guadua; species Guadua angustifolia. The sequence goes on along the minus strand of CM070517.1, from coordinate 45,274,153 downwards.
CACTGACTCAACATTCTGTAGCCCAAATTTTCTCCCAGTCTACTGTGAACTTTCTAAGATGCAGCAGTTGCAAGACACCCAAAAGAAATATTCTTGCAAGCCAGACTGTTGACGTGAATAGATCATTCTACTCATGAAGCAGCCAATATATATCCTTCAGAAAACCGCAGTCTTGGCATTGCAGTAGGCAAGGCATTGAAGTATAGGTGTATTGAAAGAAAATGGGCCAGGATTCAAGGCCAAGTGCTTAGCTTACCATCGATACAGTCCTTTTCCCGGTTAGTTCGTCGCCAAGAACAGCGAAATCCCATCTCCGCCGCAGCCGCCATCTCCTTCCGCACCACCATGGGGGCCCTCCTCACTTCCCGGCCGCCGCCGGCAGCGCCGCGCCTATGGCGGCAATGCACAACGCCCTCGTCGGCGCCAGCGCCCCTAGCTGTAGCGGGGCAATGCGAGGAGCGGAGGACGAGGAAAGAGTGAGAGGTCCATTGACATGTCGGTCCCACATTTCAGTGACACCTGGATGCATCAATGCCAATGGACAATGGTGCCCAGAGAAAATGGTTTAGCGGCAAGCCTGCAAGTACGGGACGGGAGTAGAAGATCCAAGCTACCAACTGATAGAGCTTCGAAGTACAGTAATATAGATGAATATTTGGACAGTACAGAATGGACATACGATTGTATCAATTCGAGAACATCAATCCTTAAGTGTGTTTGGATTGGTAGACATAAATTTCACATAAAATAGTTCAATCCCGACATTAACCAGGAAAAAAATATCGTGTGTTTCAAAACAGGGCCTCACCCTGCAAGCTGCTATATACCAAATAGCTCTTTCTGAAGCATGTTTCTAGGGAAGCTTTTACCCTGGCGAACATCTACACTTCGTCGCAGAACAACTTGGGTGCCTGGATGAACCCCAACCAAGATGGTTAGAATTTAGTAATGCAAATTTGATAATCCAAGAAAGTTCATGTGGCATGGCATAGAAATTCTCTCATTAATAGCAACACCACCAAACTGCCCATGTATGTATATAAGTGGGCAATCCGGTAATGAGGTCTGTAGTCTAGCCGCCTAGAACCCCGAGATAGAACACTCTCATGAAAACAATGTTTTACAAACTGTTACAACAACAGAACCACTACATATTTATCAAAGATATGATCTACTCGCTAGAACGATCGCAAGCTGCATTCTGAGATGCCATTTGATCCCCATGTATTTGGGAACCATCGATCTTGTTTAACATCTATTTTTCGTTGTACATCCAAAAATCAAGAGTTAACTTGCCTCCTACAACGGGCTCTCGTCATCCTATGGTGCTCGGGGTTAAGCAGCAAATCCACCCATTGGTCTTCCTCGCTCGCTTTGACTCTTTGTCATTGCGGAAACTGTGATGATGGAGGCCATTGGTGTTCAGGTTCTCTTCTTCATGCACCCTTGTTGTGCTCCTCAACGTCACGGACTTTGTCTTTGTTATGGTAGAAGCTGCCAAGTTTTTACAAGAATCACTGTCGAAAGCATCTTCCTCCCTGTCGCGAACTCTCTCATTGGGCAAGGAATAAGCTTGATGGATCTCTCTACATCAAGGAAGACATAAGTTAAATTACAACACTGCCAATGTCTTACCATGTTTTTTTTTAAGACAGCATGGCTGTGATTTATATTAGATAGGGAAAAGAGAAGTACATGGCGCAGGATGCTGCACCGGAAGTTTTACATGGAGGGAAGATTGAGGAAGAAAAAGCGGAGAAAAGAAAAAACAGTTTCATATGGGAAAAAGCTAAGCCTGTCAGGCAACTAGATGCTTTAGGTGAGATGCACTGCTGAAAGTCCAGATCGCGACGTCTTCTTACCATGTAACAATCGTGCCATCAACTGAAAGGAAAATGTAACACATAAGCTGTAAACATCTCTTAAATTCTTAATGCTGACCTTGATTCTTGAGGTGGCATGGTAGCATGAAGTCCATTTGGGAGATTGTCTGCATTGATAATGTTAGTTTGTGAATTTGTTGAACCAATGGTACTGCCTTCGAAGTTGCATCATAACCGAGGAACTTTTGGAGAGCACTGGTGTTTCCAGTCTTGTTGCCTCGGAGAATTGCAATGGCAGTGTCCAATATGCCCAAAGCCTGCTCTACTTCAGGACTTATGTAAGGTTTATTTTCGACCAGTTGTGCTTGCTCAGCTGGTTGGCTAGAAGCACCAGCTGAAAGATGATCCAACTTGAAGAATGTCTTCTGTTCACTCTCCTCTTCAACAATCTCACTGCTCAATGTGAGATTAGTAACAGTCAGGGGATTCTGTACAGTGGGATTCTCAGGAGCACCTCAGTAGCATTTTCCTCAATTGGAGCCACCTTCACCTTGTCAGCAGAATCCAGGTACTCGCGTATTCTCACATAGAGTGGTGCTCTCAAAGCTTGCTTGTAGTCCTCATCACAAGTGGCCACAGTACTAACTGCCTGCAAGTCAAATACAATTGCTCAACAGAGCAGCATTGCTTTTCAGAATCTCATGATTCGACATAAACTATCATGCATTATTTCTCTGGTGTCATAGTTCACCCACCGCACATTATGGTACAAAGAAATCCATGTAGAGACCATAGTTCAAATATGCAAATGGTTATTCTCACTAATATCAAATGTGCATTAAGGTATTCAATCAAGGTAATATGCCACAAACCTTCTGATACAGCTTATGCCCACTGCCAATTAGCTGCCTTGACATGAAGTTGATCAACCATGGTGGAACAAAGTCTAGCTTAATATCCATATTAGCTACTGCCCTGAATGAAGGATTTGGTTAAAAATAGAGTAGCAGAATTTTTTATTAAAGCCAATAAATTATTTAATAACAGTATAAAAAGGGTTTGCTTAAAAAATATAGTAGAAGTTTATTTCTGAAAGCTGAAAAATTATTGCATAACAGTTCTTTGATCAAAATAGGAATCAAGACATCAAGTACACTACTATTCAAGTCACAAGACTGAAGAAAATTATATTGCTGAACAAAAACAAAGTTGATGCAACAACAATTATAGCATTTAGATTCTAATACTTCACCAAAAATAATAAAATGATACACAAATTATTTTTTAAGATAAATCCAATATATGCACATACATGGTGTCTTTACATTGTAATGAATTAAAACCTAATTGTATACCTCTATCTGTGTTACATAGATAAAGTCATAAATATATCATGTAAATATGAACAGGCTTATTGGAACTCTCCCATTTTCAACAAAAAAATTATCCACAGTAACACTCTTTAAAAAAGAGTCACTTCCTTGATTAACAAAATCACTGATTTGGTACCTAGAATATTGGATGCGATCTTCAAAGGCCTAGGAGTGACCTAAAAATGAAATTTGGTGCTCTCTAATAACTGTTGAAATGCAAAATAGCATCAGATACTTCACCTGAAAAAGCTTCTTTCCTTTGTAATTCTTTGCAAGACAAAGCCTCCAACCAAATCCATCCGAATTGTGTCACCAGCTTCAGGAATCCCATCCCTAGTAAATCCATGTGTCTGTATATTTATGTTATCCAAATCTGGTATCTGTAAACAAGTCAATAAGAAGTAAATAAATAAACTAGGACACAAAATATCAAGCCTGTAGGGAGAGGTTTGTAAAAAAGAAGGGATAAGTCCAATTTATAAACCTAAACTCTGGCCTCAGTTCGATTTTCAAACCTGAACCATGAAACCATCCACTTTACAGCTGCATACTCTCAAAACCGTCCAATTTACCACCTCCCCCCTAACCCAAATCAGGGTGGTTTTGTCTTGTGGAGCTGATGTTGCCCGGTTTTTGCTGATGTAGTGTCCACAGGCACATGTAGTTGATGATGTAGCCACACCAGTCGACACTAATCATCAAATAAAATAAAAAATACAGGGCCCACATGTCATTTTCTTGCACCTTTCTCCTACCTCACCTTCCTCTTCCTACAACCCCCTCTCTCTCTTCCCCTCCCTTCTCTCTCCCTCCCATAGCCATGTCTTGCCACACCATCTTCTTCAACATATTCTCCCTTATATATCTCTCTCCCTTCCTCCAATTCAACACGCACTGATAGCGAAGAGGCCGGCGTTGAGCTCCAGAGACCGGTGCCATTGGTCATTGTTGTCACCGCTAGTAGCCACCTCCTACTACTCCAGATCTGAACGTGCCAGCTGCAGGGCCGCCTCCTCCACCTACTCCGATTACCTATGGCAAGAGGTGGGGAGGATGGGGCGATGGAAAAGAACTTGGCACCGGTGATGCGGATCTAGCGCCAGTGAAGCAAATCCAATGAGATCTGCCCAAAAATGACAGTGAGGTGGTAGCCGGCGTTGGCCGTGGCGACGTACATGTGGGTGCATTATGTGAGGGGATGAATGACAGCTTGGGTCCGGAGGCGAAGGCGAGGTGGACAACCGGACCGGTGGCTAGAAGCGATGTCGACGGTTGGCAACGAGATGCAGGCCATCTTCGGTAGTTAGATCTAGCGGCCAGAGTCCTTGACCACATCTTTGCCACCGCCACCAACAGATCTCACTGCCTTGCCTCCTGATCCGGCACAACCACTCTTCTCCTCCTCCTTCGCCATGGCCACCGCCGCTGACAACCGTGATGGCGACTAGCTTCCATCGAGCCGCGCGGTGTGGACTGCCGCCTCGACATCAACTCCGGCTTCCCCTTCTTCCACCTAACGATCTTGCTGGCGTTTGTTACCTTGACCTCAACTCCAATGCTGCTTCTCATCTACAATCGCGCCACGAGCTTGCCGCCAGTGAGCCATCGGCCTCCCCTGCTTCATCCCCTTCTTCCTACTTGGTTCAGTCCAATTTCTTCCCCTTTTTTTTTTTTTTTTGAAGACAGCAAAAGCCGTGAGATATATTAGAAGAAGAAGAGTTTAATTACAGGGTGCGAAGGCCGCACCCACGGATTGGAACAGGAGAAGAAGGTAAGAAAGAAAGAAAAAAGAAAAGAAAACACACACAAGGAGAAAAACACAGCATCACGTGATTCCTTTTATTTTTTTTGTTTTATTTGCTGAGTGCTGTCATTTCATCCAAAATGTGCTTAGGTCCCAAAACCATTTGACATACCACATCAGATGAAACCACCATGGTTTAGGTTTAGGGGGGCAAGTGGACGATTTCTTAAGTTCAAGATTCTGATTTGCACGGTTTCATATTTCAGGGTTGAAAATCGAACCGAAGCTAGAGTTCAAGGTTATAAATTGGACTTACTCCAAAAAAGAATCTATGACCAAAAAAATCAACTTACGCACAGTTTTCATTATTACAACAATAAGATCTTCCTTCAGATACTCCAATTCAAAGTAGTGTAGCAGAGCCTCTCTCTCGAAACCGCCATGGAACCTTCACCCTTTCTTCCAAATAGTGAATAAACAAATTAGCTACAATAACTATAAAGGGTAAAGGCTAATTAAAACTGTAAGAAACAAGGACTCTTTTAAGATAAATTTAGTCATCAGCCAACCTGACCAAAGAAATTTCTTCACCAATCCGAACCTTTTTCAAGCAGCCTGCCTGAGCAACTTTAAAAGTTGGCAGATTGTATTGTGGAAACCTGGAGAAAAGAATCTCATCAGTTTATGAGAGAATTTATCCATTTGCCTAAGTTTTTGTTTCCTTTGGTCCAGGTTGACATCAAACATTAAAGTATACCACAGGCAAACAATGTTTTTTTATAAAACATGGAGATGCCCCAGTACCAAGGAAGTACATAGCTGAAAAATATGTATACAATTACAGTAGCATCTAAAAAGCCATAGCATCAGCCCCATTTTTTCAAACTTTATCTGTAGTGGGTTACTCCAATCGTTATGTATCCGGCAAAAATGAGCTTTATGCAGTCTTTATCATATTACTGAAGAGAGACACTGTATAGGCACCCCCAAGAATTTGAAAAGTGATACACCTCTTCAATGGACCAAATTTGTTGATTGAATTGGTTCCAACTTTAGTGGTTTAGGATTTTTAAGACCTTTGAACTACTTGTATTGTACTTTTAGTAAATTCCAAATATATGTGTTGGATTTGTGATCTCTCGAAATCATTGTATAAGTATAGAGTTGTACGTGTGAAGTGTGCACCCCCAACGTGAATTTTGCAGTTCTGCCACTGGGTATAGGTGCAACGGTGCAACATCAGGTAGTAACTAAAAAGTTAGTATATGTGGGCCAAGTGGCTGGCTGGCTGCTATAAGCAAAAAAAGGTAGCATGTGAATGCACTTCTCAACTAAGCACTGCCATGGTTTATATAAGAATTCAAGGACAGGAGGATTCTCATGCTATAAAGTATAGAAGTGTTATGGGCACGCTCAGATCAGAAGGGAATTTAGGGTAGAAGAGCAAGAATTGGGTAGAAATCAGATAGAATTTGGAGACAAATGGAGAATAGTTCTTCCTCAACATGAAAGGAGCTAGTTTTAGCCTGGTTATATCCAGCCACTAGTATCTTACAATTGGATCCCGTGTAAACCACTAACAGGCCAACTTAATCATGAAAATCATTCACTCTTAACTCTCAGGCCAATACGGCTCACTGCCTTCCTTTGAGCCTTGCTCTCCTTTGCACCATTGCTCTGCTTCGCTAGCTTGGCTGGCCTCTTCATGAGAAGAAGTTGAGTCAAGAACCCAATAAATGATAAATCTATCTGTCCAAAGTTACAATATATAAATGGTTTACTTCCCAAATGACATACTTAACACTATGTTGCCATGATTTCTTAATTAGATAAAGGGCTTTAGGTTGATCCCACATGTACTTCAAGGATATTTGAGAATACCACATGTACTTTGCGAGAATGTGTGTGAAATTTTAAGTAAAGAAGAACAACACTTGAAGTTGTCTTCAATGAATAAAACAATGTACTCACCATTTTCTGTATAGAGCTGATTCCCATGACACACATGTACCTATGCAAAAGAAGTGTGATCAAGTGACTATCACGAAGTACAATATTTTACACGTTGATAGTTAGAATTCCTTACAGACATCAATAGGTCCATCCGCAAAACCTTCAGCAAGGAGAGTGTGAAATGGGGTCCCCTCTGGGCCTTCACGATACAAAACTCGTAATTGGTCTGTATCTTGCTTCACCTACAATATAAAAGGTAAATACAGATCACAGCAATTCATAAGAATTTAGATGGAAATCTAGTATAACAATAAATCCCTCCTAAAAATAAGGGATCAAAAGGGCAAGAGAACAAGTTTGAAGCATAGTACTGTGTGTGAGGCAGAAATTACAAACAAAAGCAAAATATTGCACTCTGGAAATCGATGGTAGCATGGCATATAAAATAACAAAGAAGTCAGTGATCTAATCACATTATAACGCAAAATAGAGATCCATTACTCTATGTTCTAATCACATAATATACAGAACAATTTCTTTAAATGCGGTAGCAACTTCAGTTAAATGCATATACCTTCCACTCCTTCTGTGGTGCCCCATGAATATTTGAAGATAGTTCATTTCCTGAAGTATTTAGCATTTCAAGAAAAATTGAGACTTCTTTGGTCCTTGCTTCAGCAATAAGGTCAATATTGCCTAAAAGGGGGCATAAAGACATAAATCAAAAACACAGAACAGACATTAGACAAGTAGGCCGGTAAAAATGCAGATAAAAACTAATTGCAGAGTTATTACTATATTAATAATCTAGCTACTCCAAAGATGCACCACGAACAAAGTAGATTAAACCCAAACCTTCATCAGAGCCGGACAGAGACGACTCCAGAATCTGCTTTTTCACCAGGGATCTCAACGAGTCCTCGTCGGCGAGATCGGGCAGCGCCAGTGTCCTGTCCAGCCGGTCGCGCAGCTCCAGAATCTCCTTCCTCTTCTCCATGGCCTCTGCCAACAATCTCCTTCACAGTTCACACACCTACCTCACCCAAAACCATAAAGATGAGAACTTTTCCAATGGAAATCGCAGAACTCCCCAAACCAAACTGATCAAAGATAGACACCACGCGAGCACAACGATACATTGCTTTTTTTCCCACCAAAAAGCTTGCAAATTTAAAGGTCCAAGATAAGAAAGGAAAGACAGCAAAGGTTACAATTCTATGCTTATGCTGCAGAGGAGGAAAGGGAAGGTTCCATCTCCATTAAAAAGGAAGAAGGCTTCTCTGCCGCAAAAGGCCCCTAGTTTATCCCGAAAGAATCTATTCCCCTTTTGCCAAAAATACTTCGTTGAACTTTCTCCATCAAACGCCACAGGAAAAGAAAATTCCAATCCAAGCACCCCCAAAAAAAACACTGTTTTGAGATGGAAAGTTTTCGCCGAAAAGATCACATTCACGTGAGCACGCTCGCGTAGGCTGGTAGGTAGAAATCCATCGCGCCATCGGCGGTTACCACTTACCGGGGATTCTTCCGGAGATGGAGAGGGGGAGGAGGGAAGAAACCGCGAAGACCCGACGAAGAGGAAGGGGAGATGGGAAGCAGCCAGAAAACCGAGGACTCACCGGAAAAGGAGACACAAAAGAAACAAAGGAGGGGCCTGGTTGTTGGTGCTAGGTGTGGGGCCCACCTGCCGGAGCTATCAGGACATGATGATGAAGCCGGAATGGAGAGGCAGCTGGCCACCTGCGCTGCGTACGCGAATATGTAACACTAACACTCCAGGTGGCCCGTGTATACAGATGATGGCATTGACGGGGTTAGTGGTATTGTGCGAAGAATCTAGGCGAATCTTGGAACGCGTGAATTCCGCAGGAGAAATCATTCGATTCACGTAAGAATATGAAGGGGGAAAAAAATACGAGTTTCAGATGTGGCTAGTTGAGTTTAAGCCAGGGGCGAGACAACCTTGTCATTAGTAGGCTGTGCAGGTTCTTAACCTCGCCCTCCGATAACCTACTCGTACAATCTCCGTCAATCAAGATAAGGTCATAATATCTTGGTATCAGAGACCACCGTCGCTCCGGCCATGCCGGGTTCCAGTGACGGGACCGTCGACTCCCAAGACAGGAAGCTCGACCTGATGATCATCGCTCGACTGGCCACCGTCGCCGATCGGCTCGAAGGGGACGAGACGACAGCAGCCACCGCAAGTAGTCCAGCAAGGGCCTCCTGGAGTTGCAGCCCCACCAGGCCACCGTGCTGCCGTGACTGCAGAGTACAGACACCATGCCCCCGAGGTTCCCGCATGCAATTTCCGGTATGTATGTGTGTGTATATGCACACACACGGACACACCCCAAGTTAAAGCCCGTACGTTTTCTGGCCCGAGAGTTAAAGCCGTGTCAGCAAATTCACCCAGCGGTCTTTCGCAAGTTTTGAAACTACGTTTAGATCCGTTACTAGTTTTTTTTTCAAAAAGACCCTTCAAAAATTTTAAGTTGCATTTAGATCTTTTCAGAAATTCAAAAAAAATAGTGTTCAAGTCTCCCATTAGCTCTTTCGCAAAAAAAAAAATAAAAAACTCCTTCGAAGATTAAAAAAGTGTTTAGATCCTCCTTTCGCCTGTTTTGCAAAAATACCTAGGGATCTAAAAAATCACTGTAGGGCCGTGCATCCGCATCTAAGTTCAGTTCGATGATGATGACTCATTGCCGTGCCTAAATTGCTGTGAGCAATTTTTTACGGGGGCAGCGCATGAAAAGGTGTGGCTCGCATAGTATGTTTGCAGCCGCAAACACTTTTGTGCTTAACATTTTTGTCATAACATGTTTTTGCCGTAACAATTTTAGCTGTCATCATGCTCACATACCACTACAAATTCGCTCTACTTTCTCCAAAATCCTAGCTTCGCCGTCGGCTTAAACTGCATGTGTAGATCAGGAATGGGCTTTAGCGAATTTCAGGCGATAAAACGTACCATACATATTCCGCGCCGAGCTCTAAACTACACCAAACTGCCAACCGGTTGCAGCTTAGGGGACCAGTCACCAGCCTATCAACGCAGGGAGCAGTAAAGACAGCAGCTTGCCCTACAGGACAGAGAGATGAGACATGAGAGGCAAATGGTCCAGCAAATGGAAGACCAGGAGGAGAACGACGGAGCGAGGAGATCGAGTGCACCGCCGCCGCACGCGCTTTTGATCGGGCAGGGCTGCAAAGCTACGATGGTTTTTGCTCGTCAAGTGGGCGCTCGGCCTACCCAGAGAGAGAGATCTCTGGCTAAAAACGAACGGAGCCGAATCGGAATCGGGTGGAGTAGAGCTCAGTGGCGTGGGCTGCGTGGGTCGGGTTCCGAGCAGTAGCAGAGCAGAGCAGAGAGAATCTGCTGACGCGCGCGAGATGCTTGGTTGGTTCGGGCACGGCACAGTAGCTTTCGCTTGCCCCGCGGTGGTTGCGCCGCCGGGTGGTCCAGCGGCAGCAATCACGGCATTCAATTCCGGCCGAGCCAGACGGGACGGGACGTGCTGGCGGCCTGAGGCCAGCCTTGGCAGCAGTTATGGAGATTGGAGAATGGCGATGGTGGCTCTCCGTCAGCTGCAGATGATTGCTACCGGTGGAATAGTAGTAGTACAATGTGTGATGTAAAATTTGGGGGGTTTTTTGTGTGTTTGTGTGTTGTTTGGGGAGTTCGAGACACTTTGTTACAAGCTTTGCGATCATGGTCGTGTGCACAGGGTTTCAAATTCTGGATTTGAATCAAACATAATCCTAGATCCCACTTAGAGCGAAACGTGGGAATTTTGTAGGAATCACGCAGGAAACAGCTCAATTCCTGGAACAATTGAGAAAAGTTCAGACTTTCCAAATAGGGCCTTAATGTTCAAATATTGGACCAATTTGATTCTTTTGGTATTGATTGAAATTTTTCGTAAATTGTAAGTTCAAACTAGATATATCATTGAGAACTCGGTGAATCATGTGAAAAATAGTCAAAAGAAAAATATGCCAACCTGGATGAACCTGGCAGCCTGAGGGGGCTGGTTACCACTAGTTTTTGTAACACTGATCGCATTAGGTTTTTTTAATTGTTTGTTGTGTCATTTTTCGTGTTAGTTGCCCGTAGACGCAGTTAACGCTCTAGGGTAGGGATCCCTGTCAAGTGTCAAGCTCTGTCTCATTTGATCTACTAAGACTCTTAAAAGATTGGAGAGAATGGGAGTTAGGGAGTTGATGATGCAACCGCTACCAAGACACTACACCGCGCACCGCAAACAAAATTATCTCTGATCTCAAGCATTAAAACCAGCATTTCCTAGTTAGTAAACTTCAACCGCTGTAAGATTAAGAAGCATTAGGTTTAGAACACGTAAATTTTACAGATCCCTGTAAACAAAGTTACAATACGAAAAGGTCGCTATACGGTACAGATAATAAACCGAGGACAGGCTAGCTGCCAAAGTGGCTAACCATGCCAGTGGGCAGAATTATTTTTTAAAATAATGTTTGAAAAATAAAAAATTACAAAAATAATATGCCTAAATTAAAAATTACAAAAATGGCTTCTTGTCGTCATTTGAAATGACGACAGAGGCTTATCGCCAAACCTCATTTCTTTTCTCCTGCGCTTACTCGGTGGAGATGAAGCTCTCTGTCGCCATTCCACATTCCAATTGGCGACAGAGAGTCTGTTGAAATGACGACAGAGAGCATCTCGCCATTTCAAGTGACGACAGGCTCTGTGTCGCGAATCAAAACGGCGTTAGGTGCCCAAAAGTGTTATTTTTCTTTTCGGCATATTATTTCCGTAAATTTCTATTAAAATAGTATTATTTTTTTGGACACAATGTCACAGTACTGGATACAGCCATCTGTGAAAGCAGACAGCATGGCTTTCACTGCTACTGCCATGGATACATCAGTCTTTTGACGTTTCATCGCGGCTGACTAATGGTTGGGAAGCAAACATGGAGTGGCTTGCTGCCTTAATAGATTTAGCCCCGTTTGGCAACTTGGAACCGGACTGTTTCTCCTAGAATCTGAAATAAATCCAACCAAACGGAATAGGACTTTAACGTTTCAGCGAATCGTTTCGATTTTACACACCGTGGTCGAATCGGCTAGCAACCCGTTCCTCCGGATTCGATTCTACCAAACGTTTCTACCAAGAATCGGAACCGTTTCGTTTCTACTAGAATCTGAACCGTACCAAATGGGACCGCCGTTTGGCAACTTGAACCGGATTGTTTCTCTAGAATCAAATAAATCCAACCAAACGGAATAGGACTCGGAACGTTTCAAAGCGAATCGCTTCGATTTTTACACACCGTGGTCGAATCGGCTAGCAACCCATTCCTCCGGATTCGATTCTACCAAACGTTTACCAAGAATCAAACCGTTTCGTTTTACTAGAATCGGAACCGCATCAAACGGGCCTTAGTTACCAGATTTTGACTTGAGGCCAAATAAATTTGGCGGCAGATTGGTCTTCGATCTAACCGTAAAATTATTGACTTTTGGTCAGGTTTTATGTAGGTTTTCAAGAATGAACGGAAAATGTGAAAAGCAATCAAAAGATTTTTTGCAAAATATTAGGGGGCGTTTGGATAAGTGGGATTTCTTTGGGAATTTCTGGGATTGACTCCAATCCAAATCCCCCTATCCAAACAAGCCCTTGCAGGAAAATTAAACCCAATCGGCTTAAAATTTCAAAAACATTTAATGCCACTTGAAGCCGTCAAGTTCCACCTCCGGGCGTCGGGTTATCGTTCATAAAAAATTCATTCTTCAAAGAAAATACTAAATCATTTAAACTTTCCGAAGAATAATTTATCACTTCTCACCTTCAGAAACTTTCAGAAACTATGGGCTTTTGAGAAAATTGCAGACTACCTTCGTGATTTCAAGGGCCACAAATTCTATATTACATCTGGAAAAAAAAGCATCCACGGTATATAGAAGATATCAGAACCTGACGAGATTTATTCAACTGGTTGCAGTAATTCATTAAGTCCCAAAATTGCACCGTGGAGCATTAAATATTTCAAATTGCCTTCCAACGATCTCGTGGGCATTAATACATCTGAATCTTTTGAAAGTGATTTTCACGGTTCAGCGGTTCAGCTAACAACCAACCAACTGATTGCTGCATTTGATTTAAGCTCGTCCAGATGCTACCCAAAAGACTTTGTCACCCAAAAGCTACTTCTGCGGGGGTGAGGTCAGCTGCCTTAGGTTGAACTTCGCAAGCTCCTTGTATCTCTCGACCACTCCAATCAAGCACATAGTCTGCTCAAAATTCAAACAACAGTCCATCAGAACCTGAACCGAGACCAGCTTACTACGGTTACAAAAAGTGACCAGATGTATATTTAAGGTCAGCAACAGTTTGTACTTGTAATTATGAAAAATTTAGGCATAAGATCAGATATCACATGCCGAATAGTAAATTAACAAAGCAAGAGTTTATACTTAAGAAAAATTAAGGCATAAGATCAGATGTATCATGCTGAATAGTAAATTAACAAAGCAAGAGTGAAGACTATTCGCGTGAACCATGAGTACATTATGCTTTTGGTTCTTATGCCAGAGCACTGGGACCTGGGAGTACAAAGTTGCTGCAGCTCGTTCAGGAACCATGAGTGAATGGGGAGACAGGACATTTAGGACAATACAAGGAAGTCAGTTTGGATCATGTTGGCGAGAACTATTGAGTTCACGGTGCTCTTAGTTTCTTACACCAGAACAGAGGAACTACATGATTGATGCAGCTGATGCACCATGAGTTGCCGTGGTCTGTGGACTTGGAGAATGGGATGACAAGACATTTAGGACAATACAAGAAAGTCAGCTACTCAGTCTGGATCATGATAGGAAGTTCGCCTGATCACTCGCGCTATACCAAGCAACACTAATGGACATGTTAAGAGTTACTCCAGAGTAAAAAAAAGAATGGAAAGCAAAAGCATCGTAAACAAAGCTTTGTAAGTCTATTATTCTGCAAGTTATAGGATGCTCAGGATGTTGAAATAAAATCAACCTAAAATATGTTATAATATCATGTTTACTTGCTGTATCCTAAGATCCCAGTGCTAGAATAAATTAGCAGCGCTGGCTGCTAACTGGATACAGATCAAACAACAGCATATGGTCCTTTACTCCAGAACAACGAAAGGCCAACTAATCATTAAGACATGTTCCTGGACAAGCTAAGAACTGTTTTAGTGACCACATGCTCCTTTGCTGCATTGGTTGCAGTATTGATCGACTCAACCACAGTCACTATGCAAAATCACAGTACATCCCTATTTTAACTAAATTGATAAACAATGCAACCAGCAGCAACTCAGTTCTTCTGACTGACAAACTAGAGCATCCTCAGCTTATTCAACTAAGACTGATTAGACATTACATGAATGTGACGATCATCAGGAGCAACCATAAAAAGAAAAGGGCATCGAATATAAGATGAGCTTCCCTGTCTACCGGGCATTGCAGATACTACAGGAGTGGTTATCACATGCACAACAGTTTCAGTACTACTCATTAAATGGGATCGTGTTGGATGCTCTTCTGCAAAATCTCCATGGGACCAAAATAGCTTTCAATACAACTACATAGGATGTGAGCAAGCAACTAATTCAAAAGCCTAGTCAGGTTGGCTCTTACAGCATTAGACTCTTATGCTATAAAGCTTTAATCACCCATGTACTTGAGAATCGTGGGTCAGATATTCAAGTCCGAATAAACATGGTTGGAGCTAGGGTGTTTTCCAGGAATCAGAGTCTAAATCCAACCTATATTCTTCTGTCCTTGTTTGGATAGAGTAGAATTGGCCTGTCAAGAGTCCAAACCACCATGTACTCCCAAAAATTACATGCAGAGTTTGTAACCCCAAATTTGAAAGAAATATTTCTTGATTTTCAAAATAAAACCTAAGATTTATAATTTTTTTAACAGTTTCAAGTCTAAGTTTTGTTTGGAACCATAGGAAAAGATTACTAGTAATGAAAGTTGAAGTGGCTGGAAATAGAAGTTCTAATCTTGGATGCTCTGACAAGGACCAAAGGTACCATTTCAAAATTCAAAAAATTACAAAATACACTAATAAAACCTGAATTAGCAAAGACAGAGTTCAACATGTCACTTCTTTGATGGACGGTGGAGTAATATTATTCCCTCCATTCCCATATACACATAGTTTTAGGCTCTGGCACTAGAAACAATGCATAACAGACAAAGACCATGGTGACCTTATTTAGTACTCTTACATTTTAGTACTCCCAAACCTTATTTAATACTCTTCCATACCTAGATTTATTGCCTTCCTCATGAAAAAGTAAAGTCTGATTATTTAGGTTATAATCAGGGAAGGTTATGTGTGGAAAAATAAATATAATTTTATCCAGAAGTTGTAGAATGGCATGTATTGGAAACAAAACAAGAAGTCTAGAATAACATGAGTTTGGAAATAGATAAAGTAGTAATCATGTTGTGTAAGAAGTGACCAGCTAATCCCGTGGGTTTAAGTGACAATTATAGGATGTAAGCTCGTGTTTTGTTAAGGAAAAATCTTTACAGATCATAACACTAGAAAGGTGATACCAAATTAACTGTATTACGCTATTACAAATAAAAAACATTTACCTTAGCAATCTGGACAATAATAGTCCTGTCTGGGTTGTTGAGGTCAACTTTGTGAGGTTGAGGTACAGATTTTGCTACTGCATTTATAATTTTCATTCTATCGATTCCTGTGTTTGACCTCGCTTCGTATAACACAGCAAACTGCAAAGATTAATACATCCAAGTAAGAAACCATGTAGAATATTGATAGCAGAACAACTCCTATTTGCATTGTTTTGTGTTATATAAAGACGATAAAAGTTCAAAACATTTTGCTGTACTATTGTTGGTTATTGAAACTGACTTTATTTACTTGCTCATAAAGTGTGGTGTATGTGTGCTATACTTTGTGTGGGCCCTACTTCCAGCGTTTTCTTGGCTGAAGAAAGCACAGAAAAATATAGCTGGATCACATCTACAAAGGATGAATGGCATTTATGAACTGATTGACAGAAGACTAAAACAGTGTTCCCCTAGGCGCTAGGTGGGCGGCACACCGGTGCCTAGCACCTAATCGCCGATTAGGCGGGCGAGGCGGCCGCCTAGGCGGGCAAGGTGGTAGGGTGGCCCTAGCGCCTAGAGGAACAATGGACTAAAATCACACTTATCTAAGGGCAGCACACTCACAGCATAAAATTTGAACACTGTATTTTGTTGGTTAATAAGAGCAGATATGATCATTTGCAGATATTAGGTATCTAACAAACTAACTCTCCATAGAAGTCAGTACCAAGAAAGGCAAATTAATCCTTCAAGCTTCGAGCCTTTAGACCTCGCTACAATGGACTAAACTGTTTCATCCAAAGTCCCAATCCTTCTTGCCCCACCCACTACCTCCACCATTCATCCATTCCCTTTTTAAAATGCACATAGCACTTGATGTTAGCACATGATTACAAATGGTGGCTTGTTTACTCTAAAATGGTTAGGCCAATGTAACCTAATTAGATCTATCCTAAAGCAACAACACTCCACATCTGCTGAAGTTGAAAAAAGCTCTACGACAAATACAACAAGGTGAAATATAGACCTTACTGCTCCTACAAATTATGGGAGGCTTAAAAACCTAAAAATATTTGAAGGACTATGAAGCCTGTGGGCATGTAGGCTACTGTTAGAAAATTCTCACTTTCTCAGGCAAGCAGTCTTGCTTCTATGTCCTATGTTCTTTTTAACAGACTATGCCTCCCCTAACTAAAGGATTACATGAAAAATGATGCAGCGATCAGGTCGGCAAGACAGCAAGTTACCTTAAGCCCCGAAGGAGATTCTTTTGGGAAGTACTTTTCAACAAGTGGACTGATTGCTTTTGTTATTTCCTCTTCGGATGCATAACATGCCACCTCAGCAGGTAAAACCCTCAGAATAAATCTAGAATACATTCAAAACGAAAATATATATCAAGAAAACAACAGCAGAATCCATATAAGCAAAGAAACTATATATCGAAATATGAGATTTAATAAGCACAAGATTGATGGGAATAGCACCAAATCTGAACCTGGACATATGTTTACGAGTTGAAGCAGCCGATGACATCATGTTTTGTACAATCTCAACTGGACCAGGGTCTCCATCTCTTTTGTGCATTTGAACAAAGATGCAACCATTGCATCCTGAATCAAGGCTTGCAAATAGTCTCTGTTTGAAGTACAACGGTATGCATCATACAAGTTAGTATATTAGTATATAAACCATAGTAGGACAAAGACAACATATAATGGGACTAGTCTGGTCACATCTTTTTTGCATATTAAAGGAGTGTTTCTGGAAGGAACAATGATATGCTAGGTAAGACTCTGGATAAAGCCTCAGCTCCGAGTTCATACAAATAGTTCATCAAATTAGTCAGGACTCCTTACAAGATTTTCTTGCCACAATAAATTGGTTAAGTGTACTCAAACAGTTATACATAAGTGCTCACTGCCCAGTGATGTGGAACAAGAATAAAACAAGTAGTATGAATGAATAGTAAAATACAATAGTTGATCTCTGAAGCTACTAAGGAGCTGAAGCTATCAGGTACAAGCGAAATCCCAAATTTAGGATATGTGTGAGAACAAAATATATGTCAAATCATAAATCATTATGCAGGAGAGTACTTAATGACAGTATTCTCAGGTTCATCAATGGTTTCAATCTGCAGCATACATTTGAGTGATAAGGGGAAGGATATGTAGGAAGCCAAAAATGTAAAAACACCCCTAAGTCAATAAATGCTTCTTTAATCTAGCATCCAGCAAAACTGCTTAGGAGCTATGAATCCCCTGCTTCCTGCTTAAAAATAAATATAAAATCATCCCAAAAGAGTAAATTGCACCAAGAATTTCTCAACTATAGTGTGTCTTGTTATATTGATTTAACTGATCATACTATAAATATAGCACCTGTACTACTGCACCTGTTTCAGTTTGATCCTTTTGTATAGATTTTATATGGACTATTTCATAACATACATGAGCACCATATCACATATCTTAAACTGTAACTAAATTCAGAAAGCAAACAGACCTTCTTTCTGTCCCCCAGTTCTTTCAGGTCCTCATCAATTAAATCATCAATGGGTTTATCATTGGACCCTTTTGGTTTATCAATGGACTCTTTTGGTTTATCAGTGGACTCCTTTGGCTCTATCTGTTCAGAAACCGGAGGATCTTCTACACGTTGCTTCTTTGGTGCTGATTCATCAGTGGTATCTACTTGCTCTTCATTGTCCTTGTTGACAATTTCTGCTATACCAAGCATCTCTTGCTGCTGCTCAGATGGTGTGGTTTCACCTTTTTCTGCATTATTCCCATTATCAACCTCCTCCACTGAATGATCTTCATCCGAGGAATCAGAGTCCTCAAACTTTATTCTTTTGTTCAACGGTTTGTCAGGGATGCTTTTGGACTTCTCATCTGATCCTTTCCCGTCCACCAGATCTTCATAGAACTGCAGATCCAACAATAGAGTATTGCATATCAGCGATTATAGCCAAAAGCATATTTTCAAGAAAGCAATCCAGCAACCAGCAAAGTATAATCATTTCCCTTGATACATGGCACGGCAACAAAACATAAAGATGGTGTCAAAACACAAAGGACAGTTGCATTGCACATTTTACGGTTGCACAACTAACATATAAGCCAAAATTCAGCGAGCAGAGGGTATCGGTTTCCCACTTCAATCAGTCTACCCATTTAAGTCAGTTAGATGTAAGGTGCACGGTGAAACATCAACCATATAAATTGTACCACGACAGGAACAACCCACACTGAACAAGGCATAAACGATATCATCTAACTTGAAGCAAAACGCATGCCTGTAACACCCACTAATTACGAGTGACTGAATTAAGATCCTGCACGAACCAGCGACTCTTGCTTCCTCGACCAAGCTGGCGCTGGCCATACGACGAACACCTACTGCTCGCGACGCTGGGGCGAGAGAGTAGACCAATAGATGCAGGCAAGCACGAAGTCGGTAGCTTACGGAGTCGAGGATGGAGAGGGCCTCGCGGGTGGCCTGGCGCTCGCGGCCGCCGTCGCAGGTGATGAAGAAGCCCTGCACGCCGGGGCGCAGCGGGAACGCCCCCTTCCGCACCGGCTTGCCGTGCGGGAGGAACTTGCGCTTCCTCCCTTTGGTGGCGCCAGCGCCGGCGCCGGGGTTCGCCTTGCCCTCGCCGGAGGCCATGTGTGGTTGGGGGGTTTCTCTAGGGTTCTGGTGTGCGGTCGCAGTGCTCTGCGAGGTGGGTTCTGGGGGAGCGGAGATTCCTGGGCCGGACGCCTAGATCACCGTCAGCTCACAGAATAGCGAAACGTCCCTAACCTTCTAAATATTTTGAGGTTTCTAAAAATTTAATAATCATATAGCGATTTTATTCCATTTCCTGCTCCGTGATCTTGGTGTAGAGTTGATTCATTTCGGAGCGCATGTTGGCGTCAGTGTTTGCAACTACTTGCTCGTTTATGGGTTTTTTGCTGTCACCACCTTGTAATGTAGCTAACAGCAGAAGGATGTCAAGTAGGGATGCAAACGCACTGGATGCAAACAGAGCGGATAAGGATGGATTTCGTTTATCTCGTATTCTATTTTAATTTTTTTCTCGGATATAGTATCGGATTTGAATACAAATGCGGATTACCTCAGTCACGAATATAGAGCAAGTATAGATCGTTCCGAGTACGTTTAGTCTTGGTTACAAATAGTTAGTCGGATAATATGTGAAAATAAAAACCATATATGTCGTACATATTAAGATCAATCAACTATACTATATATTCAAAATACAACTATATTAATACAAAACCACAATGCTGCTACTTATCTGATTTATATGCATATGCATAAATAAAAAAATGTGGATATGTGACAAAATGAAGTGTGGTTTGGTGAGTGACTGCCTTATCCTTCGCATTCATCAGTAACTAATCTTAGTCTATAAACCAAAATTTTAACTTGTGCACAATCCCCCTTAATAGTACGGCTAAACTAAAATAATACTAACTATTCGGCTTGAATCATCTCCCAAACTAAAACTAGTAACAAGGATTCTTAATCTTGACCTTTTTAATGTCTTCTTTGATACCTCAACCAATATTCTTCATTGCTTAGTGGTTATTGACTTAACCATCAACACCAAAACCATACAATTATGTATAAGATAAAAATTAGAGGGCCTAGATGCTATCAGTATGGCCAGCAAGGTGTACGAGCCACGCATGCCGCTAATGGTGGCAGCCACATACGGATGACGCTTACATCTTCAATGCCTTTGCACCCACGGGGGCAGCAGGTGATGCCTCTTTCAGTCGATCGATCGATCTCGAATTATAGTGTTACAAATTTACAATCCCAAATGCTGTAATGTTATTATTTACGTTTGTGAAATTAAAGATAATTTTAAGCTCGAGTTTGTAAATAGGTGCTTGGAATTTGTATGCTTCAATGAATTGATTTAAACATTTAACCATCGCACATTCAGAGTGAATATTATTATTCAGATAAGGCTAGTTGTCGGTGTACTTTGCACCGAGGTACCCTCTCCGCCGTGGAAGTGATAGGCCCAAGAAGTGGCCTGGTCCAGTTTAGAGCCCATATGGCCCCCTAGCGAGCAGTTTGGCGATCGCTCGCTTTCGCCGGGCGGCGGCCATATGGCGCCTGGTGGCGGTGGGAAAACGCCCGCCGCATAAGCGAGAGCCCACGTGGCCTCGCAAGCGATCTGGCGATCACACCTTGCTTGCCGGGCGAGTGGCAGCGTGGCGTACTGGCGGCGGCAGGCGAGGACGCTCGCCCGCTGGCGAGGAGTCCACGTGGCCCCGGCAAGCGATCTGGCGATCACGCCACCTTTCGCGGCGGCGCCCGTGTGGCGCCTGGCGGCGGCCGGACGAAACGCCTTTACGCCCTACCGCGAGCGAGCCCACGTGCCCCTGGCGATCACGCCGCTCGCCGGGCGGCGGCCTGCGTGACGGCCGACGAGTGGGCGTGTGTTCAGACCCCTCTTGTCAAGCCACGAAGGCAACCAAAGAAATGAGGTGGAGGCTTCACCTCGAAGTTTTCCTCCCCTGGCACTTCGTGTCAAGGTCATTAAATATGAAGGATTCAGCTTTCGACACGACGACAGCTCATTCCTCTGACGCCTCTTACCAACCAGTCGCAGGCGCGTCCTATCCCGGGCGGACCGGGTAAGGCCTCTTATCGACATTAAATGAGGTTCAAAGGACAAGGCCACGGAGGCGTGCTTAATAAATGCGTCGTGTGTCGACGTGGAAGCTGGAATGATGGATGTAATTAATGTGTTGTAGATAAGTATAGCGTCACCTTCTCTCCTGCTCAAGGTAGCCCATCTATATAAGGGCGCCTTGGTGCATGAAGAAGGGGGCCGGTCGGCTAGAACAGAAAGCATAGAGAAGCAGACACTGAAGAACACCCTTGTAAACGCTTCCCCATTTCCTCAACAAAGAACCAGCAGGACGTAGGGCTATTACCCACACCGGGGACCTGAACCTGGGTAAACCGTCGTGTTCACCAACTTGCTGATGCCAGGAATCCATCGTCGAGAGACATTAGGGTTTCCAGCCACGAAGATGCTCTCTACCGAACCAAATTTTCCGTCTAGGGAGTAGACACCCCGTTAATGGAATCTTGTCAGGCGAAATACGCCGACACTAGTGCTCTTTGCAAATAATATTTTATCGCAAATTGAGTTTCCGTTGCATCGCACGGGCACATGGCTAGTAAAAATCTAGTGCTAAAGAATAACCTATCATCTAATCTCATGTGCACCTCTTACTTTGGATGAGTTGATTTATGGCTTCATGGTAATTTAGGTTCTCTATGGTCACCTCATGTTTATATACCCATTAGTCCTCTTTCAAATAGATATATGAATCCTACTTCAAAAGAAATTTAAATCCTAATACTATTAGGATTTAACTAGGACTAGTGGTAGCACATCTTTGTAAATTCTAAAAGATTATATATGAGTCATCGTACTCAACAATCTTCACCTTGACTATTATCTATTGAGGTTGTTTTGCCCTTTTACCCTCCACCACAATAGCTTATGCACATCACCTTAATATATGTGTTGGTGTTCAGGAATTGCCGTTCGAAACCTCCACCTGAGAGCCATTTCTCTATATAGTTTGATTAATCACACATTTGTTTCTACATCCCTTCATGACATAGGTCTGTACCAGTTCTGAACTCCACCTTTTCATTGGTACTGTGTGGTTGGTCATACCACGTCTTCCTTCTTCCAACATCTCATATCCTCACCTTTGTGCCTGCTAGATTTTATCAGAATTTTTTTAGACCTCCCATTGGTTGCCATTCTTTTAAGTTTATACATCAATGGTATCATTTATTACTTCAAATACTTTTCAAGATCGCATGTCCTTTGCAAGTAACTCATATAACTCCATCTCGAAATGATACCTCTAAACCTTCGAGTTCAAGCGACCTCACAGATATTAGATCCTTCGTTGTGCCGGGAACATACCAAACTATTGTCATGTATGATGTGTTACATCATACATCTTCAATGTAATTGTTCACACCTCAGTAATTATATATTCCTTACAATCAGCTAAGTGAACAGTTCCATACGCCAAGCATAGAGATCTTTCGTCAAACATCCCCCTCACTGAATATATATAAAAGCAACAACCTGAATCTAATACATATCTATCAGAAGTAAATTATTGACTAACGATAAGTATGTCTGAATCATCTTTTACTACCGTCACTGAGCATGCACCATTCATTTGCTTCAAACTCGAACAATCATTTATTGAAAGGACAGGAGATATCGCCTAGAGGGGGAGTGAATAGGCGAATAATAAATTTAAAACTAAATCACAGCGGAATAAAACAATCCAGAGGGTATCAGCCCGGACTATCCGAGCTTTTACTCCGGATACTCCGATATGTCCGGACTATCCGGGGTTTTTGTCCGGAGTCTCCGGATTAACCCCTTCGGTATGGATTAAACTTCACCTATCCGGAGTTTCCGGGTTAAATGTCCGGATACTCCGGGTTGGGCACCTCGAGATGAAAATTTTTAATCTCTTCAATTTTTAATCAAACTACTTGAACACAAAGATTCTAAATACTACCAGGTACCTAGAACAAGTAGAGATCTAGCGAAAAGCTCAATAGAAAAGTAGATCGGGCAATTTCAAAATTCAAAATCAAATACTAATATAAGAGCAAGAAGCAAACTTGGAGACGATGATTTTTCACCCGAAGTTCGGATCCTTAAGGGGATCCTACGTCTCCGTTGAGGCGGCTCGGTCACACTTGAGCCGGGGTCTCTTTCAACCATTTTTCTCCGGTGTTGCACAAATGCACTCGCCGGTGCGGCTCGGTCACACTTGAGCCGGGGGTCTTTTTCAACCCTCTTCCACCCGGTGTTGCACAAATGCACTCGCCGGACTTCACTTCTTTGATTCTTTCCCTTGCGGAGACGGAATCGGCCTTCACAAACTTCCCACGACCAACCACACAAAGCTCCGGTGGCTCGTAGGCGACCTCGTAGCCGTCTAGGAGTCCTCAACCTCCAAGAGTAACAAATGCTCACGAAGAACAAGCTTGGAGATGAAATCAAGTGCTCAACAACTCAAATCACACTGAATCTAACACCTCACTCCTCAAACTCTTCCCTACTCTTCTCACAAAGGGGATCACTTAGATCTAAGGGTAAAGAGGTGTTTTGAGGGCTCAAGAACAAGAGGATAACCCCTCAAAGCTGCAGGATAACGGCCACTTTGAAGATGGGAAGGGGGAGCTTTAAATAGAGGTCCCCAAAAAACTAGCCGTTTGAACTGCGAAAAGTCCGGATACTCCGGACTTAAACCCCGGATACTCTGGACAACCCGGATACTCCGGACAACCCGGATCTCCGGACTGACCTAACCGAGAGGACAAACCGGATACTCGGACTTAACCCCGGATACTCCGGATTGGATCGAGCTTGACCATTTAGCAACGAGCATAACTTTTGACTCTGGACTCCGATTTCAGTGATTTTGGACTCTACGGAAAGCTAAGAACGAGGGCTACACAACTAACAAGGTCTCACCACCCAAATCTCAAAGGATAAATACAGAATTCATAAAGAATCCAAAGGGAGACCTACAACTCTCACTTTCTAGCACCACCAACACCACTCTCTCTTTAAGTTTCACAAGGATGGATTACTTGAGCACTTGACACATCTAAAAGTCATTCGACGTCGCATCCCTCTTAATAGTACGGCAATCCTTAGACTCAAATTAAATCAAAGATAATACAAGTCTAGAAATAGTCACTTGCCGTCTTCTTTCTTAATGCTGGCGCATGAAGACCTTCATCATATAATTGATGACATCTTCGCCTTGTCCAACTTGACTCGATTCACCTCATGAGACTCTCGTCCTATCAACCTTGACTTGATCATTCTCTCTGACGATCTCCACGCCAAGTCAATCTTGACTTAGTCCTCAACTCTTGGTGACACCGCCGTCTTGTTGACCTCGGCTTAATGATCATCCTCCACGATACCTTGGTCATGATACACACACGGGACCTAATTCTTTCCAAACCACTCATGAAAAGCATTAGTCCCAAAAACTCAATAGATATGAAGAAATTGATATTTGTGAGCAGTTAATTACCACAAGTGTTTCATATAAAGAGGCACAACATAAATGGAAACACTTGACATAAAAAATGTTCTCTACTAAGTGCATCATGATGAATATGTAATTGATATATATGCACTAAAGAGGTAATTGCGATATGATGAATCAATTAAATCATGGCAAGAATCATAGCCTTTACTTAAATGAAGCACATGATAAAATATACACGAATTGTACATGTGCAACTAATATTTGGAGTAAGAGTAAATATGTGATCCAACACTAGATTAAACTTCACTAAGAGAATTGCATGAGAAGATATACAACTAAAACATGCATGTACCAAGTCAATATATAGCAATATGAAGTTTAACTCTAGTTAATACATGCATACTAAAAACAAAGCACATAATGAACTCAAATGAATATATATACACAAATAAATATGACATGAATCAATGTGCATATATATAATTAATATGCTACTTGGAGTTCACTATGCATTTGCACAAAAGGAATGCAATAACAAATATAGGAGAGATACCAAAATTGCATACCTTATCTTTGCTTAACCATCCCACTTAATTTTCCTCTAAATAGATGAGACTGATACTCAACTAGGCAATAACATGTTAGTCTCATAGCAATATAATCATATTAGAGGTTTGTCATTTGTTAAGCACTAAGTTAAGCATTTACTCAATTACATAGATTGTCATTATATGTGTTTGTTATTAATCACCAAAATAACATAAGTGCCTAGATGCACTTTCATTTATCATATGACATTTCTAGTCACATAAATAGCATACATGTGTTCCCTAAAAAAACGGATATAAATATAGTTTCAAAAATTTTGGAGTTTTCTTCTTGAAAAAGCGGACCCGGATGTAATCTCAAGATTTTTGGGGAGCCTCTAAAAAAATTAATCCCAAAATTTTCAGGGGTCTTCTAGCAAAACATAAGGACTTTGATGTAATTTTGAAGTATTTCGGGTGTCTTCTCGCAATAAAACCGACACCATGCGTCCTAGCCGCGTTCGCACGGACAAAAATGGCACGACCAACACAGGCGACATCAAAGAAGCAACCTCACGTAAAGCAGTGGCGTGCGCTACCATTGTGCCAACGCGTCGTAGTAGCCGAGTAACGGAGACAAATTACTTGAACCGCATCATCGGAGGTGCAAAACAGGCGATGTAAGCATGCGCGGAGCGAACACGTCAGCCGGAAATGACGTGGCTCGCACAAGGAGGCCGGAACTCCCCCGGCTCTATTGCATGACGTTGACCTCAAACTGACCTAATTCCTGGTCCCTGGAGCGACTCTAGCTCTCTCCACAGGTAATTAGCTGCATGCATGATCTGGATTTCCACAGCAGGACACTTGTATTCCGATGCACATTTATGACAACGTTAGTTTTTTCTACCTGAATTATTTGAGTGGTGTTCTTACCAAATGTTT
Organism: Guadua angustifolia; assembly: GCA_036346375.1. Classification (NCBI taxonomy): domain Eukaryota; kingdom Viridiplantae; phylum Streptophyta; class Magnoliopsida; order Poales; family Poaceae; genus Guadua; species Guadua angustifolia. The sequence continues at coordinate 45,248,071 of CM070517.1, read as the reverse complement.
AATTAGAATGCTACCATCTCCTTGTTATAAACGACAGCACGTCATTCCTTTCCTCACTTCCCTTCTCCCCTCAAAAAAAACTCTCTCATCACAATACTTGCTTCACATCCCCTTTTCCTTCCACATTTCCTTCCCCTCAAACTCAAAATAATTTTGTTTTTCAAAATTTCTGTCCAAGCTTCTGAATAAGAAGTATTTTTTAATCACTTTTGGAAGTTTTTGAATTAGAACTTTTTCGAAACGAATATTTTTGAATTAAAAGTTTACGGAGTTGAAACTTTTAATTTGAAATTTTTCGAGTTGAAATTTTCCGGGTTGAAATTTTTTGTTTTAAAATTTTTCAAGTTGAAACTTCATATTTAAAATTTTCAAAGTTAAAATTTTAAAATTTTGTGTTAGATAGGAAAGAAGAGATGTGAGATGAGTAGAGAAGCGGAAAAAGGTGAAAGACAAATGAAGAATATGACACGTGACATACACATACTAGGAGGATATACTTGTTACGCGAGCGAATAGCAGGAGTAGTAAGGGCAGTCCCAACCCTCCACCTCAGCAGGTGTCCATAGAATTAATTACGCTGCCACTAAGCAAAAATCTGACGTGGCATAGGAATTAAGGAAGAGAGAGAAGGAAAAACAAAGAAACCGTGTCTCATGCAAGAAACTGGGTCGGCGCGAGTACCAAGACGCAAGAAACGAGCAAAATCGGGGTTGGACGTTTCTGTGCGCTTACCAAGCTGTGTTTGTGGTGCATTCATTGGTTTATTGTTTTCTCTCTCTCCTCTAGACACTGCTTATGGAAACCATGGGTTAGGAAACTATGCATTGGTTTGTTGCTTTCTCTCTCCTCTAGACATTGCTCATGAAAACCATGGGTTGGGACTGCTCTAAGGCAAGAAAGGAAGTGGTCGAGAGCAGGGTGTCCATCGACGAGCCCTTAATTTGTTGTTGTTGTGCGCGAGAGGCGAGGCTGGGAATTAACCCTCCAACCGTGTAGAGCGGGCGGAATCAGCCAGGGTTGTCATCCGAAACGAGTTGCCTGATGGTGGGGATTAGGGTTTCAAAAATCAAATTTAAAAAATCGGTTTAAAATCCGTGGTACGATTTTCGCAAAAATCGTTCGAAGATCATTAGAAACTGAAGGGTTCAAAAAAATCAAAACCATTCGGTTTTCAACGAAAACCGCAATTTTTCACGAAAAACTGCTCGGTTTTCAACAAATACCAACCTGACCAATTCAAAGCTCTTTAAAAACGGTTTTTGAGTGGTTGAAAACCGTGTTTTTTATGAAAAACCGTGATTTTTCAATAGTTTTTGAACACATAATTTTTTTTCAAAATTTTTAATTTTGTTTAATAAGATTGGTTTACCGAGCGGTTTTAGATCTCGAACAGAGCAGTAAGGTCAAAACTACGGTTTTGGCGGTTTTCACTTGGTTTTGAAATCTGGTAGGGACATAGAGCCAGCTTATGTTTGTGCTGTTAGGGCAATTACAATAACAAAGCGGTTAATAGTAAACTAAAAGCTAGTTTGTACAATAACTATTTATAAAGGTTGTCTTTAGATATTGTGCAATAATTATCTCTTCTCTTTCGTACATAAATAATCTATCTATATTCATGTGCAAAGCTTACTATTAAATAAGAGTCAACTCTCTTCTCTCTCATTTTTTCTCACTCTTATATATAGAATAAAACTAACTAGCAATAATAGCGCGCTACGCTGCGCCGTTCTGTAATAGCGCGCTACGCTGCGCCATTCTGTAGAGTCGATAGGACCCGTCGATAAATCCATGTGGGTTGTATTTTCGGTTTTTATATCTGTTTAAAAAAAATAAACCTTCAATGAATTTGCGTTTTTTTTAGAAAACTGTGGTTACAACCCGTCGGGCGAATCGATGGGTTGCTATAAATCCACGATGAATATGTGTTTTTTCACTGTAGATGGGGAAAAAGTAATCTAATTTTTTTCAGGATCCATTTCGCTAAAAAACAACCGGAGGCGAATCCATGAGTCGCTATAAACCTTCGACGAATCTGATTTTTTTTAACTGTGGAGTGGCATAAAGTATTTTTTTAGGTCCGATTTGCTGAAAAGCACCAGGAGGACCTAAATGTAAACCGCGAGAGACCTAAACGTATTTTTGATAATTTTTTCGGGTCTATTTTATTAAAAAACCATTGAAAGGACCTAAACGCGATTTTTTCATTTTTTCCGAAAGGACCTAAACCATCGCCGTCTTGCATTAGCTCGAGGATAGTTCGACTGTTGAACTTTTATGGTCGTATATCGAATCATGTGTAAATAGATATCGCCCATTATACAAAAGGATCATTGAACATGATTGTATACACCAAAAACTAGACAAATATACTTAATCCTTGAATTTGCAATTATTCCGGGGCCGGTTAAATTTCAAAATTCCAATCTTGAAAAAATACCTTAAATTAAACCAAGATTTTCACTTAGTTTGCCCAAAACCCGAAACCAATTTTGTTCCAGATCAAACAATTCACTTAAAGTTTCAAGGCCGGGTTATTACCCACGGTTAATTAAAGCTTTTCCCGATCAAAAAATCAGCCAAAATACCGTATCAATGCGTTATAATTAAAAAGTCCAAGATTTTAACCAAAACAATTAGCTTAAATTAAAAAGCCTTAAAAATCTACAGCCATGAATTACAGGCAATTTTGAAAGAGATATCAGGTAGCAAGTTGTGAAAACTAATGAATTGCCAAATTAAAAGCAAGAATCGTAATGAGCAAAATTTCAGGACTCTTGTAACCAAAGCTACGTTGGAGTAATTGGGCTTGGAATTGAAGGTCAGTTGGACTCGAGAACACTAGTTCAGCTGATAGTTTCGCCAGAACAAGGATACAACATTACACGAATGAACCATGATTCGGTCTTATAAAAAGAAAAAAAACTAAAAAAGTAGCACAGTTGCGTTATGGATTTGGATAAATGAAATCAAAAGCGATATATATGACATGAAGATTCCTCAAGATAAAAAGGCAAACAAGACTTAAAAAGTTTCTTACAAAAAGCAGATATAAACATTTGAACAATAATATGTTTTGGACCATGTTATCCAGGCTGATGATAAACAGGCCTGCTCTAATCATACAGATAAAAAGAACGGCCTTTGACAGACAAACAAGGCCTTCAGTTACAGTTTGGAAACTAAATGATTAACCACAGCTCCTTTTGATTGGTTCAGTTACGACAACCAAGAACTACAAATATCATAATCACCTATTTTACTATAAAAACTTGACGACAAACACTTCTAGGACAATAAACAATAAATACATGATTGGACACAGAATAAAAAAGGCACCTAAGATAGCTTATTAAGTTAACCTCAGGCATGGTTATAAGAGTTATCAACAATAAAAGGAGTGTTTAAAAGATCGTAAACCTTTGAAATCTTGGGAAAATAGCTTTCAAAAACAATCTACAAATTTAATGGAAGTCAACTAATTTGTAAAATTATCATGTTTACTTAGTTTACCTAAGTTTATGGCCAGGAAAATTAAGTCTGGCAATATCTGAAACTGTTAGAAGTCAAACGGCTTCAAGGTCCTTTATTAAAAAAAACATCAAATAAAACCTGATTCAAAAAATTCTTTTAGATGAAATTTTTCCCCTTTAAAATTATTTGCTTGATTAAAATAAACAACAGAATTGAATAAGTACTAATTTTTTGACTCAAACCAAGTAAATTTCTATAGAAATTAATCCTTCCTCTAAAGATAAAGTCTTTAAAATATAATTAATTCCCATTAAAAATAAAGTGAGTACAATTCCTAAAGAAAGAATTAAATAAAGTACTTACATTAACTGCAAGAAAGATATCATAGTTTTACCATATCTCATACTAATTAATGGTTTTTTAGGTTTTTCTAATTATGAAAATAAATTATTATTAAATAAACTTATTAGAATACAAAAAGGTTGATAATAGTAATTTAGGTTGTTCAATTTGCTTGATTGAAAATTAATCTAATAATGGTTTATATAGAAATGAATCAATTTTAAAATAAACATTTGATAGGTGTAAATTAAGATTATTTTTAAAAAATCTTAAAGTCAAAAATCTTTTGTTGGTTTAAATGATATTAGTCAAAATAAACCATTTTCTCCTTTACATTGCTGTTGACCCGAAATTTAAACTGAAAATTACAAGTAAATTAAAATTAAGATTAAATTTTGTTTCCTGCTGTTTGGGAAACATAGCCAAGATTAACATGAGAAAGGGTTAAGTGGTAAGGTGCCAACTCCTATTTGGATGGGAAAAAGGAAAGACATCAAAAAATTTGAAAGATTTTTTATAAGAAATAAACTTTTAAGGTAAAGGGCAATTCCTAACTTTGAGAGCCCTTCGCGTTTCTCCTCCAAAAAATACAAATCAACTCTCAGAACCTCATAATTAAAATTCTTTTAAGACTAAACTTGTTCCCATTAGGTTTTTCAAATTTCCCTAACCTAAAGCATTAAGCCCCCACCTGCCAAGTGAAACTGTATCCAAGGAAAATGCTTTTAAATAATTAAATAAAAATACTAATGTGTGAAGACATGTTTGTTTAAAAGAAGATTTATTAATTCATTTTAAAGATTAAAACTAAACAAAGTGATTAAGAAAAGAGCAATCCAATGGTTTAAGCTGAACCTTGGCAGAATTTTTAATCTTTTTGACATAGTATTATTCTTTTTAACAGATGCAACACAAGGACAGAAATACGTTTAACAAATATTAACAATTTACTTGAACTTCAAAAATGCCTTTGAATTAATCAACATATTAAAAGGTAAAAGGATAACAAATAATTAAATGCATTTAAGCCCAAAATTTCATTAAGAGGTTAAACCTTTTGGAAGGGCTCACGATCGGAACCGAACGGGACAACGACGGGGAACCAAAAAAAGCGTCACGAAGAAGCACGCCATGGAAGCCCTCTCCCTATCAGTGGCCAGGCGATGCGCACAAGAAAAGCATCGACGACACGAACAAGAAAAACGGGCCTCGTGATAAGAGCAGTCGGCAGAACACGCGAGGTGAGCTAACAATGGATCGGCTCCCGCCACGTTGCGTAGTGGCGATAAAGGCAGCACCAGTATCGAGATGGAGGCCAAGAACGAAGACCGGATGCACACGCAACGGGAGAAGTGGAAAATGATGACGCGTTATCAACCGTCGTTACTTCAATCGACGTGAAGCAACGGAAGGCGACGGCCCCGGCGAAGGGAAACGAGCAGACGACATTGGCACGCGTGAACGGGAAACAAACGGGTGATGCGAACGGCCAGAACCGAACGGCGAGACGTACCATTTCCCTGGACGCCGCAGTACGGCATGCGCCCAACGCTCGCGAAATTCTCCCGCTATAAGATATAGTATACATGTATACAAGCTAAAAAGCTAACGAAGATGGTCTTACTGTATATACTCCATTGGTGTTGAGAAGCATGCTACTAAAATCCTTATTGTATACACTCCATCAATGCTCCTGTTGGCCACAACCTTGTGCTCCACTCCATGCTTTTGAATCTCTTGTCGACTACAACAGGTGAAGCCCTCACACAAGAACATGTGAATTTCAGATCGCAAATTTCGAAACTATTTCTAGTTGTACTATACAGGTGGCAAGACTTTGGTTCAATTTCAAAAACAATTTCCAGAATTTCACATGCGACTGCTACTGTTACAGCATGTTAAGCATCTGCAGACGATCTCATCCATCCATTTTTTAGACAACGAGTTCAGATTTACCTCTACAAAATATATACTAAGTAATTAAGTGAACCTCAACTATTAGATTTGGATCCATGACCGATAGTAGTACAAACTGCTTAGAGCATATACAGTGGTATATATGGTACCTGTCTATAATATATCTCCTATCATCTATAGACAGCACTAAAAATAACTCATACAGTAGATGTCTATATAGTACAATGGCACACAAAATAAAAAGCTGTCTATAAGACCGTCTGTTAAATAGTAGACAATAATTTTCTCTCTCCTTCACATCATCTAAAATTCTAGGTGACATAATCTTACAGATAACTGACATATAGTATATGCTCTTATATTATAGTTATACTACAGATAGCTAAGCTACCTGTCTGATAACCCGTACTCCTATAGCCCTACTCCCCCCACTACGCTCCTCTTCCTGGTACGCCACTGCCTTTCATACTTACCACTGTCTACTTTTATCGTACTATTTCCATACTATCAGCACCATACATACCCCACACGTCAGTGATAAGGTAATCAAAAGAAGCAAATGTATTTTTTCCCTCGAACCCCGTTTCCCTGGTCCTGTCATCCACGTACTCCCTCCCTCCATACTCGCCACACACGGACAAACGAAAAAACAAACACTGTATCTGACATATGGGTCCAGAGAAGGTAGATTTAACCTTACCCATCCGTCATTGAAAGAGAGCTCAACATGGGCCCACATATCAGCCAAGACGTGAACCCACCCTCCCACTAATAACCTCCATCCACGTCGTCGTGTTGAACACAAACCTACTCTCTGTAACGTGATTCTAAGGATTCAAATTTTGTTTTGAACAAAGTTTTGCCCACGGTTGAAATCGGATGAAATCCGTTCAAAATTCAAAAAGAAAAATTCAAATCCGGTTTCAAGAAGAGTGAGCCCACAAGTCAGGGAGATCGGTGGACACGAACGAGGTGGTCACCCGAGTACGACGCACAAGAAATGAGGCGGTCACTTCACCGTGCCGGTGAGCTTGCGCTTAAAACCACCGCACTGGCCAAAATCTAACCGTTTGGGCGCTCGCGGCTTTTTGTCCCGCCCCTTCGCTTCCCTCCCCAAAACATCAACACCACCACCTGGGGGAAGAAACCCGCACCCGCCGCAATATTGCCATGGCGGGCACCCGGGGCATGGCTGCCGCATCCGCCGCCGCGGAGGAGCCCGCAACGGTGTTGCCAAGGCGGTGCGGCCGGCCGCCGAAGGTTCCGGTTGCGGCGGCGGAGGTGCCGAGGAGCCCGTCCCCGGTGTCACCGCTGGCAGCGGCGGCGGCGGACGGGTACGAGCGGGAGAGGGACGCGAGGATCCGGGAGAACATGGAGCGCATGCAGAAGCTGGGCATCCGCGACCTCGCCAACCGCTTCAACCAGTCCGATACCGCCGCCGGCGGCGGCGGCGGCGGTCGCGGTCGCTGGCGACGGAAGCCGGAGACGCTGGGCTCCGCCGGCCCTCACAGTGCGAAGCCCGCCTCCCCGTCGCCCGCGCGACGGTCCCTCAGGTTCGGCGCGGATCTTCTTGGCCAAAGCTTCCATCTTGTTCCTTTTCTTAGATTCTTGCACGGACCACTCTTAATTTTTGATACGTTGGTAAATTTGTATGTGTGCTGCTGCAAAAATCTGTTCTTTTATGCAGTTTTGTTCTTGTGTGTCTACATGCATCTATTGTTCAAGTAATCTTTTGTAGCTTAGTTCTCATGCTATCTCATTTCTGGCCGTATGACTAAGACCTTTCTGTTCTTGTTCATGTAATTTTGGTAGTATTATCTCGCCTTTTACTACTTACCTCCACACACTTACCTTCCTGCCTGTTCATTTCAGCATTAAAGCTCTCATCTTCATTAATTTTGGCAGTATTATCTCCCCTTTTAATTCTTTCCTCCATACATTTCTCCTTTTATCTTGTGCGTGTCCCTTGCACATTAATGGATATGGTTGAACATGGTCGTTCTTTCTTTCGTTTCCTCCACTTCACGTAGCCACATATCTGAACTCTGTGATTAACTTGCATAATCTTCGAAATGTTCAAGATGGTCGTAACATAATGCCTTTCCAGTAGGCATTCTAAAATTGGTACCTAGGATTCTTAGTTTCTTAAAAATGTGTTACTTTCTTATGGGATATTTACACTTCAGTATATGCCACAAGTTCAAATTCAGTAGTTTTACTTTCTTCTATACATGAAGAAGAGTTTACATGTTGATTAAGTTTAAGCTAGTTGGTTGATATTCATTTCCTTCACTCTTGAGCCTTTACTGTGGGTTCCTTTCATGACAAAATAAGAATCTTCTGATTAACTCATTTTTAATTTAGGTTGAAGAGCTTGGATCCAGTTAGCTATTGTGAAAGTCGCGCCAAAAAGGATAAGGATCTTGTAGGTCGAAGTTTTGATTTAATTGGGGAAGGATCGAAGGAAGAAGTTTACACTGAAGAGCATGATAAGCTTTTAGGTACATGTGAGGCGCCCTGGACTCTCTTTGTGGATGGTTATGGCCAAGACGGTAAGCACATCTATGATCAAGTGAGGGGCCAAACCTGTCATCAATGTCGGTAAGTTATCCTGGATGTACTATTTGAAAATGCTGTAATTTTTATACAGGTTCCTTTGCTAGGCCATGCTTATACGTAATAATGTTAATTGTCATTGTAAGGTAAAAAAAGCTGTGTGCTATTCTTACAGTAAAGAGAGGAGAAAATCTCTACTATATAAAGTGAGAGTTTCTTCCCACGTCACTTCATCAAAATTACCCACCTTTGCCACTGCTCTTTAATTACCCACTTTTGCCCACATCACTTCATCAAAATTACCTACCTTCGCCACTGCTCTTTAATTACCTACCTTTGCCACTGTTAGTGCTCTTTGCAAATAAACTTTTTATCGCAAATTGAGTTTTCGTTGCAACGCACGGGCACATGACTAGTTTCAAGATTAAATTTAGCCTAAAGCACATACCTTCTACATAAGAATCATATTTACTTTATTTTAACTGGGTGCATGCCAAGTTATTGTTAGTCTTATTCAGAGTTTTTTCGTGATTCATGATATGGAAGTTATTGTAGTCATGATTTATGATGCGTTGTACATGTAATAAAAGATTAAGGATGCCTGATGTACAGTCCAGTAACATATTTATTGTTCTTCATCTTTGTTCAACTTTGACATAATTGTTTAATGCTTCGATGATACAGACAGAAAACTCTTGGTCATCATACAAGCTGCTGTAAATGTCAGATTGTCCAAGGGCAGTTCTGTGGAGATTGTTTGTACATGAGGCGAGTTTTTTCAACTCTCTCAATTGAACATTCGTTTTGTTGCTTGAGAAAAGGAAACACAGTATTTTACATTAATAGACTGAACATGCACCCTTTCGTGGCATCTTTGTTACCAATCTTTTAAGATGTTTACATTAATGGATTGTGGTCATACTTCTTTGTTGCTGATATTTAAGGGTGGCGTTGTTTATGATAGTGTATGGCTTGCAACAAAATTCCATCCTTTTGTTATAAGTTTACATCTGCATCTTTTAGCATAAAAAGGTTGACAGTACTCATGTTACAGGAACAAAATAGAATTCCTAATGTTCAAGTGTTCTGAATTTTTGAAAGCTTTTGGCATGCAAACATGGAGGTTTGGGGAATTTGATCTTGAGTTCTATTAATTGAAAAATCCCCTAGTCTTTAGTTTTTACTGGTATTGAGTCATCAAAGTGTAAAACTTTCAGCAATAAGTCTTTGCTATTGACAAATAGAAAATTTTCCCTCCATTTTTGTTATTGAAATGTTAAAACAGACTACATATATCTAAACTTCCAAAACCTACCATAGAGCTCTGTTTCCCCTGTGGCTCTGCCATTTTCATTTAGTTGTCATTTTTGGATTGACATTTTATAATTAATGCAGATATGGTGAGAATGTGCTAGAAGCTAAGAAGAATCCTAATTGGATATGTCCAGTTTGTCGCGGAATTTGCAATTGCAGTATCTGCAGAACTAAGAAAGGATGGTTCCCTACTGGTTGTGTATATAGAAAGGTATAAATACTGAAATACATATCCTTTTAGAAGTGGAAAGGACGAAATGCCATTTGAAGTAAAAGTGTTTTGACATTCATTCATTGTAGTTAGTTTGTAATCAAAAGTGGGAAGAAAACTTAATAGTGGACCGCATCACAGCAAGTCAAAGTCATGATCATTAAGTGGGGTTCTAAAACTCCAGTGTGCATATTTCATTTTGTTATTGCTCCGACCGTTCTGAGGAAACAGGTGTGTTCCTTCCTGCAGGTTGTAAGCCTTGGTTACAAATCTGTGGCACACTATCTCATTGAAACACGGCGATCATCAGCCAACTCAGCAGATTCAAGCCCAGCTGACTCCTCGAACAAGTTGCCATCTACCAAATCAGAAACCTCATCCATTTATGAAAATGCTCTGGTTGTCAAGCGGGGACTGCAGGATGTAGAAATGAGCAGCAAAGTTGACCAGAACAAAGGAACTGACCACCAAGTGAAGAATCCTGCAGGTGGCTACAAGGACGATAGCAGGAGCGAGTCTGTGGTGACATCTGATTCTTTGGATAGTCAAGCTAATAATCAGGACATTGGGTGTGTCACTCCATCTAAGCCAGCGCCAAAGAAGAGGAAGTTGACTGAATGAAGCCCTCACTGTGTTGCAAGCAGACTGACTTCCCGGTCCAACAAATTCTGAGCACTTGATCTTTCAAAGCATAAGGACTCTTTTTGCTGCCCGTGTGCATGGTCGATACCTTTTGCAATGGAGAACAGGTTTAGATTCATTTAGAGGTAGTTCATGGTGCATTTTGCGTTCAATTGTCATTTAGTGGCATTAGGTGATTGTGGTGCCACTCTTTTGTAAACTTGCGTTACAGCTTCTAACAACGATGGCTGTGCCTAGAGTGGATTTGATATGGTCCTGCTTCTGCTGTAAGCTTGATGCTTTAATTAATTGCAATCGCCTATCAACTTAATGTTTAATTCATTCCGTGTTAGTGCCTGTACTGTGCCATTGATATTGAGATCCTACAAAAACATTCTCTTCTTGTTGGCTCCTGTTTAAATAGCTATACTTGTCACGAAGAGACGGGTGCCCCTTCGATAGGGCTTGAAGGGTTTCTGTGCTAACTCATTTGTTGTTACTTGCAGGTTAGGCACGATGGATTTTTTTCCAGGTTATTTGCAGGTTAGGCATGATGGATGTGGTCGAAACCTTTGATTCCTGAACACAGAAGACATTCCTGGAATTGATAACATTCATTGCTTGGCCTCATAAAAAAATAGGAGTACAAACAGACGGTGTACATACATTACATGAACTGAGAAACAACATTTATTATTTTAATTTCAAAGGAAACAGCATACGTATGGCATCCATCATGGAACCAGAAAACACACGCTACCAGCAGCTTTATTTGTAATATGATTTGATTTGCAGTTGCCATTCTAGCCAAGCTTCCCAATTAGCTTAATGTGTACTATGTAGTAGTCTTTTGTGCCAAGCTTGCCCAAGTGACAACAACAAATACATATATTTTGTCATACTAGATCAATGCCCGTGCGTTGCTATGAAAAATAAAATTGGTAACGAAACATAAAGATCAAGTAATAAAAGAAAATTGTGTTACAAGATCAAACATCTATTTCTCCCGATTACAAAAGTTTTTATGGTTCCTTCTCCGGTATGAATTAAAACCAAATATATTGTACGTAACAATATATATTACCAATCTCAAAAATCAATCAATCATTTTTATCCCTTTTTGCAATTTATATTACCAGCTCGCGTTCCTCTTCCTCTCACCATGCCCGCAGACGAGCTCCTCGGTGCCATCGACCTTGTCTTCCTCGTCGCCTCACTCGTCCTCGTCATCCACCGCCAGGGACACGGGGCTTCCCAACACAAGGTCTTCCGCTGGCCACCGCCATTCGGACCATTGCGTCGCTATGCGGTCGCGCTCGGGGCGTCCGCCGTCCTCCATGCGCTCGCGTTCTTCCTCTTGCCGAGCACGCCATGGCGCGCTGTGGAGTCCGCCTTCCTCGCCGCCCACTTCGTCGCGCATGCCATAGCCGCGTGGTCAGTCGCCTCGGAGAAAGGGGCCACTGCCGCCACCCAGCCTTTGCACCTCCACGTCTTCTAGATCGCCACCGCCCTCAGCGCCGCGCTCTTCTCCGCTTCGGCGGTGGTCCACTGCGCCGACGGTTCGTTGCTTTTCTCAGATGACCCTCTCGTCTTTGCCGGCTTACTCGTCTCTATGTCTCTGGCGTACCTAGCCATCACTGACTTCACCGGCTATGACGCCAAAGCTCATGAAGGTGAACCAGAAAACACCATGTAAGTTCAACCTTCATTAGTTATGGTTTTGGTGTTAATGACAAATCTAATATTGAGATTATCCATTAATGTGATTTTGCTATTAATGACAAATCTTATATCGAGACTAACTTGTTTATTTAGAATATCTTTGATTAGTCTCATCGCATTGAAAAATGGAAAACCCAAGGTATGTTTGCGTATTCATTCTAGTATAAATTGCATACTTTGGATTCAAGTTAAAGTATGAACGTCCCCATTGTATTAACCACAAAACGTGCATCATGTTTCCCAATCCATATATCACATGGATGCACACACTTAGGGGGAGTTTATAGTTTGACTTGAAAGTCTCTTTGTATTGATCTAATTCTTATTGACACATATAAGGATCAAGACAAAGAAACTAAATACATGAGTATATGAAAACTTGAGTAGTTAATATATACTCATATCAATTTAAATGATAATTTAAATTGAGTTCATTTGTCTTAGTAATCATTAAAGAACACTTCATCATGTGTTGATGGTGTTCCGTGATTAATTGAGGACAATGAATAGTTCTTAAGTATAATAAAGCATGAGTTGCATTATTGTACTTAAGACATACTTAAATCATTCAATTGATTTAGGTTGTGCTCAATTGATCTAAAGGCATCCATTATGTGTTAATGGAGTGCAAGAGATAATTGAGATAACCGTGCATCTTGGACTAACTATTTTATGAGTTGTGATTAAGTTAGGTCCAAAGATGGATGAGATGATGAGAACGTGGATAAAGACGGCATCATGGGGTGATGGGCGCCAAGAAGTGGATCCCGGTTAAAAGAGGAGTCCGAAAGTGCATCTAGGCACTTATGTTATTTTGGTGATTAATGACAAACGATATAATGACAATCTATGTAATTGAGTAAATGCTTAACTTAGTGCTTAACAAATGACAAACCTCTAATATGATTATATTGCTATGAGACTAACATGTTTATTGCTAAGTTGAGTATTAGTCTCATCTATTTAGAGGAAAATCAAGTGGAATGGTTAAGCAAAGTTAAGGTATGCAATTTTGGTATCTATTCTATATTTGTTATTGCATTCCTTTTGTGCAAATGCATAGTGAACTCCAAGTAACATGTTGATTATATATATGCACATTGTTTCATGTCATATTTATTTGTGCATATATATTCATTTGAGTTCATTATGTGCTTTGCTTTTAGTATGCATGTATTAACTAGAGTTAAACTTCACATTGCTATAGATTGACTTGGTGCATGTATGTCTTAGTTGTGTATCTTCTCATGCACCTCTCTTAGTGAAGTTTAATCTAGAGTTGGATCACATATTTACTCTTGTTCCAAGTATTATTTGCACATGTACAATTCGTGTATATTTTATCATGTGCTTCATTTAAGTAAAGACTGTGATCCTTGCCATGATTTAATTGATTCATCATATCGCAATTATCTCTCTAGTGCATATAGATCAATTACATATTCATCATGATGTACTTAGTAGAGAATATCTTTTATGTCAAGTGTTTCCAGTTATATTATGCTTCTTTATATGAAACACTTGTGGTACTTAATTGCTCACAAATATCAATTTATTCACATCTATTGAGCTTTTGGGACTAATGTCTTTCATGAGTGACTTGAAAAGAATTAGATCCCGTGTGTGTATGATGACCAAGATATCTTGGAGTATGATCGTTAAGCCGAGGTCAACAAGACGGCGGTGTCACCAAGAGTTGAGGACTAAGTCAAGATCGACTTGGCGTGGAGATCGTCAGAGATGATGATCAAGTCAAGGTTGATAGGACGAGAGTCTCATGAGGTGAATCGAGTCAAGTTAGACAAGGCGAAGATGTCATCAACTATAAGGTGAAGGTCTTCATGCACCGACGTTAAGAAAGAAGACGGCATGCGGATTGAATGTAAGACTTAGATTTCTCGTTTGAATTTGAGTCTAAGGATTGCCGTACTATTAAGAGGATGCTCCATTGAATGACTTTTAGATGTGTCAAGTGCTCAAATGATTCATCCTTGTGAAATTTAGAGAGTGTGGTATTGGTGTTGCTGGGAAAGTGAGAATTGTAGGTCTCTCTTGGATTCTTGGTGAAATCTGGATTTATCCTTTAAGATTTGGGTAGTGAGACCTTGTTGGTTGTGTAGCCCTTGTTCTTAGCTTTCAATAGAGTCCAAAATCACTTAAATCGGAGTTCGGAATCAAAAGTTATGCTCGTTTTCAGTCATTTCTTGTTCAATCCGGAGTATCCGGACATTTAGTCCGGACACTCCGGGGTAAATGTCCGGAATATCTGGGGATTTAGTCCGGACACTCCGGGTTAACCCTCTCGGTTCGCCTCCAAGTCACCTTAAGTCCGGATACTCCGGACTATATGTCCGGATAGTCCGGACTTTTGCAGCTTCAACGGCTAGTTGCTTGGAGACCTCTATTTAAAGCCCCATCCTCCCCATTTGAAAGGTGGCCGTTATTCCAGTGGTTTGAGGTGTTCTCCTCTTGTTCTTGAGCCCCTAAACACCTCTTTACCCTTAGATCTAAGTGATCCCTTTGAGAGAAGGGTTGGGAAGGGTTTGAGGAGTGAGGTGTTAGATTGAGTGGATTTGAGTTGTTTGAGCACTTGATTTCATCTCCAAGCTTGTTCTTCGTGAGCATTTGTTACTCTTTGAGGTTGAGGACTCCTAGACGGCTAGGAGGTCACCTACGAGCCACCGGTTCTTCGTGTGGTTGGCCGAGGAAGTTTGTGAAGGTTGGATTCCGCCGCAAGGGAAGGAATCAAGAAGTGAAGACCGGTGAGTGCATTTGTGCAACACCGGAGGAAGAGTGTTGAAAGAGACCCCGGCTCAAGCGCCAAAGGAGTTGAAACCGCGAGTGCATTTGTGCAACACCGGAGTAAGAGGGTTGAAAGAGACTCCAACTCAAGTGTGTGAGCCGCCTCAACGGAGACGAGGATCCTCAAGGATCCGAACTTCGGTGAAAAATCATTGTCTCTAAGTTTGCTTACTTTTGTTCTTGCTTTAGTATTTGATTTTGAATCTTGAAATTGCCCGATCTATTTGATTATTGAGTTTCTCGCTAGGCATCTACTTGATCTAGGTTCCTGCTAGTGTTTATCATCTTTGTGTTCAAGTAGATTGTTTAAAAGTTGGAGGAATTTCAAATTTCATCCAGAGGCCTCCAATCCGGAGTATCCGCACAATTACCCCGGATAGTCCGGACATTTATACCGGAGTATCCGGATAAAATCCCCAGACACTCCGGACTGAAAACTTTGGGTGTTTTATTTCCGCTGCATGTTAAATTGTAAAATTGTAATTCGCCTATTCACCCCCCTCTAGGCGACATCACCTGTCCTTTCAATTGGTATCAGAGCTAGGGCTCTCATTTTATTAGACTTAACCGTCTAGAGAGTTAAAAATGTCGACTAGAGGAATAGAGCACTCAAATGATCTACTTGTATTAGATAGCTCAAATTATGCTTTATGGAAATCTCTTATGACTATTCATTTTAAATCCATGAGCCCCCAAATATGGTGGATTGTAGATGTTGGCTTTTCGTCTCCATTGAATGAAGTTGATCCAACTGAAGGAGAGATGAAATGCCTACATCTCGACGCTCAAGCTACTAACATATTATTTTGGGTTGTGAGCGATGAAATTTTTGATAGCATATGCGAACTCAAGAGCGCTCATGAGATATGGATAAAGCTTCAAGATCTATTTGAATCATCCACGTCTTCAAATGAGGAGTGCATTAAGAAAGAGACGTCGGGAGATGAAACCTCAAGCTCCACCTCAAGCTCAAGTGAGGAAGAACCGACATCTCCATCAACCTCAACCTTCGCCTCAAGCGAGGATGAAGATTCACTCACATCACTAATCCGTTGCTGCATGGCAAAAGGTAAAATTGAGGTAAGTGATGATGATGATGATGAGCTCTCTTGTGATGAATTTATGAATATGTTAAAGGAGCTCAACGAATCTCTTGGGAAGGAGAAAAAGAAGTATACAATTTTGAAGTTGGAGCATGACTCACTTCAAAATGATTATAATATTCTAAAAGAAAATCATGAAAATGTCCTTCTCAAGGAATTCACTAAGTCTAGAGTGGATATTGCTACTCAATGTAATTTAGTTGATGAATTGCCGTGCCCAATTTCTATTACAAACAATTCATCAAATAAATGCATATTCACCTCTAGCAATGATTTACCTTATTGCTCAAATTCTATTGCTACTACTTCCTCTATGCATATTGAGACTAACCTTGTAGAGGAAAATAAAGAGCTCAAGGCGCAAGCCATTAGATTAGAAAATGACTTGAAGAAGTGCGTAAAAGGAAAAGCCATTCTCGATGAGATCTTGAGCAAGCCAAGGGCGCCTCAAGATAAGCGAGGACTCGCTACAACTCCGAGAGGAGAAGAGCAAGAAGAAGCACAATGCAAGAATGAAGACGATTGTGTGCCGGATGCAACAAGAAGGGCCACTTAAGCCTCCGTGTGTCCTAACAAAGTGGAGATCAAGCCACAACAATCAACAATGAGGCAAACCGACAAAGAGCAAGTCAAGAAAAGGAGATGCTCAAAGCACACTTGCTACAATTGTCGGGAAAAGGGGCACATCGGTAAGGATTGTCCCAAAGGTATCATTCCTAAGCCTATTATTGTCAATGATCATCATTTGCTTAGGAAAGACAAAGATGGTAATGTGTTTACCAAATTTGTCGACTCTTCTAAGTCTATGCATAATAGTGATAATCATGTGCTTAGAAGAAATAAATCTAGAAATGTGTTTGCTCAAAATGCTATATCTCCTAAGACCAAGAAAAATCATGTTGATCATGTGCTTAGGAAAAACAACAATAGCAAATCATTTACTAGATATGCTAGATCCTCTAAGCCAATGCATAATTTTAATAATCATATGCTTAGAAAAGATCAAACTAGAAATAGTTTTGCTAAGTATCATTGTCCTCTTAAGCCTTATTACAAAAATGCCGATCAATTGCCTAGAAGGAATAATTATCGCAAACCTATTCCTAGTTATGTTAGTTCACCTAAGACTACTAATATTAGGAGCATTTGGGTTCCTAAATCTATTGTGACTAACATTGTTGGACCCAACAAGGATTGGGTACCAAAAACCGCCTAAAAGATTTTTAGGTAATATGAGATGGATTGGACGTTTGGCTTCTTCAAAAGGGAAGAGGACTTAATCATTTGCAAAATGGAGCTAAGCATGAGGAAGATCACTTCAATCTTGAGCCAATGCCATCTCGGGTAACAAGTATTTAAATTGATTCTTATAGCTTATAGCCTTGTGTAGGTTATATTGCATTATTCATGAAAATCAATTTAGATTGCTTGTTATATGCTTGCTCATGCTTATTAATTGTTTTGATTGCAATCTTGAGCAAATTTGGGATAGTGGCACATTTAGGGGGAGTGCTAAATCATAATCATGTATATCATGTCCCTACATGTGCCCATATTTATATAAGTGCTAATATATATTTTCAAAATCAAGCCTTTTAGCCAAAACTCAAAATTTGTGTACTCTATTAGTAATCTTTTGAAAAACTAGTTGATAATTGTATAAAAATGTTTTCAAAAGGTTTTTCAAAGGTTTTGGCTTTGCAAAATCTATTTTGAAAAGAAAATGAGTTTCATGCCCAAAATCTAGATAGTAGTATCTTGTTTTGGATTTAAACTTATAATTTTCATAGATTTAAAGGTAAAAGGATTTTGAAAATAATTTCAAAACAAAAATCCTAGAGTTGGTCATTCTTAACAATTTTCAGAATTCAAAGGATTTTCAAATGACCAACGATTTGAAGCTATGAGGTTTTGAAACTCGCCTTAAACTTGAATTGATCAAAAGGTCCATTTCTAGTACTTAAGTGAGTTTTGCCAAATGAGTCAAGTTTCACGCTATGAGTTGACTCACAAGGGTATTTGCAACTCATATAAGCTTATGGAAAGATTAAATACCCACTTAAGCTCACTTTGGCAAAACTAGAGAATTTCTTGAAACTTAAAGGTTTTATTGCCAAATTCATCTCTTTAAGAATTCGAATGCCTTCTTTACTTTGAAATTGCTCTAAATGGTGTGTTTGATGTTTATCTTGATCATTTGGAGCATTTCATATTGGTTTCATGAATTTTACCAAGGTTTATTGCAAAATGCCTTTTTGAAGTTCATCAAAATCTCTCTTTTGATCTTATTTGGCATACTCTTGCATAAAGTTGGTTTTTACAATTTGAATGGATTTGATTATGCTAATAGGCTTATAAACATCTCTCTAACTCATATGAAGCCATATAAGTGCACATTTCCATTCAAAACTCATTTGGTTCCATTTTGAGGATTTGGTGAAAATCTTAATCCTTTATGTGATTCAAATACATCTTTCACCATTTCTCTCAAAATAAAATTGATTTACTGAAAATTTTAGTTGAAAAACCTTCGCTCGCATATGGAGTTCATATCTGGAAATTCTCAAATTTATTTGAACTCATTTGCGAGATTGTTGACTTTATTTGACTTAGTGTCAAAACTAAACCTCCAATGCTCCTAATGGCCTAATTTTTGATTGGAGGGTGATATTTGAGAAATTCTTTTTGGAGAAGTCTCTTGGATGTCCATGGATCATTTCTGCACAATCTCATGGCTATTTGACTTCATTTGATACTTTTTGGAATAACGTTGAAAATCATATGCATGTATATCCTTTATATGAGCCGTTTTGGTCAAAAAGTCAAAAATGTATTCAAAAAGGCCAATATTTGTGAAAATCTTTATAAAAGGTCTCAAATATGTATTTCAAATGTTTTACAATACTTTCGGAGTAAAAATTTCTATTTTAGAAACAAACTAGCAAATTTGGCCTCAAATGGATCATATAAGATCTTGATTTTGGATTAAATGAAATATTTTCATAAGTTAAAATCTATTGAGTTTTTGAAAAAGTGGTCAATACAAAACTCGTAGGGTTGGTCATTTTGAGCATTTCTTTAGTTCAAAGTTTTTCCAAACGACCAACCGTTCAAAAGTTATAGCTATTTGAATTTGGCCAAAATTCTTCATTTGACCCAAAATGACCCATTCTTGCATATTGTGAGTTTTGCTATTTCAATTGGATTTCTTTATGTTTCTTGGCTTTAAATAGTATTTCTAACTCATACAAAGTCATGAAAGTTCAAATCTCCATAAATTTCAAATCGGATTTATTTTGAGTATTCGATGCAAATTGAACTTTCTTTTTACCTTCAAAGCAAAATTTGTCATATCTTTTGAAATAAAATTCCTTTTGAGGAAATTCTTTTTGTGAAACTTTCTAAATAGTTCAAAGTTCATTTCTGGAAAGTTTCAAATCACTTGGACTTAATTTGAAAAAGTTTTGACTTTTCTTCTCTTTGATTGAAAATCATACCTACAAAGCAAAATTTGGCATATCTTTTGATTGGAGACTCCTTTTTGGAAAATTCTTTTTGGAAAAGTTTCTTATAAGTCCAAAGTATGTTTCTGCACAATTTCAAATGATTTCAACTTCATTTGAAAAAGTTATGGCTTTTTCCTCTTTGATCAAATGCTGAAAATTCAGACTTTTGCATGGTTTTGAGCTGATTTGTGATTTTGTATCTCCAAATCAGAGCAGAATTTGAGGGGACCACCTTTGTAAGAATTGATCCTCTATAGTTGGACTTCATTGTATAATTTTTTCAGAATTTATGAACTTTGTTTGAACCTTCTTTCAGCCTTGTCAAAAAGCTTCAATGGAATGTCAAAACTGAATTTTTCAGCACATTGCATTTTTGAAATCTTGCTTACCTTTAAGATGATTTGAGTATTTCCTTGTGATGAAAACTAAGGTAACTCAATTTATTGCTCCATGATTCATCTAAAATTATTTAGGAGCTCATTTGCTCTTGTTTTCATCCTAAGGACCAATTCAAAGCGAGATTTCTTTTCCCGAAACTTTTAGTTCAGCATTCTCTATTGTCAAGTTTTCGGGGTTTTCCTTTGCTCAAATGAGTTTTTGGTCTTCACAGCCCTCGAAGAGAATTTCGAGATGGATCTTTTCCACGTTGATGATTTTTGCATTTGAGTAATGGTTTAAAAGCTATAATCGATTTTGTGCTGCTATTTGCATCTTTTGAGATTTTGATAGTTTTAAATTGGTGTCTTGGCAAGCCTTTCAAGATGAAAACTAAGTGAAGTTATTCATTGCTCTAAGCTTCAAAGTGGAGCATATTTATTTAAGTTTTCATTCCAATGAAAGTGCATCATTTGGCTAAGTTTTTCTGGAAATTGGATTTAATTGTATCTTAGCCTCAAATGTTTCCTCTCTTGCATGACTCGGAGTTTATTATGGAAAAGAAAAATTTTCCCTTGTAAGTTCAAGAGAGAGTTTGAATTTGTTTTACCCATTGTCTCTCTTACAAGTGGATGTCAAGATTGAATTTGAATGAGTTTCAAATATTTTCATTGTAAATTGGTATAATGAAATCTTCAATTGATATCTTGAACCTTTTAAATTGCGTGCAAATAGTATTGTCATGTTTATCATCTATATCATGCATGTTGTACCTAGACATTATCAACCTAACTTGGGTCAAGTTGAGAGATATTTGTTCCCGAAAATCGTGTGCTTGTCTATTGATGTTCAAGGTATTGGAAAAGGGGTCATCTTCGACGGTGGGATGAAGGAAATGGAGAGAAGCTCCATAGTCCGAGGGATCTAAGGCCGGGCGCAGTGATCATGACCAATTCGAACATGCGGTTGACAAGAATCGACAAAGGGACGTGTTTCTTTTTGACCATATTTAATAATGTCCTTGCACATCATTATGCTCAATTGTCTTATTCTAAATGGTGTTGTTCCTTTTAATTGGTATCATCAATCGGTATATGTAATTAGTTTCAATTGGTATCAATTAATTAGTATTCTTCAAGAGGTATTCTCTAAGTCTGAATTGCTTTTAAAATTGTCATCTAACTTGCATTTGGCATTATCATGAATTAAAAAGATACATATGGGTGACACATTGCAAAGAGGTATACCCTTGATAAATTTATGAAATTCTTGATCATGAAAGTGCATCTTAATTATACAATGTTGATTCATGATCTTGATTGTTAGAATTTAATTGGGTCATAAGCATGTGCTTAAGATATATAAATTTGCTATATGATCTTAATGTTTAAAGAATGAATATTCTCCATATGAAATCATATTCATATGTCATGATTTAAGCATCACTTACATATTGTGAATCATGACTACATTTAAATTGGTATCATTTCGAAAAATCTATTACCTAAATCTTGGATATAATTGGTATCATATCTTGCCTAGATTTAGGGGGAGCTTAATATTATTGTCCTATTCCTAGCTTCTTCTTTTTATTTTTATCTTGTTCTCCCTAATCCTTTTATTGAGTGTGCAATCAAGGGGGAGAATTTATTGAATGAACAATAAGGATCTCTTAAGCACCTTTTGGGATTAATGACAAAAGGGGAGAATTTATGGATTTATCAATTGTCCCTAATCGATACAAAAAGGATATTTTGTAAGTATGATCTCTTATTGTTTCTTCATGCTTGTTTTATTGTCATTTGGTGCAATTGATAATAAGTTTGTCATAAATCACCAAAAAGGGGGAGATTGAAAGTGCATCTAGGCACTTATGTTATTTTGGTGATTAATGACAAACGCATATAATGACAATCTATGTAATTGAGTAAATGCTTAACTTAGTGCTTAACAAATGACAAACCTCTAATATGATTATATTGCTATGAGACTAACATGTTTATTGCTAAGTTGAGTATTAGTCTCATCTATTTAGAGGAAAATCAAGTGGAATGGTTAAGCAAAGTTAAGGTATGCAATTTTGGTATCTATTCTATATTTGTTATTGCATTCCTTTTGTGCAAATGCATAGTGAACTCCAAGTAA
Source organism: Guadua angustifolia (assembly GCA_036346375.1). Lineage (NCBI taxonomy): Eukaryota > Viridiplantae > Streptophyta > Magnoliopsida > Poales > Poaceae > Guadua > Guadua angustifolia. The sequence goes on along the minus strand of CM070517.1, from coordinate 45,225,983 downwards.
CATGTTGATTATATATATGCACATTGTTTCATGTCATATTTATTTGTGCATATATATTCATTTGAGTTCATTATGTGCTTTGCTTTTAGTATGCATGTATTAACTAGAGTTAAACTTCACATTGCTATAGATTGACTTGGTGCATGTATGTCTTAGTTGTGTATCTTCTCATGCACCTCTCTTAGTGAAGTTTAATCTAGAGTTGGATCACATATTTACTCTTGTTCCAAGTATTATTTGCACATGTACAATTCGTGTATATTTTATCATGTGCTTCATTTAAGTAAAGACTGTGATCCTTGCCATGATTTAATTGATTCATCATATCGCAATTATCTCTCTAGTGCATATAGATCAATTACATATTCATCATGATGTACTTAGTAGAGAATATCTTTTATGTCAAGTGTTTCCAGTTATATTATGCTTCTTTATATGAAACACTTGTGGTACTTAATTGCTCACAAATATCAATTTATTCACATCTATTGAGCTTTTGGGACTAATGTCTTTCATGAGTGACTTGAAAAGAATTAGGTCCCGTGTGTGTATGATGACCAAGATATCTTGGAGTATGATCGTTAAGCCGAGGTCAACAAGACGGCGGTGTCACCAAGAGTTGAGGACTAAGTCAAGATCGACTTGGCGTGGAGATCGTCAGAGAGGATGATCAAGTCAAGGTTGATAGGACGAGAGTCTCATGAGGTGAATCGAGTCAAGTTAGACAAGGCGAAGATGTCATCAACTATAAGGTGAAGGTCTTCATGCACCCAAGTTAAGAAAGAAGACGACAGATGCGGATTGAATGTAAGACTTAGATTTCTCGTTTGAATTTGAGTCTAAGGATTGCCGTACTATTAAGAGGGATGCTCCATTGAATGACTTTTAGATGTGTCAAGTGCTCAAATGATTCATCCTTGTGAAATTTAGAGAGAGTGTGGTATTGGTGTTCTTTTAAAGTGAGAATTGTAGGTCTCTCTTGGATTCTTGGTGAAATCTGGATTTATCCTTTAAGATTTGGGTAGTGAGACCTTGTTGGTTGTGTAGCCCTTGTTCTTAGCTTTCAATAGAGTCCAAAATCACTTAAATCGAGTCCGAATCAAACGTTATGCTCGTTTTCAGTCATTTCTTGTGTCCAATCGGAGTATCCGGACATTTAGTCCGGACACTCTGGGTAAATGTCCGAATATCCGGGATTTAGTCCGGACACTCCGGTTAACCTCTCGGTTCGCCTCCAAGTCACCTTAAGTCCGGATACTCGGACTATATGTCCGGATAGTCCGGACTTTGCGCAGTTTCAACGGCTAGTTGCTTGGAGACCTCTATTTAAAGCCCCATCCTCCCCATTTGAAAGGTGGCCGTTATTCCAGTGGTTTGAGGTGTTCTCCTCTTGTTCTTGAGCCCCCTAAACACCTCTTTACCCTTAGATCTAAGTGATCCCCTTTGAGAGAAGGGTTGGGAAGGGTTTGAGGAGTGAGGTGTTAGATTGAGTGGATTTGAGTTGTTTGAGCACTTGATTTCATCTCCAAGCTTGTTCTTCGTGAGCATTTGTTACTCTTGGAGGTTGAGGACTCCTAGACGGCTAGGAGGTCACCTACGAGCCACCGGTTCTTCGTGTGGTTGGCCGTAGGAAGTTTGTGAAGGTTGGATTCCGCCTCCGCAAGGGAAGGAATCAAGAAGTGAAGACCGGCGAGTGCATTTGTGCAACACCGGGAGGAAGAGTGTTGAAAGAGACCCCGGCTCAAGCGTCAAAGGAGTTGAAACCGTGAGTGCATTTGTGCAACACCGAGTAAGAGGGTTGAAAGAGACTCCAACTCAAGTGTGACTGAGCCGCCTCAACGGAGACGTAGGATCCCCTCAAGGATCCGAACTTCGGGTGAAAAATCATTGTCTCTAAGTTTGCTTACTTTTGTTCTTGCTTTAGTATTTGATTTTGAATCTTGAAATTGCCCGATCTATTTGATTATTGAGTTTCTCGCTAGGCATCTACTTGATCTAGGTTCCTGCTAGTGTTTATCATCTTTGTGTTCAAGTAGATTGTTTAAAAGTTGGAGGAATTTCAAATTTCATCCAGAGGCCTCCAATCCCGAGTATCCAAGACAATTACCGGATAGTCCAGGACATTTATACCGGAGTATCCGGATAAAATCCCTGACACTCGGATGAAAACTTTGGGTGTTTTATTTCACTGCATGTTAAATTGTAAAATTGTAATTGTCTATTCACCCCCTCTAGGCGACATCACCTGTCCTTTCAGAGTCGAGTGATGATCCCGGGGGAGTATCAAAGCGATGATCATAAAGACCCCAAAGAGGATTGCTTGTGCGCGGCGGCAAAGGTATAATTAGATAGGCTAAGGACTTTGTAGTCTTTGAGTCTAAGGTTTTTATCGCCGTACTATTAAGAGGGGTTGTCTCCTAGTTTGAGTTTCATCATGTGTTGGTGATCTCAATCCACGTTCACTCAAGCTCAAATCATTTTGATTTGGTTTTTGCATAAAGTTAACTTTTGGCATGTGTTGCGAATGGGTTAAATTTATGTTTGGTGTTATTGGTTTATGCTCTGATTTGTATGTGTTGCAAAAAGGAAGAGCATATGTATTTGGTTTTCGTATAATGCTCTGATTTGCATATGTTGCAAATAGGATAAGCTAATGCGTTGGCTTTTGCGTGAAGTTCACTTTTGCATGTGTTGCAAATGTTGAAGCTTCATGTTTTGGTTTCGTTCAAAACAATCTTTCAAAATCTTGTGGTTGCTTGGAGCTAAGTTTTGCATGTGTTGCAAAAGGAGAGCTCAAGCATGATTTGATGTTTGTGTGTTTGTATGGAGCTAGAGGCTTGCATGTGTTGCAAGTAGAGAGCTCATATGGTTGAAATGGTTTTGGTGTGAAATTGAAGTTTGGTTTTGGTGTTGCATGGAACTAGAGAATTGCATGTGTTGCAATTAGAGAGTTCATGCACCTTGATTTGATGTTGCTTGGAGCTAGACTTTTGCATTTGTTGCAAAGAGTAGTGCTCAAGCATGAAATTGTGTTTATTGAGTTATTTGCAAGTTCGTTGTGTGAATAAACTGAGGCTTATGAGTCTGGAATTTCGAGAGCATGTGAGTAGGGCTTGCAACGGGTGTTGGCAAGTTGACTGGGTCTCGTGTTGACCTTCACATGGCTAGGGGAATTAATCTCATAATCTCGGGTTTGATTTGCTTAAAACGTTTTGCAAATGGATTTGGAGTTGAGTGCGAAATGTGTTTTTGCAAGTTGATTTTGGTGATATTTAAAAATATCTATGGGTGCTTAAATCATGAAAATAGGTGGAGATTGTAGCCTCGTGATAAGCTTCAGATAGAATCAAAAATCACCCAAATCGGAGTTCGAGTAAAAGTTATGAGTGTTTTTTGTTGCTGAATTTTGTATGGGCGGTTGACCGCCCGGTCCGGTCGGACGGGCCGGCGCGTGGTGCAACCGGATTGGCTCCGCTTGTTTTTTCCGAACGTGAGTTTTCGGCTCGGTTGAAGGCGTGCGGCCGCCGAGGTCGTCTTGACGCCAGCCGCAGCGTCGGCCGGCCGAAAGTCTTGACCGGCCGGTAATCTGATCAAAATCCGACCGTTGCCTGTGAGGGCTTGGCGGATCGGGAAGGTCCGGTTGGACCGCATTTTTCCTGATTTCGCCCATTTTGCCCCCAAACGACTAGTTTTCTTGTGGGGGGCTATAAATACCCCCTTGGGGGGCTTGGGGCAGATGTTGCTGTATTGGTTGAGTATTTGGGTGATGTGTTGCATGTGTTGCACACTCACATTTGGTTCTTGAGCTAAAGAGTGAACTAATTGCATGTGTTGCAATTAGGAGTGGGTTTGAGAGGCTCTTGTGCATGTGTTGCACTTGAGTGAGGTCCTTGTGCATGTGTTGCACTTGGTGATCACCGGGAGCGCATTCGTTGTGCTCGGTGAAGTTCAAGCGGAGGAGCGGCTTGTTGCTCTTGGAGGTTGCCGACTCCTAGACAGCGTAGGCGTTGTGCGCGGGAGCTCTCAAGGTTGTGAGATGCCCCGGCGAAGTTTGTGAAGGTTCGGGTTGAGCCTACGCGTAAGCGTGAAAAACCACGACTAGTGGAAAGAGGCGGGTGCTCGAGCGGGAGCCGATCCAAGTGTGGGCTTGCCTCAACGTGGACTAGGGAGACCGCAAGTCTCCTAACACCACGAAAAACATCGGTTGTCCTTGTCTCTTTACATTCAAGTATCTACCTTTTGCATATTATTGATTGCTTGAATTAGAATTGCTTAGTATTAATTGTTTGATCAATTTAGCAATTTATACATAGAGACATAATTTAGTTAGTGCACTAGTGAGCCTAGTTGATTTAGGCCTTAATTGTCAAAACCGATTTATCGCTTCCGCATATATAAATTGATTAGGTTTTGACATAGGGGTTGATTAGAGCGAATTGAATTAGTGAGCAATCGATTTATTATAAACGCCTATTCACCCCCCTCTAGGCGCATCCTCGACCCTACACACCAGCGTCGAGGCGCCCGCCACGCCGTGTGTTGCCGTGTCGTTCCTCTCTCTCGCGACGTTCAGCTGGATCAACCCGTTTATCTCCAAGGGATACGCCAATGACTCTCTCACCGCCGACGTCGTCCCATCGGTGTCGCCGGGCAACCGCGCCGAAACATCGTACGCTTTGTTCACGCCCAATCGGTCAAGGCTGGGGTCACGACACCGATGGGCGTCGCTCGATCGCCCTTCGCCGCGCGAAGCATTATCGACCACGACGCTCGGCCTCTTGCGCCTCGCGGCCATGTACATCGGTCCGTCACTTATTGATCAGTTCGTCGAGTTCATTTGCCGCGACGGCACGATATGGGAGATCTTGAATGAATTTCCTTGATTGATTCTGTGAAAACTGTACAACATATATAGAGTACAAAAGGAATGATTGGCCGGCTATTAATTACCAGCAATAATCAGGGATTTTGCTATAATAATCAGCCATATTTAGAGATATATGACTGGATGTAAATCAGGAAATAATAATTAGCTATAATGACCGCCCATTATTGGAGATATGGTCAGGGAGGAGGCTAGAAAGAATGGACCACTGCCACCAACTGCAAATTTATATTAGTAGAGATAGCCTGGTAGAGTTACGCGTGTAATTGTGACCGACTAACGGCTTTGGAACAGCTTACGTAGCACCGTCTCTGGATACGATCATACGAGTGACATTTGGCACTCCGTGTCTGGAGAAAAAAAATGAAGAAGACAGCAACGTTCCGGAGGTGAAGCCTGATGACACGTCCAATAAAAATGAACGGATGAGTAACAGGCACAAATATGGTTGGATTGACCAATCACCACAAGTACAAACTGATAGTGGTTCTAAAAAAAAGAAGAGAGTACAAACCTATAGTGTACATACATCACAGGAATTAAGCAAAACAACATGCACAACTAAACAAAGACCGTCTTCACCTTCATTTATTCATAGCGCTAGCTAGTCGTAGTCATGGCACCAAGCCACAAACTGAACATTATTCGCTTTTTTAGACTTAATTTGGAGTTGCCTATCAAGCCAATCTTGCCAATTGCTTAATGTGTAGCCGTCTTTTGGGCCAAGCTTGCCCACTTAACGACGACACACACATACACTTTGTCATATACCTTGTCGAAGAGGCGGAAATAAGCAATCCTCCATGTTTTCTTGAATAAGATGGCACAAAACACCACCCAGAGACCAACAACAAATCCTAATCCAAGTCCAAAGTAAAAGAACTTCCTCTCAGAATCTCTTTCACTGTGAACACCATGCTTTGATGCACTATCGTCTGAGCAATTCTTCTGAAGAGGGCGTCCACAAAGACCATCGTTGCCGTTGTACATAGATGGGTTTTACGTAGAGGGTGTCAAGTCGACGGCTTTCTTGGTATCCGTCTGTGAGGTTGTTGTAAGACAAGTCCACGAGCTTAAGTATGTTAGATTTGACAAGCCTTGTGGGATTTCTCCATAAAGTTTGTTCCTCGAGAGGTCCAGTGATTCCAATGACCGCATGATACCAATCCTGCTGGAATTTTTCCACTCAAGTAATTCCTTGATAAATTCAAATTTATAACTGCATCAAGAGAGGCTATGTCTTCGGAATTTCACCAGTTAGGTAGTTCGATGATAAGTCGATGCTCACCATGTAATAAATTTCGTCCTCATAATAACGTTACGCCTCTTCGTGATCACAGTTATATTAAGTAATAGACACGTAAATAGCGAGGATGACGCCTTCTGTCATACCCGTGAAGTTTGAAAAATGCCAGGTAAGACACCGATATACTATTGTGCGCTAGATTCAGATGAGCAAGGTGTGTAAGATTGGTTATGGTTGCGGAATACTTTCAGAGAACATATTGTGGCTCAAGATTACAATCTCTAGGTTCACACAGTTTCCAATCCACATGGGCAATCTTCGGAGAAATTATTCCATGCTAGATCCGGGATAATTAGCTCTGTGCATCTTTGCAAAATGATGGGAACTTTCCGGAAAATCTATTGTTACTTAAAAGTACTACACTAGGCTTCCTCGGCTCAAAACATTGAGGAAATTCTCCTCCAAAAGATTGTCGGTCATGCGAAGATATCCAAGTATTGCAATTCACAAATAGACCGTGGGATATGACCGTGATAAGGTTGGAGAAGAGATCTGATTCGATATGTATGGAGCTCCAAAGTTTGTTTGGCAGAGGTCTGACAGAGAGTTCTGCAGAGGTCCAATGTGGCGAGGTTTATCGGCATCGAGGTATTTTACCGCTTAGCTTGTTTGAATTCAAATAGAGTCTTCTTAATGACGTCATAGCCTCCATGTTTGTCGGTAAGCTACCGTTGATTCCGTTTCGGAGATGTTCAAACGAGAGGCATTTGAAAAGGTACTTACAAACCGCCCGAAGAGCATCGATTATACGCTCTTGATATATCAAGATCAACGATATCGACACGCCATTTCAGCCAATGGGAAATAGAGGACCCATCCGCAAGTTTGAAAATATGCATATTCAAGTCTAAAGGAGGCAACCATTGGGGTGCACCACGATCTTCAAGGCATTACCAGATAGGTCTATTGTCTTTAAGCTTGTTAGACTGGCGAAGTGTTCATGTGTGATCACACCATCGAGGTTATTGCTCCTTAGGTTCAAGTAAGTCAAATTAATGAGCATACCAATATCAGAAGGCACAGGTCCAGTGAGGTTGTTTTCACCGAGATCAAGGTGCTCTAGATGCTGCAAGGAGAACAAAGGAGGACTTGTCCGCCAATCAAGATATTTCGCCACCACCGACGTCAGATAAATCGTTAGGAAGATTCCTATAAATCGGGCAGAGGTCGAAGAATACGGTTGCTAGAGATGTCAAGGATGACCAAACTGGTCAAGCGCCCCCCAAACCAATTTGGTAGGATTCCTGTCAAATTATTCCCCGACAAAGACAGCTCCTGTAATTTGTTTGACGAACATTGTGGCAACCTTTTTGTTAACTCAGCTATGTTTCCATAGGAGAAAGACCCATCGAGTCGTAGGACTCTCAAGTGGCATAGGGTTGTCAAGTTTGTCGTTTCAGTGTTCATTTCATTGGATGATAACTCTAGAACCTGGAGAGATGCCATATCTCCCAGTGCCTCTGGAACTTGACCATATAGACCATTCGCATCAAGATTGAGGCGCTTGAGGCTTGTTAGGTTCCAAAACCAACAAGATTCAATTGGGTGGGCAAGGTCGTTGTCGGAGAGATCGAGTACCTTGAGATTTGTAAGGTTAAGGTGTGGGAGCGATTGGTTTGCACTTATAAGCTTGCAATCAGAAAGATCAAGGACCCTTAAAGAAGGAATCATGTTGACCACATGAGGCCAATCAGCAACGTTGTTGAGGTTAACTGCCCCAAGGTTGAGGTACCGTAACAAAGATAGACGTGTTAACCAAGACAAATTTGTGGAGTAACCTGACATGCCAGAAAGGTCAAGATATTGTAGCTTTGAAAGATTACCAAGCTGAGGAGGCACTCTACCATCAAATGGTATTCCAGAGAGGTTAAGATATCTGAGGTTTTTAAAAGAGCCCAAGAACTCCGGGATACCACCATACCCCTGGAGTTCGTTCAAGCTGAGATCAAGGTACTCCAGATGCTTTAAGGAGAGCAAAGAACGACTTATCTGGCCAACCAAAGCTGTCTCTTCATCAGGAGAATATTCATCAGGAGAGTCATATATGGATTTTGATCCGAGCTGAAGCTCGAGGACATGACCGGTCCGGTTGCTGCACCGAACTCCTCTCCATTGGCAGCAGTCATGCCCACCACGTCGCTGCCACGAGGCAAGGACACCCGCGGGGTCGCTGGTGATGCCCCGCTGAACGCTGAAGGCGTCCGCCTCGCATGACGCAGCGAAGGCGTTCTTTGGTAGCATGGGTGGTGAAGGACGCCGAGGTGGTGGTCGCTACGAGGGCGAGGAACAAGAGCAGCTTGGTGGTGGGACGCATGGTGGTTGGTGGTTAGCGGGCTTGCGCCACGCCTTCTCCGATCTAGCATATGGTTTGTGCACGAGCTAGTATCGCACGGGGCACGTACCTAATTTATACTGTAAGTGTTGGTAGTGCAATAAATGCAGTCGACGGAACCGCGTACCAGCTTAATGTTTAATTCATTCCGTGTGAGTGCCTGTACTGTGCCATTGAGATTGATATCCTACAAAAATATTCTCTTGGAGTTGGCTCCTGTTTAAATAGCTATACTTGTCACGTTGTGATGGGTGCCCCCATGACAAGTGCCCCTTCGATAGAGCTTGAAGGGTTTCTATGTACGTAACTCATTTGTTGTTACTTAAAGGTTAGGCATGATGGATTTTTTCTATCCTCTCTAAGATTGGGTTCTTGTGGTCGAGACCTTTGATTCCTGAACATAGAACACATTCGTGGAATTGACAACATTCATTGCTTAGCCTCTTAAAAAGTACAAACAAACAGCATATATGCATTATATGAACTGAGAAACAACATTTATTGGATGAGTTCTACTTGACCCTCAAGAAATCTCATCAAGAGTTAAGATTTACTCAAACTAACTTGACGGCTACTCTATCCTCTAAACCGCAGTTCAACGACTCTCCTTGATCCGAGCAGCTCCAAGTTAACATCTCAGTCGTACACTTGTTTTCTAGGCTCGCAGCGACACCGCCTCCGATCATCCTCCGGTATTCCCCGACCGTCTGGATCTCGGTGCACCTTGCCTAGTCCTGGTCATCCTCCGCCTCACCATGACTTAGCACCGTCGTCTTGCAACCATCAAAAATAAGAAAACCCATCACATAGCAATATCCAAAATGATATACAATAATTATCCAATTGCTAAAAATAAATCATATTCTTAACTCAAATACAGTTGAATATTCATCAAAAACATGGTTAGACCTCCACATGGTCTTTCAATCTCCCTCTTGACGAGTATATTGACAAATCACCCAAAAGGCATAAATTTGAGTTTAAAAAAGACGGAAGAAAAGCAATTTGATTGCAAAGCCAGACTTAGTCCAGAACAAGAGAAAATAAGATCATGATTATGTTGGCAAGGAGGATTTTAGAACAAGTTAATAGAAAGAACAAGTTTTCCACAAAAACTCTAAAAATCCAATAAAAACTCACAAAAACTCAAATATGCTTATGGTTCTAAGAATTAGCAAGTTTTTACCGTGATCATAAGAACCAAGATGCATTTATATTTTTATCTTTTAATGATGTCTTTTCTACAATTTCCGCCCTTTTGGCAATATAGGCATCAAGATAATATTTTCTCTCCCTTTTGGTAATATAGGCATCAAGATGACATTTTCTCTCCCTTTACATATGTATACATGAAGTGCATCCTAAAAGAGCTTTAAAGACTATCCAAGTGACCATAGAGTAATAATTATATAGATATATGACTTAGCGATCAGATTAATTAGGGTTGTAAGTAATTAGCTGTGTACAGTAGTAATAGTTATTTACACACATGACTTAGTGACCAGATTAATTAGGTTTGTAAGTAATTAGCTGTGTAGAATGCCAATAGTTTTTTTAGATACACAACTTTCCGACCATATTAATTTGGTGTGTATGTAATTAGTTGTGTAGAGTAGCAATAGTTTTTTTACATACGTGACTTAGCGACCAGATTAATTAGGTTTGCAAGTAATTAGCTGTATAGAGTAGCAATAGTTTTTTAGATACACGACTTGCCGACTAGATTAATTGGGTTTGTATGTAATTAGCTATATAGAATACCAATAGTTTTTTTAGATACATGACTTGCCGACTAAATTAATTAGGTGTGTATGTAATGAGCTGTGTGGAGTAGTAATAGTTTTTTTACATACATGACTTAGCGACCTTATTAATTAGGTTCGTAAATAATTAGCTGTATAGAGTAGCAATAGTTATGGATATACAAAACTGTAAAAAGTATGCGAGATAGTATGTAGTTGAAAAAATAAATTTTTCTATGCCTGTAGCATTTGTTTCGAGTAGTGTAGAGTATGTTGTCGTGGTACGTAGGTATAGCAGTATGGTAGGTTGAGAATTTAAAAGGTGATAGTGTTACGTTGTGCATGTATTAAGAATTTTCTAAAAAGCTTGACAGGTATGAATGGATGAGTGCAATTTAAAATGCACCATGAAGAAGGGTTTCCGCACATAAGTACACAAGGGGTGGAACTTAGTCATTTTCCAAGCGTCATGGCTAGCCTGTCATATGCAGAGGAGCGTTCATGGGGCATAATCACCAGATGATTGTACCACATGTTCTTGTTGGACCACGAATTGCATTATCTTAAGTTGTACAGAGTAGGGTGTCAGAGACGGGATTGTACGTACTGGGCGTTAGTGGAATTGAAGGGGCCAAAGTCGTGGAGCTCATATGTAAGAATAGCAACTGAGAAAGGATGGCCATTAGTGTTATTGGCGCAAGCATTTCAAAAAGTCCATGCCAGCCATGCAATGTAGGAGGTTGTTTGTAACACCCCAATTTTTGCTTTTCTTGTGTTCAATTAGCATTTTGAATTTTTGAGAAATTTCTGGAATTTATTTGGATTTATTTTGAACTAAGCCATTTACCAAATTAATTAAATATTAGAAAAGTTAAAATAAAATTTTGCTGAAAATATTTTATTTGAGTCACAAATGTCCTAAAATATTTTTGGAAATTTTTCCAGAATTTTTCTGATATTTTTAATGCCCCAAATAAATTATTTTATTTTTGGGAATTAATTTTATTCGGAAAAGGATTAAAAACCCAAATGAAACGATCTTGCCGAGAAATCAGGCGTGCGCTCCGGAAAAACCTAAGCGGTGGCCGTTCGATCTTCATCCGACGGTCCACGTTGCGCCACGTCACCCAATCCGAATCGCCGCCGGATTCCGCCGCCGCCGCCGCGTGGGCCTCGGTCTCCGCGCTTTTCACGGACGTCGAGGGGGCTATTTATTGCGCCGCCACTCGTGTCGTGATCCCCACCTCACGCCGCACCCGTCCGTACACATCACGTCGCCCGAGACGCCGCCGCCTCGCCGTGCGACCTCGCCGAAGTCCCGAAGCCGTTCGCCGCACTTCTTCGCGTCGTTTCGTCGCCGCCGGTCACTCTCCGCCGTCGCCCGTGCCACCCCCGAACTCACCTCGTCGCGCCGCGTCGGAAGCATCACCGCCGTTCTTGGGAGGACCACGGAACGCCCGCGCTACGTACGTCGTCGTCTCGCTCTCCGGTCGGACCACGCCGCCGCACCATCGCCGTCGCCCCGAGCTCCGTCGACCGTCCGATCTCCAATCAACGACCCGAATTTCGCCACGTCGGCCCATAAACAGTAAACCCCATCTTCTAATCTCCACCGTTAGATGCAAATCCGAGAGCAGCCGTAGAGCCACGTCGCCGTTCACTGTGCACGTGACGCTGACAAGGCGGACCCACATGTCGATGACACCGCATCGCAAGACCTTGTGAGCATGAGTCGCCGACAAAGACGGGCCCGCATGTCGCCAAGACCGACCGTGACGTCGGTGGCGACGCGGTGGGTCCCACTGTCGATGAGTCAATGATGACGTCGTCTTGCGTCGGCCAAGACGGGCCGGTCGGTGGCGACGGCGAGGCCACGTGTCACTCTCTGGTGGCGACCGTGTCACGATGACGCAATAATTAATTTTCGAAAAAGAAAATATTTATTTAATTCGGTATATTGATTTTAAATATATTTTGAAACTTCAAACGCTTATAACTTCTGCGTTTTAACTCCGATTTGAGTGATTCCAATTTCTATAAATTTGTAAAATTGTGATCTTCCTGTTTATGAATTTTATTTGAATTTGTGAGCACTGTTTGTCTACTGTTTATTTATTTTATTGTTTTGTGTATACGTTCTACGCGTGAGACGTTGAAGTCCCCGACGGTTTCGAGGAGAGGTTCGACCGAGAGCAAGCTCGGGGAGCCGAATCGGCACTTTTGAAGGCAAGTTGTGTTTGATCATGTTGAACCTATTAGAGCAAATTATTTTGATTTAAACTATTGCATGCTAATTTGATAGAAATGACTTTGAATAAGTTTTGGGATTAGTTAAATGCCTAGTTCTTTGTATGCCACCTTGTCGTATATAATTGTAAGCCATGAATCCTTTGTCACCCTAGGTTATGGACTAATAGTTGGACATTAATAATTTGCCAACATGGGTTGAGTAGACCGAAGTAGTATGCTTAGCCCTGCCACGTGGACATTTTGTGATTTTGGAATGCCAAAGTTAATATTGACTTAATGAGATATGGAATGTGTTTTGTGAATGAGACATGTGTTATTAAGTTGATGATGGCACGTGGTGCAATGGTAAAGAACCGGGGTGGGAAAATGATTTAGACTGAGGCATGTGGCAAGATTGTTTCTGGTGGGCCAAGAGTGGCAACTGGGCGGTCGATTTGGTTTTATTGGTTATGGATATTGAGTTCACACTTGGTTAGTCTTGCCTCGGTCAACTAAGGACTTAACCTTGCGAGCATTTGAATCGAGTCTTTCATACAACCACAAGCTCCGTAATGGGACGGGCTTAGTGAGTAAACCGGGAAATCTATTCTTTGATCTTGTCGTGGTGGTGTGAGGCCGGAGAAGCGGATGAGAACTCACATGGCGCAAGAGGGTGCCACAGGTGCGTAACTGATCCCTCGGTGTTGAAACCTTAGCGGCGTCTTGGGTTTAGATGGAACTTTGGAAAGGCCGTTACGGTTATTTGCCTTGGTGGTACTTGATCGTATCTTGTGGGTAAAGTGTATAACCTCTGCAGAGTGTACAACCTATTGAATAGCCGTGCTCACTAGTATTGGGCATCGCTTCGGTGATTACGGTCAAGGGTTAGATTTTCATGAAAATGACTTGTTTATGGAAAAATGCTTGGGTTGGTAATGAGGAACTTGACTTAGGATGGAAAAAGGATTTCTGATTGAAATGTTTGTGAAAGCTATTATTCTTACTCTTGTTTCTTGCTTTGCAATCTATTCTTGTTTATCTTGAATCTTTGTCATCAGCTCATGAACTATAGCCTATCCTTTGTACTAAGCCATGCATGTAGAATATTAGATTTGCATTATGTGCATGACTTGCTGAGTGCTCAAAGTACTCACCCCACAACAACACGTCGCCGAGCGCTCGAGATTGATCCACGTCGCCTGCTGAGGTGGGTAGATAAGTTGCTGACACGTGGCGCCACGTGAGATGTAGAGGGTTGGTGGCATCACGTGGTATTGAGTTAACGCTGCGTGTACTCTGGGCCGACAACGCGGCCCGGCCGTCGATGGTAGAGCCCACCGAGACACGTGTCGGCCAGCGAAAAATCGGAATTTCCTTTATAAGAATAATTCAGGAAATTCGGAATTTAGGATTTAAGGATATTTTCAGGATTTTCAAAACTTCAAAACCTTATAACTTTTGCATACGAACTCCGATTGAGGTGATTCAAATTCCTAAAAATTTGTAAAATTGATATCTTTCTAATGGTGGATTTGATTTGAATTTTTGAATTTGGTTGCTCTTTGGTTTTGGTTTTTATTGGCTTTTCTCTCTCGATTCGCGTAGACGTTGAATTGTGCGAGGCTTCGGAAGGGGATTTCACAGCTCAAGAATTATTTCCAGACCAGGAGCAGGAGATTAACGAAGGCAAGTTGTGCTTTAATCATGTTGCACCCATAAACTAGATTGCATGCTATTTTGATTTACCTTATCACTTGTTATTTTATGTGTATAAATGTTTTCAACTTAACTTTGGGATTAGTTAACATACCCATTGAATTACACCCTACCTTGATATTTGTATGCCATACTCCACTTGTCACCCTAAGTTGGTTTACTATAGTTGGTTAATAATGAAATCAACATGGAGGATTAAATCGGACTAAAATGCTTAGCCATGCCACGTCATCACATGTACTTGAATCTTTGATAAATAATCTTGACTAATGTAATATGGAACAATGTTCGAATTTGTGTGTCATGTGTGGTCACACGATGAGATTGAGTTGTGTTGGCAATGGATGTCACATAGCGATATTGAATTGTTGATGGCACATGGTGCTTGGTAATCAAGCTGGGTGGTTATAATTTTGGGTGGAGCAAGTGGCAAGGGCGGGATGCCGGTGAGTCCAATGGGCAAAGGGTATGTGTATGTCTTGCTTTGATCAAACCATAAGGACACCTTGCGAGCCTTTGACTGAGTCAATCATGCAACCACATCTTTGTTATGGGGCAGCCTAGTGATTAATTTGCAATGTCTTAGCTTGAGTACTATCGTGGTGGAGTGGTTCATCCTTTTAAATGAACCCAGATGGCGCAAGAGGGGGCCTGTTGTGGTTTTCGACCCTTCATGTTGAAACCTTAGCGGGTAATCTTGGGTTAAGATAGAGCATTGTAAAGGCTTTGTCATGATTCTCTGTAAGCATACCAAAGGAAGTGTGCTAATAGTTTGGCATCAAAGAGATTATCATGTCGTGTGGGTAAAGTGCATAACCTCTGCAGAGTGTACAATCTATTCGGATAGCCGTGCTCACGATATTGAGCAAGCTCGGGGATTCTGATCGGGGTTTAGATTCTTTTGAAAACATGGGATGGATGGCGGTTGCCATGGAAAGTTGAATCTTGACTTAGGATGAGAAAACTTGGTTTACTTGAGAATCATGAATCTACTTACTTGTTATTATTTGTTTCTTGTCTTTTCAATCTAAATATTGTTTATGTTTGAAAATGTCTTCATCGCTTATGAACCATTTAGCCTTCCTTTGGAATAAACCTTGCATATAGCTATGATAGAATTGCATTACATGCACAACTTGTTGAGTCTTGTTGGTGTACTCACCCTTGCCTACAAAAATCATCATCTTTGAAGAAGGTGTACCATGAAGAGACGAATGTTTAGGGTGCGAGCCTTGTCGGGTTACTCGTGGTATCTTGAGGGTTTATCTACGTCTTCATTCATTGCAGTTCAATTTGTTGTTCAAACCTTATGAGGCATTGCTAAGTAAGTTGACCATAAGGTCATACAACCGCTAAATATTTAGTATATTATGTCTTTATCTTATTTACGTTGTGTATGATTATGATATTCACTAATGTTGAGCTGTGTGCACTAGCGTGATCTGGACTAGTGCAAGATATACAGAGGGTCCGGATTTGCATATTCGGGTCCCGACAAAGGTGGTATCGAGCCATCTTGTTGTAGGTCTTGGCCCTAGATAGTTGGTCGTCTCTATAGGTCCTTCAAAATTATTTTCTAAAAGTAAAAAGACCCAACCGAGAAGAATAATGTGTCCTTGACTTATCTCGTTCTTCTAATTCTGTCCTTACCAAAAATTTCTTCTTACCTTTTGCTGAAATTTCTTTCCCTTACCTCTGCTGAATCAAGTTGAAATCTTACCTAAAGTTATCTTAAAGTAGAAAACGATATACCACACCTCAGGAGAAGGCATCGAATGCCTGTTGCTACCATAATGATCATGACGGAAGGAATCATCAAGCTTATGGAAGAGTGGATCAATGAAGTGTATCAAGAGTTAGAAGACTCAGTACTTCAAGTAGCCAGTTGAGACTTATGTGTGGGAGTTGCGTCTCCTAAGATAGAAGTGTTGCCTATGTAGACGGTAGTTTTGTGTGTATAGGTTGAATTGGTTCTTCTTGATTGCTGAGTGTGCAGTATGTGTTGCAAGGCTTTTAGGCTTGTATAAGCGACCATACCAAGTTATTAATATTGATTGCTTAAAGTTATTGGGTTAAACCTATTTCCCCTGAAGTAGGATTCTTGTTTCTTACCTATGCTATTTTCTCTCTCACCTAACCCCCTTGAGGTAATCAAGTAGATGGTTCAGTTTAGTGATAGTAATGGAGCCGATAAGAGTAGAAATCAACTCGGTAGAGACTCTAAGGACGAGTTAGTTTTTCAACCATCACTAACCGATAGATATGCAGAAATTCAAAGAGTTTTAGCCAATTAGACCCAGTTGATGCAAGCAAATAATAAAGCAAATACACAACAGGGCTAGTCAAGCTAATGTCAGCAAAGCATCTCGCACTATTGATCCCTGTGTTGACTCAAGGTTGTTAAAGACTCATTCACCAACGTTTTAAGAAAATGTTTCACCTTTAGAAGCAGAAGATTGGCTCAAGACCATTGTTCACCTCAGTGTCCCTTGGATCAAATAGTTAACGCCGTAATCTAGCATCAACAAAAGAATCTACGGACCTTAGTTACTCAAGAATTATTAAAAAAATGTTGCCCTAGATACGTCGGTTAGAAAAGTAAGAATATACCCTCCTAAACCTATCGACCGTAATCAGGAATCCCGTAAGTGGTCATCGCCCACAGTAGGTTCCTTGTATGGTGAAGAAGATCGTTTTACTAGGGGATGTGTTGCGAATCAAAAAGTAATGAATCGCAGGAAGCGCAGCATTTTGGGCTACAACTGTCGCCGGAAAGGCCATCATGTTAATCGATGTCCACAGAAAAGACAAGTAATTTCTATAACCATATATATAACGGAAGTTACCTCAGTCCGGTACATAACGCCAGGAGTAAGCAGTAAAGTTACAAAGGAAATTTGCCAATAAAAGCAATTAAAGAAAAGGCGTCTAGGTAAAGACCTTATTCCAATCAACGAATGCTCAGGAGGAAAGTTTTGAAATGTTGGTGAGATTTAAAGCTGAGGTGGAGAAGAGGAGCCCTGGAAGTGTTGTAGAGGTCGATGTGCAGGCACATGGAGAAGGAGTTTATTTCCATAGATTCTTTTGTTGTTTCAAGCCTTGTATAGATGGTTTCATCAACGGGTGTCGACCATACTTGAGCATAGACAGACCTGACTCTAAATGGTGGGTGGAATGGCTACCTAGCTTCGCCACGTGAATAGATGGTCTGGCTGGATGTTTCTGTGGCATTTGGGTTTTTTCAGTCTGAATCAACTGATAACTGGACTTGGTTTCTTGAGCAGCTAAAGAAATGTATTTACATTCCAAACTTGGCAATAAGCTCCGATGCATGTAAGGGTTTAGAGATAGCAGTGAAGAATATTTACCCATGCGCAGAACACAGGGAGTGCTTCAGGCACCTCATGGATAACTTTGTTAAGAGATTCCAGGGTCCAGTGTTTGGAAATATGTACCCTGCAGCTAGAGCATATATTGAAGAGAGGTTTCAGCACTATATGGACAAGATTTATGAGTGACGAATACTTATGCCAGGGGATACCCCACAGCAAGCGACACAGAGTGCTGGAGGGGGTATTGCCAAAGTCTCCGTCTCTCACAGATGGGATTATCACTAAATACTGGCCAGAACACCGAATGGACCATCCCAGGCCCAGTTCTGGCCAAAGGCCTCGGCGGGCCACGAAGGACTCCGAATCCCGATCGAACCTGCCAGAAGGTTATTCGGCCCGACTCCTGGTCGGACCCCTCGCAGACCCCGACCAGGCCACAGGTCGGGCACCCGCAAGCTCGAGACCGGACGACCCGGTCTGACAAAGAAGCCTAGGACCTCGCCCAAAAGCCGGGCACGGTCCACGAAGGCGGTGTGGCATTAATTACGCGACGGCTCGAAGAGCCACCCGCCCGCAATCCGCACGCCCGCGGTCCGTGCGCCCGCTATCTACGCCGACTGCGCCCACGTCTCGCCGCGCCCGACAGGAGACAAAGGAGCAGCTCCACCCACGCCATGGACAGCGGCACGTCCCTCTGTAATAAATGCTATGTCGCCTGTAACCCCTTATAAAAAACCTCCTCCCACGAAGGGTTGGGGGACGGACTCCTTCAGTTTCATCTCGCCCACAGAACTTGCCACCGATACCCTGGAGATTAGTCCTTAGAACCTCCCTGGGCATCCCGAGCAAGCACTTTGTAACGCATTCTCCAGCAATACAAATCTCCACCACGAACTGGACGTAGGGATATTCGGCCCGAACCAGTATACATCTTGGACCCCCTGTGTCTAACCATTTAAGGAGAGGGAGCGCGCGGCCCCTATACTTATAAATTTACTTGCCGGTTATACGAAACACCGACAGTTAGCGCGCCAGGTAGGCTTGAAAATGGTTCGGATAGTTTCCGATCGATTCGGATTATTTTCGGATACGGATAGTTTCGGATCGGATATTTTTTGGATAGTTTCGGATTGGATACGGATACGGATATTTTTTATCGGATACGGATTCGGTAGCATACTATCCGACGGATACGGATACGGATTATCCGATGAACAGTATAATCGGATATCCGGAAGAGCATATCCGGAAGAGCACTCGGTGGTGGCCGCAGCCGGCGTGTGCGATCGAGTGTTCGTGTTCGGGTTCGGCCTCCACGCTGCAGAAGGGCGAGCTGGGCCTCCACGACTACAAGGCGGAGTACGAGTTCTACGGGACCTCGAGGCGCGGCCGGAGGGGATCCCGTTCTTGCGGGACTCTGGGTTTACGCTGTCGCCGGTGGTGTTCTACCGCTGACCCGGCCGTGATCGTGTCAACTTGCTACGTTGCTGTACGTATATACGTACGTGACAAACATATACAGTGATCATGCATCACTTGGGTTTCAAGATTGGGTTTCTTGTGATTGTGATGATTCTTTTGTAGTTAGACGTTTCTGCCAGGGTATACAGGTGCAAGATGGAAACTGAAATGTGTGTTTAGTGCTAACGAAATTACATGCATGTACATGGAAATTTTGGTTCGTCAGCTCGCTAATTTTTGCCGTGCTTTGCCCGTCTGTTGATTTGTTTTACCAGGGGCATGCATGGTTGATTTCTGAAGTTTCGATGATTAACGCAAAACTTAGACGTACATACCTTTTTGCATCTCATCCTGTATGCTAGGCTTGGAAGTTTGTCCCTGGTTCCTGTGAGGTTTTCGAGGAAAAACAAGTAGGCAATGAAAGGTTAAGCTTTGATTATTGATTTCTTGTGTACAATTTAAGGGGTTATCATATTCCGATAAATATCCGTGACCGTATCCGATTCGATTCGTATTCGATCCGTATCCGTATTCGATATTATCCGTATTCGTATTCGTATCTGGACTATCCGTATCCGTATCCGTATCCGAAAAAATATGAAAACAAATATGATACAGCTATTATCCGTCTGTATCCGATCCGTTTTCACCCCTAGCGCCAGGTAGGGGCTTTCGCGCGTCGTCTTCGTCTCTGGACTCCCAGTCACCTCCTTGATGGCCTTCTTCACCCACGACGACGCATTTGCGCCAGGGAGCTGGATTCGCTTCGGTTCCCTCGACTTCATCACCACTCCGGCAGGAGAGCTCGCGCTCGTCCCCGCCACTTCTCAGGTACGGTCATCCATCGTGCGCACACGGCAGGGAGAAATGCAAAATAACAGATGAAGTTCCCATGATACATATTATATGTACATTACCAAAAAAAAGAGAGAGAGTTAGGTGCGGGCGCCCGGAGGATTCTCAAACAAAGGCGTCGTCGTCGTCCGAGCTGTCACTGCTCACGACGATGTCGCCTAGTCCCGCCACCTTCTCCGCCACCGCCCGCACTTTGGCTCGCTCCCGGTCTGCGTCACCTTCGATCCCGACGACGGCTGCGATCGGGTCGAAGGAGGCGTCGCGGCTGGCGCAGCAGGCCAGCATGTACTCCGCCACGTCGGCGGCTTCCGCCCCGCGAGCGTGCGCTTCGTCAAAAAGCTGGCAGGCGGACAGGGCGTCGGCCGCCTGGGTGAGGCCGAAGGCGTACTGCGACATAGTACACTCCAACGGCTCGTTCAGCCTCACCCCTAGCGGCTCCAGGCTCTTGGCCATGCTCTCGTAGGCCGGACGGAGCATGGCGAGAAGGCCCTCGCGCGAAGACCAGCGCTCCTCGTGCATCCTGGCAAGTTCTTCCTCGGTGGCCTGCGCCCGGGCCCGTAGCGACGACGCCTCCTCACGCGTCTTGCTAGCTCTTCTCTGGTGGCCTCGGCCAGGGCCCGCTGCGCCAGCACATCCTCCTGCGTCTTCGAGAGCTCCTCCTCGACGGCGCGGACCCGATCTCGCTGCCACAATGCGTCGGCTTCCCGGGCGGCGGCCGTTGCAGCTTGGAGGCGCAGGGAAGCCTCCATCCGCCCGGATGGCTACAGCCGCTCCGTTGTCGAGGAGCGCCGGCAATGGGGGCGTCGGAGGTGGCTTCGGTGGTGTTCGCTTCCCGCTTAGGCGGCTATCGGGCACCTGGCCGGGTGGCTGAACCGAGCGTGGGCGCTGGAGGAAGAAGCAAACAACCCAACGTCAGTAAAACAAAATCAAAGCCATCCCGAGGTCAAGCAAAGGAAGCTCACTCCGGAAGAGGATTCCGGATGCGGAAGGTCGACGAGGGCAGGGTGAGTCCGCCCCTCGCTGTGGGCGCCGACGATCTGGCGTCGGAGCGAGGCCTTTTGCTGGCCCTCCGATCACTGGCAGCATCGCGCCCTTCGCTCGCCATCTTGCTCTTCAAAGGGTTGGAAACGAGCGCAGGGAGGCGGAGAAGCAAGGGCAAACGGCTAGACGTGGTCGCTCTCATAACCCCCTGCCGAACTTATAGAGGCGGGGCGGAGCGACCGAGACGGGCACCGCGTCGGGCAGGGCGCCGCACGCGCATTAATTCCACACCCAGCGCGACGGGACGCGTCCTTGCTACTCCCCCCACTTCGCATTAAAACGCGACGGGACAGCAGGGGGCGGAAGGACGCTGCTTCGGACGGGGCGTGGCGCGACCCTTCGGTTTCGGCTCCTGGGCTGGACCGAGCGCACCGCCATACTGGAGAAAAGCTTGGATGGGCCACGGCGGCCCTGAGGTGGCAAAGGGCCTATCTGCTCACCGCCCGCCGGAACAATGAGCGAGCGGCCCAACAGCTACGTCGGCTCCAACACGCGGAATAAAAGTTAAGGCAACTCTATCCCTGAAACTTTTTCCTATTCACGCAATCATTTCCCGCTCCCCCGAGTTCAAGCGCTGTGCGGCGACCACAAGCTTGGTCCCCACGCACCGCTCGGGGGCTACAAGCTCACACGCTTACACGGGTCGGTGACCCGACCAGCTACTCGGTTCCCCCTAGCGGCAACCCTCTCAACTCGAATGCTACGACCTACGCCCCGGAGGCTACGGTTACGAAGTAGTGCTTCGCGGTAGAAGGAAGTGCCCGTGCGGTGCGATCCATAGTTGGTTGGAAACGATCCTTTCCCGTGTAAGCCGTGCTTGCAAGTTCTTACTCTCACACGGGTCGGTGACCTGACCAGCTACTCGGTTGCCCCTAAGCGGTAGCCCTTTCGACCCAAGCGCTACGGCCTACGCCCCAGCGACTACGGTTACGAAGTAGCGCTTCGCAGAAGAAGGAACTACCTGCGCGGTGCAATCCGTAGGCGGTCGGGAACACTCCTTTTCCACGTCGAGTGCTAATGAACGTCTCGCCCCTAAGTTCTCGTTCTTTTTGCACTTTCCTCAAAAGTGGTAACACACCGACCTATGCTCAAATGACCTCCGTGGTTTCGAAGGCTATGGTTGTGGGGTGTTCATCACAGCAAGAAAGTGCAAACGACAAGAGCCGAACCTACGGGTCTGCCCGACTGGCCAAAATGCTTAAACGAACCTCAATTCACTTACATGTCAAAATTCCCTACATCGCTAAAGGAAAAACAACCGAAACTGAGCGAACACCTGTCGAAAAGACACTGCCTCGGATGAAGCGCCGCGCATCCCGTCGAAGCGCCACGCCACGCCGCTGGTGAGACGCATCACCCCCAATCATTTCGTTTCGCATTAAATTGCCTCCATGCGCATTAAAATCCAGCTGGAGGCGTCAGGGGGTCGCTCCGGGTGACACGCCCCGCAACATCTCAATCTCCGCCGCTGGGCCGGGTCGACCGGACCAAGGAAGGTATAAAAGCCCACCGGGGCACTGCGGCCTCGAGGTGGCGAGAGGGCTCACGCCCAACGACCAGCCTAGCGCTGCGGGTTACGAAGGCCTAATCCACCAAGTGGATCTCGAACCGCCCCAGCAGACAAAACGAGCGAGGGGCGAGGACAAGGCGAGCCCCCAGTGGGCCTCGAGTTGGGTTGGCGGACGACCCAATCGCCTTAACTTGTGTCCGAGACCATACTTCACACTCTCCCGCGGAGCCCATCGATGGGTTGCAGCCAGCTGCGCTCCGGGTCGACGGACGGCTCGGAGTCCGATACGAGATCGAGTAAAGAAAGGTTCCTTATGGGTCGCCCCCACCGGGTCGAACACCCGCCGCAGGGATCGTCCGCTCCGAAAAAGGTCCCCCTTGGGAGGGATTTCCAGGGCCCACTCGAATAACCCGCTAGTAGCTCCACGAGCACGGTGTTCAAACCGACGCATGGTAAACACGCGCTTGCTCACCCCCTCCAGGTCCCACACCTGCGGACGGGGCATATACGTGGGACAGACAGCGGCCACTCCTCTCGCAGATAGCCTCGCCCGATGAGGACTCGGGACGGACGCCCTTCGTCTAGCTACGGCGTAAAACGAGCATTCAGAATCCAGAACCTCGCTGAGGCATCTGGACATCCATGCCGACCAAGGCCGCGTCTGGCTACGACGTAAAACGAGCGTCCAAAATCCAGAACCTCGCTGAGGCATCTGGACATCCATGCCGACTAAGGCCGCGTCTAGCTACGACGTAAAACGAGCGTCCGGAATCCAGAACCTCGCTGAGGCATCTGGACATCCATGCCGACTAAGGCCGCGTCTAGCTACGACGTAAATCGAGTATTCGGAATCCAGAACCTCACTGAGGCATTTGGACATCCATGCCGACTAAGGCCGCGTCTAGCTACGAAGTAAAACAAGCGTCCAGAATCCAGAACCTCGCTGAGGCATCTGGACATCTATGCCGACCAAGGCCGCGTCTAGCTACGACGTAAAACGAGCATTCGGAATCCAAAACCTCGCTGAGGCATCTGGACATCCATGCCGACTAAGGCCGCGTCCGGCTATGACATAAAACTAGCACACGGATACCGGAACCTTGATTAAAGGCATCTGGGCGTCCGCGCCGATCAAACGGCGTCGAACCAGGCCTCCCGACCAAGTCGGTCGGGCTCAGCTAGCAAAGGGTAACTCCCCGACCAGCTCTCCGACCTACTCGGGGGCTACACCCACCGGGTGCGCTCGCGCGCACCTGGTCGAAACCGGCCGACCAAGTTGGTCGGACTCCGCCAGCTAAAGTAGCCTCCCGATCTACTCGGGGGCTCGGGACCGACTGAGTCTGCCCGATTCACCCGGTTGGATTATTGCCGACAAAAGTAACCCCCCGACTAGCTCTCCGACCTACTCGGGGCTACACTCATCGGGTCTGCCACAAGACCGTCGAGCCGAGACCGAAACCGAGTAAGTCGGGCTCGGCCGACTAAGGCGGCCACCCCAGAGGACCCGTTGCTTCGTTACGCGGCGCTGTGGCTAAAATCCAAGAGATCGCATGGGCGGAAGCACTCATCAGACAAAAGCCAGTAGTATTTATGTGGCGCGCAAGTTACATATAGTTGCTACTCGCATCACACCAAACTAGCTTGGAGACATCGAGACGATGCAGCAATCTAAGCGGCGCGCGCGCCGAACTGCCTCGACGAGGGCATCCCTAGCCTTGACCAGCTTCGGGACGACGTCAATCAACGCGTCGACGGCGACGACATCACGGGCGGCGGCATCTTGCTCATCCCACTCGGCCTGGGCGAGCTCGAAGTCGCCCCAGAGCTTCGCAAGGAAGGCGAATGACTCCTCCAACTCCAGCGACCGTACCGCCTTGGAGGATTATCATCTCCAAAGCCGAATACCAAGTTCCCGTTCTTGGAGGAAGAGGGGCGGGAAGAATCCATGAGAGAAGCTAAGCGTCGCAGAGCGGTCAAAAAATCCGAAAGGCGAATGACTCCTCCAACTCCAGCGACCGTACCGCCTTTATACATGCCCGAGGTACGGAAGCCGAGCGACCTCCAATGAATGGGGGTGCAAGAAGCCGAAGCGTTGCCATGCATGAGAAGAGATCGTGCCGCCGAAGACGATGGGCCCATCCGGGAATGCGCGCGTTTTAGGATGGCCCCAGGGGCTACTGACGAATACTTATACCAGGGGATACCCCACGACAAGTTTACGCAGAGTCTTTGGAGGGTATTGCCAAAGTCTCCGTCACTCACAGATGGGATTATCACTAAATATTGGCTGGAACACCGAATGGACCATCCAGCCCAGATTAAGCGCCACAGCCTCGGCAGACCACGAAGGACTCCCAATCCCGATCGAACCTGCCAGAAGGTTATCCGGCCCGACTCCTGGTCGGACCCCTCGTAGGCCCCGACCAGGCCACAGGTCGGGCACCCGCAAGCTCGAGACCGGACGACCCAGTCTGACAAAGAAGCCTAGGACCTTGCCCAAAAGCCGGGCACGATCCACGAAGGCGGCGTGGCATTAATTACGTGACGGCGCGAAGAGCCGCCCGCCCGCAATCCGCCGCGCTTTGTGGTCATGCTCATTGCCATTATCTCTGTTGGCTGCGCCCATGTCTCGCCACGCCCGACAGGAGACAAAGGAGCGGCTCCACCCACGCCATGGATAGTGGCACGTCCCTCTGTAATAAATGCTATGTCGCCTGTAACCCCTTATAAAAAACCTCCTCCCACGAAGGGTTGGGGGATAGACTCCTTCAGTTTCATCTCGCCCATATAACTTGCCGCCGATACCCTGGAGATTAATCCTTAGAACCTCCCTGGGCATCCTGAGCAAGCACTTTGTAACGCATTCTCCAGCAATACAAATCTCCACCACAAACTGGACGTAGGGATATTCGGCCCGAACCAGTATACATCTTGGACCCCCTGTGTCTAACCATTCAAGGAGAGGGAGCGCGCGGCCCCTATACTTACAAATTTACTTGCCGGTTATACGAAACACCGACAATGAGGCATCTCCTGAAGTTAAGACATGGTTGCAAAAATATCACTCTCTACATTGGATGAGAAGCAAGCATGGTGAACAAATCAAGTGTGACTATATCACAAATAATCTTGCAGAGTCATGGAATAATTGGGTGAAGGATATAAAAGACCTCCTAGTTGCCGATCTAGCAGACACTATCAGGTCGAATACAATGCAGTTGTTTGCAAAGAGGAGGAAAATTGGAGAGAGATTGCAAGGTGACGTACTTCCTGCTGTGCTTCAGCAACTAAATGCACAGACCAGGGCATTGTCACGCTTCAGAGTCAAAGATGGGGGTAACGGATCAGCAGAAGTGAGTGAGATAGGTGATGACTTGGAGGTGCTGAGGCATGTGGTGAATCTGGATACTCAGGAGTGCAGTTGCAGAGAATGCCAAGTGTGTGCTAAATGGTACCAAGAAAAGGAAGAGGACGGCCAAGAAAGGGAGGCCACAAGTCTCAAGCACTACAAGCCCTATGACAAGAAGGTTAGTCTCTTTGCTAAGTTCAATTGATCAACATTGCACTTTCGTTTAATATTTTACATTTTGACAGGAGACTGGCAATGATGATGGCATCTGGAGAAGGCACGAGCTCATTATTATCTCCGCCATCTCAGCCGACGCAGCGAGTGAAGAAGAGAACTCCAAAGAAGAAGAAGAAGTGATGGAATTGTCCTGTGTTTTGCCTTAGTCTTGTTGTGGTTGAAGTATTTTGGATATGTGCCTCAGTTCTGTGTCCTGTGTTGGAGAACTGCAAATGTTTCATATGTCCTGTGTGTCTGTCACTATGTGAGTGAACAATATTTTGGATATGAGTAGATTGATGTCTACTCATTTGGTATTGTGATGTGGGAGCTGCTTACTGGGGATATGAGTAGATTTCTGTTGTGCTTATGAATATTTAGTCATGCTCCTGTGAGAGGTCTTGCTAACTGTTATATACAAAATGGCTGGTTTTTAATGTCAAACTGTATTCCTGCAGGCAGCTTGCCTATCTGCACGAAGCTTGCCTATCTGCACGAAGCAATATGTGGACTATGGCATCCTTCCTTTCAGTGGTTTATACTAGCAGCATACCCTACATACAACGCTGAATTAACAGAATATTCTTGTTGTAGATTGATGTTAAATGAAGGAGTAAGTCAGTCAATTCTCGTAAGTGGAGAAAGTGGTGCTGGTAAAATAGAAAGCACTAAAATGATCATGCGTTATCTCGCATACATGGGTGGGAAGGCTGCCTCTGAAGGATGAACCGTGGAGAAGCAAGTTCTTCAGGTGATAATTTTTGAGACTCACCTAGTTCCTAATAAATATTTCTGTGGTCATTTCTGTTAGTATTGTGGGTAACTATAATACTATATTTCTCACTGAACCAATTCTTTTCACTGTTATTACTGCAGTCGCTTTGGTAAGTTTGTTGAGATCCAGTTTGATCAGAAAGGGAGAATATCAGGAGCTGCTGTCAGAACGTATCTTCTTGAGAGATCTCGTGTCTGTCAAATATCTTCTTACTCGTAGTTGTCATCCTTTGCAACCACCTAGTATCCCAGAATATTGATCTTGCGAGGAGCAACGCTGCAGGAAAACAATGCATCCCAGAATATCATCATGATGAACTGGATTGGGTGATCTTTCTGGTTGTACCATACTTTGTTGTAAACCTTCTAGCATGTAATTCTACATTGTATTGTCGCTTGGTTGCCACTTGGTAATCTTAACTAGAAAAAACAATGTATCTTGATAGTACTTATCGGCCCCAACAATAATAGTCACCACTTTGTCAATTGTGCTGTGATACTCGTGGCATAGCAACACAATAATAGACACATATTCTGACCTGTCAAATATGACCAAAATTGTCGCACAGCAACACATGTTAGCTGGCTTCCCAAACCATGTCACAATCATAATATACAAGTGCGCAAATTTTGTTTCTCCAGATAGCATCAGCACAAATAGTCAGCAAAGGAATGCAATCCCAGATTTATATCAGGCAACCAAAAATACCATTGCTAGGCGAAGGGAAATGCTGACAGATCAATAATAGACACATTGCTCATTCATTCAAACTAACATTCATTCAAACTGGACATTCACTGATAACTAGACATTCATTCAAACTGGACAATTACAGACATTTCTTCAAAGTAGACAAACACATCAGTACAACATCGAGAGAAGTATATCTCCTACTTCACAAGCATGACAACTACTACTAGAACTACAAGGCATACATTCAGACTGACAAGCAACATCAATTGCGCTAACTTATATTTCAACTCCGAAATAATGTCAGCCTTCACACCATGGAGCACCTCCTTCACAGATGACAGATATGAGCTTGAACCTCCTCCTTCACGCCATGCACCTACCAATTCTTCGTATTGCTCTTGTCACATGAAAAAATTGCACTCCTTCGACTCCGGCTGATTCCGTGGGCACTTGAAGAACCGCTTTCCGAAGTTGGACGACATCTTCGCAATGAGCTCAATTACCTGCTCCAAGTTGCTGGGCAACGCCAATAATGGCAGCCATTGCTACACTGCGATATCGATCACAAGACGGGAACTAAGGCCGAGCTTGTGTGTGACATTTCACCGAGGGGCTGCTAACGAAGAACAACCGAACTTCAGTTAAAATATTAGCAATCTTACCAATTCCAGTCAAAAACAACTTAGGCGGACATTGGAATAATAAAGTGAGAAATTGCATGGACAAACAAAGTTGTTTTCCTAATAGATAATCTTACCAATTTCATCCATGCTTGATCTTATAGCAAAACATTGTTAAACAAAAGAAGTATCTTTTTGGTTGCTGAACACATTCTGACTTTTAAAACAAAATTCTTTAGCCAAAAGTTTCTATTCCACAATGTGTTCGTAAGTTCCATTTTCAGTAAGCTTTAGTAATCGATCATGATGACTAAATAAATGAAACTGCTAAGCACATTTTCAGTAAGCTTTAGTAATCGATCATGATCATTTTCAGTAAACTTTGTAAGCACATCTAATCTCTGAAATATATTGTGAAGGTCATGATGACTAAAATTTACTCCACACTTCATGATGACTAAATAAATCAAGATAAATATAGAGATCAAACTCAGTGAAAATATTAGCGATCTTACCAAACCCACGGTGGATCGGGAGGAGGCCTAACCCGGGCGTAGTGGGAGGAGATCACATGGCAGTGCTTGCATGAGAGGTGGTGCCGAGCGAGGAGAGTGGACGCTGGGAGGACGAGCCGAGCGACGGAGGGCGGACGCGTGGGAGAAGGTGCCGAGCCGGGCAGATGAGCAACTGAGGGCGAGGCGGGCCGTGGCCCCCAACCCTAGCTGTCGAGCGAGGAGAGAGCGTCGGGGCGTGAATGAGCGAGGAGACGGGCTTGAAACGGCCGTTAACAAGGGAAGAGAACAGGGCTAAAACGGGCGTACACACAGTGCAAATAGTTTCGAAAATCTTGAAAAGCTGGGAAAATACCGAGAGTGTCGGTGAGTCAAAAAATTCGTCGATTCGTGTTAATTTCATGAACCGCGCGAATTAGAATATCAATCTATAAATTGCCGTCGAATTGGACGTCACACAGCCAAATTCCCCCTAAAATAAGCCCCATCCACGTCGTTGTGTTGAACACAAACCTACTCTGTGCAACGTGATCCCGACCTCCAAGATGACACTAAGGTGAGCCCACAAGTCAGGGAGATCGGTGGACACGAACGAGGTGGTCACCCGAGTACGACGCACAAGAAACGAGCGGTCACTTCACCGTGCCGGTGAGCTTGCGCTTGAAACCACCGCACTGGCCAAAATCTAACCGTTTGCGCGCTCGCGGCTTTTTGTCCCGCCCATTCGCGCCCGCCGCAATATTGCCATGGCGGGCACCCGGGGCATGGCTGCCGCATCCGCCGCCGCGGAGGAGCCCGCAACGGTGTTGCCAAGGCGGTGCGGCCGGCCGCCGAAGGTTCCGGTTTCGGCGGCGGAGGTGCCGAGGAGCCCGTCCCCGGTGTCACCGCTGGCGGCGGCGGCGGACGGGTACGAGCGGGAGAGGGACGCGAGGATCCGAGAGAACATGGAGCGTATGCAGAAGCTGGGCATCCGCGACCTCGCCAACCGCTTCAACCAGTCCGATACCGCCGCCGGCGGTGGCGGCAGTGGTCGCGGTCGCTGGCGACGGAAGCCGGAGACGCCGGTCTCCGCCGGCCCTCACAGTGCGAAGCCCGCCTCCCCGTCGCCCGCGCGACGGTCCCTCAGGTTCAGCGCGGATCTTCTTGGCCAAAGCCTCCATCTTGTTCCTTTTCTTAGATTCTTGCACGGACCACTCTTAATTTTTGATACGTTGGTAAATTTGTATGTGTGCAGTGTGCTGCCGCAAAAATCTGTTCTTTTATGCAGTTTTGTTCTTGTGTGTCTACATGCATCTATTGTTCAAGTAATCTTTTGTAGCTTAGTTCTCATGTTATCTCATTTCTTGCCGTATGACTAAGACCTTTCTGTTCTTGTTCATGTAATTTTGGTAGTATTATCTCGCCTTTTACTACTTACCTCCACACACTTCCCTTCCTGTCTGTTCATTTCAGCATTAAAGCTCTCATCTTAATTAATTTTGGCAGTATTATCTCCCCTTTTACTTCTTTCCTCCATACATTTCTCCTTTTATCTTGTGCGTGTCCCTTGCACATTAATGGATATGGTTGAACATGGTCGTTCTTTCTTTCTTTTCCTCCACTACACGTAGCCACATATCTGAACTCTGTGATTAACTTGCATAATCTTCGAAATGTTCAAGATGGTCGTAACATAATGCCTTTCCAGTAAGCATTCTAAAATTGGTACCTAGGATTCTTAGTTTCTTAAAAATGTGTTACTTTCTTATGGGATATTTACACTTCAGTATATGCCACAAGTTCAAATTCAGTAGTTTTACTTTCTTCTATACATGAAGAAGAGTTTACATGTTGATTAAGTTTAAGCTAGTTGGCTGATATTCATTTCCTTCACTCTTGAGCCTTTACTGTGGGTTCCTTTCATGTCAAAATAAGAATCTTCTGATTAACTCATTTTTAATTTAGGTTGAAGAGCTTGGATCCAGTTAGCTATTGTGAAAGTCGCGCCAAAAAGGATAAGGATCTTGAAGGTCGAAGTTTTGATTTAATTGGGGAAGGATCGAAGGAAGAAGTTTACACTGAAGAGCATGATAAGCTTTTAGGTGCATGTGAGGCGCCCTGGACTCTCTTTGTGGATGGTTATGGCCAAGACGGTAAGCACATCTATGATCAAGTGAGGGGCCAAACCTGTCATCAATGTCGGTAAGTTATCCTGGATATACTATTTGAAAATGCTGTAATTTTTCTACAGGTTCCTTTGCTAGGCCATGCTTAATTATACGTAATAATGTTAACTGTCATTGTAAGGTAAAAAAAGCTGTGTGCTATTCTTACAGTAAAGAGAGGAGAAAATTTCAAGATTAAATTTAGCCTAAAGCAAATACCTTCTACATAAGAATCATATTTACTTTATTTTAACTGGGTGCACGCCAAGTTATTGTTAGTCTTATTCAGAGTTTTTTCGTGATTCATGATATGGAAGTTATTGTAGTCATGATTTATGATGCGTTGTACATGTAATAAAAGATTAAGGATGCCTGATGTACAGTCCAGTAACATATTTATTGTTCTTCATCTTTGTTCAACTTTGACATAATTGTTTAATGCTTCGATGATACAGACAGAAAACTCTTGGTCATCATACAAGCTGCTGTAAATGTCAGATTGTCCAAGGGCAGTTCTGTGGAGATTGTTTGTACATGAGGCGAGTTTTTTCAACTCTCTCAATTGAACATTCGTTTTGTTGCTTGAGAAAAGGAAACACAGTATTTTACATTAATAGACTGAACATGCACCCGTTTGTGGCATCTTTGTTACCATTCTTTTAAGATGTGTACATTAATGGATTGTGGTCATACTTCTTTGTTGCTGATATTTAAGGGTGGCGTTGTTTATGATAGTGTATGGCTTGCAACAAAATTTCATCCTTTTGTTATAAGTTTACATCTGCATCTTTTAGCATAAAAAGGTTGACAGTACTCAAGTTACAGGAACAAAATAGAATTCCTAATGTTCAAGTTATGAGTTCTGAATTTTTGAAAGCTTTTGGCATGCAAAACATGGAGGTTTGGGGAATTTGATCTTGAGTTCTATGAATTGAAAAATCCCCTAGTCTTTAGTTTTTACTGGTATTGAGTCATCAAAGTGTGAAACTTTCAGCAATAGGTCTTTGCTAGTGACAAATAGAAAATTTTCCCTCCATTTTTGTTATTGAAATATATATCTAAACTTCCAAAACCTACCATAGAGCTCTGTTTCCACTGTGGCTCTGCCATTTTCATTTAGTTGACATTTTTGGATTGACATTTTATAATTAATGCAGATATGGTGAGAATGTGCTAGAAGCTAAGAAGAATCCTAATTGGATATGTCCAGTTTGTCGCGGAATTTGCAATTGCAGTATCTGCAGAACTAAGAAAGGATGGTTCCCTACTGGTTGTGTATATAGAAAGGTATAAATACTGAAACACATATCCTTTTAGAATTGGAAAGGACGAAATGCCATTTGAAGTAAAAGTGTTTTGACATTCATTCATTGTAGTTAGTTTGTAATGATCAAAGTGGGAAGAAAACTTAATAGTGGACCGCATCACAGGAAGTCAAAGTCATGATCATTAAGTGGGGTTCTAAAACTCCAGTGTGCCTGGGTGTTCGCAGGGGCGAAGCACCTTACAAAATTGTTAAACCGCCCTACTTAGCAAATGCTCCTTTGTTGGTTTTTGCCTCTCGCGTTTAATCTCTCGACATTCTCTATGGTGCAGTATCCTGCACCTTGTTACTGTTAAAAACTTTGTATTCTCTTCCTTCTCAATATTTTAACAGCTCGACTGTTCTTTCAAAAAAAAAACTCCAGTGTGCCATTTTGTTATTGCTCTGACTGTTCTGAGGAAGCAGGTGTGTTCCTTCATGCAGGTTGTAAGCCTTGGTTACAAATCTGTGGCACACTATCTCATTGAAACACGGCGATCATCAGCCAACTCAGCAGATTCAAGCTCAGCTGACTCCTCGAACAAGTTGCCATCTACCAAATCTGAATCCTCATCCATTTATGAAAATGCTCTGGTTGTCAAGCAGGGACTGCAGGATGTAGAAATGAGCAGCAAAGTTGACCAGAACAAAGGAACTGATCACCAAGTGAAGAATCCTGCAGGTGGCTACAAGGACGATTGCAGGAGTGAGTCTGTGGTGACATCTGATTCTTTGGATAGTCAAGCTAATAATCAGGACATTGGGTGTGTCACTCCATCTAAGCCGGCGCCAAAGAAGAGGAAGTTGATTGAATGAAGCCCTCACTGTGTTGCAAGCTGACTGACTTCCCGGTCCAACAAATTCTGAGCACTTGATCTTATAAGCATTGCTGCCCGTGTGCATGGTCGGTACCTTTTGCAATGGAGAACAGGTTTACTGACCTGGGGTTTAGATTCATCTAGAGGCAGTTCATGGTGCATTTTGCGTTCAATCGTTATTTAGTGCCATTAGGTGATTGTGGTGCTTCTGATATGGTCGGTACCTTTTGCAAACGTCGATTTGATATGGTCCTGCTTCTGCTGTAAGCTTGATGCTTTAATTAATTGCAATCGCCTATCAGCTTAATGTTTAATTCATGCCGTGTGAGTGCCTGTGCTGTGCCATTGACATTTGGCACTCCCTGTCTTGAGAAAAAAAAATGAAGAGGGCAGCAACGTTCCGGAGGTGAAGCTTGATGACACGGCCGCCGGCCGTTGCTGCACCGGACGACTCTCCACCGGCGGCGGCAGTGTCCTCGTCACGGCGCCATGAACACATTAATTAATTTCATTAGATTTCTACGTAAATTTCTACTCGGTGCACATGAATTTCATTGAAATCCTACATATATTTAATAGAAAACAGTTTAACTTAGAAAAAATTCTCGTGTTTCAAAGTGGGCCTCATGGCGCTACATGTAGTACACCAGCTAGAAACGGAGGACAGGCGTGTTGGGCTTTTTTGTGAGCATTGCTACCCAAGCCTGGCCCCACTAAACCCGCCCATCTTTCTTGGGCCCAGTGTGTCCGCACCTCACTGACATGTGGGCCCCAGCAGACGCCAAGCTAATCTGCGTTTCCGTTTCTACTTGGCGGCTGCCTCCTCCGACGATGCCTCGCTTCGCCGTGGCCTCCTCCTCCCTTGCTCCGTCGGCGGCGGCGGCGGCTCTCCGGTTCGGCTCCACGCATCCTCGCGCCCTCCGATCCTTAACCCCAGCCACCGCTCCGCCGTACCGCGGCTCTTCCCCATGGAGCCGCCGCCTGTGCATGCGCTCCTCCTCCTCCTCGACAGCAGCGGCAGTGGAGGAGGCGCGGCGCGGGCGCAAGCAGCTGGGCATGACGCCGCAACAGTACGACTACCTCGTCGCCAACGTCCGCGAGCACCCCGTACGCCCCTCACGCTCTCTGTTTCGTTTTGAGCCAATTTGGGAAATTTTGTTAAAGTCTGGTTCTGACCAATGTGTATTTGTTTATCCTGCCCTGGATGCTTTTTAGATCCTTCGGGAGCTCCGCGATGCAGGTACATTAGCATGCATAATGTAGATGCAGGTACATTAGCATGCATAAACAAGAGTACTAATCTTTAGAATTTAGATGGAGAGTATTCGTTTGGTTACACTGCGTCCATAAGGTGTATTTTTGGGACTACTCTATCCTCCGTTCAAGTGTTGAGACTCGAAACATCGTATCGTATGCGCTAATTATACTGCAGCTCCAGTGCGGCATTTGCGAATTACAGTTTGTCAACGTTGTTGGGTTTTCTCAGAGCGCCATGGCACGGGCTGGCGCTTGTTAGCATATTGCATACTTTCATGGGCATTCTGGGTATACAGGGATTGCATGCGTATAATACTGTCTTTTGATGATATGCATTGGTTTTTTTTTTTTTAAGGCGAGGTGGTCCAAGGGGTCTCGCCGGTGGTGCCTTCCCTGAAGGCCTGCTGCTAGCGCTCCCCTCTCGCGCGGTATGCAGGCAGCCAGCGGTGGCACGGCGTAGTATCTCGCTGTTGTGACGGCAAATTGGCAATGGTTGAGAGATACATGGTGTAGTGGGATCGATCAGTGGATCGATGGGTTCGGCCGCTAGCTATCTACAGCTAAACTATGCAATCAACCACAGATCTATTCAATATGAGCAGAGAATATATATTACAGCAGAGAGCAATCGTGGCCTCAACTACTGGGCGACATGCATGGTACACGCAGGAGAGGCATCCAGCCCTTGAGACCCGGTGATGCTCAACGGAAGAGAAAGTTGGAACCAGTCCTGGATCCTACAAACAAGGGCGAACGTTGAGCAGTTCGTTAACATCTACGAGACTACGCCTTTAGAGCAGCCAGTGGTTAATTGGTGTATGTGTGTGCGGCAGGAACTTTTGAATGTGCGCGAAGGTTCGTCATTAGTCGGTCAATTAATTGCCTGTCATGGATGATACGGCGTATACTGATTCTTGCATTCGGAGTTCATCGCCTAAAAAATGGGGGAAATCACAGTTGCGAAAAAGATCGATCCAAAACAATCAGCTAGGAAAAAATTGATTAAAAAAGAAAGGTGATTCTATACTTTTCTTTTTGACAGTTGCACAAACATTAAAGCATGAATGGATGGTAGATGATGATTACTTACCCTTTCGTTTGTTTTAAGATTTGTGCGACTTGTATTGAGAGGGAAAGCATTAAAGCACGGCTCAGAAGCACCTGATTTCTATTACCAGAAACCAAACTACAAAGTTTGAGTCTTACAGGTCTGTGATCAAGAGAATGCAATTCATAACGAACATTCATCCAGAGAACATAAAACCATAGTCATCAGAGCTAATGGGATCCCACACATTTCAGTTCTTTTAGCTAAAAAACAAAGTTGCCTTCAGATCTCATTAGTTTTATTTTTTTCTCATTTGTTATTGGTTGAATTCCTAAGCTCAATTACAGATAAAGGAGACAAATCAGGAAGCTATCAAACAAGGAGCAAGAATTCTGGAGCTGCTAGGAGCTGAAGTCTTAGGAGCTAAGAAGGGATGGAGGCCTATAGTTGCAAGAATTGGGATGTGTTGATAGTAATGCTGTCGTTTGAAGCCTGTTGTTGTGATGGAGCACTTTGACCTGGAGTACATGCAGGAAAACAGAAAAGCTGGGGAGATCATAGTAGAGCAAAGTCCTTTTGGCTTATGTTGAGGAACTGAATACTCGTCCTTTTGGCTTATGTTGAGGAACTGAATACTCGTCCTTTTGGCTTATGTTGAGGAACTGAATACTCATTTGGTCCCTTCCTTTTTAAAAAAAAAATAGTACCTTTCAATTTTTTTTTTCAAAAATAGCCCCATTCCGCGCGACAGTGCTGCTGAAGTATTGTTTCATGCTACAGTATCATGGAAGTACTATTCGCCGCAAAAAAGTACTATTCTACGCTCCCATTCTGCGGAATACCTTTATCAATTATCAAATCGGCTGTAATAGGCTGCTTAGATTTATCTTTATCAAACATCTAATTGGCTATAATAATTGTTTGGATTTCTCATCTTGCCGATTGCAAGATCAAATCGGCTGACACGCCTTGGACTAGGTAAACCCGATATTTTCATGTGTTGAGGCCGTTTGTCTCTTTTTCAGCGCCAACACCCTCTTATATTGGTTCTTCTTTATAAAGTATTTTTCCTAAAGTCTTACTGTGGATTACTCCCTCCGTTCACCTTTATAAGGCTTATTTTTTAAATGGTCTTGTTCATAAATATAAGACATACATGTAGATTTAATGAGACCTTTCTTTCTATATCTCTGTATATTCTCTCTTAACCATATGCGTTTATTTATTACCATCCACACAAAGTATATCTTTTATCTTTGAAGACAATTAAGTGGAGGTATCTTAGTCATTTTCTTTTATATCTTTCTCAATTTTAACACAATCTTAATTTTTGTGTAAAGTGAAAATACGTCCAATAAAAATGGAGGGAGTAACGGCACAAATATGGTTGGATTGACATAGCATTCATTCCGTGGCTTCACCAATCACCACAAGTACAAACTGATAGTGGTTCTAAAAAAAAAGAAGAGAGTACAAACCGATAGTGTACATACATCACTGGAATTAAGCAAAACAATATGCACAACTAAACAAAGACCGTCTTCACCTTCATTTATTCATAGCGCTAGCTAGTCGTAGTCATGGCACCAAGCCACCAACTGAACATTATTCGCTTTTTTAGACTTAATTTGTAGTTGCCTATCAAGCCAATCTTGCTAATTGCTTAATGTGTAGCCGTCTTTTGGGCCAAGCTTGCCCACTTAACAACGACACACACATACGTACACTTTGTCATATACCTTGTCGAAGAGGCGGAAATAAGCAATCCTCCATGCTTTCTTGAATAAGATGGCACAAAACTCCACCCAGAGACCAACAACAAATCCTAATCCAAGTCCAAAGTAAAAGAACTTTGGCTCAGAATCTCTTTCACTGTGAACACCATGCTTTGATGCACTATCGTCTGAGCAATTCTTCTGAAGAGGACGTCCACAAAGACCATCGTTGCCGTCGTACATAGATGGGTTTTCTGTGTAGAGGGTGTCAAGCTGACGGCCTGCTGGTATCCGTCCTGTGAGGTTGTTGTAAGACAAGTCCACGTAGCTTAAGTATGTTAGATTTGACAGGCCTGGTGGGATTTCTCCATAAAGTATGTTCCTCGAGAAGTCGAGTGATTCCAATGACTGCATGATCCCAATCCTGCCTGGAATTTTTCCACTCAAGTAATTCCTTGATAAATTCAAATTTATAACTCCAGCAAGAGAGGCTATATCTTCTAGAATTTCACCAGTTAGGTAGTTTGATGATAAGTCGATGCTCACCATGTCATAAATTTGGCTATCACCGTAATAACGTTCTTGCCCCTTGGTGATCACAGTCAGATTCGTAACAGACCTACCATGTTTGACAATTGCCGTCCCACCCAAGTTTGAAATTTGCCTTCCTGTCATACCCATGAAGTTTGAAAAATGCCGGGGTAAGACACCTGATATACCATTGTGTGCAAGATTCAGATGAGCAAGCCTTGTAAGATTGGTTATGGTTGCCGGAATACTTTCAGAGAACATATTGTGGCTCAGTCTTACTATCTCTAGGTTCACACAGTTTCCAATCCACATGGGCAATCTTCCAGAGAAATTATTCCATGCTAGATCCAGGACAGTTAGATATGTGCATCTTTGCAAAAATGATGGGAACTTTCCGGAAAATCTATTGTTACTTAAAAGTATTGCTACCAGGTTCCTCAGCTCAAAACATTGAGGAAATTCTCCCTCCAAAAGATTGTCAGCTATGCTGAAGATCTCCAAGTTTTGCAATTCACAAATAGACCGTGGGATATGACCGGTGATAAGGTTGGAGAAGAGATACAGTTTCGATATGTTTGGAGCTCCAAAGTTTGCTGGCAGAGGTCCTGATAGAGAGTTGCTGGAGAGGTCCAATATGATGAGGTTTATCGGCAACTGAGGTATTTTACCAGTTAGCTTGTTTGAATTCAAATAGAGTCCTATTAATGACGTCATAGCCTCCATGTTTGTCGGTAAGCTACCGTTGATTCCGTTGTTGGAGAGGTCCAAACCAGAGGCATTTGAAAAGGTACTTACAAACCAGTCTGGAAGAGCATCAGTTATACCTGCTCTTGATATATTAAGATCAACAATATCGACCTGATTTTTCAGCCAATGGGGAAAGATAGGACCCATCTGGCAAGTTGGAAAAAATGCATATTCAAGTCTAAAGGGAGGCAACCATTCAGGATCCACCACGATCTTCAAGGCATTACCAGATAAGTCTATTGTCTTTAAGCTTGCTAGACTAGCGAAGTGTTCATGTGTGATCACACCATCGAGGTTATTGCCCCCTAGGTCCAAGTAAGTCAAATTATTGAGCATACCGATATCAGAAGGCACAGGTCCAGTGAGGTTGTTACCACCGAGATCAAGGTACTCCAGATGCTTTAAGGAGAGCAAAGAACGACTTATCTGGCCAACCAAAGCTGTCTCTTCATCAGGAGAATAGTCATCTGTGGATGTTGATCGGAGATGAAGCTCGAGGACATGGCCGGTCCGGTTGCTGCACCGAACTCCTCTCCACCGGCAGCAGTCCTGCCCAGCACCTCGCTGCCACGAGGCAAGGATGTCCGCGGGGTCGCTGGTGATGCCCCGCTTGAACGCCAGAAGGGCGTCCCGCTCCTGCGGTACGCAGGCGGTGCCGGTGCTGGTAGCATGGGTGGTGAAGGACGTCGAGGTGGTGGCTGCTACGAGGGCGAGGAACAAGAGCAGCTTGGTGGTGGGACGCATGGTGGTTAATGGTTAGGCAGGCTTGCGGCCACAGGTTCTCTGATCTAGCATATGGCGTGTGCACGAGCTACTACTGCACGGGGCACGTACCTAATTTATACTGTGAGTATTTATTGGTAGTGCAATAAATGCAGTCGACGGTCGGAGTCGCTGCATGCATTCACACGGCAGGGTTCTGGCCGAAGAAAACTGTATCCAAGGTATGGGTTGAGTTCTAGAGATCACTCTGAAGCTACATGTCAGGTGGATTTGAGTTTAGCTTATTGGGTTGGCCGATTTTGGTTTTGCCCCGATACGGGTGATCTGTGGCAATGGCGAGGGAATTGGGTGCTCTACTGGTCTACTTATTTGAATATAAATGTTTTTTCTAGCATTCAGTTAGAACCAGTGAGGTAAATACAATCAAATTATTTGTATCTTTTAAGGCTGAGGTGATCTGTTGACGCAGTTCGCAATGACATTAAAATATTTTTAATTTACTATTTCAGTTTCATGGTCTGATGGTACTTTACCTAAATGGAAGGTTTGTGTCCAGTGACGATCTATCAAATATAATCTATGTACATAAGAAATGTCTGGAGTGGTAAGTTTCATTACACACAATGTTTAACTCTTTATATTTATTTTACATATTTGAGATTTACAATCATACAATTTTCAATGTAGATTTAAAATGTGACGATGATGTCCCATTTGTTTATGTTGATACGATCTTTTTTTCTCCCTACTAATTTTTTGTGAATGGCTCCAAGAGTATGGTACGAGAGTGATAGGATTACAAACTTGGACTCACAAAACGTTACCCTTGGTTGTTATTATAAGCCCTTACGAGCATTGCAGTGAAAGTTATTATGATTGCAGTCAAAGTTGTTATAACTGCAATCTAGTTGACATTATGAGCATTGCAGTTATTATGATTCCAGTTATTATGATTCAACATTCTGAGCCCTTGGTTGTTATTATGAGCATTGCAGTCAAAATTTCCATGTTCTACGTGA
Organism: Guadua angustifolia; assembly: GCA_036346375.1. Lineage (NCBI taxonomy): Eukaryota > Viridiplantae > Streptophyta > Magnoliopsida > Poales > Poaceae > Guadua > Guadua angustifolia. Next base: position 45,186,104 of record CM070517.1, on the reverse strand, counting down.
AGTGACGATATTTGATTGCCGCTCGGATGTCACAAAACGAGGGTGGGAGATGGAGATTACAGAGAAGACGATTCTAAAATGAGAAGTTACTGAGGAAAATAAGGTAGGCCACACACTTTATTACAACTTAAAACTAGAAGGAGCTAACTTCACATCTATTGAGTGCATCGAGGCCACTTCCCCTTCGCTCATGCCTCTGGTGGGGCTTCTCTGGCACGACGTACCTTCTCTTGCTTCCTCTCTCTCTCGGCCTCCTTCTCCTCCACATCCTTCCTACGTGCCTCCTCGCGTGCGGCGTCACGCTACTCTTGAAGCTGCCATCTGAACTCCTCATCCCGGTTGGCTTGATCGAGGAGCATTTGTTCTTCGGGATCGATCTCCACGTCAAACCACTGCTCAAATTCACACAGTGGTGGAGGCGACTGCACGAAACATATATTAGCAAAGTTTCATGTAGAAATATTACAAAACACGTATGATTGTTACCAGCTGGCGAATTCTCAGGCTCTTCTCCGGCGGGTCGAAGGTGTAGTTGTGGCACATCCAATAACTCCTCTTCCAATTTGTGATTTCCCAAGAGCGGACAAGCATGCAAGGATCTCCGCACAAACACATCGGTGGGACAACCCCGTGAGGTAGGAAGAGGTCCTGGTACGCGATGTTGCGCGGCCAGGCCGAAACACCTCCCTCTTCCTTTGCTTTCCCCTTCCCCTTAGCACTTGCACGTCTCAGCATTCTTTTGTCCCTCTCTTTTTCCCGGATACGGATTTTTTTTTTATACGGTTTTAATCGGGTTCAATACCGGATCGATCGGGATTAACCCGTATCATTTTTACCCCTAGTTGTGAGGTTTGCGGAAAAGCTCAGTGAAGCCGGATGAGAAACCAAACAGGGCGCGCATAGCTTAAATAGATGTCGATGGCGGTGAGGAGCAGTGTCTGAACGCAGAGATGAAATGCAGCAGTTTGCTGTTATCAGGCGGTGAAGTGGCGCGAGATTACTCGGCCGAGGCAGCGCTAATTGGGGGAGAAGACAACCGTGACAGAGGGTGGCAGCCCAACGTAGTTGGCTATGATTCGGTCAGCGTTGGTTTGCCCTGCCCAAAGTCTGCCGTGGTCAGCGTTGGTTGGCTATGATTCGGCATGGCGCAAGAGAAAACGAGCGAAGCAGGAAGAAGAAAGGGGAAGAGGAACTGACCTGTGGGTCCGGGCCCGGTTGGCAGCCACAGAGAAATGGGCAGGCCTGATGTTTCCTGGTGAACGGGTCTCGAACAGGTAGCTGGGCCCACATGGAAGAGAGAGAGGAAAGGAGATAAGGTTCTGGGAGAATTTTTTTAAATAATACATTTTTTATTCGAAATTTCAAAAATATACCACCGATCAAAAAAATCTCAGAAATATACACCCTGTTGCTGGTTAATTTGGCGACAGGGCCTAAATAGAAAAAATACACAGGCGACACGAGGCAAGCAAGGACGATGGTTCGTGTCGCCCGTGAAAGGGCGAAAGGTGTGTGTCGCCCGGCGAATGGGCGAAAGGAGTCTGTGTCGCCCGGCGAACAGGCTACAGGACCATGTCGCCTGACCAACAGGCGACACGCCCTTTCGCCCGGGTACTGTTGGCATTCGGCTGAATTGAGAAGAGAGGGAGAGAGAGGAAGAGGAAACCGTGGAAATCCAGTCCAAAAAATACGAGAAAAATCAAGAGCGATCTACGCAATACGTGCTACTACTTACGTATGGGCGAAATAGCCAGACATTGCCCCGGCAGGAAGTTGCGAAAATCGGAAAACGCAGTCGCGGCCATGAAACCACAGAAATCGTGGTCACTTAGGGGTTTTCGTAGGGCCGCGGGACAAGCCGGATACGGGCCAAAAAATACGGGAAAAATCAAGGGCGACCTACGCAACGCGGGCTACCACTTATGTATGGGCGAGATAGCCAGACGTTGCCCTGGTAGGAAGTTACGAAAATTGAAAAAAGCACTCGCGGCCATGAAACCACAGAAGTTACGACGTTGAAAAATTTTGAAATTTTTTATGGAGGTTCCTGATAAATCAGTGATATTACCATAAAAATTTCAAGTGATTTTAAGATGTGAGGAATTTTTTAAAATTCAAAAAATACAACTGTCGTGATAAAACGCTGGCCGACAAGTTTGAACCGAATGAAAAATGAAACAAACCACGTTAGAAAATTTTAATAATTTTTGTCCATGGTTATGATGCATCACTAATGTTCCCATAAAATTTTCATATAATGATCAAGCTCTATGAATTTTTAAAAATTCAGACAGTGATAGTGTCCGATATGGCAAAATTGATAAAGAGTAGCATGCGAATTTTAAAAATTTATAAAGCTTGATAAAAATTTTATGGGAACATTAGTGATGCATCATAACCATGGACAAAAAATTTCAAAATTTTATAGTCGACAACAACTCATGTTATGAACACTTAAATTATTTGTTGAACATATATAAGGGCACATACACCGAAAGTTCAGATGATAAAATAAGCAATAGATTAGATTATATTACAAGGGCATTACAACAGTAACGAAATTGCTTGACGAACTAACTAACGAAAGCACTGTTTGTCATGGTGGAACAAATGATCGTTCCGCCTATCTGGGTACAGCCAGAATGATGTCCCACATTTTCTGCATATTACCTGACCCGTGTTTAATTTGCGATTTGTCATCGGACACCGCTCAATCCCTACTATGAAAGAACTCCATGGAGATCCGCAGTTCTCCCAGCTGTCGCCGAATGGGTGGCCTATGCCGTATGTCCTGGGTGTATAAGACATATTTTTTTGGTCTTTTTTATATGGATTTCTGCCCTCCCATATGGGCATGTCATCCCGATTCCCGGCGTCCCCTATGTTAATACCACGGGTTCCGGTTGGTTTTGCGCAACGCGTCAAGGATTTGTTGCGTGGTGCGAACCTCGGCCATTGCTTCCCTTGTCCCTTCTTCTTCGGAGGAGGAACCCTCTTGCACCCTGGTGTGTTGGTACATTGGCGAAGACATGCGGAGATGCACCGCTCTGTTTTGCTCGCACTCCACTATATGGTGCGGTGGTGTGTGTTGGGCTTATCCTTGGACAACCGAAAGCGTGCCTGCATCAATGCAAGTATGCCCTTTGGTCGTTGAATAACCGTAGGCGTGCTCGGGTCCGCTTTTCGGGCGGTAGTGGCACCACGGAGAGGGTTGCTCCCCCAGTTATCCCATACAAGAAGCATGAGATGTGGGTGGTATGTCTTCGGGTCCACCTAGTTGAAGTAGCCGCACCATTCATCCTCGGTCAAGGGGCACCGGTAGAATCTCTGGTCCGCTAGATCATCGTGGCGGTATCGACCATTTGCTGCGAGCCATGTTACGCAAAGGTCGGGGCTTGCGGGTGGCCCCGAGGAGGTTTCTCCTTTGACTTGAGCAAATTCGCAAGTTTCCTTTTGAACTCCTGTAATGCGATGAACTGGTTTAGAACTACTACTTTGTGAGTTTAACATGAGTATGTCGCATGAAACTCACCGATTGGTTGGCCCTTGCCCACCGCCCTAAGCTCTGGTCGATCTAGAAAAGGACATATCTGGCGGCCTCTCCCCGGGTGAAGTTCTCGCCAAGCGGGGTAGGCATCGTGGCGGTTGTAGAGAAATTCATAGTCACGTCGTTCTGGCCCGTCGATCCATTGGAAGAAGTAACACCGGTCCTTGTACTGAGAAAAGAAAGAACGATGCATGAGATGGTAGTGTTACCCTGTATTGTGTGGACACCAATAGGTTTACCTCGTAGGTGCGGCCACAACAGTAGTGAGCGCGGGCGGCCGTCTCTCCATGAGTAGATTGCATCATCTTCGCGGTGAGGTTGCAATCGCATTTGGGTCGGGCAACTCGGCGAGAACCAGCGTCGACACTCTCGGCATCCGGATATTCAGTATGGATGACTTACGCTTCTTGAAGAGGCGACTGTGAGAAACGACATTGTGCCCTAATTTGTGTAGATTCACCGACGTTTATTCTTTGGTTTGGCTGTGTTGGATGTCTACCCCTCGGCCCTATTTTATAGTGGTGGTGAGGGGTTACTCCACACAATTACAACACTTGTCCATTTTTATGGCCTGGCTTCCTCTGTGAGAAGCTGCACGACGTGTCACCCATCATCAAAGTTGCACGACCTGTCACCCTCTGTCAAAGGTTGCACGATGTGTCACCCTCTGCCGAAGCTGCCGACGACGAAACCACGTGTTGTCGTTTGAAAAGCGGGATGCTGGCGGTTGTCGCTTTCGAAAAGCGGGGTGCGGCGTGTTGTGGTCTCGGAGAAGCGTCTTTGCAGAGTGTTGTCGTTTGATCGATAAAGGTAATAGATGTGTGACAAAGCTACTATCGATGAAAGGATTAACTAAGGACATAAGATTTAAATTACAAAAATGCGAATGCAATTGTTCGTGCAACATATTTCAAGCGATCAACTAAGTCGTAATACACTACCAATAACAAAATCAAAAGAAACTACTGTCGGCCTCACTTACGGGGGCCTCCTCCTCGAACTCGCCTGCGAGTACGTCAATCGCGACGGCGCACGGTGGGGCCTCTGTGGCCTAAATTGGGCGTCGCGTGCGGCCGAGTAGGATCGTCGGTGGTGGCGCTCCGTCTGTTGTGATGACCTGACCTCATCCGGCGAGGAACCTCGCTCTGAGGTCCTCGTAGTCCACCGGTCGGGTCATCACCCCGGTCCTCGTAGTCGTCGAGAGCAAGTCTTGGTCTTGTGCTAAAAACGTACTGCGGGCTGTAGCAAACGATGAATTGTTTAGAGCATTGTAATACGCGATTGTAACACGTGAACAGTGCATCCCAGTACTCACCGACAGCGTGCCCTCTCGCAGCCTGCGGGACGGTAGCGTGCGAAGATGTACCTGCTGCACCCCTGCCGCCCCTAAGCGGCACGCCCTAAGCTGCGTCGGTAGGGACGCGGTATCCCGACAACTCGAGGGCGTGTCTCGAGGCGTCCAGAAACCTCCCGACGTAAGTGGTGACCTCCTGTCTCGTCACCTCGACTCTGGAGGTCAGCCGAGTATATAAGCCTCGAACTCATTTGTGGTGATGGAGCACAACATCACCGCCAAGTGAATTACGAATTAGTTAGCAAAATAAATCACGAATCACTAAGATTACATCGAATGTATGACGCAACGTACCAAAGTGTGCGCCGCCGAGTCCATATGGGCGGGGTACGTGTCTGCCACCTTGGGAATGTGTGTAGGAGGATCGGGTCGACACGCACTCAAACGCAGCGAGTCCGGGAGTGTACCACTCGTGAATGTATGCATGCATGACGTCCATGGTCGTCTGTGCGCACCTCGGCGAGACATCCTCGAGGGCTCCTCCCCACTCGCATGACCCAAGGCACCATACGTGCGTGCTGTGGTCAGTGCGCTCTTTCTCAGTGCTGTGGGTAAGAAATAAATATAGCGTTATTACATGGCATTACAAGTAATAATTATGAAAACATCGTCACAGGAACTTACGCGTGGTGCGGGTGGGGACTGCATTAAATGCGTGCACAGGAACACTGTCAGAGGCCAAACTGCCTCATCACACGATGGACAGCGTAGCCCTTCAAATTATGTTTTCTGTTTTAAAATTTTCTAGAAGTTTATATCTTATCAAAACTTTTTGAAAATTTTTATAGGAGTTCCTCCTAGCCATATACTCCTTTAGTAAAATTTTCAAATTGATATATTTTGTATTTAAGTTATAAAAATTCTGGTATCCTAATTTTTGGATTTTTAGCCTTTCGGCAATTGAATTTTTAAATATATCAAAATTGGTTATTAATTTTTAATATTTATACTGTTGATGTATTTATCCATCCAGAAGAAAATATAAAATTTTCAGGCTGAGATAATGTTGGAATAGTTTTATTTAATCCTGACAATATTACTGTTGTTAGTTAAGATCCATTAATTTGCTTTCATTTCATACTTAATTGTTTTGATATGACTTTTTAAATTCAAAATTGAGGTTCTAGTGATTTCTTGAGATTAACCAGAGTTCGGCCGCTGGCTATCTACGAGACTACGACTTTAGAGCAGTAACTTTTGAATTTGCGCGAAGGTTCGTCATTAGTCGATCAATTGCCTGTCATGGATGATACGGCGTATACTGATTTTTCCATTCGGAGTTCATCGCCTAAAAAATGGGGAAAAAATCACAGTTGCGAAAAAGATCATCCAAAAAAATCAGCTAGGAAAAAAATTGATTAAAAAAGAGAGGCGCTTCTATACTTTTCTTTTTGACAGTTGCACAAATATTAAAACATGAATGGATGGTAGATGACGATTATTTACTCCTTCGTTTGTTTTAAGATTTGTGCAACTTGTATTGGGAGGGAAAACATTGAAGCACTTCTCAGAAGCACCCGATTTCTATTACCAGAAACCAAACTACAAAGTTTGAGTCAGAGAATGTAATTCATAACGAACATTCATCCGGAGAACATAAAACCATAGGCATCAGATCGAGCTAATGGGATCCCACACATTTCAGTTCTTTTAGCTAAAAAACAAAGTTGCCTTCATATCTCATTAGTTTTATTTTTTTGATTTGTTATTGGTTGAATTCCTAAGCTCAATTACAGATAAAGGAGACAAATCAGGAAGCTATCAAACAGGGAGCAAGAATTCTGGAGCTGCTAGGAGCTGAAGTCTTTCAAGTAAAGAAGGGATGGAGGCCTAGAGTTACAAGAATTGGGATGTGTTGATAGAAATGCCGTCTTTTGAAGCCTGTTGTTGTGATGGATCATGGAGCACTTTGACCTGGAGTACATGCAGGAAAACAGAAAGGCTGGGGAGATCATAGTAGAGCAAAGTCCTTTTGGCTTATGTTGAGGGACTGAATACTCATCAGGTCCTTTCCTTTTTTTAAAAAAAGTACCCTTCCATTTTTTTTTCAAAAATAGCCCATTCCGTGCAACAGTGCCGCTGAAGTATTGTTTCATGCTACAGTATAACTGAAGTACTATTCCACCATAGAAAAGTACTATTCTATACTCCAATTCTGCGGAATACCTTTATCAATTATTGAATCGGCTATAATTGGTTGCTTAGATTTATCTTTATCAAACATCTAATTGGTTATAATAGCTGTTTGGATTTCTCATCTTGCCAATTGTAGGATCGAATCGGCTGACACGCCTTGATCCTGGTAAACCCGATGTTTGCGTGTGTTGAAGACAATTAAGTAGGGGTATCTTAGTTATTTTCTCTTATATCTTTCCCAATTTTAACACAATCTTAATCCTTATGCAAAGTGAAAATACGTCCAATAAAAATGAACGGAGGGAGTAACAAGCACAAATATGGTTGGATTGACGCAGCATTCATTCCGTGGCTCTTCACCAATCACCACGAGTACAAACTGATAGTGGTTCTAAAAAAAGAAGAGAGTACAAACCGATAGTGTACATACATCACATGAATTAAGCAAAACAACATACACAACTAAACAAAGACCATCTTCACCTTCATTTAATTCATAGCGCTAGCTAGTCGTAGTGGAAGTACGTACCATGGCACCAAGCCACAAACTGAACATTATTCACTTTTTTAGACTTAATTTGCAATTGCCTATCAAGCCAATCTTGCCAATTGCTTAATGCGTAGCCAACCTAACGACGACACGCACATACACTTTGTTATATACCTTGTCGAAGAGGCAGAAATAAGCAATCCTCCATGATTTCTTGAATAAGATGGCACAAAACACCACCCAGAGACCAACAACAAATCATAATCCAAGTCCAAAGTAAAAGAAATTTCGCTCAGAATCTCTTTCACTGTGAACACCATGCTTTGATGCACTATCGACGTCTGAGCAATTCTTCTGAAGAGGAGGTCCACAAAAACCATCGTTGCCGTTGTACATAGATGGGTTTTCTGTGTAGAGGGTGTCAAGCTGACGGCCTGCTGGTATCCGTCCTGTGAGGTTGTTGTAAGACAAGTCCACGTAGCTTAAGTATGTTAGATTTGACAGGCCTGGTGGGATTTCTCCATAAAGTTTGTTCCTCGAGAGGTCCAGTGATTCCAATGACTGCATGATCCCAATCCTGTTTGGAATTTTTCCACTCAAGTAATTCCTTGATAAATTCAAATTTATAACTGCATCAAGAGAGGCTATATCTTCTGGAATTTCACCAGTTAGGTAGTTCGATGATAAGTCGATGCTCACCATGTCATAAATTTCGTCCTCATAATAACGTTCTGCCCCCTTCATGATCACAGTCAGATTCCCACACATTTCAGTTCTTTTAGCTAAAAACAAAGTTGCCTTCAGATCTCATTAGTTTTATTTTTTTGATTTGTTATTGGTTGAATTCCTAAGCTCAATTACAGATAAAGGAAACAAATCAGGAAGCTATCAAACAAGGAGCAAGAATTCTGGAGCTGCTAGGAGCTGAAGTCTTTAGAGCAAAGAAGGGATGGAGGCCTATAGTTACAAGAATTGGGATGTGTTGATAGAAATGCTGTCTTTTGAAGCCTGTTGTTGTGATGGAGCACTTTGACCTGGAGTACATGCAGGAAAACAGAAAAGCTGGGGAGATCATAGTAGAGCAAAGTCCTTTTGGCTTATGTTGAGGAACTGAATACTCATCTGGTCCCTTCCTTTTTTTTTAAAAAAAATAGTACCTTTCAAAAAAAAATTGGCAAAAATAGCCCCATTCCGCGCAACAGTGCCGTTGAAATATTGTAGCAGTATCACGGAAGTACTATTCCGCCGCAAAAAAGTACTATACTATGCTTCCATTCCACGGAATACCTTTATCAATTATCGAATCGGCTGTAATAGGCTACTTAGATTTATCTTTATCAAACATCTAATTGGCTATAACAACTGTTTGGATTTCTCATCTTGCCGATTGCAAGATCAAATCGGCTGAAACGCCTTGAACCAGGTAAACCCGATATTTACAAGTGTTGAGGCCGTTTGTCTCTTTTTAGCGCCAACACCCTCTTATATTGGTTCTTCTTTATAAAGTATTTTTCCTAAAGTCTTATTGTGGATTACTCCTCCGTTCACTTTTATAAGGTTTATTTTTAAATGGTCTTGTTCACAAATATAAGGCATGCGTGCAGATTTAATGAGACCTTTCCTTCTATATCCCTGTATATTCTCTCTCAACCATATGTGTTTATTTATTACCATCCACACAAAGTATTTTTTTTAAGGCAGAAACAATAGGGGAAGCTCCTATTGAAATTTTATTAATAAGGAGGGCAAAGCAAAACAGAGAAGGAGAAAGAGAAAAGGAGAAAGAGAAACGGAAAAAATGGAAAAAGAGAAGAAAGAGAGCTGGTGAGGAGCCAGCTCAAAAAAAGGAGAGAAAGTTAAGAGAATTTAGAACCCCAGGCAGTAAGCGAAGATTTACAATGGTCCAAAAGTCTAAAAGATTGAAGATGTAATTCTGCCAGGAATCCATCTTTCCAAGCTTGAAAGTAGGGAGGCTTGGCTCTAAAGATGCGATCATTACGAGACTTCCAAAGCCCCCAAGCCGCGATCATGAAGACGTCGAAGAAGAAAGGTTCGGTGATTGACAAAGCAGCATCACTGATTCTCTGGAGGAAGTCCACATTGAGATCCCAGGGAATGCCCAAGGCATTCCAGCATGAAGTAGCAAAAGGGCAGGAGAAGAAGAGGTGATCCCTGGTTTCTTCAAAGTTGTGATTACAAAGAACACAATTGTAATTATTTCCTTGAATGAGGCAATTTTTCCGTTTGAGGAGATTGCGAGTGTTTAACCTGTCTAGACACATCAGCCAAGTGAAGACTTTGAGTTTAGTGGAACACTTTGCCTTCCAGATCCAACGAATAGTATTGTGAACAGAGATATTTCGAAACTCCATTTGTAGAACCTGTCAAGAGTAATCCTTAGATTTCCAAATGTACCGCCATTCATCATGGGTGTCAAGAACGGTGAAGAGAAGAAATCTTGGAGTGCAAAGCTTGGAGTTCTAGGAAAGCAAGGTCGGAAATAGGCAAATGGAAAAGCCTAGATATCCCGGGATGATTAAGGAAAGAGGCAACACTGATCTTATCATCTTTAGCAAAAGAGAACAGATGATGGTATGTCGACTTCATATGCATTTGATTCCAAACATCTTCCCAGAAGATAGCAGTATCACCTCGGCCAATCCGGCAATTAGCAATACCCTTGAAACAAACCAAAAGAGATAAGACATCCTTCCACCAAAATGACCCTTTAGGCTGAGAATCCATCGGAAGTTGGGATTGATAATAAGAGCGCCAAATCAAGTGAACCCAAGGAATGCCTTTTTTGTTGTAGAATTTATGAAGGAATTTAAGCAATAAAGATGAGTTATACAGCCTCAAGTTAATGACACCCAATCCTCCTTTGCTTTTTGGCAAACACACTTTTTGCCAAGAAACCGAGACTTACTCCTCCCATTAACTTCATTTTTGCCCCACAGTGAGATCTTCCTAGCCTTATCAATTACATTGATGACCGCAAAAGGAACTCTCAGAGAACACATAGAGTAAGAAGACATGGAGGATAAAACAGAGTTAACCAATTGCGACGCCCCCATAAGATAAGAAAGAAGAGAAAGTAGTGATTCTTACGTTAATCTTCTTGATTAAAGGGTCGAAGTCTTTAATGCGAGGTCTAGATAAACCCATTGGGAGACCCGGTAGGTGAGCGGAAGTGCTCCTTTTGCAACCAAAAGTGCCGGCCGAAGATCGACATCAAGATCGATGCGTTGATCGGAAGCATACAGATTTGGAATAATTAATTTTAAGGCGGTGGCGATGCAAAAAAGATTGCAAGAGGCATTTGAGTTTGAAAACTTCCTTCGCACCCTTGACGAAGATAATCGTATCATCGGCATATTGAACCACCGGAAATCAAGATGAGGCCCTAATGATAGGGAAGAGAGGACCCCATTAGCCTAGCTCATAAGGATGTGTTGAAGCGGATCGTGCCACCGCAAAAAGAAGAGGAGAAAGAGGATCTCCTTGACGAACCCCACGGCAAAGACATTTGAATGAAGGTCCCGCACATTGTTAAGGAGGATGGAGGTAGAAGCGAGGCGAGGATTTGGGATATCCGGAGAGCCATTTAACCGGAAGCCCAAGGCTTTGAACATGTTAACAATGGCACCATGTTCAATGGTGTCAAAGGCCTTGGCAAAATCAAGCTTGATGAGGACGATTTTACGCTTAGAAGAGTGACATAGGTGAATGTATTCAAAAGTCCAAGCAAGACAGTCTTGAATAGATCTCCTCTTATAAACCCATCTTGATTTCTATGGATAATAGAGTTGATAAGCGAGTTAAGTCTTGGCCAAGATCTTAGTGATAATTTTGACATTTTGGTTTAGCAAAGAAATAGGCTGAAGTCATTGGGGACTCGGGGTTCTGACCTTGGGAATCGAACAATAAAGGATTGGTTGATGGAAGAAATGTCAATGCATCCGTCTTGGAAGTCAGAGAAAAGCTTATAGATGTCATTTTTAATAATGTGCCAACAAGATTTGTAAAACTGGCCATTGAAACCATCAGGACCGGGGGCACTGTTAGTTCGGAAAGACGAGACCACATCATCAACTTCTTGATTGAGAAAGGCGAGATCAAACAGTCAAGGCTCTCCACTTGATGAACAATATCCTGAAGATCGAAGATCATTGGAGGGTCCTCTGAGAACCCCATTCTTGCGAAAAAGGTGTTAAATAACAAAGAAGCTTTCGTGTTGTGATCATATAAAATATCACCATTATCATTAGAAAGAGAAGTGATCAAGTTTAGCCGGTATCTTTCAGTGGCTTTGGCGTGAAAAAATTTAGTATTTTCATCCCCGAGCTGAATCCATCGAATAGACCATCGATTCTTCCAGAAGCATTTTGTATGGCAAGAAGGTGGGTGAGGTGAGCTTTAATGATCTTCTGAAGTTTCTTTCTGGATAAAGAGGGTCTGAAATCCTCAATCTTATCAAGAACATGAATGGAATCACTACAAAGTCACGAGGATCTGGTCTTTTAGGCGGGAGATATTTATTTTCCATTTGTTCGTGGGATCGAGTCTTTGAAGCTTGAACTTAATGTTGTAAGCTGAACAAATCGAAGAAGAAGAGGGACCACTCCAAGAGTTTGCAATCATGTCTTGAAAATTAGATCTCTCTAGCCACGAATTTTCAAATCTGAAGATATGAGTCTTTGGAATGTGGGTTTGAAATTGCGCTAGACACGGAATGTGATCCGACATGGTTCTGGAGAGAGGGAGCCAAAGGGTTCCAGGAAAAGACAAGGTCCAATGAGGTAAGTGAAACACCAATCAAGCTGTTCTAATAGGGGTCATTTTGCATGTTGCTCCAAGTAAATTTTTCGCCCTTGAGGGAATTTCGATGAGCCCAAGGGAGTTAATGAGGTCATCAAATAAATGAGCATCGGCATATCGCCACCACTCTTATTTACATCTCCGAGGGATCTATATAAGTTGAAGTCGCCCATGAAGATCAGATCATCGGCATCATTAAAACAAAGGTTGAATGACCGATTAAGAATTCAATTTTACCTGACTGAGCAGGGCCATAAGCAGAGGATAAGGACCAGACTTGTCCATTGAATTTTGAAGTAAACCTAACGGTCGAGCAAACCGAGAGCTAAAGGTAACTTCACCCAAGAGGGTGGCGCCAGTCAAGCAATAAGAATACCACCGAAGCACCATTAGAAGGATAGAAAGCAAATTGATTGAATTTCTTGGGGCAAAGCTTTTGAGAATAGTGTGATTAATTAGGACCTTTTAGTTTCTTGAATACGAGATAATTGAACAGCCCACTTCACGAATCTTAGCTCGAGGAGGTTACATTTGTTAGGATCATGCAAGCCCCGACATTCCAATTCAGACACTCCAATTACGCTGGAATTGTTTAGTGACATGAGGATCAAGATGGGTGAAGGAATGGCAGAATCAGACCGCAACAATGGGAAATGGGTTCCACTAGGGCAAATTGAAGTGGGGACCAAAAGCAACCATAAGTTTGAACAATGAGGAAAGGGAGCGGTCAAGAGACCGAAACAACCCGGTGGAAGTTTCCATGGTGACAAGCCTCGCTGATCCAAATGTTGGCCCGATATTGCGAAACTAGAGTGACACTCCAAACTGAATAGAAGGAGATTTCAACCAAATGCATAAAAGCCACATTAATGACCAGGACCATAATTGAAACATCCCAACTATCATCAACCATAGCATGATTCCAAAAGAGTAATGACAACACAAATTGTCCTCAAGAAGGCCGCACAAGGAAGATGCAAAACAATTATAACAACTAAAACAGATAAGTAGAACAAAAGTGAGGTCGAAGACTCTCATTGCAATCCACTTTCGTGGAAGACCTTCATTTTGAACTTCATCCTTCAACCAAAATGTCCACGGCCACCTCCTCGGGGAAGCCCACACCGAATCCCCACTTTCGAAGAGCATATATAGATATAGGGAGTGTTATTCTGAGTTTGTCAATATCCTTAATAGTTGGGAACAGATTTACGGTTGAGGATTAGAAGTAGAACAGTCGAATGTTGAGAAATACCCTTTGGAGAGAGGCTAGCAGGAGATCAGGGTCAAAAGCCCTTCTCCGACTCTTCAACAAGGTGGCAACGCTTGGTTGGCGAAGGCCCTTGTATTTCTCCTCCACCTCTTGCTCCTCCCGAACCGGAGGAGACTATGCTATGAATTGGAACATCAACCCAAGAATCAAGTAAAGAATTGGAAGGAGAGTTATTAGGAACCTTTGGGGCTTTCCTTTTCCTTTCAAAACCATAGTAATCTTTGTTGTGAGGGTTCGCAAAGCAAGAGGGTGGCCTATATTATGGCGTGCATTTTAGGAAACTTCGCCGAGAGTTGTAATCCGACGTGTCTTTGAGCAAATATTTCAAGCCTTGGCGTCGGGTTTAGAATCATTGGAGAAACCAGAGAAATATTGAATAGCTTGGTTAAATCCAGAGAACTCACATCGATATAAAGTGTTGCTATCTCGAATAGACACTTTGAAGCGTTTCTCGCAACCCAGATTATCGAAATCTTGACGAGGAAACCGACATTAAAGGTCAAGAGGTAGTGATCTCAGTTGCGGGGGACAAGAATGTGAGACCCGTTCGGAAGAACAGAACCTCCATGTGATTACTGTGCTATTCCCTCGGATCAAGAGCTAGCACTCACATGTTTACAACAATTGGAAATCACAACCATACAATAATAATAATTAAGCGGAAATGATTATTACATAAATATTACAACTCAGAGAAATATAGCAGGAAAAGAAGCAATGTCTCGTAGTTTGCCCATCCATTCCCAGCAGTAACCCGACCTGCATAAACTTCAGACGAAAACACGCCAAGAAAATCCGTAACTCTGCGATTTAAAGGAGACTCGAAGCTTTGCATTCTCATCCACCTACATAATAATTAAGCAAGGGTGAGTACTTTACGTACTCAGCAAGACTTGAGCAAAACCTATCATATATGCAGGCCTTTTCAAAGGAAGCTACTACAGTTAATTTGCATAAAGCGAATTTGAATTTGTAAATCAAGTTATTTGCAAACGGAATTTAAAAGAGCGAGATTCACTGATAACAAATAAGTAAATCATAAATAACACTCACCGTCCTCCATGACGTGAGTTCGAATCGACCATTGCCATCACATGGCATATATCCAGTTCCTTGTCCACACAGGGCACAACAGCTGATACCAATACTTGCCAACACATGGTATAGTATTGGGTCATCTGTGGGGTAAGCTAACTTGTAAAATAAACCCTTTTGGAAACAATAAAACATTTAACTCGTGCAAGTTCACCAAGATACCCATGACCGCGGGTACGGCTAATCAATTAGATTTAAACTCTGCAGAGGTGTACAACTGTACCCACAAGGAATGATCAACTCACCATGTCAGCCGTGGATCGCCATACAAGAGTATGCGAATGAGCGATCATACATAGTCATTAAATTCCTAGACAAGGCTTTACTACCCCAGCCCGGGACGTTAACCCTCGCCCTGAAAACAAAGACACTCACCCAAGCCGTGGATCCACTTTCAGTACACCAACATAACGTCTCTGTCCATGGCAAGGCGTACACCGTTGCACCGGCCAGGCAATTACCCATACGAACTGCATGGAAGCCCCTCACAAGCAATCCGTACCGGAATGCCTCCGCTAGCTCCCGCCTACCAATGAGCAAAGCCATGTCTAAACAATTTAATAAGCTAAGGCTACCCCATTCTCACCCTCGTGGTTTGTACGGATTTTCTTGGTTCATACAACACGATGTTCGGTCCTTAGTTGTGACACGGGCGACACTTCACCCTACACTACGTGCAATTCCTTTCAGCACAACCGGCTATTGCCAATAATCGCCCGCATCAAAGCATAGTTTCATTTTGGGTTTTTAATCAAATTACCCACCACCAATAGTGCCATTTCCAAGGTTTTCAGGAAACAAATGTTGCTTTGATCATGTACATTGCTGATTCTAAAGCATGGCTAAGCATGAATAATATGAACGCATATACCCATGATGACATTAAGTAACGCCTAACCTTAATCTAAGGTTATCAAGGTTCACATTTCATATTCATCAAAGGAGAATCACGAGACAACAGGTATAACTACCAAAACCACAAGATAGCAGATTCATACAAAATAACCGCATGCATGAAACAATTTGATGAACAAAAGGAATATAAAATACTGGGATCAATATGGTCAAAGGATGCTTGCCTTGCTTAATCACTGATTACGATGAAGGCGAGGATCGAGGATAATGGAGGCGATGACGGAATCGACAACGTCGGGTTCTACACGTCGATCAACGGAAATAAAGCAAATAACTAACTTCAATAAGGGCAAAAAGAAAGTAGATAGCAAGAAAAAATAAAACTCTGATAAAGAAACAGGAATTGCTCTTTATGAATTTATTAATCTTATTTTATGAATTCAAGATGCAAAGATTGGTTAGATTAATAGAATTAAGCATTAGTTGCAAGGTTTCATTGATTTACTATTCATAATACATTTCGCAACTTTATTACTTATGGGTTTTGCTCTATTAGGATTCAGATTCGAAGCAAGATAAAATAAGAATATTTTCTTAGATTACTGCAGATCATATCTTAAAGATCACTTCTAGACTATTCTTTACTAAATTCAGATTTAGATGAGTCGCTTATGAGTTAATGAAAAAGCTTAAATGATCACATTGGACTATGAATGATTAGCTCCTTATCGTTAATTGATTTCGCTTAGAATTAGTTTTACGCAAGTTAAATCTATTGATTTAGGCTACTGGGATTATTTTCATGATATTTAAGAAGGTTCTGGTGATAAAAATAACTTAACTGCAGGTTTCATCATTCTTACCGATTCTTTTTACAAAGTTCAGAAAACTTAACACTTAAGGTTATTTGGCTATTAGGATTTGTATGCAAAACATGATGAAATATGGTTATTTCTTCATAATAAGACGATTTATACTTTGTATAATAATCCTAAGCTAATTCCATAAATTTTAGGCTTTTGGACAAGACTATAAACTTCTCGCTAAAATGGTTCATGCTTCACTTAAAGACTATACTATTCAACATCGGCAGGAAGGGGAAAACAAGGATTAATGCTTAAGGATTTTAAGCTATTTGGATTAATATGCAGACTTTGATAAAATAAAGTTATTTCTTTAGGACATGGTAGAATGGACTTTGTCTAGTGATTCTAAACTAGATTTATAAGTTTTACGATTTAGACGAGACATTATATTCATTGTTGAAAAGGCTTAAGTGGCATTGAAATTTGACGTTATTCGGAATCGGCCAGAAGTGAATTAAAAGGTTATCGCTTAAGGGTTTTGAGCTGATGAGATTAATATGCGAACCTTAATGGAATATGATTCTTTTTACAGATTTTGGTAGTATAAACTTTGTACAGCGTTTCTAAACTAATTTTACTGATTTTAGTATTCGGACGAGTTATTTTATCTATCGTTGAAATAGCCTAAATGACCACATTTGAAACCTTAAATCGGCCAAGTTTCAATCCTAATTTCCAACTAACCTATACATGATCTTTAACTCATTTTTCAGGTGTTAGCAGGTAGGAATCCTAGAAATGTTTTAAAGTTGATTTTGCATTATTTTGCTTTTAACTGCAATAGGTTTCCTATTTGATTATTGTTACATTTGACATTTCTTTATGATAAAAGGATTCAAGTTAAACGTTATTACAAATACTTTTACATATATATGCCCTCACTGTTTTTAGGAACTTGCTACCAATCACTTTACCATTTTATGAGCTATCATGCTTATTATTTTGCTAATGGCCGTAATAGGGTTTATTAATGATTTCAACACAACCAATATAAACTTACTTCACAAATTAAATATTTTTACATATTTATATTCTTTTTGACTTTAGATGAATTTACAAATTTGTTTTACTGGAATTGAAGTAATATTGCAAAAGATATTCAAGTCTCAATTATCAATTAGCTGAGAATTGCTAGAAAAAGGAAAATACGTTTTCTTGACTGAGGAAGCGCCTTCTCCTACCTCAGACTCGGTTCACTGCGCAAGGACAGAAAACAGGGGTTGGCTTAGGGCATGTCGGCGAAGACTTTCCGGCGATCCTCCGGCCACGGCAACGGCATGGGGAGAGGGAGCTCGACGAGGCGCATCCAGTGGGGGTGTCGGCGCAGCGGAAGAGATACCGGAGCAGCGTGCCCACGAGCTCGGGGAGAGGCGGCCATGGCGGAAGGTCAAAAGAAGAAAGCAAGGTGTGAGAGCTCGAATTGGTAGCATGTATAGCATCACGGGGTGGCAAGGAGTTGATTTCACCTGCTAGCCGAAGCGGAGATGGACGGAGAAGCTTCGCCCACGGTGGCCGGCCTTGGGGAAGAAGAGGCGCACGGCAGCAGCTTGTTTTCGCATAAAGGTGTCCGAATGATTTTGAGGGGTTTTACTTGGTAGTGTATGAGGGTGCTTCAGTTCAGAGGGATTTGGAATTGGCGCACTGACTTGGTTGATCCGATTCCGGCCTCAAGCTCTGAAGCTCCACAACAATGGCGGCATTGAGGGGAGTTTTTGCTGTTTCGGCTGAGGAGGGGAAGAGGAAGTAGAAGGGAAAGCTGAGCGCTGCCTCTGGGAGCATTGAAATGCAATGTATAGCTGAGAGGTTAGGCAGATGACCCGGTTTGGTTGAGATTGGCTCGGTTGTGAGCTTCTCCAGACGCGACAAGGGAAGCAGGCTCTGCGGTATGGCGCGGGAATGGCTGAGGACGAACGTGGCAGCAATCGTGGCTGTGATGAAGTGAAGCTGACGCAGCGAGTAGACTGGACGATGAATTGGTTCGTTGAATCAAGCGTTGGCTGATGAAATCGCTTCGGGAGAGTTCGCTCCACTCGGTCGCAAGAACAGTCGGAGGAAGGAGATGACGAGTGGGCCTAGGTCCAGCAGTCAGTGAGGGGGAGCACCAAAAGAGATAGTCTCCGATTTTATTAGGCTGACAAATGGGAGTAGAAAATATCCAAACTTTTTGACCATGGTCTTTGAATAGATTTTTATGCCTGGTAAAATTTTGAGATTAAAATGGATTACCGAAAAATTGATAATATTCTGACAACAGTGATGGCTCCTAATTACTTGTTTCGGATTTTGATTTTCCTTTGAGATCAGTCGAAGTCTATTATTTTTGAAATTTTGTTTTTCAAAATATTTTGATCTCAGAATGCTTCTATAAAATTTTCAAGCCAAAATATGGTTTCATTATTTTATAAGAATTCTGACATCGCAAATTTCGATTTTCATAGTTTCGTTTTTAAACTTGGAAAAGTATTAAATTATATTATCAACTTATGACATTTTAACCAAAGGTATATATTGAATTTAGGGTTTCATGATAAATATTTCAACTCCATTTGAGTTCTATAAATATTTTATAAATTCTGTCAATGCATTGCTTTGACTTAAAAGTTGTCTTTTCATTTTATATCTTCATTAGTCTATGCATAAAATTTCATTTGATGGCTAAAATGATTTAATTAAATTATCAGGTTCTCATGGCAATTTTCTAAATTTTCACTTTTTCCATTTTTGCCTTTTTCTCTTTTTCATTCTTTAATTCCCTTTTGTTTGACTTTTCTTGCAACACAAAAATCCAAGAACTCCAAATAAAAATCAATAATGCCAAGAAAACTCAGAAAGAATAATATTCAAATTCAAAATATTGATTTTTATTTTGTTAAAATTTTGGGATGTTACAAGCAGTAATTGCAGGAAGAACCAGAGAAGCAGAGGCACTGTCTGTGAACTCGAAGCGCTATCCAGGGACGGCTCCAAATCCATAAGCTCATCAATAGGGTAGTCCCAAACATTAAGCTCCTCTTGTTGCGCAGGAGGAAGCACACCAAATCCGGGTTATGAGGAAGAGCAGCTATATTGTTATTATTATTTTCCCAATTTGGCCAACCTTGAGCCCGATTGTCCTCGTTTCGAGCAAGCATATCCCAAATTGGGTCACCTTGAAATGGAGCAATTTGAACAGAAACTAGGAGCTCCGCCATGAGCTTGAGCAATGTCTTGAAGAAGAGGGTGTGGATTACCGAAATCCGGAGGAGCAAGATCTTCATCGAGGAGCATGTTACCATTAGTGAGCTCATGGGATGAGAATAACGATGGGAACAGTCCATGAAGAGGCATTTCCATTAAGGCGAGCCAACTCGATGACAAGGCTCCGGGAACATCCAAGGGACTATCAAAGAGACACTGGACCATCACATGAGACAGAATTCTATGGTCCATTCGACAAGAAACCACTCTTCCAAAAGGAGCACAAACTTGATCAAGAAAGGGCGTGATCTTAGATCAAGGGATAACCAAGAAGCATGAACCATCCAAGTCTTGAGTAAGGCGCATTACGAGCATTCGAGCTTGATCGTGAATCACGAACTGAATTCGGAGCCCTCGACAAAGTGATCTCCCATATTAATAAGCTGTCCCGGTTGAAAATATTACTTAGTTGAAGAAGACCAATCCGTGAGGGCTTCGGCAAAGATCGAGGAACCGCAATGTGGAACTCGTCCTCAATATAGTCCCGAATTTGAAGAAGGAGAGCATCATAATCATCTTCCTCGACTTCTCCGTCCCGATCAATGGCTAGAACCCACTCATCATGGTCCCGGGAGGAAAGCCAGCGATGTGGGCATACGATCCGATGGCGCAAGAAGGTCCTCCGTCCTCCGCCTGGACATCTTGGGGAAGAAATCGCCGAGGAAATGGGAAAATTCGCCATAGGGGGAATTGAGGTTTCTTGGAGACGCCGAGGAAGGGACTGTTGATGTCTTGGGAAGAAGGTGAAGAGACCCTGGCAGGGGAGGCAGGGGTTCTGGGGCACAGAGACGAAGGTTTTACAGGTCGCGGCCCGAGGTGTCGATGCAAGGATTTCTTGTGCAGGAGGAGGCAATGATTTCATCTTCCATGACAACCGTTGATTTAATCTTCTTTTGAAACAAGCCGACATCCGGTGGCCGTAGTTGTAGCAAGAAGGGCATCCGACGGCCCAGTGCGAGAATAGGGCGAGTGGCCCAACCCGCAACGAAAACAAACCGAGGAGTATCTCATGCAATCTTCGAGGATTGGCGGCACCGAGACACGAGATGATTTCAAGAAAGGTTTCCGCCAAGAGATTGTAGGCTATCCTTGGGATAGATCTCGTGGGTCTTGGGAATAGTCAAAATCTTAGTAGCCTGCTGACAAGGGACCCTCGGTTTTGAATTCAAAACCCGGATTTGATTGAAGCTTTGAGAAGCAAAATTAGAATGAAAATGAGAGAAGGAAACTGAAGCGGACTGAATCAACTGGGGGGTGAAAATTGACAAGAAATTTCACCCACTTTGAAAGAGCAAGATAGGGCAAGATTGTAAGCTTGATCAGAAACAACAACTGAATCTTGATTGGAATGGAGAACTGAAGGACGGTGACCCGTGGAGAAAGCCACTTTTTTCTGAACTGAAGATTTGCGAAGAAGATGATTCGGGCCATTCATCATGCGGTCATTGAACTCTTGGGCTGATTGAGTGAAATTATCCTTATCCTTTCTCCAGAAGGGATCCGAGATTCTCCACGAGAAGAAGTAAACATCAAAATACTTAGTGATGATTCTTTTCAGCGAACAAATATGAAGACCCACCAATTCATTGGCAATCGAAATGCGATATCGATTCTTGACAATCTTGAAGACATGAAATCCTTTAGAATGACCTCCCGAACCAAGATAAAGCTAGACCGGTGAGGAATCGGTGAGTTTAAAAGAATGTCTTGAAAATAAGCCAACAGAAGAAGGAACCTTTTGAAGTTTGAGCTGCATGATGCACGGAGGAATTGAATTTCCTTCGACTTCTGTTGGAAAGAAATGCCAATGCTGAAATCTAGATCGAGGTCCTCGGCCGGAGGACGAAGATCAAGAGCATGAGAATCCAGATCGGGAATGAAATGCTAGACAAAGTTGAGGAGGCTCCGATCCGGGCGAGTCCTTGATAAGCATCCGAGGGCTTGAAAAGCAAGACCATGAGCACCAAGCAACTTTCTTACGATTCCAATGAGAAGGAATGGACCATTTGATTTCCTCCTCATGGAGCCAAAAGACATAATCTTTTTGCGCTTTGGGCCGCCATCTCTCCAGAGGAAGAAAGAAACATCAAAAGATGAAGAGATAACTCTTTTTAGGCGGAGCACCATCCATGCAACTTTTTTAGAAGCCACTGAGAAGCGAAAGTGAGTGCAAGACGCTTGGCGGACGTGAAAACCAGCAGGAGCTCCACCGAGAACCAAATGCAGAGTCCGAGCCACATAAGAAACATCCAAACGAAAAGCAAATCTCTTGAAAACCACCAGAAGGAGGAAGGAGCCTTGAGAAGAGGAGGAAGCATGGTGCACCGAGGAGGAGAGAGATCGAAGCACAAGGGATCTAAAGCGAGAACCATGCTCTGGCGACCAAACTACCGGGGGGGGTAACTTGATCCATCAGCTCTCATTCTCGGGCAGCTCAAAACAGAATTAAGTGGAGGTATCTTAGTCATTTTCTTTTATATATTTCTCAATTTTAACGCAATCTTAATTCTTGTGTAAAGTGAAAATATGTCCAATAAAAATGAAAGGAGGGAGTAACAGGCACAAATATGGTTGGATTGACGTAGCATTCATTCCGTGGCTTCACCAATCACCACAAGTACAAATTGATATACAAACCGATAGGGATGAAAACGGATATCCGAATTTCTGAACAAATTCGACATTTTTAAATAGATATATAACGATTTTGGTTTTCATTTTTTAACACTTTAGCAAGCTCATTATAAAAAATAAGATTATAAAATTAGATAAAAAAAATTACGCATTATTTGCTTCCTATAAATAAAAAGGTGAAAAAAATATCCGAATCCGTATCCGATTGATATCCGAATTTTGTTTCTATCATTAAAATAAATATATAATGAATTTGAGGTTCATTTTTATGAATTTGAATAAGCTCAACACCACAAACAAGAATATGAATTCGGATAGAAAATTCTATATCCTATTTGTTTCCCATTGAAGAACAAAGACAAAAAAATTGATATCCGAATTACTATCCGTTTTCATCCCTACAAACCGATAGTGTACATACATCACAGGAATTAAGCAAAACAACATGCACAACTAAACAAAGACCATCTTCACCTTCATTTATTCATAGCGCTAGCTATTCGTAGTGGAAGTACCATGGAACCAAGCCACCAACTGAACATTATTCGCTTTTTTAGACTTAATTGCAGTTGCCTATCAAGCCAATCTTGCCAATTGCTTAATGTGTAGCCATCTTTTGGGCCAAGCTTGCCCACTTGACGGCGACATACACATACACTTTGTCATATACCTTGTCGAAGAGGCGGAAATAAGCAATCCTCCATGCTTTCTTGAATAAGATGGCACAAAACACCACCCAGAGACCAACAACAAATCCTAATCCAACTCCAAAGTAAAAGAACTTTCGCTCGTAATCTCTTTCACTTTGTGAACACCATGCTTTGATGCACTATCGCTCGAGCAATTCTTCAAGAGGACGCCCACAAAGACCATGGTTGCCGCCATACATAGATGGGTTTTCGTGTAGAGGGTGTCAAGTCGACGGCTTCTTGGTATCCGAATCTGTGAGGTTGTTGTAAGACAAGTCCACGTAGCTTAAGTATGTTAGATTTGACAGCTGGTGGGATTTCTCCATAAAGTTTGTTCCTCGAGAGGTCGAGTGATTCCAATGACCGCATGATCCCAATCTCGCTGGAATTTTTCCACTCAAGTAATTCCTTGATAAATTCAAATTTATAACTACATCAAGAGAGGCTATATCTTCGGAATTTCACCAGTTAGGTAGTTCGATGATAAGTCGATGCTCACCATGTCATAAATTTCGCCATCATCATAATAACGTTCTTGCCCCTTCGTGATCACAGTCAGATTCGTAACAGACATGAAACTAACGGGAAGACGCCTTCCTGTCATACCCGTGAAGTTTGAAAAATTCCGGGGTAAGACACCTGATATACCATTGTCTGCTAGATTCAGATGAGGGTGTAAGATTGGTTATGGTTGCCGGAATACTTTCAGAGAACATATTGTGGCTCAGTCTTACTATCTCTAGGTTCACACAGTTTCCAATCCACATGGGCAATCTTCCAGAGAAATTATTCCATGCTAGATCCAGGATAATTAGCTCTGAGCATCTTTGCAAAAATGATGGGAACTTTCCGGAGAACTCCTCGGCTCAAAACATTGAGGAAATTCTCCCTCCAAAAGATTGTCGGCTATGCTGTAGATATCCAGGGTTTGCAATGCACAAATAGACCGTGGGATATGATCGGTGATATGGTTGGAGAAGAGAAACAGTTCCCATATGTATGGAGCTCCAAAGTTTGCTGGCAGAGGCCCTGACAGAGAGTTCCTGGAGATGTCCAATTTGGTGAGGTGTATCGGCAACTGAGGTATTTGACCAGTTAGCTTGTTTGAATTCAAATAGAGTATTCTTAATGGAGTCATAGCCTCCATGTTTGTTGGTAAGCTACCGTTGATTCCGTTGCTGGAGATGTTCAAACGAACGGCATTTGAAAAGGTACTTACAAACCAGCCTGGAATCGCATCTGTTATACCTGCTCTTGATATATCAAGATCACAAATATCGACCTGCCATTTCAGCCAATGGGGAAATAGAGGACCCATCTGGCAAGTTTGGAAAAATGCATATTCAAGTCTAAAGGGAGGCAACCAGGGTTCAAAAAGCAGACAAAAACCGGTCGACGTGCCAAGCCGATTCGGCAATTAAAACCACTTGGCAAACCGTTTAGTTTAAATGTAAATTTTAAAAAAATTGAATAAATTTAGCAAAAAGAGTTAAAAAATTTTGAAATTTTTTTGTGAGGTCCTAAAGCAATGCTAATGATTCTATTAAATTTTCAGATTATTATCAGATCCATATATTTTTAAAAATTCTGACAGTGATACTATCACAATATATGCTCTTCAGTTTTTTTTTTCTAGGGGCACAAAATGAAGTATAATATTTCTTAAACTTTTTTGTAATGTTATAACATAATTATAATGATGTTATAAAATTTTTAGATGATGATCATATATGTGTATTTTTAAAAATTCTGAAAGTGCTATTATCATTATATATGCTCTTCTATTTTTGATTTTATATAGACACTAAATGAAGTCTAATATTTCTAAAACTTTTAGTACATGATCCTTTGGCACTAGTTATGGTTAAATTAAAATTTCATAATATAATAAATCTTTTAAATATTTATAAAAATCTGACAGTGTATTTGTTCCTTTTCATTAATTGTTGTTTTGGATTTTTAGAAGCAATAAATGATTTAAAAAATTATTTAAATTTCTCTGAGGTGTTTTATAGATTAATTGGGATTTTTTTTGTAATTTTTACAATTTTTCTTTGCATTTTCACCATTTTTCCTTTTGTCATCGGTTTTCGACCTTTTCGACCGTTTGTGTTTTTTTAATCGGTTTGACTAGCGAGTTTGGCTTTTGCAAACTATTCAGTTTTGAAGGACCATATGGAGGTCTACTCATGTTTGTGATGAGTATTTTGATTAAATTTGAGTAAGCTATGCTCAGGTTTGAGTTTGATTTGAATTGGAATTCAAAAGGAAGCAATGTGAGTTGTGTTAGCTTCTTGCGGTACTACCGGCCTGTGGCTGACGGTAGAACCGACTGATGATTGAGATATAATTAATTGTGAGCATTTGTGATGATTGAACATTGCTATGTGAGGTATTTCCTTATTTTTGATGGTTGCAGAACGACGGTGCTAGGTAATGGTGAGGCGAAAGATGGCCGGGACTAGGCGAGGAGCGTCGGAAGTCCAGACCGTCAGGGATCGCCGGAACATGATCGGACACGGAGTCCGTGCAAGCCATGAAGACAAGGAATGGATGTGATGCTAGCTAGATGTTGCTCGAATTGATGAGGGCCGTCGGATTGCGGTCTAGTTGATAGGATAGCGGGTCTAGTTTGTATGCTTTGAAAATCGTGCAAGAAAACCCTTTGTGTGTGTGGGTTTTGGGTAAGCCCTTGCATGGCTGTGTGAGTGGGTTAATCCTAACCCTTGATGAGTACTCTAGGGTTGAGGGACTCATCCAAGGGTGGTAGGTGGCCTATGAGTAGTATAAATAGGGGGGAAGGGGTGGCCTTCTTCCCTTGAAGATTTTTGTTGCTCCTTTGAGCTTTGTCTACATGAAGTGAGGCTTTGTAAACCTTCCATCCAGAAAATACAAAAAATTTCTTTACTATTCTTGTGAATTTAAATCGTGCATTTATATCATGTCTTTACTTTACGCTATTTAAATTCAACATTTACTTTCCCGCGTTTACATTCTCGCAATTTACTTTCTCACAATTTGGATTTGCCTCCCCTCCTTCTAAATGCTGTTCTTCTAGGATGTCTTGAGGTTGGAAATGGTGGTTAGCCGGAGAAGTAGATGGTGACGGATGAGCTCAAATCGGCCAAGGTAAAAGCATCACGGGATCTCAGATAACCCAGTTTTATCTTTTCCCGCAGCGAAGATTGGCCTAGGAAGGCTACCACCATGTGATCGTTTTCGGGGAAGAAGAACAGTAATGGCAGTGAATCGGATAGTTCTAGATGAAGCTGGGTCTGGGGAGTTTCAAAGTAGTGTTGTGGTGTCCTAACGACGCTTTGGCTCAGTGTAATTGAGAAGTAATCTGCGGAATTGATTAATCAGGTTTTGATTCGAGCTTTAGCTCATGGTGGTCGTGGCGAGCAGGGCAAAATTTTGGTACTGAGCTTCAGTGGAAGAGCGCAGCAGGGCGTTTTGAGCACATCTTCAGTGGCTTAAACAGCCTGGGGGAGGTGGTGCCCGGTGGTGCGAACACGGGACTCGATTGCAGCGGTCAAACCGGTTGCAGGGCATGGCCATTGCAGGCGATGGCCGAATTGAGGGCGCGAACTTGAGTGATGGCAGGGTATGGCTAGTCGATTGCAGGAGATGCGACATGGCTGAGCCAGAGGGGAAGAAGGCAAGGCTAGGGGCGAGCTGGCTCTAGGTGACACGATGGGCAATGATGGCGCTGCAAGTTTTGAGCTTGAGTTCACACGACGTTGAGATTGTTTTTTCATATTATAGAGGAAAAGAAATAATTAAGGTAATAGTTTTTCTTAAGAATCAAAATTCAAAATAGATAGAAAATTAAAATAAGATTATATTTTGAACTTATTTTCTCGTTTGTTTAATTTAGAAGAAGAAGTTTTATATTGCAGCTTCTCCTTTATTAAGGCTAGATTTCAAGAAAATGAGGAAAAAGATATTTGTTGTTACTTACAGGTTAGGCAAGATGGATTTTTTCTATCCTCTCTAAGATTGGGGTCTTGTAGTCGAGACCTTTGATTCCTGAACACACAACACATTCCTAGAATTGATAACATTCACTGCTTGCCCTCAAAAAAGTACAAACAAACGGCGTACATACATTATATGAACTAAGAGACAACATTTATTGTTTTAATTTCAAAGGAAACAACATGCATATGGTATCCATCATGGAACCAGAAAAAACACACTACCAGCAGCTTTATTTGTAATATGACTCGATTCACAGTTGCCATTCTAGCCAAGCCTCCCAATTAGCTTAATGTGTACTATGTAGTAGTCTTTTGTGCCAAGCTTGCCCAAGTGACAACAACAAATACATATATTCTATCATATACCTTGTCGAAAAAGCGGAAATATGCAATCCTCCATGTTTTCTTGAAGAGCATGGCACAAAACACCACCCAGAAGCCAACGACAAATCCTGACACAAGGCCAAGGTAAAAGAACATTGGCTCAGGGACATGTTCTGTTGTTCTCTTGTGATCACCATCACCTTGCTTTGATGCAATACCTCCAGAGCAATTCCATTGAAGAGGAGGCCCGCAAAGATTATTGTTGCCTTTATACATATATGGATAATTCGCGTAGAGGGTGTCAAGTTGTGTCCCCGATGGTACTCTTCCCGAGAGATTGTTGTATGATAAGTCCAAGTAGCCTAAATATGTTAGATTTGACAGGTTAATTGGGATTTCCCCAGAAAGTTTGTTACTCGAGAGGTCGAGTGATTCCATTGAATGCATGGACCCAATCTTGTTTGGAATTTTCCCACTCAAGTAATTATTTGACAAATTCAGATTTTTTATCATTGCAAGAGAAGCTATTTCTTCTGGAATTCCACCAGTTAGGCAATTCAACGATAAGTCAATGCTCACCATGTCCCGAAATGCCCAACCATAATAAAGCTCTTGCCGCTTCGTGACAACAGATAAGTCATGTAAAAATACGTCAACGAACCACCCTGGATCAGCACTGGCATACGGTCCTCCTGTCATCACCATTAATTTTGACAAACGCGAGGGTATAACTCCTGATAATCTATTGCCTGCCAGATTCAGATCATAAAGTTGTGCAAGATTGGTGATGTTGGATGGAATATCACCATGGAACGAATTGTAGCTGAGCCATAGATATTGTAAATTTAACTCTCCAATCCACATAGGCAATCTTCCAGAGAACTTATTCCGTGATAGATCTAGGATCTCTAGAAATGTGCAGCCTTGAAGAAAAGATGGGAACTTGCCAGAGAAGCTATTGTTACTCAAAAGAAGAGCATTCATTTTTGTCATCCCAAAGCATTGAGGAAATTCACCCTCGAAGAGATTGTTGGCTAAATCTAAGAGAGTTAAGTTTTGCAATTCGCAGACGGAACCCGGAATATGACCCAAGAAGTAGTTGGAGTGCAGATCCAAAAACTGGAGATTTGGAGTTTGAAAGTTTGATGGCAACGGTCCCGACAGAGAGTTCCTTGAGATGTCCAAATTCGTGAGGTTTCTCGGCAATGGAGGTAGTTGACCAGTTATATGGTTTGTAGATAGATCTAGTACTTCCAAAGACATGGCTTCCAAATTTGTTGGCAAGCTGCCGCTGATTCGGTTTGCGGAGAAGTCCAACACTTTAGCCTTTGCAAACGCGGTTGAAAACCAATCTGGAAGCTGAGCGGTTATACCATTGCTTGAAATGTCAATCACCTCAACATCCACCATCAATTGAAGCCAGGCAGGAAATTGAGGACCCATTTGGCAAGATGAAAAATATGCCCCTTCTAGTCTAAATGGGGGTAACCACTCAGGACGTACCACTATTTTCAAGTGATTACCAGACAAGTCTATGAATTTTAAGCTGTGCAGACCAGCAAAGTGGTCTTCTGTGATCACACCATGCAAATCATTGTGGCTTAGGTCCATGCTAGTCAAGTTAGTAAGCATACTGACCTCAGAGGGCACGGGTCCAGTGAGTTTGTTGTCGGAGAGGTCGAGATTGACTAAGCTAGTGAGTTGGCCCATGCATGCATGCTGGTAGGGTTCCAGTGAGTTTGTTGTGGGAGAGGTCGAGATTGACTAAGTTGGTGAATTGGCCCATGCAAACTGGTAGGGTTCCAGTGATATTGTTGTCACTCAAATGTAATTCCTGCAGTTTATTGGTCGATGAACATTGCGACAAACTCTCGAATAACTCTGTTATGTTCCCAGATGTGAGGCTCATCTCAAGGTTTAGGATTTTCAGATTGCATAGGTTCCTCAGCAAGTTTGGTTCCATAGTGCCCTGGTTATCATTTCTTGAAAAATCGAAGACTTGGAGGGACGTCATACTTGCTAGTGCATCAAGAATATGACCGGATAAATCGGTGAGTTCAAGGTGGAGGTACTTGAGGCTTGTCAAGCTCCAAAACCAACAGGATGCGGACACATGATTAAAACGGTTAAAAGAGAGATGAAGCCTCTCAAGTTTTGTGAGGTTTAAGTGAGGGAGCGATTGGTTTGCACTCTGAAGACCGCAACCGGAAAGATAGAGTACTCTCGGGGGTTTTGGTTATCTGCCACTCCTCATATTGCCATTCGTTAAAATGCCACTCGGACCCACTGTCATAGACACAGAAGGTCCCACATGTCATTGAGACAGGGGTGGCATTTTAACGAATCGCAATATCAGGGGGGGCATATTACCAATTTTTTTATGGTCGAGGTACTGTAAAAATGGCAGATGTGTTAGCCATGACATATCTGTTGGGTTCATCATTCCACCTATTTCTCTGCCGGAAAGGTCTAGATAGTGAAGGTTAGAAAGATTACCGAGCTGAGGAGGCAGCATACCGGTAAATGGTATGTTGGAGAGGTTCAAATATCTCAAGCTCTTCATAGAGCCCAAGAACTCTGGAAGGCGACCGGTCGGCCCCTCCAGAGAGTTCCAGCTGAGATCGAGGTGCTGCAGATGCTCTAGAGAGAGCAGGGAAGAAGTTATCTCGCCAACCAGAGCTGTATCGTCTGAACAGGGGAAGCCAAGAGCGTCATCATCATCATCACCAACATAGCACGGGACTGGCACAGCTCAGAGCTTAAGCATGAGGACACGACCGGTACGGTTGTTGCACCGGACGCCCCTCCATTGGCAGCAGTCCCTGCCTCGCCTCCACGAGGCGAGGCGACCGGCGGGGTCCTTGGTGATGCCTTCCTTGAAGGCCAGCAGGGCATCCCTCTCGCGCGGCACGCACGCGCCGGCGGCACCGGCACGCGCGAGCTGTGGGCGGAGCTGCAGCGCATGGGAGGTGAGGGAGAAGGTGGCGGCCGCGACGAGGAGCAAGAAGCAGCTGGCACTGGGATGCATGGTGAATCGGTGACTGGCTAGTTGTCTAAGCGGGCTGATCGTTAAATTTGTTGCGTCTTGCGTGCGTGCTTACTGCCTTTTAATGGCACTCTTAATTACAAGCTGCTCCATCGAGTCAACACGTTCAAGTGGCGAAGGTTCGTCATTAGTCAGTCAACTGCCTGTCTTCCTACGGCGTGTACTGATTTTTGCATTCGGAGTTCATCGCCTAAAAAATCGGGGATCGATTCGGAAAAAACATAAGTTGCGAAAATAAATGGGTAAAAAACATCAACTAGCCGCGCATGCAGTCCGTGCAAAAAACAAAAAGAAAGAAAGAAAGAAAGAAAGAAAGTATAGGCATGCTATTAACCGCTTCAAATCATGTATGATCGTCGTGTCAAGTTGTAACTTTGTTTTCAATAATTTGTGATGTCGGCCGTAGTACATACGTATAATTTTTTTCATTTGAATTTCCGTACTATATCATTAATTTCAATTTTTATGTTAGAACATGTCACTTAAAGTTTCGCAACAAAGTTAGTATATGTTTCGATCGTCCATGCAACAAAGTTACTAGAGAAACAAAGGAAGAAAAATAAAAACGGCAGGTTATCACATAAATTTATTATTAATATTTTCTTCATGTACCGTACAAACCCGAGTATAAAATTTCGGACAGGGATCCCTGCAGCAGTCCCCACTCAATAGAACTATCCAACTCAGTGAATCAACATTCCAGATCGCTCCAACACCGTATGCTACAGTAACTTACTACAGAATTGCAGTCTCCCTTCAAACTGCCAATGATCCCTGTGCTAAAATTTCATAGAACGTTGAACCTTCGCAGTTGAAAAAAAAATAAATTTTTGTATGCCTGCAGCAGCAGTTGTTTCGAATAGTGTAGAGTACGTCGTCATAGTACATAGGTGTAGCAGTATAGGTATGTTGAGAATTTAAAAGGTGATACCGTTAGTAAAAAAATTCATCGGATATTTTTTCTGCTGTTACCATTTTTACCTGCAAATTTCGCTCACTACTCTATTTTAAAAAGGAGTTACAAAATAAAATGGAATTAAACAACCATGTCGCGTAGCCCTGTCGAGGCATCAGCCGATTGCAGACCACCTCGCCACAACATAAGGCTATTTTCGCAAATACACAGGCAAGGACGCTAATTTCCATATTTTATTTGAAAAAATTAAAATGTAATCCTATATCATCATTGGAGTGGTGACAAAAAGTCCGTTCGTCATTCCAAACGACAATAAAGAGATAGATTTGCTAATTTTTAAATTGGTATGTTACTTCTATAATTTTTTAAATATTATTTTAAAAAATTTCCGCATGGTTGCGAATGGTTAGGCAGGCTTGCGGCTACAAGTTCTCTGACAAAATAGCATATATGGCGTGTGCACGAGCTAGTACTGCATGGGGGCACGTACCCAATTTATAGTGTAAGTATTGGTAGTACAATAAATGCAGTCGACGGTCGAAGTCGTTCGTCAATGACCGATTTGGTAGGAGTCGCTGCATGCCGTGAGTTGTGCGGCGGTCGATTGCCCACTCCGACGGCAGCTGAGTAATGAATTGCACGTACATTTGCACTGAAGATCACGCTATGGTTGGCGATCAGACATTCATGATGTTCAAGTACGTGTGACGTCTTGTGAATGGATACATATACGTTAATACTGACTTATGTGCCGTCAGTCAACGTATAATTTGAGAGATGATTCTATGTATTTTTTTTAAGTTATATAAATATGAAAGTATAAATGAAGAGTAGATAATGATTACATACCCTTCATTTGCTTCAAGATTTACATAACTTGAATTAGGAGAAAAATATATATATAGAAGCACTATTCTTATAATTTTAATTTTTTAAGTAGATCGGTGGATAGGTATCCTATTAACACGACATGCACGACACACCTGTGTTCAGTAATCATGCCATAGATTGTGCTAAATTCCACGGTCTCTGGTGGATCTGTCATTTTTAAGTCAAGATCGAAAGCTAAAATGGAAAAATAGAAATGAAAGGAGCCAAATACATTAAAACTTCCATTATCCGTCAGTGCCATCATTTGTATTCAGCGCATATTTTCCGTTGTTGTCATTTTTACCTGCAAATTTCACTCGCTACTCTATTTTAAAAAGGAGTTACAAAATAAAATGGAATTAAACAACCATGACACGAAGCCCTGCCAAGGCATTAGCCTATTGTAGTGCCACCCTGCCGCGTCATGAGGCTATTTTCGTAAATACGCATGCAAGGACACTAATTTCCGCATTTTATTTGAAAAAATCAAATGCAATCCTCTGTCGCAATTTCATCTCTGTTTAGTGGCAGTTCATGGTGCATTTTGCGTTCAATCGTCGTTTTGTGGCATTAGGTGATTGTGGTGCCACTCTTTTGCAAACTTGCGTTGCAGCTTCAAACAATGATGGCTGTGCCTAGCGTGGATTTGATACGGTCCTGCTTTCTGCTGTAAGCTTGATGCTTTAATTAATTGCAATCGCCTGTCAGCTTAATGTTTAATTCATGCCGTGTGAGTGCCTGTGCTGTGCCATTGATATTGAGATCCTACAAAACATTCTCTTCGAGTTGGCTCCTGTTTAAATAGCTATACTTGTCACGTAGAGACGGGTGCCCTTCGATAGAGCTTGAAGCGTTTCTGTGTAACTCATTTGTTTTACTTACAGGTTAGGCATGATTGGGTTCTTGTGGTCGAGTCCTTTGATTCCTGAACACAAAACACATTCCTGGAATTGATAACATTCATTGCTTGGCTTCATAAAACTACAAACAGACCGCGTGCATACATTATATGAACTGAGAAACAACATTTATTGTTCTAACTTCAAAGGAAACAACATGCATATGGCATCCATCATGAACCATAAAACACACGCACTACCAGCAGCTTTATTTGTAATATGACTCGATTTTCAGTTGCCATTCTAGCCAAGCTTCCCAATTAGCTTAATGTGTATTGTGTAGTAGTCTTTTGTGCCAAGCTTGCCCAAGTGACAACAACAAATACATATATTCTGTCATATACCTTGTCAAAAAAGCGGAAATAAGCAATCCTCCATGTTTTCTTGAAGAGCATCGCACAAAACACCACCCAGAGGCCAACGACAAATCCTAACACAGGGCCAAGGTAAAAGAACATTGGCTCACGGACATGTGATGTTGTTCTCTTGTGATCACCATCGCCTTGCTTTGATGCAATACCTCCAGAGCAATTCCTTTGAAGAGGAGGCCCGCAAAGACCATTGTTGCCGCTATACATATATGGATGATTCACATAGAGGGTGTCAAGTTGTGTCCCCGATGGTATTCTTCCTGAGAGATTATTGTATGACAAGTCTAAGTAGCTCAAATATGTTAGATTTGATAGGCTAATTGGGATTTCCCCAGAAAGTTTGTTACTTGAGAGGTCGAGTGATTCCATTGAATGCATGGACCCAATCTTGTTTGGAATTTTCCCACTCAAGTAATTATTTGACAAATTCAGATTTCTTATCAATTCAAGAGAAGCTAATTCTTCTGGAATTCCACCAGTTAGGCAATTCAACGATAAGTCAATGCTCACCATCTCCAGAATTGTGTCACCATAATAAAGCTCTTGCCGCTTCGTGACCACAGGTAAGTCGTCAGACGCAATTTCACTATAGAGGGACCAACCTTTAGCTTCTCCTGTCATCACCATTAATTTTGACAAACGCGAAGGTATAACTCCTGATAATCTATTGCCTGCCAGATTCAGATCATAAAGTTTTCCAAGATTGGTGATGTTGGATGGAATATCGCCATGGAACAAATTGTAGTTGAGCCCTAGATATTGTAACTGATTTAACTCTCCAATCCACGTAGGCAATCTTCCAGAGAACTTATTACGTGATAGATCTAGGAACCCTAGCTTTGTGCAGCCTTGCAGAAAAGATGGGAACATACCAGAGAAGCTATTGTTACTCAAAACAAGAGCCTCCATTTGTGTCATCCCAAAGCATTGAGGAAATTCACCCTCGAAGAGATTGTTGGCTAAATCCAAGACATTTAACGTTTGCCATTCGCAGATGGAACCCGGAATATGACCCGATAAGTAGTTGGAGGACAGAACCATAAGCCAGAGATTTGGAGTTCGAAAGTTTGATGGCAACGGTCCCGACAGAGAGTTCCTTGAGATGTCCAAATTCATGAGGTTTCTCGGCAATGGAGGTATTTGACCAGTTATTTGGTTTGAAGATAGATCTAGTCCTACCAATGACATGGTTTCCATATTTGTTGGCAAGCTGCCGCTGATTCGGTTTTTAGAGAAGTCCAAATTACTAGCCTTTGCAAACACGGTAGAAAACCAATCTGGAAGCTGAGCGGTTATACCATTGCTTGAAATGTCAAACTCCTCAACATCCACCAGCAATTGATGCCAGGCAGGAAATTGAGGACCCATTTGGCAAGATGCAAAATATGCCTTTTCTAGTCTAAATGGGGGTAACCACTCAGGATGTACCGCTATCTTCAAGTGATTACCAGACAAGTATATGAATTTTAAGCTGTGCAGACCAGCAAAGTGTTCTTCTGTGATGACACCATGCAAATCATTGTAGCTTAGGTCCATGCTAGTCAAGTTAGTAAGCATACTGATCTCAGAGGGCACAGGTCCAGTGAGTTTGTTGTAGGAGAGGTCGAGATTGACTAAGCTGGTGAATTGGCCCATGCAAGCTGGTAGGGTTCCAGTGAATTCGTTGTAGGAGAGGTCGAGATTGACTAAGCTGGTGAATTGGCCCATCCATGCTGGTAGGGTTCCAGTGAATTCGTTGAAGGAGAGGTCGAGATTGACTAAGCTGGTGAATTGGCCCATCCATGCTGGTGGGGTTCCAGTGATTTTGTTGTCGGAGAGGTCGAGATTGACTAAGCTCGTGAATTGGCCCATGCAAGCTGGTATGGTTGCAGTGATATTGTTGGCACTCAAATGTAATTCCTGCAGTTTATTGGTCGATGAACATTGCAACAAACTCTCGAATAACTCTGTTATGTTCACAGATGTGAGGCTCCCCTCAAGGTTTAGGATTTCCAGATTGCATAGGTTCCTCAGCAAGTTCGGTTCCATAGTGCCCTGGTTATCATTGAATGAAAAATCAAAGACTTGGAGGGACGTCATAGCTGCTAGTGCATCAGGAATCTGACCGGATAAATCGGTGGATTCAAGGTCGAGGTACTTGAGGCTTGTTAAGCCCCAAAACCAACAGGATGCGGACGCATGATTAAATTTGTTCCAAGAGAGATCGAGCCTCTCAAGTTTTGTGAGGTTTAAGTGCGGGAGCGATTGGTTTGCACTCTGAAGACCGCAACGAGAAAGATAGAGGACTCTCAAAGAAGGAATCATGTTGATGACATGAGCCCAATCAGATATCACGCTAAGGTCTACGGACGTCGACAGGTCGAGGTGCCGTAACAATTGCAGATGTGTTAGCCATGACATATCTGTTGAGTTCATCATGACGCCTATTGTTGTGCCGGAAAGGTCTAGATAGTGAAGGTTTGAAAGATTACCGAGCTGAGGAGGCAGTATACCGGTAAATGGTACGTTGGAGAGGTTCAGATATCTCAAGCTCTTCATAGAGCCCAAGAACTTCGGAAGGCGACCGGTCGGCCCCTCCAGAAAGTTCCAGCTGAGATCGAGGTGCTTCAGATGCTCCAGAGAGAGCAGGGAAGGAGTTATCTCGCCGAACAGAGCGTCATCATTATAGTACTGGCGTGGCACAACTCGGAGCTGAAGCATGAGGACACGGCCGGTACGGTTGCTGCACCGGACGCCCCTCCACCGGCAGCAGTCCCCGCCTCGCCTCCACGAGGCGAGGCGGTCGGCGGGGTCCTCGGTGATGCCTTCCTTGAAGGCCAGCAGGGCGTCCCTCTCGCGCGGCACGCACGCGTCGGCGGCACCGGCACGCGCGACATGTGGGCGGAGCTGCAGCGCATGGGAGGTGAGGGAGAAGGTGGCGGCCGCGACGAGGAGCAAGAAGCAGCTAGCAGTGGGATGCATGGTGACTGGCTAGTTGTCTAATCGGTAAATTTGTTAAATTTGTTTACTGCCTTTTAATGGCACTCTTAATTACAAGCTGCTCTATCGAGTCAACACGGTCAAGTGGCGAAGGTTCGTCATTAGTCAGTCAACTGCCTGTCTTCCTACGGCGTGTACTGATTTTTGCATTCGGAGTTCATCGCCTAAAAAATCGGGGATCGATTCGGAAAAAACATAAGTTGCGAAAATAAATGGATAAAAAACATCAACTAGCCGCGCATGCAGTCCGTGCAAAAACAAAAGAAAGAAAGAAAGAAAGAAAGAAAGTATAGGCATGCTATTAACCGCTTCAAATCATGTATGATCGTCGTGTCAAGTTGTAACTTTGTTTTCAATAATTTGTGATGTCGGCCGTAGTACATACG
Source organism: Guadua angustifolia (assembly GCA_036346375.1). NCBI lineage: Eukaryota > Viridiplantae > Streptophyta > Magnoliopsida > Poales > Poaceae > Guadua > Guadua angustifolia. The sequence continues at coordinate 45,149,339 of CM070517.1, read as the reverse complement.
TATAATTTTTTTCATTTGAATTTCCGTACTATATCATTAATTTCAATTTTTATGTTAGAACATGTCACTTAAAGTTTCGCAACAAAGTTAGTATATGTTTCGATCGTCCATGCAACAAAGTTACTAGAGAAACAAAGGAAGAAAAATAAAAACGGCAGGTTATCACATAAATTTATTATTAATATTTTCTTCATGTACCGTACAAACCCGAGTATAAAATTTCGGACAGGGATCCCTGCAGCAGTCCCCACTCAATAGAACTATCCAACTCAGTGAATCAACATTCCAGATCGCTCCAACACCGTATGCTACAGTAACTTACTACAGAATTGCAGTCTCCCTTCAAACTGCCAATGATCCCTGTGCTAAAATTTCATAGAACGTTGAACCTTCGCAGTTGAAAAAAAAATAAATTTTTGTATGCCTGCAGCAGCAATTGTTTCGAATAGTGTAGAGTACGTCGCCATAGTACATAGGTGTAGCAGTATAGGTATGTTGAGAATTTAAAAGGTGATACCGTTAGTAAAAAAATTCATCGGATATTTTTTTCATTGTTACCATTTTTACCGCAAATTTCGCTCACTACTCTATTTTAAAAAGGAGTTACAAAATAAAATGGAATTAAACAACCATGTCGCGTAGTCTCTGCCGAGGCATCACCGATTGCAGCACCACCCTGCCACACCATAAGGCTATTTTCGCAAATACACAGGCAAGGACGCTAATTTCCATATTTTATTTGAAAAATTAAAATGTAATCCTATATCATCATTGGAGTGGTGACAAAGAGTCATTCGTCATTCCAAGCGATTTATAAAGAGATAGATTTGCTAATTTTAAATTGGTATATTACTTCTATAATTTTTAAACATTATTTTAAAAATTTCCGCATGGTTCTTGAATGGTTAGGCAGACTTGCGGCTACAAGTTCTCTGACAAAATAGCACATATGGCGTGTGTACGAGCTAGTACTGCATGGGGCACGTACCCAATTTATAGTGTAAGTATTGGTAGTACAATAAGGACATGTTTGGATCTTTGGGCTAATTGTTAGCTAGCTAAAAATTAGTCTTAGTCCATCTAAACGAGAAGACTAATAGGTGGACTAATTTTTAGCCAACCTCTGAGCTAACAATTAGCCCATTATAAAATGACATTAGCTAGGGGCATGTTTGGATGAGCTAGAGCTAATTGTTAGCCCATCCAAACATGCCCTAAATGCAGTCGACGGTCGAAGTCGTTCGTCAATGACCGATTTGGTAGGAGTCGCTGCATGCCGTGAGTTGTGCGGCGGTCGATTGCCCACTCCGACGGCAGCTGAGTAATGAATTGCACGTACATTTGCACTGAAGATCACGCTATGGTTGGCGATCAGACATTCATGATGTTCAAGTACGTGTGACGTCTTGTGAATGGATACATATACGTTAATACTGACTTATGTGCCGTCAGTCAACGTATAATTTGAGAGATGATTCTATGTATTTTTTTTAAGTTATATAAATATGAAAGTATAAATGAAGAGTAGATAATGATTACATACCCCTTCATTTGCTTCAAGATTTACGCAACTTGAATTAGGAGAAAAAAATATATATATAGAAGCACTATTCTTATAATTTTAATTTTTTTAAGTAGATCGGTGGATAGGTATCCTATTAACACGACATGCACGACACACCTGTGTTCAGTAATCATGCCATAGATTGTGCTAAATTCCACGGTCTCCTGGTGGATCTGTCATTTTTTAAGTCAGCATCGAAAGCTAAAAATGGAAAAATAGAAATGAAAGGAGCCAAATACATTAAAACTTCCATTATCCGTCAGTGCCATCATTTGTATTCAGCGCATATTTTCCGTTGTTGTCATTTTTACCTGCAAATTTCACTCGCTACTCTATTTTAAAAAGGAGTTACAAAATAAAATGGAATTAAACAACCATGACACGAAGCCCTGCCAAGGCATTAGCCTATTGTAGTGCCACCCTGCCGCGTCATGAGGCTATTTTCGTAAATACGCATGCAAGGACACTAATTTCCGCATTTTATTTGAAAAAATCAAATGCAATCCTCTGTCGCAATTTCATCTCTGTTTAGTGGCAGTTCATGGTGCATTTTGCGTTCAATCGTCGTTTTGTGGCATTAGGTGATTGTGGTGCCACTCTTTTGCAAACTTGCGTTGCAGCTTCAAACAATGATGGCTGTGCCTAGCGTGGATTTGATACGGTCCTGCTTTCTGCTGTAAGCTTGATGCTTTAATTAATTGCAATCGCCTGTCAGCTTAATGTTTAATTCATGCCGTGTGAGTGCCTGTGCTGTGCCATTGATATTGAGATCCTACAAAAACATTCTCTTCGAGTTGGCTCCTGTTTAAATAGCTATACTTGTCACGTAGAGACGGGTGCCCCTTCGATAGAGCTTGAAGCGTTTCTGTGTAACTCATTTGTTTTTACTTACAGGTTAGGCATGATTGGGTTCTTGTGGTCGAGTCCTTTGATTCCTGAACACAAAACACATTCCTGGAATTGATAACATTCATTGCTTGGCTTCATAAAAACTACAAACAGACCGCGTGCATACATTATATGAACTGAGAAACAACATTTATTGTTCTAACTTCAAAGGAAACAACATGCATATGGCATCCATCATGAACCATAAAACACACGCACTACCAGCAGCTTTATTTGTAATATGACTCGATTTTCAGTTGCCATTCTAGCCAAGCTTCCCAATTAGCTTAATGTGTATTGTGTAGTAGTCTTTTGTGCCAAGCTTGCCCAAGTGACAACAACAAATACATATATTCTGTCATATACCTTGTCAAAAAAGCGGAAATAAGCAATCCTCCATGTTTTCTTGAAGAGCATCGCACAAAACACCACCCAGAGGCCAACGACAAATCCTAACACAGGGCCAAGGTAAAAGAACATTGGCTCACGGACATGTGATGTTGTTCTCTTGTGATCACCATCGCCTTGCTTTGATGCAATACCTCCAGAGCAATTCCTTTGAAGAGGAGGCCCGCAAAGACCATTGTTGCCGCTATACATATATGGATGATTCACATAGAGGGTGTCAAGTTGTGTCCCCTGATGGTATTCTTCCTGAGAGATTATTGTATGACAAGTCTAAGTAGCTCAAATATGTTAGATTTGATAGGCTAATTGGGATTTCCCAGAAAGTTTGTTACTTGAGAGGTCGAGTGATTCCATTGAATGCATGGACCCAATCTTGTTTGGAATTTTCCCACTCAAGTAATTATTTGACAAATTCAGATTTCTTATCAATTCAAGAGAAGCTAATTCTTCTGGAATTCCACCAGTTAGGCAATTCAACGATAAGTCAATGCTCACCATCTCCAGAATTGTGTCACCATAATAAAGCTCTTGCCGCTTCGTGACCACAGGTAAGTCGTCAGACGCAATTTCACTATAGAGGGACCAACCTTTAGCTTCTCCTGTCATCACCATTAATTTTGACAAACGCGAAGGTATAACTCCTGATAATCTATTGCCTGCCAGATTCAGATCATAAAGTTTTCCAAGATTGGTGATGTTGGATGGAATATCGCCATGGAACAAATTGTAGTTGAGCCCTAGATATTGTAACTGATTTAACTCTCCAATCCACGTAGGCAATCTTCCAGAGAACTTATTACGTGATAGATCTAGGAACCCTAGCTTTGTGCAGCCTTGCAGAAAAGATGGGAACATACCAGAGAAGCTATTGTTACTCAAAACAAGAGCCTCCATTTGTGTCATCCCAAAGCATTGAGGAAATTCACCCTCGAAGAGATTGTTGGCTAAATCCAAGACATTTAACGTTTGCCATTCGCAGATGGAACCCGGAATATGACCCGATAAGTAGTTGGAGGACAGAACCATAAGCCAGAGATTTGGAGTTCGAAAGTTTGATGGCAACGGTCCCGACAGAGAGTTCCTTGAGATGTCCAAATTCATGAGGTTTCTCGGCAATGGAGGTATTTGACCAGTTATTTGGTTTGAAGATAGATCTAGTCCTACCAATGACATGGTTTCCATATTTGTTGGCAAGCTGCCGCTGATTCGGTTTTAGAGAAGTCCAAATTACTAGCCTTTGCAAACACGGTAGAAAACCAATCTGGAAGCTGAGCGGTTATACCATTGCTTGAAATGTCAAACTCCTCAACATCCACCAGCAATTGATGCCAGGCAGGAAATTGAGGACCCATTTGGCAAGATGCAAAATATGCCTTTTCTAGTCTAAATGGGGGTAACCACTCAGGATGTACCGCTATCTTCAAGTGATTACCAGACAAGTATATGAATTTTAAGCTGTGCAGACCAGCAAAGTGTTCTTCTGTGATGACACCATGCAAATCATTGTAGCTTAGGTCCATGCTAGTCAAGTTAGTAAGCATACTGATCTCAGAGGGCACAGGTCCAGTGAGTTTGTTGTAGGAGAGGTCGAGATTGACTAAGCTGGTGAATTGGCCCATGCAAGCTGGTAGGGTTCCAGTGAATTCGTTGTAGGAGAGGTCGAGATTGACTAAGCTGGTGAATTGGCCCATCCATGCTGGTAGGGTTCCAGTGAATTCGTTGAAGGAGAGGTCGAGATTGACTAAGCTGGTGAATTGGCCCATCCATGCTGGTGGGGTTCCAGTGATTTTGTTGTCGGAGAGGTCGAGATTGACTAAGCTCGTGAATTGGCCCATGCAAGCTGGTATGGTTGCAGTGATATTGTTGGCACTCAAATGTAATTCCTGCAGTTTATTGGTCGATGAACATTGCAACAAACTCTCGAATAACTCTGTTATGTTCACAGATGTGAGGCTCCCTCAAGGTTTAGGATTTCCAGATTGCATAGGTTCCTCAGCAAGTTCGGTTCCATAGTGCCCTGGTTATCATTGAATGAAAAATCAAAGACTTGGAGGGACGTCATAGCTGCTAGTGCATCAGGAATCTGACCGGATAAATCGGTGGATTCAAGGTCGAGGTACTTGAGGCTTGTTAAGCCCCAAAACCAACAGGATGCGGACGCATGATTAAATTTGTTCCAAGAGAGATCGAGCCTCTCAAGTTTTGTGAGGTTTAAGTGCGGGAGCGATTGGTTTGCACTCTGAAGACCGCAACGAGAAAGATAGAGGACTCTCAAAGAAGGAATCATGTTGATGACATGAGCCCAATCAGATATCACGCTAAGGTCTACGGACGTCGACAGGTCGAGGTGCCGTAACAATTGCAGATGTGTTAGCCATGACATATCTGTTGAGTTCATCATGACGCCTATTGTTGTGCCGGAAAGGTCTAGATAGTGAAGGTTTGAAAGATTACCGAGCTGAGGAGGCAGTATACCGGTAAATGGTACGTTGGAGAGGTTCAGATATCTCAAGCTCTTCATAGAGCCCAAGAACTTCGGAAGGCGACCGGTCGGCCCCTCCAGAAAGTTCCAGCTGAGATCGAGGTGCTTCAGATGCTCCAGAGAGAGCAGGGAAGGAGTTATCTCGCCGAACAGAGCGTCATCATTATAGTACTGGCGTGGCACAACTCGGAGCTGAAGCATGAGGACACGGCCGGTACGGTTGCTGCACCGGACGCCCCTCCACCGGCAGCAGTCCCCGCCTCGCCTCCACGAGGCGAGGCGGTCGGCGGGGTCCTCGGTGATGCCTTCCTTGAAGGCCAGCAGGGCGTCCCTCTCGCGCGGCACGCACGCGTCGGCGGCACCGGCACGCGCGACATGTGGGCGGAGCTGCAGCGCATGGGAGGTGAGGGAGAAGGTGGCGGCCGCGACGAGGAGCAAGAAGCAGCTAGCAGTGGGATGCATGGTGACTGGCTAGTTGTCTAATCGGTAAATTTGTTAAATTTGTTTACTGCCTTTTAATGGCACTCTTAATTACAAGCTGCTCTATCGAGTCAACACGGTCAAGTGGCGAAGGTTCGTCATTAGTCAGTCAACTGCCTGTCTTCCTACGGCGTGTACTGATTTTTGCATTCGGAGTTCATCGCCTAAAAAATCGGGGATCGATTCGGAAAAAACATAAGTTGCGAAAATAAATGGATAAAAAACATCAACTAGCCGCGCATGCAGTCCGTGCAAAAAACAAAAAGAAAGAAAGAAAGAAAGAAAGAAAGTATAGGCATGCTATTAACCGCTTCAAATCATGTATGATCGTCGTGTCAAGTTGTAACTTTGTTTTCAATAATTTGTGATGTCGGCCGTAGTACATACGTATAATTTTTTTCATTTGAATTTCCGTACTATATCATTAATTTCAATTTTTATGTTAGAACATGTCACTTAAAGTTTCGCAACAAAGTTAGTATATGTTTCGATCGTCCATGCAACAAAGTTACTAGAGAAACAAAGGAAGAAAAATAAAACGGCAGGTTATCACATAAATTTATTATTAATATTTTCTTCATGTACCGTACAAACCCGAGTATAAAATTTCGGACAGGGATCCCTGCAGCAGTCCCCACTCAATAGAACTATCCAACTCAGTGAATCAACATTCCAGATCGCTCCAACACCGTATGCTACAGTAACTTACTACAGAATTGCAGTCTCCCTTCAAACTGCCAATGATCCCTGTGCTAAAATTTCATAGAACGTTGAACCTTCGCAGTTGAAAAAAAAATAAATTTTTGTATGCCTGCAGCAGCAATTGTTTCGAATAGTGTAGAGTACGTCGCCATAGTACATAGGTGTAGCAGTATAGGTATGTTGAGAATTTAAAAGGTGATACCGTTAGTAAAAAAATTCATCGGATATTTTTTCTGCTGTTACCATTTTTACCTGCAAATTTCGCTCACTACTCTATTTTAAAAAGGAGTTACAAAATAAAATGGAATTAAACAACCATGTCGCGTAGCCCTGTCGAGGCATCAGCCGATTGCAGCACCACCCTGCCACACCATAAGGCTATTTTCGCAAATACACAGGCAAGGACGCTAATTTCCATATTTTATTTGAAAAAATTAAAATGTAATCCTATATCATCATTGGAGTGGTGACAAAGAGTCTGTTCGTCATTCCAAGCGACGATAAAGAGATAGATTTGCTAATTTTTAAATTGGTATATTACTTCTATAATTTTTTAAACATTATTTTAAAAAATTTCCGCATGGTTGCGAATGGTTAGGCAGACTTGCGGCTACAAGTTCTCTGACAAAATAGCACATATGGCGTGTGTACGAGCTAGTACTGCATGGGGCACGTACCCAATTTATAGTGTAAGTATTGGTAGTACAATAAGGACATGTTTGGATCTTTGGGCTAATTGTTAGCTAGCTAAAAATTAGTCTTAGTCCATCTAAACGAGAAGACTAATAGGTGGACTAATTTTTAGCCAACCTCTGAGCTAACAATTAGCCCATTATAAAATGACATTAGCTAGGGGCATGTTTGGATGAGCTAGAGCTAATTGTTAGCCCATCCAAACATGCCCTAAATGCAGTCGACGGTCGAAGTCGTTCGTCAATGACCGATTTGGTAGGAGTCGCTGCATGCCGTGAGTTGTGCGGCGGTCGATTGCCCACTCCGACGGCAGCTGAGTAATGAATTGCACGTACATTTGCACTGAAGATCACGCTATGGTTGGCGATCAGACATTCATGATGTTCAAGTACGTGTGACGTCTTGTGAATGGATACATATACGTTAATACTGACTTATGTGCCGTCAGTCAACGTATAATTTGAGAGATGATTCTATGTATTTTTTTTAAGTTATATAAATATGAAAGTATAAATGAAGAGTAGATAATGATTACATACCCCTTCATTTGCTTCAAGATTTACGTAACTTGAATTAGGAGAAAAAATATATATATATAGAAGGACTATTCTTATAATTTTAATTTTTTTAAGTTGATCGGTGGATAGGTATCCTATTAACACGACATGCACGACACACCTGTGTTCAGTAATCATGCCATAGATTGTGCTAAATTCCATGGTCTTCTGGTGGATCTGTCATTTTTTAAGTTAGCATCGGAAGCTAAAAATGGAAAAATAGAAATGAAAGGAGCCAAATACATTAAAACTTCCATTATCCGTCAGTGCCATCATTTGTATTCAGCGATATTTTCCGTTGTTGTCATTTTTACCTGCAAATTTCACTCGCTACTCTATTTTAAAAGGAGTTACAAAATAAAATGGAATTAAACAACCATGACACGAAGCCCTGCCAAGGCATTAGCCTATTGTAGTGCCACCTGCCGCGTCATGAGGCTATTTTCAGAATACGCATGCAAGGACACTAATTTCCGCATTTTATTTGAAAAATCAAATGCAATCCTCTGTCGCAATTTCATCTCTGTTTAGTGGCAGTTCATGGTGCATTTTGCGTTCAATGAGTGATCCAGGTTAGCTATCGAGTACAACTTGCATAAGTTGGATGAACGATTCAATCTGATTAAGTTGCGATGAAACTTAGATGCATACTTGCTAACGTATTAGAAGTGACTCGTTGATTGTTATTCGTCGTGAGTATAGGTGGGATTCGTTGATTAGCCATTAATATACGTTACTCTGATATCATGATTAGCGCCATCAGATAATTAGGAATAAAGAGCACTCTGAATGCATTAAATTAACATTACGCAAGGTGATTAAATGATCGCAAGTTGTTAGCATGTATCGTGATGGATTGGATCTATTACCTACTAAATTTGCAAAGAGTATGAAAATATGAAATGACATAGACATATACTGGATTTATTTCCGAAGTCCTGCATATTCCAAGGTTAACGTCAAATGACTTGACGACTGGCATCAGTAAGATCATGGCATAGGTCAATCTATGTCTTGGACAGATGTATCCACTTGCTGAAGAGCAGCAATCAAGCACTGATTCGCTCATACAGAGATACTGAGTCGGTCTGTAGCTAGACTGTGTAGATGTATTCCCAGAGCATATCTTATCGCTACGGTGTCATGTCTCCACCAATGAGCAAGGACTGCATCAGAACGTTGTAGACTGATGCAGTCGTACGTGTACCGAACGCTGCATTGGAGCAGTTGCATCTCCTCCAGAGTTTTCGAGCACAGTAGCTGGTATGCGTGGCAGGCCTATATCAGGATCAACATGCTGGCCTTCGCAGAGACGGGCAACTAGCATCTGCGCAGAGCTTGACTGAGCTATCGCATGCTGACATAGGCAAATGCACAATCTGACGACGAGTCCAGTCTGCAATTGCATGACATGTGATGATAGTACTATTCATTCGTCATTCAAATTTGTTCGAATAGCGATGAGCAACTTAATGAACCTAACATGGATCTCAACATCAAGGAGAACAAAGAAGCTCAATGTCTAGACGCGCTAGTCATCTGTCCAGTGCACAGTACTATTCATCGAATGGCATGTCATCAATGAGTCGGGATCCGTATAGTGGTACAACTAATTTGTGTAATATCAATAGCTCTTTAGTGCTCACTGCGTCCAGTTAACGAAACAGAAAATTTGACAAATGCTGAAAGACAGAAGTAAGATTCAAGTTAGATGTCTGTATGATCGCAAACGAATATGCTGAAAATCAATAGGCTTGACAAGATATATTTCAATCTGATGTTTCTCCGTAGTCAAATTCCGCAAATTTGAACAGTACTAGATCAATATAGCTATATTCACTTCAATGAACATCGCAAAGTACTGTAACAGCAGTCAGAAAGTTGAGTGCTCATTGCTGACAAATTGTTCTGAATAGTACAAACGTATGCTGCAGTAAACTAAGTTTAAATTTGCACTCAAGTCATGAATATAAGCATGTACATAACTCATCAGTCAAAGTTCGTGAAAATCAAGATTTGGCATAATCAAATTTCAACTTACCATTCAATCAAATTCGAACTGACCATGTAGTGACAAAATAAAGTGATTCCTCGAAATGAGTGAATCGATTGTAAGATAGTCTATGCACAATTGAATGTTTCGCAATGAACTGTTGAAGTCGTGAAAATTCCGTATTAGACATGTTCTATGCACTGCTAGATACCTATAACAATAAGGTACCAAGTTGAAGCATGCATTTCAAATTAAACCAGTCAATCGTCATACATCTGAATATTCAACCAATTTGGTCAATGAATTAAGCATGTAAATCATTTTCTAGTACAAAATGGGAACATTCAACGAAATTCGATTTCAATTGAATTACGATTCTAAACTCAACTTAAGTTTTGTCCAAAATTGGCTAGTGATCCGACTAGTTAGCCAGTACATTAGCAAAGCCTAGTTGAGTGATTGCGGCATGTCCATGAAGTAGTAATGTACGATGCAGAGTCGAGAGTATATACGTATGGATGAATTAGTAATCTATGATGGTTTGCGCGTATTGCATCAGTTGGAAGTGCATTCATGTCTTAAATATATGGTTGGAATGGAATATGAGTGCATTGTCCTCATCATGTATTCATATATTGTTGACAACATTGTAAGTCAGATATATCCATGAATGTCTAGTAACTCTGATAATTACAGAATTATCATTCAGCAAGTTGGTTCAATTCAATGGTAACCTGATACGCTATTAGAGTCCATGCCAGTGATATAATGAGGCAAATATTCATATAACGTAGAAGCATTGTATAGTATTAGTCAGATATGTGTACTGATAGACAGTGTTCGAATGTAGTATACAAGATGGTGTAATGCACACAGGCTGTAAGGATCTCAGTGAATGTAATAAATGTTACTAGTATGAATGAGCCATCGTCAGAGTATTTTGATCGTCTGACATTTTTAGCATTCGAATCTAATTTGCATTTTAAAGTTCATTTTATTTAATATCGAATTTAAGAGTTAATGCACTACTTATTAATTGCGCCCATAAGGTTTTTCGAAAACACAGAAACCTTGTTATTTAAAATTGAACTCTAATGTTAATCTCGTTGCTGGTTCTGGTTAAGTCGCTTTTCTTATGAAAATAGAGATTGAGGGCTTTATACAATTTCGTGTAATTTTAAGTTCTTTGTTGTAGCTATAAATTTTCCGCTTTATTTTAAAAACATTTGCAAGTTCCTTGAAAAGCAACATTCGCGTGCCCAAAACTGAGAATTTTAATCCTAAGGTTAATGTTTTTTAACATAAAAACAGGTTTTTTTTTGGTGATTTTGTGCCCCAGTTCATGGTATTGCTTCTGGCTTTTTAAATTCCCGGTATTTCCATGAAAACTCATTATTTCAACAAAAAAATTCATGTCTTAAGACCAACCCCTTTCCAAGGCTTATTTAATTAATAATGCCGTTACTTTCCCCAATTGTTATTGTGTGTTTGTTGAGCACAAAAAATTTTCTTATTTCCTTAAAAATTGAAAGATAATAAGGTTTAATGAACATTCCCATTTTCCTTAAGGTTGAAAAATTTGGAAAATGTTATTTATGGAACATTCCCTTAAATTGTTTAATTTTTAAAATCTGGAGGGCCTTAATTTGCCCAAAAATTTATAATTCAATAGAACAATTTCTTCAAGTTATTACATAATAACTCAATTAATTTATTAAATTTAAATTTGCCAAGGAATTCCAATTTATATGGATTTTTGTTTTTCATCCCAATTATTTACAAATCATTATTTAAATCTTTCCTCTAACAAATTACAATTAGTTAAAACCAAACAAGTTGGCCCAAAAGCCTTAAACCAATAGGCAACTTCCAGAGGCTCTTTGAACACCTTTTGGCAACCCAAAAAACCTTTAAAATTTGGATCAAAAATTTCCTTGGAATTATTTTAATGGTCAAAGTTTGGTGATTTTGGTTTTTCCAGTAAGGCAATTGGAATATTGGATGGATCCCCAAATTTGCGTTGAGAAGGCAAGAATGTTGGCCCAACTGGTTTTCCATAAGGTTGAAACATTAAAACTTCCGTTATCCGTCAGTGCCATCATCAATGACCGATTTGGTCGGAGTCACTGCAGTGCATGCCTGCCATGAGTGAGTCGTGCGGCGGTCGATTGCATGTGATGTGGGTAACCATTTTTTTTCTTCTAATTAGACGTCTTGTGAATGGATGCAAATACGTTAACAGTGATTTATGTGCCGTCTGTCAATCTATAATTTGAGAGGTGTTTCTATGTATTTTTTTAAGTTATACAAATATTAAAGTATGAATAAAAAATAGATTATAATTACCTACCTCTTCATTAGTTTTAAGATTTATGTAACTTATATTTGGAAGAAAAACATAGAAGCACTATTCGCATAATTTTAATTTTTTTAAGTAGATTGATGGACAGGTATTTTACTAACACGGCATGCACGACACACCTATATTTAGTAACCACACCATGAACTGTGCTAAATTCCACGGTTTCCTGGACCACGCGTTGGGCAACCTTGGTCCGCCTGATTTGTCCTTTTCGCACAACGATGTGGCCACAAACGTGACTTTAACTAGTATAAAGGAACTAAGAGAGGTGCTTTCATACTTTTTATTTTAAGTTGCACAACTATTAAAACATCAATTAAGGGTAGATAGTGATTACTTACCCCTTCGTTTGTCTTAAGATTTGTACAATTTATTTTGAGAAGGAAAGTATAGAAACACTGCTCAGAGCTAATCACCGAGCAAAGATTGCTGCAGATTGTTAAACTAGCCGTGTCTCTATCCTGTAAGTAGTAAGCGTTGGAATAAATATGGTGTTAGCAAATTTCTTTTTAATTTAATTCCAAACATTATTATCAACAAGATAATAACTATGTTATTACAAAAGTATAGTCATAGATACTGAAACTTGATATTAGCAAATAGCAAAGCATAAGGACGTACGGCTCATTAAAATCAAGTATCTAAACATGTAAATGACAATAAGCAGTAGCTATCAACTAGCAACAAAGCTTAAGTTGTCAAAGTCATGATCATTAAGTGGGGTTTTAAAACTCCAGTGTGCATATTTCATTTTGTTATTGCTCCGATGGTTCTGAGAAAACAGGCGTGTTCCTTCATGCAGGTGTAAGCCTTGGTTACAAATCTGTGGCACACTATCTCATTGAAACACGGCGATCATCCGCCAACTCAGTAGATTCAAGCTCAGCTGACTCCTCGAACAAGTTGCCAACTACCAAATCAGAAGCCTTAATCATTTATGAAAATGCTCTGGTTGTTAAGCAGGGACAAGAGGATGTAAAAATGAGCAGCAAAGTTAACCAGAACAAAGGAACTGACCACCCAGTGAAGAATCCTGCAGGTGGCAACAAGGACGATTTGGTAGGATTCTGAAGGACCAAAACGACGATTAGAAGAGCTGGGTGAATGATCATAAATAAAATTATCTCCCTAAAAAATAAATCACCAAGAAACTAATTTTAAAGACTGTAGTGTAGAGTACGTCATTATGGTGCATAGGTGTAGCAGTATGGGTATGTTGAGAATTTAAAAGGTGACAGCCTTAGTAAAAAAAATTCACCACATATTTTCCGTTGTTGTCATTTTTACCTGCAAATTTCACTCCCTACTCTATTTTAAAAAGGATTTACAGAATAAAATGGAATTAAACAACCATGTCGCACAGCCCTGCCGAGGCATCAGCCGATTGTAACGCCACCCTGGCGTGCCATAAGACTATTTTCGCAAATACACAGGTAGAGACGCTAATTTCTGCATTTTATTTGATAAAAATTAAATGCAATCCTATGTCGTTATTAGAGTGGCCACAGAGAGTCTGTCGTCATTTTAAACGGCGATAAGCTCTCTGTCGCTATTCTAGACGATGGCAGAGGGGGTAGATTTGTTATTTTTTAAATTGGTATATTATTTTTGTAATTTTTTAAATAATATTTAGAAAAAAATTCCACATGGTTGTGAATGGTTACTGGTCAGGCAGGTTTGCGGCCACAAGTTCTCTGACAAAATAGAATATGGCGTGTGCCCGAGCTAGTACTGCATGGGAGCACGTACCCAATTTATAGTGTAAGGCATATACAATGGTATAGACGGCAGCTATCTGTAATATATCTCCACGTCATCTATAAACAGCACTAAAAATAACTCATACAATGGATCGTCTATATAGTTGTCTATAATGATCTCACATTCAATTAACAGACTATCTATACAATGATACATAAAATAAAAAACTGTCTATAAGGTCGTCTGTTAAATAGCAGACAACAGCTTTTCCTTTCCTCCTCCTCTCTCCTTCACGTCACCTAGAATTCTACGTGGCATAGTCTTATAGACAGCTGATATGTACTATTGTATGTGCTCTAAGTATTGGTAGTGCAATGGTAGTGCAATAAATGCAGTCGACGGTCGGAGTCGTTCGTGAATGACCGATTTGGTCGGAGTCGCTGCAGTGCATGCATGCCGTGAGTGAGTCGTGCGGCGGTCGATTGCGTGTGATGTGGGTAACTTTTTTTTCTTCTAATTAGACGTCTTGTGAATGGATACAAATACGTTACCAGTGATTTATGTGCCGTCTGTCAATCTATAATTTGAGAGGTGTTTCTATCTATTTTTTTTAAGTTGTACAAATATTAAAGTATGAATAAAGAATAGATAATGATTATCTACCCTTTCATTAGCTTCAAGATTTATGTAACTTGTATTATGAGGGAAAACATAGAAGCATTATTCACATAATTTTAATTTTTTAAGTAGATCGGTGAACAGGTATTCTACTAACACGGCATACACTACATGCCTGTGTTCAGTAATCACGCCATGGATTGCGCTAAATTCCACGATTTCCTGAACCACGCGTTGGGCAACCTTGGTCCGCCCGATTTGTCCTTTTCACACAACGATGTGCCCACGAACGTGACTCTAACCAGTATAACAGAACTAAGAGAGGTGCTTTCATACTTTTTATTTTAAGTTGCACAACTATTAAAACATCAACGAAGGGTAGATAGTGATTACTTACCTTTTCGTTTGCCTCAAGATTTATGTAATTTGTTTTGAGAGGGAAAGTATAGAAGCACTGCTCAGGAACTAATCACATAGCAAAGAATGCTGCAGATTGTTAAACTAGCCGTGTCTCTATCCTGTACGTAGTAAGTGTTGGAATAAATATGGTGTTAGCAAATTTCTTTTTAATTTAATTCCAAACATTATTATCAGCCGCAAGGACTCCAGCCGCGAGAAAACAAGGTAATCAAGCTTGCGGCGCCAGGAAAAACAACCTGAAGCTCTGGCCGCTAGAACCTCCAGGCACAAAAAGCTTTTTTCAGCCGCCAGGCAAGTCTAGCACCACCAAAAATAAAAACCCTAATCTCTTATTAAATACTTGCAAGCATATCCACTTGGCCCAATTATACATGGTCCAATACATACATACAGTACAAAATTCACCATGCACACGTACGGCCCACCTACCGCTCTCATGTGACTCACTCGCCTTCACGTACACTGTTCTCTAGTCCAAACGTCTTGCATAACATTCTTGACTACTAGGGACCTCGGTTCTTCCGTTAATCTAGTTCCGAATCTCAATTCCTTTATAAACCTAGTTCCAGTCCCGTCATTGACCACGTTCGCCCTCAATCAACACCTGCATATGAACAAATACGAAACCGTATACGAGCACAAGTCCACTACTTGACTCAAGATCAGTCCATGCAATCACTCACACGAGCGCATTGCACCAAGCAAAACCATTACTATACTATCATAAGCATATTAAGTAATCATCTAAAACAGCACATGCACAAGCACCATACATGCTATGAACACAACCACTTTGCAATGCCAATTTCATCACTAAGCGAATTTTTCAGCATGTAATTTCACAATTCTTTTGCAAACTTGCGTTACAGCTTCAAACAATATTGGCTATGCCTAGCGTGGATTTGATATGGTCATGCTTTCTGCTGTAAGCTTGATGCTTTAATTAATTGCAATTGCGTATGAGCTTAATGCTTAATTCATGCCGTGTGAGTGCCTGTGATGTGCCATTGAGATTGAGATCCTACAAAAACATTCTCTTCGAGTTGGCTCCTGTTTAAATAGCTATACTTGTCACGTACACACTACTACACGTTTACACATCACAATCGGTTCTTTTTTATCATCGCAATCGGTTCTGGTGGCGACACTAAGCGGTTAGACAGAGATGAGGCGCTATTATTACAGTCGGTTCTTGCCCGATAGAGATGAACTCATCATCTCTATCGGTTCTTCAAAGAAGCGATAGAGATTATATTATAATCTCTATCGCTTCTTTCAAGAACCGATAGAGATGATGAGTTCATCTCTATCATTTTCTTTCAAGAACCGATAGAGATGATTAGTTCATCTCTATCATTTTCTTGTAGGAACCGATAGAGATAAACATTATCTCTATCATTTCTTACAAAAACCGATAGAGATGATAATGTCATCTCTATCATTTTCTTGTGAGAACCGATAGAGATGAAGGTGTGCTACTTTCCAATTGACCCTCCAATCAAGCACATATTTCACACAAATATATATATGCACATATCACAAACATACAAAGATGTATATCACATTCACATTCATAGAAAATGAATACAACTCATTCAGAAAATGAATACTTTAATTGTTACAACAAATACATATCACATTCAGAAAATGAATACTTTGTTACAACCGACACATGCTTAACCATCATGTACACATGTAATCCCATTCAGATTTGTAATATTGTTCACATATAGCCTAGTACGAGCTTTCGGGATCTCTAAACCGTCTGGTCCTCCACCAAACATTCCATCCAAGACCACGCATAAGTGGTCCCTTATCTTGTTGAGCGAAAGTGCGGTCTATACTGCTCAGGGGGATATTGAGAGTCTGCAAAATAGAAACGAGTGTTTTAATTTAAGTTTTGAAATTTCTATGTGAAAGGCTACTTGTATTATTATGCATGTACATATATACCGGGAAACGGTCCGAGAGGCTAATCAAGATCAAGATGTGATGCATGACGACAAACCGCAAGTGGTCGTCGCCGCCTGTTGATGGCACTGTGAAGAAAGAAAAGAAATTAAGAGACTAAGAAAATATGTCAGAAATCTAAATCTTATATAGGAACGCCACTTGTACCTTGAAGCGCACATACTCCACCTTGGAGCCCTTTTTAGATCGTGTTTCCTCCTTCTGCGATGACGAGTCGGAGAAACCCCTATATACATTGGAGAGACGTTAAGTACAAAATAATGAATGTACGTAGTTAAATACGTAAAGTGTTACATAAGAGTAGTGCACTTATCGCCCAAAGGAGGCTTGATCGCAGAGGCCATCGGTCTCTTCTCAATGGAATTAAAAGTGTAGACCACGTTGTTACTCGGAATGATCACGAGTAGGACCCAATGGTTGCTTATTAAATGGTATGCAAAGGAAATAAGTTCACATACGGTTGAAGTGCGTATAAGTAATTGAAGGGTGTAGTAGTACTTACTCGTGGTACGGGAATAGAATGAAGTCCTTCTTGGCCTCGACTTTCAACGCACCCTTGATGTAGCCGCAAGCCATTGCGGTTGAAGCCTAGCCATCGCTGCGGACACAAACTCAGTGGTCGATTTAACCCAATTAGTTGTCGATTCGTCACGACTCACGCCTCATTGCCCTCGCAACTCGTATTGAATGTTACGAAGCATAATGCAAAATCCTATGGAAGTTCTAAGGTCATGCTACGTGGTGCGATACTCACAAAGGTCCAGATCGCACAGTGGAAACGCCGATGGAGATCATTTGGTAGAGACGAACAGATCCTCAAAATCGACCGAAATGTCCCGTCGTCCTCACGGTGGAAATGTCCTTTGTACCTAACATTGAAGTCGACCGACGCCGCTCCTTTCACTTTGTCAATGTACCATCCATGGAGCCGCCGAGTCCACAAGCCTAAAGTATTCAATTTCGCGAGAGATGTAAGGGCTTTCCATGTTCATACGCCTTAAAATTATAGGGCTTCTCAGGGCTCTGTGCGGCTCTCCTTTCGGGCGAAGGAGTCTCCGAGGCGGGGTTGGAGGCTTTTCTCAGACTGAGAGGGCACTGTGGTCTGTGTGAGCCTTGGCTTTTCAATGAGGCCTCAGTGGTTCTCGGGCTCTGTGGCTCGCCTCCTTTCGGGCCAAGGAGTCTCCGAGGCGGGGTTTGAGGCTTTTCCTGCACTGAGAGGCACTGTGGTCCTGTGTGAGCCTTGGCTTTTAGCGGAGGCCTCCAGTGGTTCTGTGGGCTCGTGGTAGCCCTTTTATGCACCACCAAGATTGCAGTGCGGGACTCGTCACATCCGTGGGAGGAGGCGCAGTACAGACGAACCTACAAAGCAGCAGATGAACAACTTGTTGCAATACTACCGAATGGTACAGAAGAAGCGAGGTTTTTACCTTGACCAAGACGACGCTGCCGTGGGCCATTTGATGAACGACATGTGCGCTGCCCGAGAGTGGTGATCTCTTCGTTGGGGGAACTCGAGCACATGTGATAAGAAGGCCGTGGGACGAGTCCACCGGACCTCATGTAGCCCTTCCCCAAAGGTGACCATGCATCAGGTCGGTCTCTCTGCATGGAAATGCAACCCGCTGCGCAAACCTCAACAGAAATCCGTCTTCCGTCGGAGTGGCACTTCAGAGGCGCCGCAAGAGGTGCGAACTTAAGAGAAAATATTGGGAGTTACCTCGCACCTCGGCCATGCAAAATTAACTATTACCTTTAGTCATGACCAGCCTTATCGCTTTTAGACCCGCTTTGGCTGGTCGCGACAAAGTTTTCAGACGGTAGGGGGTCATCCGCTCGACTGGAGAACATCGCCATCATCTCGCCCTCAAGCGGTCCATCTCTACCCTCATCTCCTCCTTGATCTCCTCCCCGAGCGTGTCCTTCATGCGCCCGCGTGCCTCCCATGATCTTGCCCCGCACTCCTAACCTCGTCTTCGGCACGCCTTCTTCAGATGCCCGCCCTACGGCAAGTACCCGCCCTTATGGTCGGACTTCCCGATCAAGGAGGACAAGATGTCATTTGACCCTTGGCTAACAAAGGTCCCCGCTCTTTCCTCTCGGTGACCTCCTCTCCGCAAGAGGGAGTACGAATTAGATCTGAAATACAACAGAATGGTTGATCGCAATGTAGTAAGTTTGTCGACTTACGATGGTGGAGACGACTTCTGCGCAGAGCGGGTTTGGTACTACCACTGCCCGTCCATGATTTCTTTGTCCTCGCTAATACCCAACACGTGTCTGCCTCACATATGTGGGAGTAAGGCACGCGTCCTGAGTTCGCAAGACTCCTCGGTTTTCGCTACCATTCGCTTTCTTCCCTTCAGAGTCATCAACCGAGGTGGTGCGGTACGGTTCTCGCCTCGATACCAATGTTCTTCGTCTCGGCTCCTCGCCTCGGGCGTATTCCTTGATCCTCGTGAACTCCTCCCAAACATCGGAGTCACGAACGGATACTTTAATGGTGTAAGGCCTTTCAAAGACGTACTCACTATGCATGTAGCCCCGAAGTGTCTCAAAGCCACACCCATCCTCTTCATGGCGCATCACCGCATTGTTTTCGTCCTCCTCTTCTATAATCCATTTGCCCTTCACCTCGCCCCACACGGTTCTTTCGCTTTCGCCGACCTCCTTTCTCCGGCCCTAACTGTTATGGCAACCTCTCCTCACCAATTGGCCGAGGAATGAGCGGTATCGCCCCTTGTACTTAGGAGGACCCTGCAAACCCCGTGGCATTGAACTCGAGAACTGCGGTGTTCTCCTGTGGCCCTTTACTCGGTCCTCTGCCTTCCTCACCTTACTCGGCCCTCGACACTTGGAAGTTGGCTCGGCTCGACACTTGAAGTTCGCCGCCCTCGACACTTGGAAGTTGGCTCGGCTCGACACTTCGAAGTTCGCCGCCCTCAGAGCAGCTAATTCGGTTCGTCTGGCGATGAGTCGATGCTCTCTAGTTGCGACATTTTCGCTTTTCTTATCGACATGGTCATATATTTGACATGAGATAAAGCAATTCAGTAGCAATTATGTGAAGTTGACAATAAATCATGTAAAGCAACAGCTCATTGACAACAAACAGAGAAACGAATGATCTTCAACGATGACTCCTAACCTCTAAATAGGTTTGGTCCTAATCCCATTCGAGGATATGTGGTTCGGGCAGTTCTAAGCCGTTGTACTACTCAGAGAAAATTTGGCAGAGATCTCATTGTTCTCCGGATACACGCCTCGACAACAAGTCAAGAGGGTGTGTATCCGGAGAACAATTGGGAGACGCTATCAAATCTACTCGTGAGTTGTACAACAACCAGAACTTGCCCAACCACATATCTCGAACCGCCCAAAAACGTGGACAATTCGAGATCGCTGTTTATAAATATGCTATTCCAAAGATATTTATAATTAAACACTCTCGAACGGGAGACGAGGTTACGCAACCTAAACTCTAACATATCTTTGAGATAAAAAAGTAATATGCAATTAAGATTGAAATAACTATACCATCGGCATACTCAAAAGTTGCTACAAGCCATCATTGCATATATGAACAAGCAATCACGTGATATGGAAAGATTATGCTATATAGAAATGTATGAATACTTTTGCAAGGCTAACTTTGTAAAATACCGTGACTATCCAAGAGATACACCAAGCATAGAGAAAAATCGTAATTCGTAATCATATAAAGTGATAGGATAGTCTATTAATCTATTGATATTGGGTATTGACCGGATTGAAAGAAGAGAAGCGAGTATAAGAGCAAGTTTTTAATTATTATTCCATATAACAAGATGAGTTCATATACATGATTCAAAAATGACCATATCGACATAATTGAGAAGACGAAATAAATTATGCGACTATAGCATTCATGAGAAGAATCATGTCTACTATGGCAATTTGAGTATTTATGAATGATTGCTCTCAGATTTTGGGTATATTTGAAGGTTATAAACCTTCAACTACAATCACAAATCGGCAAAACAATCAATTTAGTAAATAAGGCCTCAAACCCTTACTACCTTATCATGCACAACAAGAATTGACAATAAAAGTCATCTTTGTTGAAGTCTTAACTAACAAAGTTGAGTTCGTAACAATATATATATAATCGATCAAGATATATCAAATATACCAACCGAACAACAAAGCTAATCTGTGATCACCCACTATGTTAACAATTGAATTAAGCGATAGAAAAATCAACAAGAAATGATTACTTCATCGACACAATTCGATCAAGAAAGTTAATTGAACTAAAGAAGTCACCGCAGAGATCACAAAGCTAGCCGAGCCAAATTGAGTCTCATCGAACATATTAACTTAATCACAGATGAACAAATTGAACTAAACAGTACTTCAGACTTTCATGCATTGATTGAATCAAAACTTCTAAAGCATGTAAGTCTACGGTTTAAGGCCTCATTCACAGGACAAATTGTCTCTATCATTAGTTACCCTATTATCATCACAGAGCAATACCTCTCCCTCCACCAAAGAAGAAACAAATGCGAGATCTCAAAAACTTACAATGTAACAAGACTGCAAGCGGCGGGGAGGAGTCAGGCGTGGGGAATAAGAGTCGTCATGGGGGAGGAGTCGGCGGGAGGAGTCGACGGCGTGGGGAAGAAGAGTCGTGGCAGGGGAGGAGTCGGCGTGGGGGCGACTTCGGCGTGGGGAAGAGTTCACATGGGGAAGAGTCGTGGCCGGGAGGAGTCGACGGCGTGGGGGAGTCTCGGCGGGGAAGGAGTGCACGGCGGAGGAGGAGAGGGAGGAAGGAGGCACGGCGATTCGGCAATGGGAGGAGTCGGCATGGTTGGCGGTGGAGGCGAAGAAATCGTGGTGCGAGGAGCAATTCAGAGTGGGCGGAGCTAGGGCAAAAAATGGAGGAGCGCGCAGTAAATTGTTCACTCTCCTCATTACTATCGGTTTTCCAAAAACACCGATAGAAATATCGAGCATATTCCTATCGGTTTTCAACTAAAACCGATACAATTATAGTATCTCTATCGGGTTTGTAAAAGAAAACCGATAGAAATACTTGTACTAAGGAAAACCCTAGAGTGATATTTCTATCGGTTCTAAAGTAAAACCGATAGAAATACTTGTACTAAGGAAAACCCTAGAGTGATATTTCTATCGGTTCTAAAGTAAAACCGATACAACCGAAGGATAATATTACTATCGCTTTTATTACAAAACCGATACAAATGATTATGTATATGTGTCGCTTTAATAAGAACCGATATAAATATAGGCACTGCTTTGTTTTCCGACAAACCATACAATCTGAATTTACAGAGATATCTCGATCAAAGAGTGAAAAGGCCATATCTTTTGCACACATAGTTGGAATTATTTGAAAGTTTGCGAAACATACTTTGTGATACTACGATCTTTTCTAAAAAGGATTTTGGCAAAATGAGTAAGCATTGAAAATGAAGCCCAAATTCACTTTGTAGGCATACTTTTGGTCAAAGAGTAGAAAAGTCAAATCTTTCTCAAATAAAGTCCAAGTATTCAAAATTCCGAAATGATTTGATGTAGAGTGCCTTTTTTATTCCATTAAGTAGCTACATACCACAATGCATTGACAAAATTTGAGAAAGTTAATTTCATACGTACACATAACCTTTGCAAACACATATCAACCGATACAATGATGTACTCCTTTTATTTACAATATAACCCTTCTTGATGATCTACACGATATAATTTCTTCCATGTGTGTCGTTGTCACCGCTTAAGACAGCCCCATCCGCAAACGGAGGTATTTCATCGAATTGGTCGATTCTTCTTCATCTATGACATTTTCGACACCAACGATCCGCCGCTACCATAAAGGACGACGGCAACCTCGGATTGGCCGGATCACGCACATAGAAGACTTGATTTGCTTGCTTCGCAAGTACGAATGGGTCATCTTTATAGGCGAAGTCTGTTGAGATCCACAAGAGTAAAACCTCTCTTGTCGACCTTCACTCCATGTGGAAGTCCCACCCACTTACATCGAACAATGGAATCTGGTATATTCCGTAATCGAGCTCCCAAATTTCTTCGATCACCCCGTAATAAGAGTTCATTGCCATTGAGGATCCTCCTTTCCAGTTGATGTTCATCTGACAAAGCATCTATGCCGACACCGCTGTTTTGAACAAGATTTTCAGATCATCGACTTTCAAAGGTAAAAGGTGTACCCATTAATATCGCACCCTCGCCATGTCTCAGACATTAAATCTAGGTCCGTCACCAACCATTTGATAGTATCACTAATGAGAGACCTCGCCTCCTGCTTGAACCATGTTAGAAATCTATCGTTGTGTTCTCGCATGATGGAAAGCTCATCCATATGTGGATTCTTCTCGTAAAATCGACTTGTGCCGCTCGATATACCTCGCAACTTCGTCTGTGTCTTTCAGTAAGATCTGCCGATGCGCTTTGTAATACATATCAAATCAGGCCTCGTTAGTTTCGCCTCAACAGCCCTTTGCAGATAGTCCGCCTCATGGCGAGATAGAGGAACACCGATTGCTTGTCTTCTCCCGAGATAGTCCACGCAGAACTCAATAACCTCTTCACCCCATAACCTTCCACAATACTACCCTCGTGTTTCAACCGATTCCTCACGAGGACTTTAATATACCCATGTACCTCTCGAACGGATACATGTAACGAAGAATGCGGGCCACATATCTTAATCTCTCGACAAGGTGAACAACAAGATGGACCATGACGTCGAAGAACGATGGTGGAAATGCATCTCAAGTCGACATAGAGTCTCGCACCACCTCACTCTGTAAGTTGTCTAGCATATCGTGGTCAATAACTTTGCAGAGATCGCATTGAAGAAATAATGAGCTTCAGGATTGCAAACCCGACATCCTCAGCGAATATTTCGATAGCAACGGGAGCATTTGGGTCATCAAGACATGGCGTGGGACTTCATGCCCAACAACTTCAAATCATCCATGGACACCAGCTTCTTAATGTTTATGAGTAGCCGATGGAACTTTAATACCTTGGAGACATTTGCAGAGATCTTCTTTCTCCTTCTTGGACAGGTGTAGCATGCATGGGATGTACGGACCTTTCCCATCCTCCTCTATCACCGCAAGCCCGGGCCCGATTCCCATGTAGGCCATGTCGCGACGAGCATTCACACCATCCTTGGTCTTCCTGTATGTTCAGCAGATACCAACCAAATTGTCGCAGACATTCTTCTCAACGCATGACATCAATACAATGTCGGACATCTAACTTCTTCCAAAGACGGCAAGTCCCAAAATATGGACCTCTTCTTCCAAATTGTCCTAGTACTAACAGATTTACGACTCTTTCCGCATCAAGTTCAATATCCTCCACACGTGAATATACTTGCCTTCCACTCATAGGTCATGCAATAACGGACTTCCTCTTCCCATCAAATTTGTCATCCATTTTACTAGATCGATGACTTCGAGGTAGAAACCTACGGTGACCCATATACACGGTTTTCTTGGAATTCGGTAGCCATAGGCTCTCGGCCTCTTCACAGATAGGACACGCTTTGGCTCCTTTCAGATCTTGACTCGCCAAATTACCAAGCGCCGGAAATCATTTATGGTACAAAATACCATAGCTCGAGGGTGAAATACTCTCTTTTGTATGCATCCCACACCACGACCCCTCATTCCACAATTGTACCAAATCCTCGATCAATGGTGCAAGGTACACATCAATATCATTTCCTACTGCTTGGGTCCAGAGATTAGCAAGGACATCATGATATACTTCCGCTTCATGCACAACCAAGGAGGAGGTTGTAGATACACAATGAATCGCCACGTCGGTCGTGACGGCCGCTCATGTTACCAAACGGATTCATTCCATCCAGACTCAACTCAAACCTTATGTTCCTCATTTCGCACCAAACTCCTCATGTTTCCAATCGATGTTTCTCCATTGAGCCGAATCGCCAGGTGTCTCACTTGCCATCTTCCTTTCGAGACTCATAATGCCAACACAACAATTTTGCCTTTCTCGATTTGCAAACAACCGCCAAGACGGGAATGATGGGCAAGTACCACAATACCTTGGCGGTGCACCTTTAGTGACCTCTTCACCATCGTTGTTCTCGGCTCTTACGCTTCTTGTCGTTACGCTTCTCCTTTTGTTTGTACCGGGCACACCGCATTAATCGGACAAACGTGCAGCCCCGATATATGCATTAAGACAAGATGCAATCATTAGGACATGCATGTATCCTTTCTATTTCCATTCCCATGGGACATGAGCTTCTTCGCTTCATAAATGCTTGTTGGCAACTCGCTTCTTCTCGAAGCACATCCGATAGAAGAACTAGAAGTGCATTGAAACTTGTATCTCGTCCAACGGTGTTTTGCCTTCGCCTCAACAATGCAAGGACCGAACCCAACTTGGTGTATTCCGCTTTGCAACCCGTGAACAGCGGTTTGGCATCGCCTTCCATCAAGCTTTTAAACTTTTCGAACTCTCTTCCGTAATTACCTCCACATCCCGCAACATTTGCTCCAAATTCTCATCCTCAAACATATCATGTCGCAACTCGTCATCCGGTTCCACCGTATCTTCGCAGCACACGGAAGGGTACCACTGCCTCGCCGTGATGGATCCAACACGTAATTCCTCACAAAGCCACGCCGAATCGTGGTCCTCGATTTGAGCCGAAGTTGTTAAATCTTCTCAGATTGGTGCAATCAATGCAAGGACAATATATGAAGTTTACACCTCCTCACAATGTCCTCTTCGCAATTTTTTGAACTCCTTAACACCCTCTCAAATTCAGACTCAAACGACTTTTCTCGATACATCCATTCCTTACGGTCCATCTGTAATTAAACTTCGCACAATAAATATTGAGACACCTAGCTAGCTATTTGAAATATTGAGACATCATTTCAGGTTAATATTACCTTTATGTAAATAGAGGACAGGTTCCAAGATATATAAAATATGTACTCCGATCGATATCTAGATTCTTCTCCGGTTTAGTGCTTTGAATTCCTTACATAGGAGACCTACATTTTAACATCAACAATGATATCAAATAATCTAATTATATAGCTAAGTAGTACTTGCAAATCTTTTGACTACAACAAAACAAAACAAGGGTACCAACGATGACTCCTAATCTCTAAATAGGTTAGGTCCTAATCCATTCGAGGATATGTGGTTGGAAAGTTCTTAAATGTTGTACAACTCAGAGAAAATTTTGAAGATCTTCACTGTTCTCCATATACACGCCTCGACAACAGTCAAGAGGGGTGTGTATATGGAGAACACCAGAGACGATCAAATCTACTCGAGTTGTACAACACAACCAGAACTTGCCCAAACCACATATCCTCGAACTCGTCCAATTAAAAACGTGGACAATTCGAGATCGCTCACTTATAAATATGCCATTTTGTTCGGCATATTTATAAACAAGCATCCTCGAACAGGAGACGTAGGTTCCGAAGCCTAAACTCTAGCATTTATCACATGATAGAAATTAATAATAATTCCATATTAACAAGAGCACTACAATAATTAAATAGATGTGTGCTTGACAAATTAATAGAGAGTGTGAAATCTGATAGCATATACTCAATTCCAGTGCAACTTAAACTTTATTCACGATGTATCAAAATTACCTAGTGCAAAATTGAAGGGGTTTAATTTAAAGGCCGGATTGCTCACATTTTGAAGAAAACAGCAAACGAGGGTAAAAAGAAGGGAATCTCCTCAAGATAAGGCTTCAAATTTGCCCTCTTAACACCTATCCTTGAGGACTTCAAATTTTATCATCCAAGTATTGCTTCCAAGCCACGAATATGAGCTGCTTTTCTTGATCGGCGGCGGAGAAATCTCCTCCGAACAACAACAGAGATCTTGTTCCCGAGTGGTATATATAACCTAGCGAGGCACATCACAATCGGTTCTCAACTAAACAAATGATAGTGATTTCCACGTTTATCACTATCGGTTCTTTCCATAAAGCGATAGTGATGATCACGTGAACATCACTATCGTTTCTTTTCTTGGAACCGATAGTGATGATACCCACATCACTATCACTTCTATAAAAAGAACCGATAGTGATGTATACGTGATCATTACTATCGCTATTTTCTTGGAACCGATAGAGATGATCATCCATATCACTATCGCTTGTTAGTTGAGAACCGATTGAGATATGTCGAGTCCATATCACAATCACTATAATCTCGAACCGATAGTGATTATTACTAACACCCCGTCCGAAGTTATCTATCACAATCGTTGTTTCCTGAAAACTTAAGAACCGACACAGATAAAACGATAGTAATGTGCCGTTCTGTAGTAGTGACAGACGGGTGCCCCTTTGATAGGGCTTGAAGTGTTTCTGTGTACCTCATTAGTTGTCACTTGCAGGTTAGGCATGATGGATTTTTTCTATCCGCTCTAAGATTGTGTTCTTGTGGTCGAAACCTTTGATTACTGAACACAGAAGACATTCCTGGAATTGTTAGCATTCATTGCTTGGCCTCTTAAAAAGTAGGAGTACAAACAGACTGTAACATCCCAAAAATTTCAAAAATGGTAAAAGTGAAAACTTTGAATTTCAAAAATGGAATTGAGTAAACAGTTTAACCAAAACCAAGATTTTCTTTTCAAATATTATCTTTTTCTTCATTTTCTAGTTTGTCAACCAAAAGAAAAGAACAAGTTGCTACATTAAAACTTTTGGTCCAAAATAAACAAACTTGGAAAATGAGTTGAGACGGTAATCTTACATTGAAATTCCATCTTTTCTAAGACTTTTTCAATCATAATATTTATTCTTGAATTTTGGATTTAAAGAAAAATCGGTAAAAGAAATTAGTAAAAGAGTAAAAGTAAGATGGTAAAAGATAAAAGTGAAAAGCCAGAAAAAAAAAATAATATTAATTCATTATAAAGTCCCCATCACATCTTTTCAGCTGTCCAAAATTTTTTTAAAAAAGATTTAAGTAAAGAAGTAAATAATAAAGCGACATGTTTTAACTTCAAAACAGTGTCATGGCAGAATTTTTATTAAATAATGGAGTAAAGTTTTGAGCTAAAAATTTTACAGAAACATCCTTAGCTCAAATTCATTTGAAAAACAATGTTTCAGAAATAATAGACTTTATTTACTCTCAAGAAAGATCAAAATCGAAACAAGGATTTGGAGCGGCCACCGTCAGAAGAATATTAATAATTTTTTCAGTAACTCATTTCGCCCAAAATTTGATCAAGTAAATTAAGTGTCATGCTTTGAATCTTGATGCACACTTGGATTTCCTTTTGGATCTATTTTTTTTTAGTGTTTAATCTGTTTTTCTTATTATCATTTGAATAAAGCTTTTAATACCAAATCGAACACATGAATGAAACTCAAACAAACTTCAAACAACATGCTATAGCAAATAATTTTGTAAAATACTAGAGCCCAAAGGATGAATAAAAATCAATTTTGCAGAATTTTGGCACACCATTTACTGAGCTGAAAAATTCAAAAACAGATTGAAAATCAGCCAAGTTTGATGAATTACTGTTATTAAATGACAATAGATATTGAGGTGAAACCAAAGAAAATGGAAACTAGAACCTTTGCACTACCTACTCAAAAATTTTCAGAAATTTTCAACTGAGTTTGCATCCTTTGCCAAGCCTGCCCATCCGACTAGTCAATTCAAGACTTAAAATCGCTAGCTCTGTATCACCAAGTTTCAATCGATGAGAGTTGTAGCTAAATCATCGCAGGTGGTCCCACGCATGCCTTGACCCACTGCCAGCCCTCCTTCCCTTCTCTCCTCCTCTCTCCTTCCCGTGCTCGCCTAAACGCCGCCACAGCAAACCTTTCCTTCAAGATGTCACACGGCAGAAACCATGCGCCACGCGCCCTCTTTGCCAAACCTCGCCGCTCATTGCCATACCGAAAGTGCTGCCATCACAGGCCATAAAGGCTGAAGCCGCCTCAGACACTTTGCTCGCCTTCTTCCTCCTTATCAAACTCCATCACAGAAGGCAAAGGAGTCGAGCCAGCTCGGCAGCAAAGCACCCAGTGAGCTCATTGTCCCATTTGTGCGCCCATTGCCACTCCATCTCCTCGAGGTTGCTTTGTGTCTTGCATGCACTGAAGCCGAGCCTGCATGACCAAAGACCACCAAGCAACTCCTTCTTCCTCCTTATGGCGACCCAACATTTAGCCGCAGTGGCGGTGAGCTTTGTGCTGCCATGCAGATTTGACTCTCCTCTAGCTCCTAATCGTGCTCCCCAACTTGCATGCAGCCTCCCGCCAAGCCCCATCTTCCCTACCGCTCACTTCTCCGCTCAAACTGAAGCCCACCGTAGCGCCATTGTTGGATTCTTGAAGCTCCGTGGTTTTGTGTTGGTGAGCTTAACTAACTAAGCATGAGCCCATGTCACGAAACACTATGGCGTAGTGGTAGTGCACTAGTTTTGGACTCAGCAGATCCCGTGTTCGATTCCCACATTCAAGACTTTATTTTTTTCATTTTCTTTTATTTTGCCCTACGCAATAAAAACTGCTATAACTTTTGCTGTGAATCTCCGATTAATGCAAACTTAGTTCCTAAATTTGAGTTACTCAGTAGGGATTCAGAATATGCAATAAAAAGTTATACGTTGCTTGCTGCAAAAACCTTTAGTTAGGAGTTGAATGAAAGCCATGATTTAAGTACTATGAAGGAACTATGATAATCCTAGCTCTAAAAATTATGAAATAAATCCAGCATGCTCCTACAATCTCAAATGTCCCATTTCTGTAAAAAGATTTAGGATTCAATGTGTTTTACATCAAAAAGTTGATTGTGCCAAGCCTTAATATCATGCAAGATTCAAATAGTCAAAATATGGATTAAATGGTCTCAAAAATTGGTGAAACCAGTTTAGATACACTCCTCAGATTGCATAGGTCATAAGTATACAAAAATATTTAGATTATTCCTTAGTTTGCCCTATTTGCTCATTAGCCAAACATTCAATCGGCAAAACGAACAAATAGCCGTAACCTTTGCAAATGCACCTTAAACTCGACAAAACCGACTTCCATAACCTTGAAATGATATATCCTAACCTGCCATGCAAAATTAACATCAGTTTGATCAACTTCGAGTTAAGCCCGTATTAAGCCTAAATCACTATTTATTAGAAAAACACCTTAAACGAATGCGAAATATCGCAGAACCAACTTTAAAACGCTCTTAGGGATATTCCCAACTAAAACCTGAAAAATGGTTAAAATATCCCATTTAGAGTAGCCGCAAATGAAAAGAGAAAACTGAACCGCAATAACGCTAAAAGCGTGGTCATTTAAGCCTTTTCGGTGGTCCGTAAAATATCACATATAAGCATAAAATTTTGAGAAAATACCCTAGGATCAGTGTATGATATCTATGCTACCAGAATATGCAAAAATATATTAATTACAACTTCATTTGCATAATAATCTAAACACAAGAAAGACCCTAAGTGATCACAAACTGCGCAGAATCGTTATCACTTAAGCACTTTTGGTGGCTTGTAAAACTACTCGGCCAAACATAAAATTTTGGGGAAATGGTCCAGAATCATACCCCAGTATAAGGATAACCAAAATATAGAATAACATCTTAATTACAACTTGCTTAACATATGAAATTCATTAGAGCAAACACCCTAAATAATAACGATATCAAGATTGTGGTTTAATGAATAGTTGAGTTCGGAAGTCTTAAAACGAAACATCGGTAATGCAAGAACCATCACATAATCAAGTATTCTCAACCAGTAACTCAAAATTCCAGACCCACCATATAGGAATTACTTCCATGCATGAACACTTAAAGCTAGGTACTATTCATGCATAATACTACAACGAGTGACTTCATCTAAGCTATTTTTGCATCTTGAATTCGAAATTGAAAACACCAAAATCCACCATGACCTTCTTGGTAAGATTTAATTTGGTAATTTTATCTGATTTCTTTTTGTCCCATTTTGATTCGTTGTTATTTGCTTTTGTCTTGGTTATTATTATTCGGCGCGTAGAAGACGATATTTCGGATTCGATTAATAACGACAACGACTACGATCCGGATTATATTTCCGACGAAGAGCAACCAGGCAAGCACCTCCTTTGACCATTTTGATCCCATATTTGCAAAGTTATGTTGCTTTATCAAACTATATGCATGCGTGTATGTTTTAAACTTGCTATATTGTGGGTGATGGTAGCTAAATCCAATTGTATGCATTTCCATTACCTTGACATTTGAATTACTGCCATTGTAACCTAGTTATGGTGTAGACAATACTTGATGTCACTTGGGTAATAATTGCAAATTATCTTATGCTCATGCTTAGACTTGCTCTCTAGGTTGGTTTTAAAATGATGGGAGATGTTTCAACTACATTGAGCAAACTTTGTTTAAATTGAACGGAACCGAGGTATGGTTTCCGTGTATCTTGATAAAAATCCAACTCAAACCTTATGATTTAGACGCGGGCGAGTTATTACTTAACTTGAGGCGTGAAATGGACCTCACGCGTAGTTAGGGGGAGATCCTCGCCCGGGTCAATTAAGGACCGAACTTGATGCTATCACCTAAGTGTCTGGTGCAACCACATGTGCTAGTATGGGATAGCCTAAACTCACTAGATTAGTTAGAGTTTAGCCTTGCACATTGGTAGGCCGAAGTAGTATGGACGATCCGATGTACTGGAGTCGTTCTAGGTGCTCCCTTCACCGAGGTGTTGGGGCCCAAGCATTCCAATACAACGGTGCATGCCTTGCCATGGGGAGAGTTCACGATGGGGCACCATCGGTTCAGGATCTCCGGAACTGTGGCAAGGGTTCAACATCACTGTCATTGGTGCAAGGTTAAGCTTTAACTAGTTGAACGGTTTCGCACGATCTAGCAAATCGGCACGGTGAGTATCGCGAGGCATGGTTGACATGATTGCTAGAATGTGTCATGTGGGTAAAGTGTACACTCTCTGCAGAGATTAAAATCTAATTAATTAGCCGTGCTCGCGGTCATGAGCAGCTTGGGAGAATAATGTCAAGTATAGTCTCTGTTTTTGCTAAAACTTTTGGAAATGGTGTTGGAATGAGTTGGTGGATTGGGAAGCCAATGGTGGCTGTTTTTACTCGTCAATTGCAGCCAAGGAGGGTTGTGAATTGCTGTATATGAACTCTACTTACTGTTATTTAGCTTCATATTAAATGCTTTTTTTACAAATTCGTTACCGTTTTATGAATCTTTTGCTTGCAAACAAAATCTGCCTTATGCTGAAATGAGACTAGTGTAGAAGCTTATTTCCTTGTTATAGCTTGCATTTACTGTATTTCCATACACTAAAGTCTTGCGAGTACATACGTGTACTCACGGTTGCTTAATCTAAACAATATAGACGAAGGTACGGAAGAGTGCCCCGACGACTCCTACTTTGCCCCGGGGTTCGACGACCATGTTGATGGATGAACTTGGGCTTCTCCAAGTCGGTTGCCTTTGGGTTTATGGATAGGCATACCGCTGTCCTACTTTTGTTAAACATGTTATTTCCGCTGCACTTTACTTTTGGACTTGTGATATTTGGCCGGTCGGCCACTACTTGTAATAGTAAGTAGTTGTAATAGTTGTAGTTTATGTTTATGCTATTCCAACTGCTTAGATTTATGTGTATGTGTTGCGATACATCTCGAATGCGGGATATGTGGATGCTAGGCGTTGATCTTGGGAACTAGCACTAGACACATATCCGGCACTGAATTGTCATCAACCATCGATACATACACTCGTGCAACCGCGTTCTTTGGCTATTGCTCTTGCTCCCTTGGTGAGTGCGGCGATACCAAGGTCCTGAGACGGATGGCGAATGCTATGCGTGGATGAGTTGGTCTCAATCCCGGTATGGTTGTTCGGAATGGAATCGAAACTCCCATGGACGCGTAAGTGTGTACGGTGCGACTATGTGGCTCATATTTGCTTGAGTGAGGGCCATTTAGTCAATACTCCGTGCACGGGACTTTTGGGTGGCAGTGAGCATACACTTAAGTGGAGTATGGGTGTCACCTCTAGGTCCAACGCACGTGTGAGGATCGATTCATACTTCCGGGTGCCCACATAGACGGTGTACATACATTACATGAACTGAGAAACAACATTTATTGTTTTAATTTCAAAGGAAACAGCATGCATATGACATCCATCATGGAACCAGAAAACACACGATACCAGCAGCTTTATTTGTAATTTGACTCGATTTGCAGTTGCCATTCTAGCCAAGCTTCCCAATTAGCTTCATGTGTACTATGTAGTAGACTTTTGTGCCATGCTTGCCCAAGTGACAACAACAAATACATATATTTTGTCATATACCTTGTCGAAAAAGCGAAAATAAGCAATCCTCCATGTTTTCTTGAAAAGCATGGCACAAAACACCACCCAGAGGCCAACGACAAATCCTAACACAAGGCCAACTACTTGCTCATTTATGGGTTCTTTGCTGTCACCACCTGCTTTGCTTGCCATTTTCCTTGTAATGCAGCTAACAGCAGAAGGATATCAGGAAGAAAGAAACCTGCAGGGAGAAAAGGAACAAAAGTTAATCGCAGTAACGAAGGCATGCACATAACTAATTCAGTTAAAATGTTTCAAAATGTTATTTTCCATGAAGCAAAGAAAACATAATAATACAAGCACACAGAGGTCAAAAATCAATGTGCCTTAACACACTAAAGGCAAACACGTTGCTGTAGTATAAATATTACCGAGACCAAGAGCACCGAAGGCAAACACATTGCTGTAGCATAAATATTACCGAGACCAAGAGCACCGAAGGCAAAAACATTGCTGTAGCACAAACATTACCAAGAGCGGGCAATAATTGGATCAGCAATTAGCAAGCATATGAAAGCAAAAGAACTAATGTAATATTTTCAAAAACATTGCCAAAGTTGATGATTTCACAGGAAATGAGGGAAAGTATATAAGGTATCCACTATCTAATTATGAGCTTTGAATTTTCTGAAGCTTCCATACACTATGCCGACCGAACTAAGATTGAGTGATTTCTAGGGGGAAAAACCAACCTGACTAGCTAAACAGTTCAAAGGCCACAACTAGCTGTTGCGTAGAATTTTATCAATTGGGACGGATTATGCTTGACCCAACTAATTTGAGTAACAATGCTTATCCTTTTCTCGGGTTATATTTGGGTTGTGCACAATGAAATAATAATCCTGCTTAGCAACCAAATATATCGAACCACTTAGGTCAAGACTCAAGAAGTAGAAAAAAATAACTATATCTATCCAAGCCAGCAAAAACCTGAAGCACATTGGATGCACATCGTTCAAATGTATTTCTGAGCTAGCCCATGGGTCACCATATGCACCAGTGTGCAACATCCATCCAAGCTTATACCGGTCTTCGGTAACTACAACAAATCTTTTCTTGCAAAGACAGATTGTGTAATTGGCCTCCACACAAAAATCTTGCTCCCTCAGCTAACATGCGAGAACAACCTATTGAAAAGGAAATTCACCAGTATCTACAGTCTATGAGCCTAACCATTCCTGTTTGAGCTAACCAAGTCAACCAATAGCTTGCCAATACCTACATCTCATTGGTAAGTTAGACAAACTTGAGTAGCAGAGCTATGTTTTCGCCCTGCAACCAGGCACCTCACCATTCTCCATCACTATCAATGCCAGGGGTACATGAAAAACCTTCCCTGGATAACAAAATTCGATATACGGTAGATCTAAAACATACATAATATAATCTGGAACAAAAGCAAGACTTCCTCCCATGTGGAATATTAGCATCATCTTGAAATAGAAATTCGTGTGACATTAGGTATTTAGGTGTTTGGTAAGAAAGCAATAAGCCCCAAATTTCCCCACACAAGCCCTTTAGCCTTTGTGTAATGGTTGATGGAAAATTTACACGCAAAGAGAAACGATATTCATGCTGAGTAATTCTACATGATTGTTGCCCAGATGCACCTTAACGCGCAAGGGCCTCAAAACATCTGGGAAATGGTAAGGACCACGGCCTACTAAAAATTCCCGGAGAACTAGCTAATAGCGTTACTAGCAAGCGCTCAACAAACCTAAAAACTAGCAAGCATTCAAAGAAGAAACTATCATTTATTACAGCCCTAAAAGACCCCTACACCTCTCTTGCGATTCATGCAAATAACAGCACAATAACCACTCAAACTTGAACCTACCTCTGCAATCCCCATCTTACACGCACAAATGCAGAGGTTAATTCTAAGATACGGATGCACGCATCAACATCTTAACCCAATTTAAGCGATCTTAACACTACCAAGACTAGAACGCTAGCAGCAGGGGGCATCTTTCTTCCTTCTTCTCGGGTCAAGAACTAATCGCTATCAAAGAAGATCAAAAGAGTAACATAAAAAGGTAGGCTTTTGGACTGAACCGTTGGCTGATCAGGGGAGGAAGGCCGCGAGGTGCGATTCGAAGCGGATGTGGGACAGGTTATGCCGGATTTCGCCGCCGCCACGGTGGCTGACGTCATGGCTCTCATGGACTACCTTGGGGGGGGGGGGGATGAGGTCGACGGCGGAGTGAAGCAGTGCAGTCCGGCGTTGACTCCACGCGGTGGCCTGGGAGTCTGGACGGGGAGGGCAATAGGCTGGGGCGAGGAGAGGAGAAATGCTCCCTTTTATACCATGGTAGAGGCGGTAATTTCTTCAAAGTTTAGTGGCAACGTGCTATCTCTGACCGTCAAATGCCAAATAAGCTGGTGAAATCCGGCTTCAGTTTGTCGGCGGCACAAGGAGAAGACAACAACAACAACAAAAGACAGCTTAGGTAGTACGCATTGGAACCCAGCATAGCCAAGCAGAGGGAGTGGACGAGGGACTATCTAGTCAGACACTACAGCAAAACAAATGTCATCGAAGGCGTCAGGCTACGTGAGTACCACAACAAGAACTGGCAGGATAGTCATTGATGCTGAGCAAGGTCGTGTGTGATGCCACAATTGGGCCAAACTATGGATTCAAATTTTGGCGAAATTCAGCGAAATTTCGCTGAAATCTCATATTTTGGACCCCCATGAGATACAAGTTACTGACCGGATAATTTTTTTTGAAATTACTATAGTAATTTCTTTTTTTCGAAGAAATTTCGCCCATATCAACCTGATTTTGAAGTTTTATTGCCGTATTTGACCATAATTACATCAATAACCCATAAGAAAGTAATCTTCGATGATAATTTGTTGAAAAAATTGATTTTTGAGACATTTTAAAATTTTGACATAAACACTGTCAGAATTTTATAAAATTGAAGAAGCTTTTTCATACTATGACAAATTTTTGGTACCATATTAAGAAGTATAGAATTATACAGAAAATTTATTAAAATATTTTAACTTCATTTGCTTTCTATTAAAAATAAAAAACAGAATTAGCATAAACGAGGTTGTTACAGTTTCGGAATTTTATAAATTTTGTCAAGTTTGATCATGATCTAAAATTTTTATGAGAGATTAAGAATTGCCTCAATGCCATTCTATAAAATTTTCAAAAATTTTAAACTTTTTTTGTTTGCTCAATCAAATATATGTAAGCATTGAACTTCATTTGTTATATTTCAAAAATCAAAATGAGAAAGAACATAAATGGTACAATGCTTTGTAAGAATTTTATAAATTCACTGGAGTGTGATCATGATTCAAAATTTTTATGAGATATTAAGCATTTCCTTATAACCCTTTTGTAAAATTTTCAAAAATTCTAAACCTTTTTTTATTGCTAAAACAAATTTATGTATTAATCATCAGACTTTTATCAAAACGTAGCACTGTCAGAATTTTTAAAACTTATTGAAGCATCATCATTATCATCTTAAAATTTTATATAAATATTAAAGATATATGAGAATATTAGTAATGCATCAAAACCATCCAAAAACTTTAAAAAATTTCTAACGTGGTTTGTACCATTTTTCATTCGGTTCAAACTTGTCGGTTAGCGTTTTATTATGACAGTAGCAATGTTCAAATTTTTAAAAATTTCTCAGACTTGTTAATCATCTGAAATTTTAACGAGAATATCATGAATATGTCAGGAACCTCCATAAAAAATTTCACAATTTGTCAACATTTTTTGGACCATTTTTAGTTCAGTTAAAATTTGCCGAGATTTCAGCAATTTCAGGTGAAATTTCGGATTTTCTGATAGAAATTTTGGTCAAAAAATTCCGGATTTGAATTTTACTTTTTGAATTTTGATCGGATTTCAACCAAAATAACAAGATTTTGCTGAAATTTTGGATTTCGAAAGGGAGCAAGATGTAAAACGAAAACGAAATTTGGAACCTTGGGCCAAACAAACAAAGGCCACGACGATTCTTCCTCTAATTTACCCAAAACAACTGCAAAACGCTGAACCACAGTTTCACTGATATCTCTAACAATTTACATACGAGAGGTGTTTACATGTTTTTCTTTTTAATAGTTGTTTTAATATTTGTGCAACTTATATTAAACGAAAAAAGCATTAAAGCAGTGCTTTTTACATATATAAAGCATTAAAGTAGTTGCTAGATTTTTTTTAACAATTTGTAGTATCAAATGATATAACTTTTATGGTTGACAATATATTAATGTATTTTATAGACTATTTAGATTTTTAACAGATGGTAGGAAGGGGCGCGTGTTTTGCTCCAAAGGCAGCAGCATCTACATTCTGAGGAGATGGGAAAAAGGGGTAGAAAAGGAGCAGCTGCGGTGCAAGGAAAGGAAAGGAGAAGCTCATAGGAAAACCCAACCTTTCCCGCATCGGCATTAATCTATTTTTAACGCCTAATTAGATCGGGAATTATTTCAATAAGAAGTTAAGCTCGTTGTTTTTATTTTACCGAATTAGAGCCATACTCTATCCATTTATTCACTAGACCCGAAAATCGAATTTTTTATTCCATTCCTAAAATCCAAAATAAGAATTTGATTTTATTACGACATGCTATTTTTTCCATTCATTACCCTTGAGGATCAGTTATGGTCTTCTAGACTCTACCAAGAGTCTGGACGAATTTGTTGCTTCATCCAAATGTGTAAAAGATCATAGTCACACTTAAAAGCAGCGACGTGACTCGAGAAAGAGTCAGCGCAAAGGAAGCGAGGTATAGAAAAGAAAAGAGAAGAGAAAGAGAGGAAAATCTGAGAAAAAATTGGAAGATTAGGTAAAAGTTTGAGTTAGAAATTAAATATTATGAGATTAGGGCGGAAATGTTAGAGGTAATCTTGTAATCAGTTTAGGGTTTTTGGGTTAGAGTCCATTTAGGATGAGGAGTCTGATTAGGACAAGGAAGTAAAATTCTATTTCGTTTATTAGGGTTATAGTTTTGGGTATAAATTGAGAGGTATGCTTGAGTTTGGCAAGATAATAGAGCAAGAAGTAATAGTAGAGAAAAATGTCTCAAAGTTTGTTAACTTCTGTTGCAACAATTTTGTGTTATCTGGAATTTTGGAGTTGGACTTATGGGCCGGCTTGTTTTGCTCTCCGGGCCATTCGGCCGACCCATTAGAGCTGAGGATATGCAGGGGGCAGGACTCTCCCGACTTGGCTGGTGCGGCGCCGAGTATCTAGGGCTCGATCTTCGCCGACCGTTGAGGGGGCTTGAGCCCTCCTTCACTTCTAAGAGCATCTCCAACAGTTCCCAAAAATCTTAACTCCCAATACATTGAATTGGGGCCTTTCCAAAAATCTTTTTCCCAATAAAAATTCCCTTCCTCCAACAGCTCCCTTCTTTTTCCCAAAAATTTGAAAATCAAGAAACCCATGTGCTTTGTAATGGAACTCCCATTAACTTCATAGATGGAGCTCTTGTCAGGAACAGCAGCAGAAAGCATACAAAGTAGAGACTCCCAATGGTTCCGCCCAATTGAATCACCAACAAACACGACTCTTCGGTTTCTTAGCTTCTCCAGCATATTTCTGGCATCAAATCTGAGAAATCAAAGAAAAATATGATTAAACCAGAAAATGATATCCATTATGCTAAAGTGAAGGTGTGGACCATTCATATTGGTCCTCGATCCACAAGGATAAATCAGAAATCATTTACGTGGTCACAAAATCATGAAGCTTACTAGAAATGGAGTATAAGATTAGCTGTTATTTTTAGGCTTAAAAAATCGAATTGCTCTGAGGGTGGTGATATCAGTAAAGATTACTGTTGTAGCTCCTCTTTTAGTAAACTATACAACAATTCACAAACATCAACTGTAGCTATTCCAGAATGTGGCACTATTCCAGAACTAGCTCTGTAGCAAGAGATTTCATTTAAGGTGCATGTCTAAAATTCTCGCTTTGACAGACTTGGCAAAAGTACTCACACATTCCAATCGATTCCTATCCAAACCCCCAAATCCAACAACCCAATGGAGAGGGGACTAGCAACGAGATAAGCAAGAACAGATAAATTCCAACCAACCTGGGGAGATCGCAGCGCGACGGCCGCCACCGCCACTTGGTGTAGGACGCGTCCGGGCGGCCGTTCTCCGAGCACCTGAACCCGACGTCCAAGAACGGGCAGTGCTTGGACTCGTAGAGCGGGTAGCTGTCGTCCCACACCCACTCCCCGTCGAACAGGTCGCACTCCCCCACCGCCACGGTGAGCGCCCTCCCACGCGTCTCAGCCGCAGCGGCGGCGGAGGCGGAGGCGGCGATGGAGACCCCGCCACTCCAGAGCTTCTTGGACGCCGACAGGGCGGAGCCGACGGCCCCCGAGCAGCGGAGCCACGCAACGCAGAGAAGCAGTACCAGCGCTGCCGCCGCGGCAAGGCCCACCATGCCGGCCTTCTCGAGCCGCCTCTTGATGACCCGCCGCGCCAGCCTCTTCGCCGACGACCCCACCATCGCCGCGCGCCTCCCTCGGGAAGAAGGTCCCGCGGCACAAGCAACGATTTCCTCTCGGCGCTTGGCTTCTTGAGTTCGCCGAGCCATGCGTGCGCGGCTGACATATAAAAAGTGGTCGGCGGAGCGTCGGGCTGCAGGGCGGCGGCGCCCCTCGGTCTGCAGAGAACGGGGTGGGGAAGAGCTGGCGCGAAGGCGATTTGGCCGTGGGAGGGGCGAGCGCGAAGAAGACCCGCGCAGGCGATTTGGCCGTGGGTGCGGCGCCAAACTTCGATTGGGAGAGCAGAAGCGGCGCGGAAAAATGAGGGCGCGGCGGTGATCTTTTGGGCGAGCGAAAATATGGGGAGTCATTTTTGGGTACTGTTGGAGTCTATTTTTTCCTAATTAATCCGTAAATCAGTTTTTAGGAATAGATATAGGGTACTGTTGGAGATGCTCTAAGGTTCCTTCCTGCTTTTCATCTTTGTTTTTCCTCCGGTTGTCTTGATCTGGAGCTTTGCATCGAAAGGCTTCCCTTGATTCTGTGAACCGAGCAGCCTGGTTCAGTTCTTGCTCGCTGTCTCGAAGGCTTGATCTTTGACTGCAGTGCAGAGAGCTTGGTTCTTGCACCGAGCTCTTGGGATGAAATTTATTTGGGGATTATCTTGGGCTGCTAATTTTTTAGGGTCATCTCTGCACTTGGTGTGTCACTTGTGTGGAGAGAGCATTGTATCTCTGTTATCCAGGCCATTCTAACTGTGGCACATATGGTCATAACTGGATTTCTGGGACAGTGGATATTTCTCCTGCCTTGCTCTGTCATCAAAATAAGCTTTGAGTGCTTGTTCCTTTGTGAATATTCTTTGAAGCACTCTCTCTGTTTGCTGCCAATTGAATGCTCGATGATGTAATTAGGTCTCTATATGTTGAATTAAACAATTTCAGAAGTAAACTTGGCCATAAACTAGGTGGCTACCTTCTATTAATGGTAGAAATATTAATTTGTTGATTCATTGGCTATGAGGATACACAAAGCGTCCAACTTCAGGTCGAGTGATTCCAATGACTGCATGATCCCAATCCAGCCTGGAATTTTTCCACTCAAGTAATTCCTTGATAAATTCAAATTTATAATTGCATCAAGAGAGGCAATATCTTCTGGAATTTCACCAGTTAGGGCAATCCCAATAAGATGACTAGGATAGTTTCCATAGCATTAATTAGGTTGTCATGTAAGTAAAATGGTGATGTGGAGGTAGAGTTAATGATGAAAGAGAAGGAAACCATTTCTCATGCAGGAAACCATTTCTACACAAGTACCAAGAAAGAGAAAAAGGGGATTGGGTGAGAAAAATAGAGAAAAGAGGAGATTGGATGAGAGTTTATTTTGAAGAAACTATCCATTGGGAGCATAGTTTCTACATGTAATGTCTAGATGACATGGAAGTTATAGAAACTATATGCATTGGGACTGCCCTTAGGTAGTTCGATGACAAGTCGATGCTCACCATGTCATAAATTTCGCCATCATCATAATAACGTTTTGCCCCTTGGTGATCACAGTCAGATTCGTAACAAATGACGTATTTTTTAAAAAATTCTGACAGTGATACTGTCACAATATATGTTCTTCAGTTTTTTATTTTCTAGGGGCAAAAAATGAAGTCTAATATTTCTTAAACTTTTTTTATGATGTTATAAAGTAATTACAATGATTTTGTAAAATTTTCAGATGATTATCACATATGTGTATTTTTTTAAAATTCTGAAAGTGCTATTATCATTATATATGCTCTTCTATTTTTGATTTTATATGGGCACTAAATGAAGTCTAATATTTCTAAAAATTTTAGTACATGATCATTTGGAACTAGTTATAGTTACATTAAAATTTAAGAATATAGTAAATCTTTTAAATATTTATAAAAATCGATAAAGTGTATTTGTTCCTTTTCATTAATTACTGTTTTGGATTTTTTAGAAGCAATAAATGATTTAAAATATTATTTAAATTTCTCTAAGGTGTTTTATAGATTAATTGAGTTTTTTTTAATTTTTACAATTTTCCTTGCATTTTCACCATTTTTCCTTCTGTCATCGATTTTCGACGAAAACCGACCGGTTTTCGACCTTTTCGACCGGTTTTCGTTTTTTTTAATCGGTTTGACCAGCCAGTTTGACTTTTACAAACCGTTCAGTTTTTATTAAAATTCGATCAAAATTCACGAAAAACCGGTGCCAAGCTGATCTCGAATTTCGGTTCGAAAATGAAAATGCTAACCTAGGAGGCAACTATTTAGGATCCACCACAATCTTCAAGGCATTAGCGGATAGAGAAATTTTACAGTGGATGACATCGATAGTAAGAATCAAATCTAATAATTCATTCCTCAAGAGTATTTTAGATTTTTTCTATCCATTCATAAGAGTATTTTAGATTTTTTCTAATTCGTTCACAGTTTTGGATTCATCGAATACCCGATGATCTTCAGAGACTTCTTATCCATTCATCTGTCATTCATCAAGATCACAGGACGTATTTTACTATAAAAGAGCTCTACCAGATAAGTCTATTGTCTTTAAGCTTGTTAGACTAGCGAAATGTTCATGTGTGATCACACCATCGAGGTTATTGCTCCCTAGGTTCAAGTAAGTCGAATTATTGAGCATACCGATATCAGAAGGCACAGGTCCAGTTAGGTGGTTGCCACTGAGATCAAGGTACTCCAGATGCTGCAAGGAGAACAAAGAAGGACTTATCTGGCCAGCAGGAGGTTGACTCGGCGAAATGGCTTGGGGCCTTGGATGTGATCGGTATTGATCAGAATGGCGCCGCCGCTGAGGGCCTGCAGCGCTGGAAACGGTGGTTAGCCGGAGAAGTAGATGGTGACAGATGAGCACAAATCGGCCAAGGTAAAAGCATCACAGGATCTTAGGTAACCCATTTTTACCTTTTTCCCGCAGCGGAGATTGGCCTAGGAAGGCTACCACCATGTGATCGTTTTCGGGGAAGAAGAACAGTGATGGCAATGAATAATTGAGAAGTAATCTGCGGAACTGACTAATCAGTTTTTGATTCGAGCTTTAGCTCATGGTGGTCATGGCGAGCAGGGCAAAATTTTGGTACTGAGCTTCAGTGGAAGAGCGAAGCAGGGCGTTTTGAGCACATCTTCAGTGGCTTAAACAGCCGGGGTGAGGTGGTGCCAGGTGGTGCGAATGCGGACTCGATTGCAGCGTTCAAACTGG
The DNA here is from genome assembly GCA_036346375.1 of Guadua angustifolia. Lineage (NCBI taxonomy): Eukaryota > Viridiplantae > Streptophyta > Magnoliopsida > Poales > Poaceae > Guadua > Guadua angustifolia. The sequence continues at coordinate 45,106,328 of CM070517.1, read as the reverse complement.
TTACAGGGCATGGCCATTGTAGGCGATGGCAGGTCTTGGGCAGGGCAGTGAATGGCTGAATTGAGGGCGCGAACTTGAGTGATGGTAGGGTATGGCTAGTCGATTCCAGGAGATGCGACATGGCTGAGTCCAGAGGGGAAGAAGGCAAGGCTAGGGGCGAGCTGGCTCTAGGTGACACGATGGGCAATGATGGTGCCGCAAGTTTTGAGCTTGAGTTCACACGACGTTGAGATTGGTGCTGAGCTCTGGAGCTTGCCGTGGTAGTGTAGTTAGCCTCCGCTTCTTGCCATGGCAGCATTCAGGCAGAAATCTTGGTCGAGAGGGCAAGACCGAGAGGGAGATGGTTGGCCAGGCTTTGCTGTGGCAGGATTCCAGTGGCGATTTCATTGCCGTGGCAGCAGTTTGGTAGAGCAAGCGAGTTCGGCTGGAATGGTTTTGCGGCTGTCGTGGCGGAGTAGTTTGCGAAGAAAGACTGCCGTGGTAGCGATCCATTCAGCGAGAACTTGCCACGGCAGCACTTAGGCGCAGTCGGCTTGAGGGAGAAGAAAATCACAGGGCTGTGGGGCAACTTGTCACTGATGTGTTGATAACCTGCGCTTGTGTCATGACACAACTTGGGCATTGATTTGGATGGGATTCGATATAGTTGCAGAGGAGAAGAAGGCTAGAGGGAGAAGAAAGCTTAGCCTGACTAGTGGGGCCAGGGCCCAGTTGGCAGAGCAAGGCAGGGGCAGTTTAAACGCTGGTAGGTGGGGTCACCTACAGGGCCAAACACTGTTTTATTGACATGAAATGAAGCCTTATCTCTTCAGGGTTCAGCAATAATGTCGTCCCTTAAATGAGGGCTATACGGCCATACCTTGTTAGGAATTTCTGATAATTTTTCTCAGTAATCCTTGGATAATTTTGATACAACTATAAAAATTTCAGCCCAAAATAATCTTCACAAAATTTATAAAAATTCTGAGAAGCCACTATGCTTAAATTCCTATTTTTCTGTTTTTCGTTTTTAATATTCAGCAAATCAAATTTATTTTATATTAAACTTTTTCTGAGTAATCCTAATGATTATTGGAAATTATAATAAAAATTTATGTGATGATAAGTTATATTTACTTTTATAAAATTCTGGCATTGCTAATATTGCTTTTGAATTTACTAAGTTTTTTATTTTATAATTTCAATAAATTTAATTATTTATTTTTGAAAAATTTTATACAAGTTAATTTTGTCTATTACATTTCTCTGTAAAAATTTCAAATCAATATATTTTATATTTAATTTGTAAAAATTCTGAAATTGATAAGATTGTATTTAATTTAATTATGTCTTCAATTTCTTTTTAACTTTTAATTGAGTTCACATAATTTTAAAATTTTTTGGCGATGAGTTTGAGATGATTTGGGATTTATATAAATTTTTCCAAGATTTATTTCTTATGGGATTTGTTTTTTCATATTGTAGAGGAAAAGAAATAATTAAGGTAATAGTTTTTCTTAAGAACCAAAATTCAAGAAAATTTTCAAAATAGATAGAAATCTAAAATAAGATTATATTTTGAACTTTTTCTCAGTTTGTTTAATTTATAAGAAGTTTTATATTGCACTCATCCTTTTATTAAGGCTAGATTTTAAGAAAATGAGGAAAAGGATAATAATTTAAATCAAAATTTGATTTCAATTTAGATTTTTATTCAATTTCATTTTTACATTTAAATTTTTTATTTTATCCCATTTTTAAAATTTCTTAGATGTTAGACATACTTGCAATAGAGTAGAGGCTCTAATACATCATAAGTTATGCTAAGGTATGGAGAACGAAGCAGAAAACTTTGGAAGTAAGGTTTGGTACATTCAAAGACTCTTATCAGAACTTGTTAGGTATGCTTGAGGTGACTAAGGAAATGAATGCTGGAATTTATATCGATATTTGTGAGCAGCTTTCACAGCGCTTCTTTGGGAAGATGGTACTCAAGCGGGTATTATTTACTTTCGGTGAATGTATCAATGCATTCAGACATTGCCGTTCATGGTCATCTATGTCATCGTACCATATCTCTTTCATTATTTTCTATGTCAAATTATGTACACAATATCGTGTTATATATCCTAATATTTCTATATCATGGCACTAGTACTGCATGGGGGCACGTACCCAATCATCATTATTACTTTCCTATTTCTTGCAAACATCCGGCCTAGGGATGGCAGTTTTACCCATGGGTTTGGGTACCCACGGGTACCCGACCCGATAAGAGTAGGTATGGGTAGCACTTTAGACCCATGGGTTTACGGGTTTGGGTACCCGATAAGCCCATAGGATGGGTGTGGGTATCAATTTGTACCCATGGGTACCCAATGGGTATCCTATGACATGCGGGCACACTTTTTTAGAGGAATATTAGAAAAACAAACTCACTGACTGCTTGGCTGAGTCGGCTCCTCCTTGATTCCCCTCTCCCCCATCACCTCCCTCCCTTTGCCCCCATCGTCTAATTGCTTCGGCCTCCCTCCCCTCACCTTTGCCTCCCTCGGCGGCCGACGCCTGCTCCTCCTCTCGCCGCCGACTCCTCCCATCGGCTCCCTCCGGCCCGACGCGCATAGTGCCCAAAAGAAGAGAGAGAAAGGAGAGGTGAGAAGGAAATAGAAGGAGAGGTGACCCCTACTCACTTGAAAGGCACCGCTCCCCGCACGTACCCCGAGGTCTAGTGTTCCGGCGGACCGAGTCATGGCCTCTGTCGTTTGCGAGGGGGGAGGAGTATGCGGTGGTCGTAGCGTCCCCCACCTCTCCTGCTTCGCCCTTCGGTGCTTGCGCACAGATCTGTGCCCATGGGTACCCATTGGGTATTGGGTACCCATTGGGTTTGGGCATGGGCACAGATCTGTACCCGCAAAGCTTAGTGGGTTTGGGTAGACGGGACTTTGTTCGGGTTTGGGTTTGGGTTTAATGTAGTGGTACCCGAAGGTACCCACCCGATTGCCATCCCTAATCCGGCCCTCACCATGATTTGAGCTGGCTTGAGCCGGCTTGGCTCGCGGCTCGGCTCACGGCTCGAGCAGCCGCGGAAAAAAATTTCGTTTTGGTCCTTTTCTCGTGAAAAAAATATGTTTAGGTCCTTTTTTGGGAAAAAAATTACACCCTGGTCCTTTTTCTCGAAAAAGAATATATATTACGTTTATGTCCTTTTTGCGTTTTTAGGCATTGCGCTCGGGTCCTTCTTCAAAAAATCAAAATTACGTTTAGATCCTTTTTCGGGAAAAAAATACGACCGGGTCCTTTTCCCGAAAAAGAATATATATTACGTTTATGTCCTTTTTGCGTTTTTAAGCATTGCCATCGAGTCCTTCTTCGGAAAATCAAAATTACGTTTAGGTCCTTTTTCGGGAAAAAAATCACGTGTTTTCTCAATTTGCTCGCGTGGGAAACGGCGGTCGCGGCGTGCTTACCTAGTTTATATTGCAAGTATTGGTAGTGCCATAAATGCAGTTGACGGTCGGAGTCGTTCATCAATGACCGATTTGGTCGGAGTCGCTGCATCCCGTTCCAAATTATGAGCACTTGATCTTATAAGCATAAGGACTCTTTTCGCTGCCCTTGCTGTGCGTGGTCGTTACCTTTTGCGATGGACCCAATAAATAAAGGTTTACTGACCTAGGGTTTAGGTTCATTTAGAGGCAGTTCATGGTGCATTTTGCGTTCAATCGTCGTTTAGTGGCAGTAGGTGATTGTGGTGCCACTCTTTTGCAAAGTTGCGTTATAGCTTCTAACAATGATGGCTGTGCCTAGCGTGGATTTGATATGGCCCTGCTTTCTGATGTAAGCTTTATGCTTTAATTAAGAGTGATACTAACAATCGGACGTCCGATTACTGTTCATTTTATCGGACACGTCGTGCAACATTTTTTTCTATACGTGCAACATTTTCTTTCAACGTTTGTAATATTTTGTTTTGCGCGAACATTTCTACTATTATCGAAGAAAAATGTTGCACGCGTAGGAAGAAAATGTTTCACACGTGAAAAAAAAATGTTGCAAGCTTCCGAAAAAACGGACGTTCGAACACAAGTCATCCCGTTTAATTAATTGCAATCGCGTATCAGCTTAATGTTTAATTCATGCCGTGTGAGTGCCTGTGATGTGCCAATGAGATTGACATCCTACAAAAACATTCTCTTCGAGTTGGCTCCTGTTTAAATAGCTATACTTGTCATGAAGAGACGGGTTCCCCTCCCATAGAAGCTTGAAGGGTTTTTGTGTAACTCATTTGTTGTTACTTACAGGTTAGGCATGATGGATTTTTTCTATCCTCTTTAAGATTGGGTTCTTGTGGTCGAGACCTTTGATTTCTGAACACAGAACACATTCCTGGAATTGATAACATTCATTGCCTGGCCTCATAAAAAGTGCAAACAGATGTCGTACATACATTATATGAACTGAGAAACAACAATTATTGTTTTAGTTTCAAACGAAACAACATGCATATGGTATCCATCATGGAACCAGAAAACAGTCAAACACACACTACCAGCAGCTTTATTTGTAATATAACTTGATTTGCAGTTGCCATTCTAGCCCAGCCTCCCGATTAGCTTAATGTGTACTATGTAGTAGTCTTTTGTGCCAAGCTTGCCCAAGTGACAACAAAAAATACATATATTCTATCATATACCTTGTCGAAAAAGCGGAAATAAGCAATCCTCCAAGTTTTCTTGAAGAGCATGGCACAAAACACCACCCAGAGGCCAACAACAAATCCTGACACAAGGCCAAGGTAAAAAAACATTGGCTCAGGGACATCTGCTGTTGTTCTCTTGTGATCACCATCGTCGTGCTTTGATGCAATACCTCCAAAGCAATTCCTTTGAAGAGGAGGCCCGCAAAGACCATTGTTGCCACTATACATATATGGATGATTCGCGTAGAGGGTGTCAAGTTGTGTCCCCGATGGTATTCTTCCTGAGAGATTGTTGTATGACAAGTCCAAGTAGCCCAAATATGTTAGATTTGACAGGCTAATTGGAATTTCCCCAGAAAGTTTGTTACTCGAGAGGTCGAGTGATTCCATTGAGTGCATGGACCCAATCTTGTCTGGAATATTCCCACTCAAGTAATTCCATGACAAATTCAGATTTTTTATCAATGCAAGAGAAGCAATTTCTTTTGGAATCCCACCAGTTAGGCAATTCAACGATAAGTCAATGCTCACCATGCCCGAAAGTTCCAAACCATAATAAAGCTCTTGCCGCTTCGTGACAACAGATAAGTGATATGATACGTGAAAGAACCACATTTGATCAGCACTACCATATTGTACTCCAGTCATCACCGTTAATTTTGACAAACGCGAAGGTATAACTCCTGAAAATCTATTGCCTGCCAGATTTAGATCATAAAGTTGTACAAGATTGGTGATGTTGGATGGAATATCGCCATGGAACAGATTGTAGCTGAGCTGTAGATATTGTAACCCACTTAACTCTCCAATCCACGTTGGCAATCTTCCAGAGAACTTATTCCGTGATAGATCTAGGAGCCCTAGAAATGTGCAGCCTTGCAGAAAAGATGGGAACATACCAGAGAAGCTATTGTTACTCAAAAGAAGAGCACCCATTCCTGTCATCCCAAAGCATTGAGGAAATTCACCCTCGAAGAGATTGTTGGCTAAATCCAAGACATATAACTCTTGCGATTCGCAGATGGAACCCGGAATACGACCCGAGAAGTAGTTGGAGGACAGAACCATAAACCAGAGATTTGGAGTTCGAAAGTTTGATGGCAACGGTCCTGAAAGAGAGTTCCTTGAGATGTCCAATGTCGTGAGGTTTCTCGGCAATGGAGGTATTTGACCAGTTAGTTGGTTTTTAAATAGATATAGTTCTTCCCAAGACATGGTTTCCATATTTGTTGGCAAGCTGCCGCTGATTCAGTTTTCGGAGAAGTCCAAAATTCTAGCCTTTGCAAATACGGTAAAAAAACCAATCTGGCAAATAGTCAGTTATACCTGTGTTTGAAATGTCAATCTCCTCAATATCCACCAACCGTTGAAGCCAAGCAGGAAATTGAGGACCCATTTGGCAAGAAGCAAATCTTGCGCTTTCTAGTCTAAATGGGGGTAACCACTCAGGACGTACCACTATCTTCAAGTGATTACCAGACAAGTCTATGAATTTTAAGCTGTGCAGGCCAGCAAAGTGTTCTTCTGTGATGACACCATGCAAATCATTTTGGCTTAGGTCCATCCTAGTCAAGTTAGTAAGCTTACTGATCTCAGAGGGCACGTGTCCAGTGAGTTGGTTGTTGGAGAGGTAGAGTTTGACTAAGCTGGTCAATTGGCCCATGAAAGCTGGTAGGGTTCCAGTGATATTGTTGAAACTCAAATCTAATTCCTGAAGTTTATTGGACGATGAACATTGCAACAAACTCTCGAATAACTCTATTATGTTCCCAGATGTGCGGCTATGCCGAAGGTATAGGATTTCCAGATTGCATAGGTTCCTCAGCAAGTTCGGTTCTATAGTGCCCTGGATATTATTTTCTGTAAAATCAAAGACTTGGAGGGATGTCATACCTGCTAGTGCATCAGGAATCTGACCGGATAAACCGGTGAATCCAAGGTTGAGGTACTTGAGGCTTGTCAAGCTCCAAAACCAACAGGATGCGGACGCATGATTAAAAAAGTTAGAAGAGAGATCGAGCCTCTCAAGTTTTGTGAGGTTTAAGTGCGGGAGCGATTGGTTTGCACTCTGAAGTTCGCAACCTCTAAAATAGAGGACTCTCAAAGAAGGAACCATGTTGACGACATGAGCCCAATCAGATATCACGCCAAGGTTTACGGACCACGACAGGTCGAGGTACCGTAACGATGGCAGATGTGTTAGCCATGACATATTTGTTGAGTTCATGCTTGTTACTGCACCAGAATAGTCGGAAAGGTCTAGATAGTGCAGATTTGAAAGATTGCCGAGCTGAGGGGGCAGCACACCAGTAAATGGCATGCTGGAGAGGCTCAGATATCTCAAGCTCTTCATAGAGCCCAAGAACTCCGGAAGGCGACCGGTCGGCCCCTCCAAAGAGTTGAAGCTAAGATCGAGGTGCTCCAGATGCTCCAGAGAGAGAAGGGAAGGAGTTATCTGGCCAACCAGAGCTGTATCGTGTGAACAGGAGGGGGCATCGAGACCGAAAGCATCGCACCAGCCTGGCACAGCTCGAAGCTGAAGCATGAGGACACGGCCGGTACGGTTGCTGCACCGGACGCCCCTCCATCGGCAGCAGTCCCCGCCTCGCCTCCACGAGGCGAGGCGGCCGGCGGGGTCCTTGGTGATGCCTTTCTTGAAGGCCAGCAGGGCGTACCTCTCGCGTGGCACGCACGCGCCGGCAGCACCGGCACGCGCGACATGTGGGCGGAGGTGCAGCGCATGGAAGGTGGCGGCCGCGACGAGGAGCAAGAAGCAGCTGGCAGTGGGATGCATGGTGAATCGGTGATTGGCTAGTTGTCTAACCGGGCTGATCGTTAAATTTGTTGCGTCTTGCATGCGTGCTTACTGCCTTCTAATGGCACTCTTAGTTACAAGCTGCTCGATCGAGTCAACACAGTCAAGTGGCATTTCCTAGCGCGCAATCATGCCGATAGAGATTAGTGTGGTAAGCCGGCCAAAAGGTGGGCCTAATTGTGAGACGGACACAAAGCGTCCACTAGGCAGAGATATTAACCGCTATTAGCAACTGCAATTAGCAGTTAACACGATTGTTAGAATGGATGTCTTTTGGACACCATCAACTACTATTCATTGGCTTGTATAAATATGTAAACACATGTGCAATAATACAACGATATCATTATTGATTATTCTTTATTCTATTCTCGAGTTCAATGTAACAACCCAAAATTAATAAAATGAGAAAAAAATTAAAAGTTTTTATATAATTTATTTATGTATTTTATGGTTTTTCCTGAATTATTATATATTCTTTTGGCTTTTTGCTTATAAAAGAAAATCAAATAAGTAAGATGGTAAAAGGTAATGGTAAAAGGTAAAAACCCAAAATCAAGAAAAAAATCTTCAAAAGTCCTAAAAGATGCTACAGCTATCCAGAACCCTAGGTATGAGATTTTTAATGATCTGGATTAATAAAATATAATAAAAAGATGAAAGTAATCATGAAAGAATATGTCAGCCCACATCTTAATAGATTTCCACAGAAATCACCAGAGTTCACCTCAAGACAAAAAATTTACCATGCCGACATGATAACCTTATATACCTATAATAAAAATATCAAAAATTAAAACCTACATTTGATGCTTTTAAAAATTCAAAAATAGAAAACTAATAATTGACAATGTCAGAATTTTTAGAATTAAAATACTAAATATAAAAATCTAAAAATTTTATATTAGATAAATAATTCCATTTTAGATTCTAAAAATTCATAAAATATTAAACGAATTTTAACCTTCAATTAAATGAAAAACAGAATAGACAGAAATTTAAAAGTTGCACTGTCAGAATTATAATAAATTTTCTATAATGAGTTTTAACCTTAAAATTTTACTGGGTGATGGTCTTTACCTTGCCGACCTAGGTAAAAACTTTCAAAAATAACCAAGTCAAAATGGTAACTCTAACCAATGGATCAATCTGGTGTTGTCCAGAGTCTTCAGTAGTGCAGCCCCTTTGCTGTCATAGACTTGTGGGCCCGACACCTTGAGCTGGCCCTGCCGACTTCTTCCCTGCCAACTTGCCCCCACATGTCAGCCACCTCTCCCGTTTCTTCTTATTCCTTCCTCTCCACTCTGTTTCTCTCTCTCTCGCAGTTGGCCGATCCGCACCGCCTCACTCCTTGTAGTCGCGACTCCGCCACAATGCACGTTGCCTGAGGTTGCCCTGCCAACTCTCTAACATTCTGCTGCTATGTCATCGCCTCGAAGGTCTCACTCTGTGCTGTGGTGTCGAGAAGAAGCCTCGCGTGCCATCCTGGCCGAGCCGCCGTTTTGATCTTGCATTCAAACGCTGTTGAACCGACTTGCTTCCACTATATAAATGCATGGGAGGCATTACTAAGCTTACCATTCATTCCATTTTGCACCAGAGCACCCATCACCGCCTTCTGCTGCTTTCCGCACATCGTCCATAACACCGCCGGACTCCCATCTTCTTCGTCAAAACCGACGCAAGCAGTGAAAAGGGGGAAAACCCCGATTAACCAAACTAGCCCATACCATTTCAAGAAACACAGCCCAGAGCTCCCTCATAGCGCCTAGTACTCATCCTCGACCCCAATTGGAGCCTATCCTCTTCAGCGAGCCGCCACACCTATGCAACACCTTCCGCCGTCGCCTTGCACGGTGAGAGTCTAAAACATCCACTCATTTCCTTGTAGAAGTAGCAAAACAGAAGCTCTGTGATGCACTGATATCCTACTAATAGTGGTGAAAATGAAGCTAGTGAATTCCTATTTTAGCTGCTCTGCCAGTTGACCATGGCTGCCTTTGCCCCCATCCACGGTGGCGTGCTGACTCCGGCTATTTCTGGTGACCTTGAGTGCTCCCCTAGGTGTGCATGGAAGCCCTGATGCTCGCCGTGGAACTCGTTCTCTGGCTCCGGCCTCCTCTCGTCGGCGGCAAGCTCGGAACCCACCTTCTCTATTTCAGGTCACCGCCATGTGGGGCCAAGAGGTCGACCACTCGGTCTCTTTTACCGTCGCTCAGCCTCTGCTCGTGGGCCCCGTTGATCAGCTACTCGCGCTAAGTAGCTCGCGGGCCCGCACGTCGGTCACACATGCACAACCCCTCTACCTGCCAACTAGGCCCGGCCGATCAGTGCCTCAGCCCTGACTTAGAACAAAAACGGAAAGCGTAAATCCAGACTAAAAGCGTACTTCTGAAAATGGAAAGTTTCCTGATTTTTAGAATTTGTAAAACCCTAGTGCATTCAAATAAGTATAACTTTTGAACCATAAGTTAAAATAAAACAAAATAAATTTATAAATTCATATAAAATCATGTAGATTCAGAATATGCAAAAATAATTTGAAAATGAACTCTGTTTAAATTTTAAATTTGAATTTAAAGAAAAAATTTAAAATATGCCATACATAAAATTTTTACAAATGAACTTCAAATTGAATGAAACAATTTTTTAGAATCTTTAGACCCTTAAAACCTAAATATGCAAAAAAAATACTTAGGGCTCATTATATAAAATATTTAAGTTATTTCATGTGGTAATTAATAGTTCAATATTAATTCAAATAATTTTGTTTCTTAAATTTGATAATATAAATAAATAAATACATAATATTTATCTTTTAAATTCATAAAAATAAATTATAAAACAAGCAAACCTTAAAAACATACCTGTTTTATGTAATTATTTTATTCAGTTTTTCTATCTGATTTCTTTTTGCCCTATTGAAATTTGTTATTTATTGTGTTATTGACGAACGACGTGTAGAATCCGACAAATTCAAGGTAGCCGTCAACGATTAAGAAATCAACTTCGATAATCAACAAGGCAAGCACTCCCTTTGATCATGTTGGTCCCAGTTTTGCAAATGTTTTCATTAAATGTTTTATTGCATGCGTATATTCAGCTATATTGTGGGTAATGGTAATTATACCTGTAGACACATGGAATTTCCTTGATAAGTATGGATTTGTATACCTTAATAATTCTAGAATAGGATAGACAATATCTAATATTAACATGGGATTCCTTAGACATTGTGCTTAGCCATAATTAAAGATTTAAAATTCCAATGTGGTTAAAAATGTTGGATATGACAAAATGTTGGGTATGACCTTTCCTTATGGTTGGAATTTTAATTAAAAATAAAATTAAAACCATAGTTTTGATGCGGACAATTATTGTCAATAGCCGGATGTACATGTGTTGCACATAGTGTAGGGAGAGATTATTGTCCGTGTCAGATTAAGGACCAAACTCAATGTTCATTAAACCTGATAAATACTGTACAACCATAAGTGTTGGTATAGGATAATCTTAACCTATTAAGTTATTTAAAGCTAGTTTTGCACATTGGAAGGCTGGAGATGTGTGAGTTGTTTCTTAATGGAATGCTCGGAGGGGCGCCTACACCGAGGTGTTGGGAGTCACGTTTGCTGATACAACGGTGTATGCCATGCTATGGAGAGTTTCATCATTTCTACGCTCTGAGTTCTTCTACCATTGTATGGGTTTTCGTTCCGGACTGGTGTAAAGTTAGGGTTAAGTGATGTAACGGTTATGATATGATTATATTGTCGACACACCAAAGGAAGTGTGTTAATGGCCAGGCAAAAGGGGATAATCATTCCTTGTGGGTAAAAATGTACACCTCTGCAGAGTGTAAAATTTTTCGAAAAGCCGTTCTCGCGGTCATAGGAGTCTTGGTGCGCCAGCACTAATTAGCTATTTTTATTTTTCATAAAACTTTGGATTCTACCTGGTATTGGTAGAAATGGTCTTTGGATATGGTCAAGATACCCAGGTTTGTGAAATTTATTTATTCGTACTTACATTTTGTTATTTTCAATATTAAATTGTTTTGTTTAAATTCTGCTTGCAAATTATTATTCAGTATTTACAAATTTCAAATTAGCTTTGTGTAAAATAACCGTAGAGCCTTTCCTTTGAATTGGCTTGTATGTATATTTAGTATTTGCAAAAGTCTTGCGAATATGTACGTACTCAACTTGCCTATGTTGATATTTTTATGTGAAGATTCAGATTACCCTGACACACATACTTTGACGCAGGATTCAGAATTGTTAACGGCAAATTTTACTAGAATTTTACCTTATCAGTTGCCTGTGGAGATAATAGGTTAAAGGCATACTACAAGATACCTATCTCCACAACAAAGTTTTACTTTTGGTATTGTAAGAATACTATGTAATATGTTTTCGCTGTTGTAATAAAGTTTATGTATAGTTGTGATATCAGTTTGTGAATGTGTGTGCTAGCCACTGATCATGGAACTAATACGGAATACACATGGTACCTATTATTAATATTTATTATAAGAAATGGAGGCCTTACATTCAATCCCTACTCTACTTTCAACAGTAAGCCGGCCAAAAGGTGATGGCTAATTGTGAGACGGACACAAAGTCGTCCACTAGGCAGAGAGACATGGTGTAGTGGATGGGTTCGGCCGCTAGCTATCTACGAGTTTAGAGCAGCCAGTGGCATTGTGTATGTGTGCGGCAGGAACTTTTTTTGATTTTTGCATTCGGAGTTCATCGCCTAAAAAATCGGGGATCGGTTCGGAAAAAACATAAGTTGGAAAAAAAAACGATAAAAAACATCAACTAGGAAAAAATTCCACTAGAAAAAAATTGAATTAAAAAAATCAACTCAGAAAAATTCAATTAAAAAAAATATCAACTAGGGCTTGCCTCTCGAGCATTCTCCCTCCTCTCCGGCACAAATCCGGCACTGGAGTTGGGGAGGCAGTGTCGGCGCCAGAGCGAGGGGATCAGTTGGGAGCTGGAGTGGTTTGGCGTTCGTGACGTTCGGCCGAGCATGGGGAAGAGGAAGGCGGTGGAGCAGGGAGGGGGAGAAAACTCGCTCGCCGCCGACTGCCGGGGCCCGGGGCATATATGCAAGTTGAAACGACACGTCATTCTGTTTTTTTTAACACAGTACACGTCATTCTGTTTTGTGGGCCCATCTGTCAGTCAACTGGAACTAGCCGCTCACGCAGTCCGTGGGAAATAAGCATGATCGATGACAGTCCTGGCCTCCTGGGGCAACCCTAGCTATATAGCTGTACATTGATCAGAGGGTATAGGTCCATGCTAGTCAAGCAGCGCGTCCCTCTCACGCGGCATGCACGCGCCGGCGGCCGGCGGCCGGAGCTGCAGCGCATGGGAGGCGAGGGACACGGCGGCGGCCACGACGAGGAGCAGGAAGGAGCTGGCGGTGGGACGCATGGCGTATTGTGAAATTTTGTGTTATCTCGAATTTTGGAGTTGGACTTGTGGGCTAGTGTGCGCGATCTTCGCCGACCGTTGAGGGGGCTGGGTCGCGGGGATGCGTGTGGCTTGAGCCCTCCTTCACTTCTAAGGTTCCTTCCTGCTCTTCTTCTCGGAAGACAGGTTACATCGAAATTTTCACTTGCTTTTCATCTTTGTTTTTCCTCCGGTTGTCTTGATCTGGAGCTTTGCATCGAAAGGCTTCACTTGATTCTGTGAACCGAGCAGCCTGGTTCAGTTCTTGCTCGCTGTCTCGAAGGCTTGATCTTTGACTGCAGTGCAGAGAGCTTGGTTCTTGCACCGAGCTCTTGGGATGAAATTTATTTGGGGATTATCTTGGGCTGCTAATTTTTTAGGGTCATCTCTGCACTTGGTGTGTCACTTGTGTGGAGAGAGCATTGTATCTCTGTTATCCAGGCCATTCTAACTGTGGCACATATGGTCATAACTGGATTTCTGGGACAGTGGATATTTCTCCTGCCTTGCTCTGTCATCAAAATAAGCTTTGAGTGCTTGTTCCTTTGTGAATATTCTTTGAAGCACTCTCTCTGTTTGCTGCCAATTGAATGCTCGATGATGTAATTAGGTCTCTATATGTTGAATTAAACAATTTCAGAAGTAAACTTGGCCATAAACTAGGTGGCTACCTTCTATTAATGGTAGAAATATTAATTTGTTGATTCATTGGCTATGAGGTTGATGTTCATATGATTATCACTGAATAGCTTGACTCAGTATTGGCCGAATAGTACTTTACGGAACTTGTTTCAATTACGTGTGTGCGGCTGATTGCTTAGTGGATTTGTTGTGCTCTTTCGTTACCACTACTACAGAAAGACTTATATTAGACGTCTCAACACAGACGGTTAGAATAAACCGTCTGTGAAAAAGAATATCACTGACAGTTCTATAGTGACACCGTCAGTGAAACAATCACAGACAGTTCTCGTTATGAATGCTCAGCGATATACTTCAATATCACAGACGGTTTTAGTTAAAAACAGACTGTGATACTATCACAGACGGTTTTAAATACCAACCGACTGTGATAAGTTCACATCACAGACGATTTTTATTAAGAACCGTCTGTGATATGACCTCAGATCACTATATAAACATACCGGCCGATAAAGAGCTTCGTAGCGCAGACTCATATGCGTTAAGTTTTGTCTCCCTCGCTCGAACCCTAGCCTCCCGGTGTTCCTCCTCCTGGGCTTCACGTCCCCTGACCTCGCCGATGCCCCCAGCCTCGGTCGGTGCGTCGCCCAGCCGGCTTCTCCCGTCGACCTCCCCTCACCGGCCGGTGTCTAGCTACACGCACGGTCGCACTCTCGAGCCCGAGGCTGTGGAGGTGACGCGCGAGCATCCTCTCCTCCCCGTCGGCTACTCCTCCTCCCCGCGGAACTCCTCCGCGATCGGTGAGTACTTGTGTGCCCCCTGAAGCAACATAATGCCATGCATATAGCTTTGTAACCTAGTGTTGTGTATGGAATGAGAGGTGGTGTTGCTGGTGCATGTTGCTATGTGTGGAATGGGAGATGGTGTTGCTATATATGTGTGGAATGAGTATTGGTGTTGCTCAAGGTGTTGCCAGGCTGTGCCGAAAACCTGCAACCTTATTTTTGCCATCCTCTTATCTGCTTATTTCTATGGCAGACGTGCCATACAAGCGGATCATATTCGTCGTACGATGGATTGGTGGAGAATGCCCGCTCTGTCATCCGTGAGAAACGCAAAAAATCAGATTGCTTTTGTTTTCGTGGTTCTCCTTGCGATTTGCAGAACATATTCCCCCAAAATAGCAGGCTACTCCACAAGTAGTTGTTTATTATCTTGTGTTTATCTTGGATGCTATCTAGCTTCAGACATTGTTTATTTTCACCATAGATTGGCCCTGTCCATTCTAAGTCCATAGGTTGGAAACACATTTGCATGGTTATTGGCTTTCCAGTCTCTTCTGACATTTCTACCTCGGGTTATTAGCCTTGAAGATCATGTTTTTTGACTCGTTTGTTCTCATTTTTAGGGTCATAGCTTCTACTATCTATTATAGGTTCACGAACTGTTCAGCACAATGAGGCCTTCAGATGACAGGATGCAGCTCTCAGTTTTGGCGCAATCGGAAGAATCATCACATAACGTGGAGGGGTATTGCAACCATCACCAGTCATTTCCTTGTTCTCCATCAATGCAACCAATTGCTTCTGGGTGCGCACACACAGAAAACAGCGCGGCATACTTCTTATGGCCGACATCAAACCTACACATTGTGCGGCTGAGGGACGGGCGAACCGGCGAACTACTTTGGGAACCTACAGAAAGGGCTACTGCCGGTGCACCCTGGCCATTCATTGTTGCGATTGACAAGAACAATCTTGCTTTGGGCAGCATGTTTTCTATATTTCTTAATTACTGGCCTAATCCAATTCTCCAGCATGCTACCATCTGTGATCGATCCTCTTTTCCCCCCCCGCACCCCAGCAGAACTTCCATCATTAGTTCCTGTTGTTCGAAATTTTCTTCTGCTTAGGTATTTCTGTAATGATATTTATAAGGCACAACCACTAATAGATTTAGTAACTGAATATCTAGACTTCCTAGATGCATCGACGCAACAGCTTGTCTGATCAGGATCGTCTTAAAATATGAAGTTTTGTAGCATTTTTATCTCTTTCTTATTGTAATATTGATGAATTCTAAGGTAAAATTCATTCTGTTCCACAGTTCGTCCTGTAAGGTGTCATGCGCTGAATTATCGCTTCCACTTAATCCTCATCTCCGAGGGAGAATACCATTGGCAGACATGCTTGTTGAACTATATTGAGTTGATTAAGTCATCGTATGGAATCCATACGATGACTTAATGAATTCTATATAGTTCGACAAAAATGGCCGCCAATGGTAGGATCGTTCAGGCATGAGGATGAAGTGGAAGCGACAAATCAGCGTATGACACCTTTCAGGATGAACTATGGAACGAAATGGATTTTACCTTAGAATCCATCAATATTACAATAAGAAAGAGATGAAAGTGCTACAAAACTTCATATTTTAAGACGATCCTGATCAGACAAACTGTTGCGTCAATACGGTTTCTAACTAGAACCGTCTGTGATGTTTATATTACAGACGGTTTGCAAACCGCCTGTGATATGATGTTGTATCACTGACACATAGTCACAGACGGTTGAAATAACCGTCTGTGATGATGGTTACGAACCGTCTGTGATGTCATAATCTGTAGTAGTGTACGTGCGTGCAGTGCAGCCAGCTTCATGCATGGCACTTTATGTAAGCATATCGATCGAGTCAGTCAACGGCCCAGTCATCTTCAGTGGCGACGCACTCACTCTAAGTTTATATGTATATTTTTTTAATGGTGTTGTTCATAAATATAGGGTGTATTTGATATTCCATTGCAACATTAGTATCATGTTCCTTCTACCTCCATAATAAATATCTATTTTTATTTTATATTATCTACATGTATGCATTGAATATAGTGTTTAGTGATAATAATTAGGAGCAATCTAATTATTTTTAATATCTTCTTAGTCTATATGTAAAGAAGAAATAGGATTTACAAACTTGGACTGAGAGAGCATGATTTAGGCAACCAGTCCATATACCGTCCATGGACAACCTCATGGAGGTTCATGCGGTGCAGTTGTACACCCAAAATTTTCGTAAGATTACCCGGTAAATACGCTAGTCCTACGCAGGTGAAGAATCGCAGTGAACTCTATCTACACTTGTCGAGACAAAGAAGCACGATCGCTACAAACATGTTTATTTGCTACTCGCATTGGTGTTGATCCTTCCGGTGGCTACAAGTGTCGAAAGGGTATTTTCGGTAACGAATCATGTGAAGAACAAGC
This sequence comes from Guadua angustifolia, assembly GCA_036346375.1. Classification (NCBI taxonomy): domain Eukaryota; kingdom Viridiplantae; phylum Streptophyta; class Magnoliopsida; order Poales; family Poaceae; genus Guadua; species Guadua angustifolia. The sequence goes on along the minus strand of CM070517.1, from coordinate 45,089,468 downwards.
TAAGAAATCGCACGGTAATCAATACTTGAACGATTGCTTGATTTCATTCATCGAGAGCGCGAGTATTTTTATACAAGTTAGTGACGATGATATATCAACCGCTTTCAAATCATGTATGATCGTCGTGTCAAGTTGTAACTTTTTTTCAATAATTTGTGATGTCGGCCGTAGTACATGCATACAATTTCTTTTTCATTTGAACTTCCGTACTATGTCATTAATTTGAATTTTTATGTTAGAACATGTCACTTAAAGTTCGCAACAAAGTTAGTATGTGTTTCGATCATCCATGCAACAAAGTTACTAGAAAAACAAAGGAAGAAAAATAAAAAACGGCAGGTTATCACATATTTTTGTTATTAATATTTTCTTCCAGCACCGTACAAACCCGAGTTTAAAATTTCATAGAATGTTGAACCTCCGTATCCCCCATATTAATTCTTGTTTCTCGATTTTTTTTTTTCAGTGATTTGGTACATAGAAAAGACGAAATAAGTCGGGACCCTTGCGGACGTGATACCCAGGAACGTCCTTACTTCAAATGGGCCCTCTGTTCATTCAGATGCGATGCATGCCCAACGAGCGAAACGAATCAGACGGTTCATGATCATCCATCACCAAGCAATACTTGGCTTCTGGTCAAAGACCCAAATCCGTTTGTCACAAGATGTTAACTAAGACCTGAATTCTTTCTTTCTGATTCTTGAGATTCCTGATCCAGATTAACAGAATGACGCTAAAATATATGCAAACAGAATGACAGGAATCACCAAAGGAAACAAAGCGTCCAACTTCAAGTGGTAATCCACACTAATCACCATTTCTGGAGCAACTCTTTCCATATGCATCAGAAGAATGCTGCAGTTGAACCCCATTGTGGATAGTACATATCCTGTCTGTGGGTATGCGCGTAGGAGGACCATGTACCTTACTTACAATCCAATTGTTTGTGTAGAAAGTCAAGAACTGAGCGGCGCTGCAAAGGTACAGAGCGAAAGTTAGTCCAGAACAACACACAGGAGCACAAAGACTAGAGGAGGTAAAACAGGGATAGATTTTAGCTACCCGTTGCTCAAGACTAGCTTGTTCAGAATCCAGCTTCAACTTCTCAAGGCATTTAACTGCTTCCTCAAAACTGTCGACTGCCACATTTTCATTCCCAAGATTTCTATCGACGTCCGCAACTTTGGCTAAAGAAGTTGCTAGATCAATGACCTATATCCAACAGTTGCCAGATTGTCAAATAATAGAAGCTAAACCACGCTATGAATCATGTATCCGTTCTTGTAACATCGTAGTTATAAGAGAAAACATTTAAAACCCCCTCGACTAAATCAGCCTACTTGTTCAAAGTCAAATCATACTGTTCTTTAAAGGAACATTTTTAACGAATAACATAGATTTATTGTGTAAAAATACACTGTTCTTTAAAGGAACATTTTTAATGAATAACATAGATTTATTGTATAAAAATACTCAATGGAAGCAAACAAGGGAATCTAATAGTGACATTTTAGCATTGCAGTTTGTGCAGGAAAAAATATTTCACCTTTGGATCCTAGAAAGGGACAAACTTGACTAAAATTCTGCAGTGAAGCACGTTTGCCATCCACTTTGCATGCAAATGATTTGTTGAAGTAAAAGATTCAACAAGAGCACATAAAAAAGTACAGGTGCTCGCCACTATGCAATCAAAACAGGAACTTGCATCAGAAGTGCAGATAAAAATTCTATCCTGCCCATTTCCTGAGCATTTGGTTTTACTGCTCGCAACTTTATCCTTCCCTTCCTAATCACTATGTAACACATTCCAGTTCAATAACATTGTCCAAAAAAGAAATTGCTGGAATGACATTCTTTTCAGAAACAAAATCCACTGGTGACGGAAAGATCACCAACTAAGGAGTAGGGACAAAAGAGAAGGATGCATAAAGTTCCATCCATTTATTGTATAATACATAACTATCTTGTTTGCATTTACGCTGAATCTTAAATTCTTAATCAGCACCATAGCAATTACCTGGGAAGCCACAGCTGAGTGTTACTGCATTTCTGCGAACATCCAATGAACGGGCATAATAACTTCTTGCAAATTGTAGGTCCCCGCCATAGTAGTGAAGGTCTCCAATTTTATTTAGTGAAACTGAAAGCGTACGAACCAACTGTGGATGAATGCAAAAGTTAAATCAACAGAAGGAACTTCTTAACTCTCTTACAAATTTACAATGATTCTAAAATTGAATACAACCTCGAGATCCTTCGTGGGCAACTTCGAGAGGAACTCAGCACTTTCGTCATAGTAAGTGATCGCTGAAGGAGCATCTCCCAAGGTCCGACTGAAAAAGCACAGTACAGTGACGAGGACCATGGGGGAAGTAGCGTGCAATGGGTTTAATTATCAATAAAATAAGCAAAATAAAACCTAGTTGTCACTGTGATAATTTGTAATGAAAATAATGAAAGAAGTACGAGTGTACAACACACTGGTTGGATAAAGCTGAGTCAGAATATTATAACATAGTGAAAGAAAAAAATATTCAGTAGTAACAGGGAAGCATAATGGGATCATCAGAGACATGACAGACCCTGTGCCTTTTATATGAGTAGATACCACTATACCAGATATCCTGACCAGAACTAGGATCTTGCTAACTGACTCTTACCCAAGCTATCAGCCTGTGATTGACACGAATGGTTTTCCACTTTTCCCCATTGCGACTGTACCATGCAAATAAGTTGCAGCCAGCCTGTAACTGGCATAACTATAAGCTTAAAACCCTGCTAGAGACCCCTTTGTGAATCAGTTAGTCTGCACAAACCATGAGAATTGCAAATCGGCTCATATCTGTTGTGTCATTCCAAAGTAGTCATGCATCGAGATACATTATTGTTTAATTCTATAATAAAAAGAACAACTAACTTACCTATAGTGAGATTTGTCCTTTCAATTTATTTTTTGAAGGAAAAGGCTACATGCAGTCAAAACTTAGAACAATCAGACACTAGAATACATGAGTAAGAACTGTTCTCTGAATGAGCAACTCAATATACAATCAAAATCTGCAGAAAAATTCTTGCTGATGTGCTATCTTAGACTAGAATGGGCCCTTATGCTGCATAGCAGGCACAAAGCACTGAAGTTTTCTTTCTTTATTTCTTTTTTTTTTTTTTTTTTTGAGGAAAGGTACAGCCATTTAAAAGTTAGCACATTCAGGTATTACAATACATGAATAAGAATTGTTTTCTCAATTAGTACAAAGACACAAGAACTTAACTCAAATACTCAATACATGGTCAACATATCAACGGCAAGTTCACAGAAAACTTCTAGCTCATTTGCTCTCATAGACTAGAATGGGAGCCTTGCGCATGGCAGACAAAGCACTGAACCTCCAGAATACAGCCAACAGCTAATAAGAAGAAGAACATCTGGTGGGATATACCAATAGTACGTTTCCTAGTTTGCTTTCCAGAGGAAAGCTTCTTAGATTGCAACCAGAAACAAATAGCAAGGGGCAATAGTCAAGAGAAAAGGGTCATACCAGCAATCCCCAAGCATTCCTAACACAGCTCCAAGCTGAGAGCATAGGTCTAGGTTATCTTCCGAAGATTTCAACTCCTCCCTGATGTCTTCTGCACACATACTTAGCCTTGACTTTGCACTCTCAATGTTCCGAGCACGAAAAGCCTGGAGGTGTGGAAGTTAGAAGCATTGTCATAACATCAGTACCATCGAGAAATTACATTTCACAGGTTAAAGAGCTCAAGCTAAGAGGCTAATGGAGTTGATTTGGTTACTGACCCTCATAGCTTGCTCCACCAGAAAAGCACCTCTCTCCATGGACACATCCTCTGATCCTCATATATGACCTTGTTCTTGCTGCCCGCCACTTCCCCATCCCCTGCAATGTGTGATCTCTTGATTCTGGCATGGCCATCAATGAAGCGATCGACGAGGGCTTGAAGCTCGGCATCAGGCTCGATCCCCTCTATATCAACACCACACAACGGGCAGTCCTTAAAGCGTGATATACATGCCCTGCCATGGCAATCCGATCAGCACCTATCCAGGCAAAGGGAATGCGTTTGATCTATATTCAAAGCGCAAGACGAACTTGCAGAACTTATGTGAGCACGGCGTGCATTTGCTGCTTTCATGGAGCAGTGCCTGGCAGATCATGCAGCTGAGCGGACCGAGCTTGAACGTGTTCGATTCATAGCCAAAGGGGCACTTTGGGGGCACCATGCGAGGATCGGTGTTCTTTTCTTCTGCATGGTCTGTGCTTTCCTTGTGGTCAGCGCCGACAGGGCACACGGCACCGCCGCCACTGTTCTTGTCGGATTTGACGGGGCATACGACGCCACTACCGGTAGCTTCTGCGAAAGGGCAGAGGGAGCTCATAATTCTTTATTGGGGCGTTCGTTCCCTGTAAACATCAAGAACTTAGTGGTGATTCCTGATTACAAAGCAAGATTGCAAGAGCAATTTAAATTGGTCATTGGCTTCTTCTAGTTTGTGTAGTAGGAGCTCAAGCGTGTGCTAGCCCTGAACAGGGGCGGACCGAACCACCAAAAATTTTGGAGAACAAGCTGCTATTAGTACTCCACGACGCAGCAAACTGCATGGATTGGAGTACCCGTCCCAGAAAGAAAGATTTGGATGAGATTGCTCAAAGCAAAGAAAAGATACCCCACGAGGATGTTGACGGGGGATCTCCGGTTGGAGCTCACCGCGCAGGCCGCCGGAGAAAGGGGAGGGGGCCAGATCTGGCGAACGGTGGAAACAAAGGAAGGAGAGAAGAAGGGGCGGAGAAGACCTCACTGCACCGGTGCCGGAGAAGGGGGGAGCGTGACGACGGGAAATTTGTACTAAATTCGCTAGCAATTCACGGATTAACACTTTAATTCATGTGATTTATAAAATTAACATGAATCAATGTTTTTTTTTTGCTCCAGTGATACTCTTGGTATTTTTCACAATTTCAGGATTTTTAAAATGACTTTTGCACTGTTAATACCTATTTTACCCTTGCTCCTTCCCCTGTTAACGATCGTCTCTTTTCCGTTTCTTCCCGTGCCTCATTCTCATGTGTCAAGAACGGCAGGAGGAAGAAAATGCTAGGCACGGGAGTCTACACGGGAGCTCACGGGCGTTAACAAAGGGCACGGGTTAGGAGCAAAACGGTAAACTTACCCGCCAAACAGTGCTAAAAACATTTAGAAAAAAAGAAAAAAGCTAGAAAAATGCTGAGAGTGTCACTGGGACAAAAAATTTATCGATTCATATCAATTTTATGAGCTATACAAATTAAAGTGTCAATCCGTAAATTACCAATGAATTCCGTGCACAGACAAATTTCTCGCGTGACGACTGACGATCGCCTCGGAAGCTCCTTTCGTGTTCGCGCCGTATCTTTTGGGACGAATGAGTGAACACGGGGGCGCCGCGATGCCGAGACTCTTCTCCGTAAGAAAAATAATTTCTGGCTTAAAATTACGGAGTAGTTGGAATTCCATGATTATGCTTAACCTAAACCCTAAATGGGGTGAACAGAAACCTTAATCCTGTCATTGCCACCTAGCAAGTTGAAGCATGGTTAACAAAATCACAATAATCAGCTCGATTATCACGATTTCGACTGTATCGAGTCGGTTTGGTATTTAAAACCGATCGGTAAACCTATCAAATTCAAAAAGATAAAAAAGAAAAAGTTTGTACGATGTAAACAGGTAGAAAATCGATGAAGATCGTTCAATTTTCAATGAAAATCGCTCAAAGATTGATCTCGAACAATTTCATTTGGCTCGTTAGATTTTCAGTGCAAATCAAACGGTTTTTGGTGAAAATCGGTCAATTTTTATTTTTTTGAATTTTTTTAAAAATAAAAGTTTGATTTCAAAACTCTTCGGTTTTTGACATTTTTGTTCAGTTTTCACGATAAATCGATACCATCGGATCTTTGATTTTCAAACTCAATTTGGTTTTGTTAACCCTGAGGTTGAATGTTATTTAACAATTCTACTTAAATTATGCAGGAACATCGTTTTATCAAATAACTAACATCTTACCGTACAATTCAATATGTTCATATATGTCTTTCCCCAATACTCTCTCTGGTCATGAATAGTTATCGTTTTGGCCATAAGTATAGTCAAATTTTGAAAATTTGACCATCAATATTTTTAAAATATTTAAATTGGATACACGAAAATTACATGTGTAAATTTGTCTCAAAACATACTTTCATAATATTATAATTTTATTGGGTATTATAAATATATTACAATAGAAATTAGCGATCAAAGATATGTTTTAGAGACTATGTCAATATCTAAAATGATAACTATTTGTAATTGAAGGGAGTAATTCTTAAAACTACATAAATAAAATATTTCTCCTCACTACTCTAAGGGAGAAAACAAACATACTATAGTTAGTTTAGTCCAATAATTAGATTTCTAATCATGTGTTACTACGTATTGGTGTCTAACACGTAGGTTTATCGAAAACATGAAATATTAAATGAAGAGATCGTCAATTTAAAACTTTCGTGTTTTTTTTAATTTTTGTACAATGTATTTTTTTAGTGAGAACTGAGAACATAGTTATCAACACCGTACCAGTATTGATGGGTATGGTCGATATTATCATTTCGATATCTAAATTGGTATAAAATAGCCATATGTATTATACTAACCTCAATATCAATCATATCGATTTCGATACATATCAATACTAGCTATACCGATTTCGATATCATACAATATCAGCCATACCGTGAAATTGATAATATAGTCTATTAAACTATATATTGTATTTGATAGTACTATTATATATTTGTAGTAATATTGTAAGTGAAATTGAATGTACATAGATAATTAAACATATGTATATTTATAAATATGTACTGTTATATTAAATTTGAAACGTTACACCAATATGAATCGTACAAATATACCATTTCAAAAGTCAAATCCTTCAATACCGTATCGATAAACGCGGGTGAGAAATTGAGAATGGAATTTTAGAGGGAAAAAGAGACAAAGAAAGAGTAGAGGAACACGCAGAGGCAGAGGCTGAGGTAGAAATTAATGCCGGGTAGTCTCGAGACGTGAGAGGTAGGGAACCCTGTGTGTGGGCAGTGCGGGTAGCTGGTGTAGTACGCCCTCCTTTAAGGACGCGGTCAGTCTCCTCGCACTCCTCTCATCAGTGAGAAAACGCAACTAGCTGCCGCCCCTGTGCCTCCCGGGAGAGACGGCGGCGGCCATGGCGGCACCCGCTCTCGGCCTCTCTGTCTTGCTCGCCTCCTTCGTGCTCTCCGTCGCCAGCCCTGCTGCTCTGGCCCAAACCTGTGAGTTATTTCTTTCTCTCCCTCTGCATATGCAGCTAGATCCATGGTTTCGTTCCCCCAATTCTGGACTAGGGCGGCCTCTCTAGGTGTATTTCTTGAGCGCTTCCTAGCAAAAAATTCTGCATGATCCGTTGGTCTGTAAGGTTGCTTCTCATGATACAGGACACCGCATGTAAAGCACAACATAACCAAATCGAAATATTTTCTTGTAGTTTGATTAATAGTGTGCTACTGCTACCTACGGGAATGTTTAATTTAAGATACAACTTTTCTTGCAGTTGCAAATTCCTGCCAAAACATGTGAACTTGCCTCACCACGGAGAACCTAGAAAAGAAAGGACAATCCTTTGATAGCTCATTCCCCTCTTTGATATTTCGGTCCTGGTGTGGTGTAGCCAACAACTATAAAATCTATTGTTTGGTTCATTAGCATAACTTATCTGTTATCACGATCTGGTATCACTGTGTGGTTTGCTGCACCCAGAACCAGATGTTTCCTGCTGATTGATTTTGGTGTTGCACTTGGCACAAAACTCACATTTTAGTTAAGGCAAAACCAGTCATACTCACTATGGTTCCGCCCTTTGTGCCCAGTTCTAGTTTCCAGCCAGACATATCGAGTGCAGTATGTACTTAACCTTCCTATATCATGTATTGAATCAAGATGTTGCAAGGTTTTTGGGCAGATGAGCTTGTAATAGGATATACGACTTGCATGCATCCTCATGTGACTGTCTTAAGTGTCTCTCGATGCAAGATCATTGATGGTTATAACATCAACAATTGTCAATTCTATGCAGTGTCATGCCCTGAAAGTTGGCAAATCAGTCCTGATCAGAATAAATGCTTCATGTACATGTCAAGCTCCCTTTCTTGGGATAGATCCGAGGCTCTCTGCCATAACTTCAGTGGCCATCTGGCTGCATTATCATCAGTTCAAGAGCTAAATTTTGCAAAGTCTCTCTGTGGAGCTTCCTCCTCAGGATGCTGGGTTGGAGGGCATCTCTACAACACTAGTACTGGTTTTGGTTGGAAATGGTCTGATGATTCATCTCTTTGGAATGAGACCATCTTTTCTGGTGAGCCATTGCATCCCAACTGCAGCGAAACTGTGTGTGGTCTAGGCACCATAAATGATATGTGCACTTTGGTGACCAATAGTCGTGCTGGACTTACTGGAAAAAAGTGCAACGAGGCCCATGGACTGATTTGCATGATCAATCATGGTGAGTCTTCTTTTGGTAATATTGGGTAGTTCTGTATAATTTATTAAGTAATTTGTTTTCATGGTATGCAAATATAGTTGCACTGACAGCCTCTATTTTATTTCAGAAGACAAGTGCCACCATGATCACTGCCACAAGGAGTATTTCATAGTCCTCATCGTTGTAAGCGGCTTGATTCTCTCGACCACTCTAGCTGTTGTGGTCTGGCTACTTGTCTATAGGCGAAGCAAGAAAAGAAGAAGATCACGTGAAGCTTCCGGTACTTCAGCTACTGCATTAGTGCCACCGCTATGGAAAGTGTTCACCGGTGAAGAACTTAGATCAATCACAAAGAACTTCAGTGAGGGAAACCGACTTCCAGGGAATGCAAAGACAGGCGGAACCTATAGCGGAATCTTGCCAGATGGATCCAGAGTAGCAATTAAGAGACTAAAGAGATCTAGCCTACAAAGAAAAAAGGACTTCTACTCTGAGATTGGGAGAGTCGCAAAGCTTTATCACCCTAACTTAGTGGCTGTAAAAGGATGTTGTTATGATCATGGTGATCGCTTTATCGTTTATGAGTATGTCGCAAATGGGCCATTGGATGTGTGGCTGCATCATATTCCTAGAGGAGGGCGGAGCCTTGATTGGCCAATGAGAATGAGAGTTGCCACAACTCTTGCACAGGGGATTGCGTAAGTCATTCTAGCCATTTGCATAAATTTGTGTTTCTTTTCTGTTTCACTGGGAGACATTATTTCTTACTGAGTTTATTTAGATAATTTCTTACTGAGATTTTAAAATAACAATTAATGAAAGCATCAAGCTTCTTAGGTCTTAGCTGCAATTATTTTTATTATTTCAACTTCTTTCATAATATTGGTCCCTGTTTGGTGGCTTCCAGCCCAGTTAGACTTACATAGAATCGAGAGTTCAACATCTGAATGGAAACATTATTTTAGGTTCCAGTAACGTTTGATACATGTATAAACCTATTTTGTGCATGAAGATTTTACGTAATGCTCACATGTATTTGTCCACTCTACTCTATAACGTGGGTTATTAAGAATGTCATTTGGATTACCATTTTAGGATGGTTTGTTCCTTCTATTACATTACATGGAATCCAAATTAGATGTTAGATTCGAAGTTTTTCATTAAATGGCACTAGTGGGCTGCAAATGTTCAATTATGCATGGGAAACTACTTGGCGCACTTATGCTTTAGTTAGGTTATAAAGAATGATAACTGCAGAAGCCAGCTGTGTTGTACTGTTCTATCATCGCCAGTTCTCTCACATAAATTTTAAGTTTTAAACTATACAGAAGGATTGCTGCAGCCATATATAATTTTCAAGCAATATTAATTCACAAGTGTTGTTTGCATTTCCACTGAACCATGATGAGCTCAAATTACTATTTAACATTAGTGCGAGACATTTGGCTATTGCCCTTGTCGTTACGGCCTTATGTTTAATTTGCTACTGTTAATTACTATGTATTTACTGGTGCTCGTTTTAATCCAGATTTTTGCATGACAAGGTGAAGCCCCAGGTAGTGCACCGTGATATCCGCGCAAGCAACGTTCTTCTTGATGAGGAATTTGGTTCCCATCTGATGGGGTCGGCCTTTCCAAGTTCGTGCCATGGGAAGTAATGCATGAGAGGACTGTCAAGGCTGCAACCTATGGATACCTTGCTCCTGAGTTCATATACAGGAATGAACTGACAACGAAGAGCGATGTCTACAGCTTTGGTGTGCTGCTTCTAGAAATCATTAGTGGTCGTCGGCCTGCACAATCCGTTCAATCTGTCGGATGGCAGACTATATTTGAATGGGCAACGCCTCTAGTCCACTCACACCGATATCTAGAGCTTCTAGATCCACTCATTCAGGACTTACCGGAGGCAGGGGTCATCCAGAAAGTTGTCGACCTTGTCTACTCCTGCACCCAGCATGTACCCTCGGTGCGGCCAAGGATGTCTCATGTCGTCCATCAACTACAGCAGCTTGAGCTGAAGTCAACAGCGTCTGAACAACTGAGAAGCGGGACCAGCACCAGCGCGACGTCTCCAATGTTACCATTGGAGGTACGTACACCTCGCTGAAATCCTCCGCCATCAGAACTTGAGGACCGCATCTGTTCTCATCGTTAGTCAGTAGGTAGCACATTTCTTGAGGTATCCAGTGACCTAAGAACTACCTTTAAGGCTGTAACTGTAAGCGCAGTGACTTCCTTTTGGGCAAGTACCTGAGGGGAGTAGGGGGGCGCTGAAGGCAACTTCGTACTATTTGTACCTTCCATCTGGTTGACCTTTACTGTAGATCTCAGCATGTCGAGTTGAGTGATTAGAAGTGTTCAATGACTGCAATAGCAAGCCATCTATATTTGACACTAGTGATAATTTCAGTAGTTTGTGATAACGTCATGTCTCTACAATGGTTTCACTGGAGACGGAAACTTGGCGCTTGGAGGCTTGGCAGCAGCCCTAGAAGTGACGGGTGTTAGGGTACGAGTAGGCTACACTGAACATAAAGTAAAAATTTTCTATTGCGTATAACATAACAGTAAGTCATGCGAGTAAAAGATTGTAGATTATTACCACTAGACTGTATTGAAACTGAAGAAGAGTTGGAACAGTCTGATCCAACGTTGCACGCGTCGATGTAATGGAAGTAGTTGACCATCCAATGTACTTGGCCGCGGATCATCTCCTCCCGTGGCTCCTCAGTCCTCACGCTCTTCACGTATGTCGTGGATTGTCCTCGATCAATGCAGCAACGACTATAGCAGCGCCTTTATGGTATCAACACGTTCAGAGATGGAACATCGTCTGCTAGTGTGCTAGCATCAGGATGTACAGTAGGGCATTCAGGAGAGGTGGCAGTTTGGGTTTTGGTGGGTGGTGCAACCTTCTCCTGAAAGCCACACGCATTCCCTTATAAAGAGCCCCTTAATGGAGCCTCATGCTAGAGGCCCGTTGAAGTGCGAAGCCTATACAAACAGATCGTATTTGAGTAGTTTCGTTCCAACTCATTAAGTGTGCGACTGTCTAGATTCATGTGCACGGCTGTGAACCAAAATCTCCATTCCGATGATAAGGTCCTAGCAAGATATAACAACACCCGAATACACACAAAGATCTTATCAGATTAGCCTATATAGTGCTCATCTTTTTGCCTCACGATACTAAATTGAACACAAGACGAGATGTGTGCCATACCATGATAACTCAATCCTTCACTCAACCTTGTAGTGGATTATAAACTTATGTTTGACTCTTCAACCATGTCCGGTATGGTCATGCACTTCCTTAATTCAACCACATCGAGGGCCTAGAGATATCTCTCCCATTAAAGAGGAGGAGGTAAATTCCATCTTGATAGCTCATATTCCTCTACATATTTGATAATAAATTCAAAAGCTATCTTTATGATTATTGAGTTACGGAATAGCCTTTGGTACCCTCTAAGGGAACTATCGCACATGTATGTAATCATGACCATCTTAGGTCTAAGGATTTCGTATATACTATGTATAAGACTAACCGATAACCTTTAAGAATATAACAATTCCCACAGTATCTCAAGATGAGTCAATCTAATATTATGTTCTCTAATATATATCCATATTATTAATTTGATTTCTCATATCGTGATCAAATATATATATTGATCTATAAATCATAAGTATCCCACATAATAATAGGGAACATATCTAGTGCTAAAGGTGATGTCAGTGCTAACATGCTAAAATCTAATCTGGACTCTTGGATCAAGTTTTGAAGGTTGAGATTTAACTAACCAGCTATGTGTGAAAGCATTTACCGCTTGCCACCTCAAACAAATCAATTGTCATAAATGCTTTTACACATAGCTGGTTAGTTAAATCTCAACCTTCAAAACTTAATCCAAAGGTCTAGATTAGATTTTAGCATGTTAGCACTGAAATCACCTTTAGCACTAGATATGTTCCCATAATAATATAAGATCAAAGATATTTAGAATAACATGGTAACATGAATAAAGAATTTCACGAATGGTCACATATTTGTTAATCAATATTAATGATAGTTCATTAAAGAGATAAAATAACATATTTATTTAAAAGTTCGTAAACATAGAAGTGATACAATTTTCCTTACGATTACCTCCGGGACATATATTTCACGGACAACGGAGGGAGAGGTCGTCTTTAAAATCGTTATCGTTGATGATGATGAGCTTGTCCCACTCGGTAACGCTGGGAAAGGCCTTCTTCTTGGATTGGTTTGTTCAGCTTTGTTTTCCTTTGGAGCTTGACGTCTGTGGCTCGCTAAACGAATGAATATGGTCAGGACTCAGGAGCTCCAGCTTTCTCCTTAAGATTGGTTCGAGAACTTGTTTTGAGGATCCTTCATCACCCTGATCTGTACGTGTTTCTATCTATACATACATGCTCCATACTTAAACTAAGCTCCATTCATGAACTGGGGGGCTTGTGATGCGACTGGCGCACACACACACGCTCTCTCTCTGCTCCATCGGTACAAGCTGACCATGGCCTGATGAATACAAGTCAGCCTGGTCCAAAAACAAACCCCATGGCATGGCACGCGTCCATAAATAATCCAGTGCCGAAAAATAAAAGAGCAACAAAGTGATAACCACTGTAATGACCTAGAGCAGCAAGAGTGCAATTAGCTCAGATTCGATCATATATCACACTTTTCGTATTTTAAATCATATTTTTTGTTAGACTCGGAATCGGATACAAATACGAATATAATACGAATAATATTGGTCATAAATTCGAAGCAAATGTAGAGTGGAATCGATGGTATCGAATATTTTTTATCAGACATTGTACGAAAACAGATACCATATATAATACATATAGTAATGAGTAACCAACCATACGGATTCAACATGCAACAGGATTATCGCAATTTAACAAGTCATTTTATCAGGTTGTACAACAAAGTTCCAAAAGTATCAAATATCCCTTTATGTTTTGCAAAAAAATACCAGATATTTACATAGGCAAGTGGCAAGTATATTCTTACACATCAAGCTCTTGTGGCAGCGGGCATTGACCGACAGGATGGCAGATGGGACGGAGGTAGGAGGGTGGAGCCACAGAGGGAGAGTCTAGTTTGGGCTATTTGGCTGGGCCCAATTAAAGATGCTAGAATATGAGCTGAAAAATTTCGGATATCTAAAAATTATCCAACTCAGTTATTCGAAAATATAATCGGATTATCCCGATCCAACGTATAGTGATCTCCTGAACCTAATGCCAAATCCAATAACTATCCGATATGACTAGCCGAATTTGGATCAAATAAATCCAGTCAGTCGGCATATATCTAATCCATTTACACCCCTATAGAGCGGAGTGGAGGATCGCAATGACAGGCTCCGTAAATCTGTGATTATTTTTAGATGGACTGTTGATGATTCCATAAAATTGATGCGACGGCCACGGAAGTAGCTACTCACTCTAGTTATAAAATAGTTGTTGTATTGAATATAAGTATAGTCAAACTTTTAAAACTTTAAGTGTTAATATCTTTTAAATATTTAAATTGGATTCATAAAAATTATGTGCAGATTTGTCTTGAAAAATATTTTCATAATATTATGATTTTATCGAGTTTTATAATAATAAAATTACTAATCAAATCTATGTTTTAAATACTGTATCGATGACCAAAACGAAAACTACTAGATTAATACCCACGCGTTGCCGCGGATGGCCCTTCAATTTTAGCAGAGAGAGGAAAATTCTTTCGAAGGGAAAAAAAGCTAAAAACAAATAAAATAGTCTAGCTATGCACGGAAGTAAACTGTAGCTATATACTATAGTTTCTACAGTAAAAAGCCACATGACGGGCTGGCAGCAATGTACACAACAACATAGATATATGTAGATTTGTGATCGAATGGAGCTGAGGTCGCACCAGACTCATTCAAGCTACAGGACATATCCTTTACAAGGCCGGATGCAAATTTTCTTTCATACAAACTAGGTAGGATAGCGCACTACGTTGCGCCGGTCACGGGCACTAATTTTTCTCATAGAGATGTGTGAGAAAGTACCTTGCAATATGAAAACACATCACAAAACAAGAGAACAACAGTAAGTAAATAGATATCTAACTACAACAAAACAAGAGCGCAATGTGGACACCCCATAAACAGAATGGGTTGCATTCTTCAACGCGGAAATATAAGAACATTAATATACCACTTTACAACACAAATGGTGACAATAAACCTAAAACCATAATGTTATAGGATACTATAAGAAGTTAAATACAAAGCCTGGATATTAGCTCTAGGACATCACTGGTAGTTCTAGATAGTTACCTTAGAGATGTGAAATATGCTACTCTGAGAAAACTCAAAATTGAATAAGAAAATTAATTCGTGGAAGGCAAACGTAACACATAATGATATAAGATAGTAAAGAAACAATAATTAAGATACCACGTAACCGAAGTCACATAATCATCAAAATCCTAAATACTTGATTTTGCAGCATTGATAAATGAGAGTTGGACATATGAAAAATCAACTAATATCCCGTTGAATTTAAAGCACATGAACATAACCTTAGCATTTCCAATGAATGCATGTCCGATACTTTCGCTTCTCTTGAAGCATTTGTCAGAGGACGACAAAAAATGGCTTTGCAAATAATACGTGTCCACATCGTGAGCTAATTTGAAAGGCTCAAAGCTAGTGGATAAAAGGAAACCAGAAAGGGCGTAATAATTTTTCTGGTAGAGATGAGAGTGTCTTAGAGAGAAGTATGTACACATCGTGAGCTTATATGCAATGCTCAAAGCTAGTGGATAAAAGAAAAGCAGAAAGTGATACTCACCTGTAGTGATGCAACACAAGGATCAACACAGACTGCATCAATATCATATTCAGGTTCATGTGCCTTGAAAGTAGAGAACTTTTAGCCAAGACTTGTCACAAAAAGATATATCACAAATTTCAAAAGGAAATGGCCAAGCACAGTGAGAAATGTTATGAACAAGCAAAGACAAATTATAACCCTTCCATTAACTCAGTTTATCTGCTCTACATGCAATTAGATACTAAACAAACCAAGATTTTAGAACCTACCAGAAGAGATACAGCCTGTGAATAATGATTTAGAAAGACCAAACAGAAAAAAGCAGATGCGTCAATATATTATCCATACTTGAAGAGTTGAAAATCTAATATACAATCAACAATACAAATTAATATTTAGCAAGAGCAGTTGTTCTTTTGCATGAGATACGTGCTTAGTACCATCAATTTTCGGCAGGCACATGGGCTAGTTTCTTTTGAAAGAAAAACTTGCATTGATGGACATATTCCTAGAAGGCCATTTTTTCCATGTCTCTGATGAACACAGTATGCTCCCAAAATCATCTTTGGTGCAATCTACAAAAACATGAGTCGAAAGTCGTGATAGATTCTAAAATGTTACTCTTACGCACATGATGTACTCTAGCTAGAACCACAACACCACACCTAAGGCAACCTATTAGTGCCGAACGATCTCTAAGTGAAATTTCTCATCGAAAATCGCTATGGTAGCTTGTCGACATATATTTGGATTTTGGAAAATTCGTAATACCAGGATCTTCAGTGGAGTCTTGGCACAGGTGTCAACATGGAAGTTGAATTTCGTACAGAACATGTATCACCTGGCTAGTTGGTAGTCTCTTTCATACACCAGAAAACCAAAAGGAAAAACAGTTTCTACTTAGCCCTTACTCAGGTTGGAGCTTCATCAGAAGAAGGGAATACCTGCAGAACATACACTGGATCTGGATCACTGACCTTGACGATCTTTCGTTCACCCTTTGCTAACAGAGATTCCTTGCGACTAAATTTTGCCCAAAGTACACCTATAAAACTCGATAAAAAATGGTAAATCCGAATGACTTAACTGCTTCGACCTAGCTCTGAAAGGCCAACACACATACATTCCATAACAGTTTAATGAGGTACTAAGAGTAGAGTAGATTACGATTATTGCCGTTTGTTTTTGTGGCTTGGATGCGAGACTTCATCGCACCTAATGTCGCAGAGTTTTTGTTGGCTTAGTGCCAGGTATTGCATTGTCTTGATTAATGGTAGGCACCTGAATAAGCATGGCAGATATAGAGCCTAGAGAAAAAGCAAACACATGATGACATGAACATACTTTTCTGCTTACGATTGAGAGAAGAAAAAACTATGGACATATGGAACCGATAATAATGAAGAGAGTAACGGAGATTCAAAACTACATCTTAAGCACTATAACTACAGGATAGGTGAATACTAAGCAACTGTCATAACCCAAATAAAATGGAATAAATTTTTTGTTCAGAAAATATAGAACTCCAGATGTGCTCCTTACTTTGGTCTGAAGCGGTTCATTGGCATAGGACCGGCCTGCGGCGGATCTAGAGGAGCGCAGGCGAGATGGTGATCGACTGGCGGTGGATCTGGAGGTGAGTGGAAGCACACATGAACGGAACGGAGAGCGAGCACTTCATCGGCGATCTGACGACGCAGGGGAACAAAGCACAGCAGAAAAGAGTGTACCATAGATGGGCAACAAAACCAAAGACCGCAAAAGTAATACATGTAACAAAGCAATCGCCAGAGATTATCCTCCTTCCCCATTCTCGCATTCGGATGATCCAAGCCAATAGTGAAAGTAATACATGTAACAAAGCAATCAATAGAGATTATCCTCCTTTCCCATTCTCGCTTATAAGCACTAACAATCGGCAAAAAACTGGACACAATCCATACGCTAGGAACAACCGAATCATCCAAGCCAACAGCTCAAACTAATACCATGGAATCGGGGAGCGATCATGGCATGAAACAACAACAAAGCAAAAGAACGTCCGCGGAGAAACAGGCGAGGAGAGCTCTCTCTCCACCAGTGCAGAGGCGATATGCACACAGAAGTGAAATGCGGAGGAAGCCGAGTGGTCACAGCCTCGGGATAGGAACCACAAACGGAGCGCACGAGGCGGATGAACGGTGGATGAAAGTCCGGCACGGAGCGCAATAGGCGCAATAAATGAATGCATGAGAACACGCAAGGAGCAGAGAGAGAAACGATGACGCGTCATCAATCGTCGCATTGCCAACCGGCGCGAAACAACGGAGGCGCCGACACGGCGCGGGCGCATAACGAAGAAAACACGAAACCACCACGCATTATCAACCGGCGGGCCCCTAATTAACGCGAACTCACCGAGGCGGTGTATTTTTTTTACCGGATGAGCTTCCACGGATAGCGCACCGAGCCAACCTACTTTTCTACTGACAGAACTCGTACGGGGATCGCCCAGCGCTCGGCAAATTCTAGCGCTATAAGATATAGTATACATGCGCAATTGCAAAGGCCCAGCCTGATTCCTCCACGTCAGTTCACTGGCCGGCCCGGCCCAATTTTGCACCTGGCCCAATCCACGCGCGATCACGGTAACGCCTCGTCCGCTGTCCCGTCAAAAAAAAAAAAACGGAAAAGAAAAATCCTCCTTGGCCAGCACTGAAGGCAGCAGCGATGGCTGCGGAGGCGGAGGAGGAGGTGCGGCTGGAGGTGGAGGCGGTGGCGGCAGTGTACGGAGACGACTGCCGCGTGGTGCGAGACTTCCCTCCCCACCTTGTAGTCCACGTCCGCCCCCGCACAGCCGACGACTCCTCACAGCAGGTTCGCCTCGCCCGTTCCCCTCCTTCCTTCCCCCTCTACTCCTGGACCGCTTCGTGGCTTCCGATCCCTCCCGATCGCTGCGTTCTGTTTTGTGGGTGGTGAAAGGGCTTGGCTTGCGCGATCGATCGATCTACCCGCCCCTGTGTATGGGATTAGTCGGCAGTAGTCGGCGGCGGTGGCGGGGTGCCGCTTCCGAACCCTTGTTCTCAGAAAAGAGGAGGAAATTTGTGGGTAATTTAGGCCGTGTTTACTAGCTGAGGTAGTGTTCTAGGTGGTGCTTGTCGCCTTATTGATCAATTGTTAGGGTGCTTGCTTGTGATCAACTGTGTGTGCGCGCGCGCACGCTTCCTGTAATTGTCCTAATGCAGTAATGCTGCTGTATTAGGAGACAAACAGGGATGTACACTAGGTGTTTAGTTGTGAGTAGTGTTTACATCCTGATAGCCAGCATGATATTCCACGGAATTTACGGCTGCGAGTACCTATTAGTATGGTAAAATGTAAGTTCAACTCAAATAGGACTATTACCGGAAGATTTCCAACTTTCAAATCATTTCCTCACCTATTACACCCAGCTTTTTGCTGAGGGACATAAAAGAGAATGTAGTTCACACGGAAAATTCTTACCCCCCTTACAAAACTCGGCGATAGACTATATGACTGCGATGATTTACAATCATCTGTATCTAGTTTAGCATTTAGCTTGCACAATGCGAAGCAATGATATCAGTAACTCAAGGCAGAAAAAAGGCATTTGTGTCGTGAAGAAGCAACAGTACTATAAAAATGGCCTTTTTGTTTACAGTTATAGCCAATCATGCTTCTCTCATTATGTTTTAATGGATACATGCAATGACTTGCATTCAATTGACCATATAATTTTTTCCTTGCATGTACGTGGTGATAATTTCATAACCCAAGACATCCTTGCACGAAATCTATCACATTTTTTTCCCTTCAAGCTGATAGTATCACAAGCACAAAAATGAAACAATATTTGCCCCCACTCTGTCCAATAGTAATTAGTTTTGAGGTTTTCTGCCAACATCTAATGCTTAGAAACACAGTGGTAGATTGATGTTGACAAGAACATTTATAATATGAATATGGTACGGAATGAATACATAACCACAAGGGTTTATCTGCATGACTCTCACCTCCACAAGGGTTTATCTGCATGACTACCACCTTGGCGCTGGGTATGGTGGTGGCGACAGGGTGTTTTTGGGGACAAAGACCACAGTGAAAGTGACCCCGAAACACGATGAACCTAGGGAGGCAGAATAGTGGTAAGCAGGGAAATAAGGCAGTAGGGAGAGTTGAGAGGAGGAAGGGGAGGCAGTGGGGTGGTGAAGACAGAAGGAAGGTGGGGATGCGGAGGAAGCAAAGGGAATTTGGAAGGGATGGGGAAAGTTGTTGATGGGAGATATTTCTTCTCTGTGCTGACAAGTCAAAGAATCAGGAAAGTCCACAGTCCTCAATATGTAGGAATGTTTTGGGCCATATTTTATGAAATGACAGCCAGTAACTGCCAATATGACTATGCGTGGGATTGAACATTTTAGTTTAAAAGCCCTTGGGAATGCCGTTTCTACAATTTTTGAAGTGGTTGTAATTGTTGCATTACTTGAGTTGCGTTTTATGTGATTGAAGGCACGGATAATAGATTATTCTGTACTTGTTCTTTATAAACTTTGACATTGTTTGTATTTGAATCCTTTATTAGTGGCATCCAATGTACAATTGTAGTATACTGTGACCAGTATTGACCTAACTTACACTTGCTTCTATTAAAAGGAGTTATATGCAGATTTATATGTGTGTTAATGAGCACTTTCTCCTTTTCAGTTTGTGGAATTCTTTCTCGGAATTAAAGCATCTTCACAGGTATAAACCTCTACTCTCTTTCTAGATTCTCATCTATCCCTATCTAAACTCTAGGTACTTCTATTTCATAGAGAATTGTTGTAGAACAAATGATCAATTGATTGACCTGCAAATTTCTTTTTCTTCGTTCTAGCAAATGGTTGTTTGTTTTCCTTAGTGTCACTTGTAACATTTGTTGGGTACTAAGGGTCTGTTTGATAGAGCTCTAGATTCTAGCTTATCCTGAAATCTGAAACTTGTAGGCTAAAATAAAGTGAATTAAATTTATATTTTTAGTCTAAAATGTAAATAAGATGATCTATCTAAACACTCTTAATGTAATCATAGCTTTAGCTTCACGAATCTGGAGAAGCTAGAATTTTCAGCTTCACCAGATTCACGAATCTGGAGAAGCTGAATCCCTACCAAACACACCCTAGTACTACCTCATTGTTGCTCATAAATGCATGCATGAGTCCTTACAGTGCCATTTATTAAAAGTTTTGGAATAACTGTACAACTACTTGGAGTTAATTGGCTAGTCATGTTCAAGAATATGCGATGCCTTTAGCTGCTTTTGTACACTGGAAAGCACATGCTTCATCCATTTGTACTAAGAGAAAATTCTTTATTTGCCACTGAAAGTTGGCCGGATCCTTAAAATGCTATTGTGAAAATACTCTTTCCTTCATTGCCATCAGATCTCAACTTTCATCCCGTTTTTGTCACTCTCGTCAGTGTATCGTTACTTTGGCCGTTAACTTGTACATGAAAAGATATTTCTACCCATCTTCATCCCCAAATGTGGTTAGAATTTTATGAAATTTTTTGGAGATGATCTTAAGGGAGTGCTAACATTTCTGTAAAAATTTCAGAGCATGATCGACTTTGTGATTTTCTGGAAGAAATAATGTCTTAATGAAAGAATCAAGATTTTGATTTTTCAGAAGCATTAAATAAATTCAAAAATTTATGAGACTTTTTGGAGGGGTTCCTTGGATTATTTAGAACTTAAATAAAATATTTTTAGGCTTTTAAATGTTTTGAATTCAAAGCTTGAAAATACATTTAAAAGCCTAGAAATATTTTATTTAAGTTCTAAATAATCCAAGGAACCCCTCCAAAAATTTTCATAAATTTTTGAATTTATTTCATGCTTCTGAAAAATCAAAATCTAGATTCTTTCATTAAGACAGAATCACTAAAAGATTTTTTCAGAAAATCACAGAGCTGATCATGCTCTGAAATTTTTACGGAAATGTTAGCACTCCATTAAGATCATCTCCAAAAATTTTCATAAAATTCTAAGCAAATTTGATATATTTAAACAAGAATGAAGATGGGCAGAATCGTCTTTTCACGTACAAGTTAACGGCCAAAGTAATGGTCCACTGACGGGAGTGGCAAAAACGGGATGAAAGATGAGATTTGATGGTAATGAAGGGAAGATCAATTTTGCGATTGCATTTTAGGTATCCAGCCAACTTTCAGTGGCAAATAAGGGATTTTCTCTTTATAGTAATATAGATATGATGATACATACAGAGAATTTGCTGTTTTGAAAACAGTTGTTTTGGAATAACGCCAACGACACCTCTTTGCGAAATGGTTCATCATTTTATTGTCTTGGAAGCAGTAATATGTTTGAAGCTGTATTCTAATGTTTGTGATTTTAGTTCAGAACAACATGGGTGTAATGTGAAGGAAGGATATGTAGCACTAAACAAATTATCATATTTCTGATACTTGTTTATTGCCAGTCTAAATTTCACGCATAATTCTATGTTGTAAACCTTTCAATTTGCAAAGTTTGTGTTAGGGCTAAATGTTAATATCTAGCATGCTTTTAATTTTACTTTTATGGCATCATTTTTATGCTGCTATTCTCCCAGAAATTGTCTCCTTAGCAAATTCACCTTGTTCAAAATGGTTCATAGCTGGTTATATTTTTGCCTCAGTGTTAATACATTTCAATTTTTATGGCATTGGACTTGTAGTATCCAAAAGAACCACCTCATGTTTATGCTTTGGAAAGTAAGGGCCTTGATGAGAATCGACAGGCATATCTTATTACCAGCATCCAAAACAAGGCTAAAGAGCTTTCCTACTATCCGATGCTCGTGACATTGTGTGAGGTATTCCTTATCTTCAACAAAACTTGTTATGTACCATAATTCATAATGCTCTAGAGCATTTTGCATACTTGGTACATGTTAGTTGTAAGTATCAATTTTTGTATCTTTTTTCACAGTGCCCAAGGTGCTATCATATATGGCTAGACTTGATTCACTTTATTGCTTACTCAATATTCATATTGGAAGGGAATAAGATATATGCCATCAAACTACTTGTGAACTGCTCTGCTGCTCTTCAAATTATGAAGGTTGATATCTTTAGGAAAGTATGAGATGATATTTTCTGGTTGAGAAACGCTATTAGATGATGTGTCGGTTAATTTGATTGTATTAAGTGACGAACGGAGCAAAAATGACACCAGGGTTGAATTTCCGACTTGCCCCCAGATTTACTTGCTATTGGGTATTGCGGAATTTGTTAACAAAAATTTCTTCCTGTGCATGGTAACAATTGTTGTCTAAGAGGCTGGATAATGGTTCCATTCTTTCACATGATCTAAGTAACTTCACATGCAGGAAGCTGGAGAGATCCTCTCAAATATGAATCATCCAGCAGGGGATTGTCCACTGTGTCTATATCCTTTAGTCCCAGAGGATAAGGATGGTTCTGCTTTGCCATTTATGAAGTTGATGTCATGCTACCACTGCTTCCACAGGTTGATGGTTGACTTTTTGCGCAAGTAATTTATTCTCTCCAGTGGTGGCTTATTATTTTCGCAATGCAGTGACTGCATAATGAGATGGTGGGAATGGCTCCAATATGATGATGTCAATTCTAATACAAGTAGTACAGCAGTTACTGGAGGTGTGAGGAGTTTTTTCCCTTTTAAAATCTCATGTTGTTTGAGCATCTTTTCTAGAACTGTTTCATGCACTTTTGAATTAAAGCTGCTTACTAAGATCAGTTAGGTTGATGGATATTCATCTTGCGCCCATATATATTGTTCATTCATTTTTTGCTTGATTCATAGTCAAGTATATGCTGTCTTTTGTGAATTGCACTAAGGTTCTAGTTCATGCGGAGAAAATAAGGATAGTTACATTCTGGTAGCATTATGTTACTGACTTACTATTGTAAAGAAGCAAAGTTTCGGGTGATGAAGTTCTTTATTTAATATGCAGCACCCAAGTTTACTATTTTAATGGCAACACATGTTGGCAACCAGATTAGCATGCCAGATTTGACATAGATGTTACCTTTATGTTCTCCCAACTGATGCTATCATCCTAGTCCCTCTAAATTCCTGTCATGTGTCGGAAGTCATTCTCAGCCTCAGCCCTTTTGCACCTGGAAAATATGAAATTGTAAGCTTTTGTTTGCGTTGACACTTCACGTATGAATATATGATTCAAATTTCACATTGTTTCCTTGACAAAGTTATTTTCTTAAAGGGCAAAAATGCAATTTATAAACATCCACTGATTGCTCTATTTTTGAGATTCTTTATTTCTCGATGACAATGTTAATTGGGATACTTTCAAGGGACCAATTATTGACAATGTAAATTCGTCCATACATGCAGTTAACATTTTTGTTCATTGGTTACATATGTTAATGTTGTTAATCTTAACTGTTGCTACTAGTTATTGATGCTTCTGAAGGATTGGATTTGTCCAGCTCAGACAACCGTTATAATGTAAATCAGCACAAGGGAGTTTGTCCTGTTTGCCGCAAAGTGTTTGATGAGAAAGATATTGAGCATGTTCGTGATCTGTTAGGCACAAATACGTCTCAATTGGTATGTATGAGATATGACTCAAGTACAAGTGAATCGTTTCAGCATTTCCAGGCATTGTCAGTTTGATTTGACTTTATATTACTTATTAAATCTTGGTCGTGATATTTGGAGACCAAATCCCATGCCCTCCATCATATTTGTCATCCTTGCTTGGAATTATCTTCTAGTTAGTAATTATTGGTGGCTGATTTGCTACAGAAAATTTTTATGGAGTGGCCAGTTTTTGTTTTGTTATACACCTTGTACCCTTGTATGATTCTCAATCCACTATGTATTTCAAACAAATATACCCTTTAGAGATATGCTACGCCTCAGTGGGATCCGTTGTAACTGATTTTTGGCCTTTCACATGTAGGCATCTCTAACAATTGACATGGGAGAAGATGAAAAGGAATTGCTCCATTCTGAATCAGAGAACACCAGGAGAGAAAAGTTCGCGTCACTGTTTAATCTGCAGCAAGAACGAAATGGTTTGATTGAACCAAAAAAAGACCTTGCCATACAGCCTGGAATGTACGTTTCTCTTCCTCCCAGCGTGCCAACTACAGCTGCTAGAGACAGCGTTGATTCCGGCGAAGGCACCGCAACTTCAACCTTAGAAATGGAGCCACCCAGCCTGACGAACAACACCAGCACCAACAAGTACACCAATTCAGGCCCTCGAAGGAGAAACCGAGCTCACACTTCGAGAAGACATCCTCATGGCCAGCCTGCTAAGCAACAATGGCGGAGGAGAGGTACAGACACTTCACACCAATAGCATTATAGCAACGAGGAGGGCCGTGAGAAGTTTCTGTTTTGAGCGTTTAGAATGGCATGCCCTGTGTTCTATGTTTCATACTCTACCAAAAGAAGGCTCATACGAAAGCGGCATTATCAAATGCTGTTGTAATGTCTAAAGAGTTAGATTATACATAGCGCGCAGACTCGCGTGCCTGTCACTGCAAAACTGAAGCTATTAGCTACTGTCGTGAATGCACTCCATTTCGACTACTGCACACCACAGGAGTGAAATATCTGGCAAGCACTTCTTTTCAGACAAATTCACACTGAACTCAATTGAAGTACAGTGTTTATAAGGAATTTCAATGCGACTCACATCAATGCACTGCAGGAACCGGCCACCCCTTTGCATCCAGCCATCCACCTGTGCCCTCATTCTTTGTCAGACTGACATCTCAACTTCGTGAATTCCTGTAGCCTTTTTTGCCCTTTGCATGTGCAAATGAGGTTAACAAGGATCTATACAGGATTTAAGGATCTATGGACTGCGCAACCACAGAATGAACCAGATGTACGTACTATTTTCCGCCATATCCAAATACTGAAGGCATCCAAGGCTTGTGTTGCTTGTTGGAATGTTCCCAGGGAACCTGTTGTGGCTTAGCGGTAGAAATTGAAATCTAACTATGTTTCCGATCGATATACCGGCAGTTTCCCGGTGAACGCTCATCCATGTCGATCTGTTATGAGCTAGGGTATCCCTCGCACCGCTTCTGGAAGAGTGGAAACCATACGTATAATTATTCGCTAGCGTGGCCTACAGAAGCCAACCATGTATAGTAGGCGGCCAGATCGGTGGATCGTTCCATCCGATCGAGACCACCGCGATCGATGGCTTCCCACCCCAAGTCACACGCCGACGAGCTTGCAGGAGGCGAGGACCGCCTCAGCCACCTGCCCGACGACGTGCTGGGCCACAACCTCTCCTTCCCCCTCAAGGAGACCGGCTGCGCGGCCGTGCTGTCCAGCCGGTGGCGCAACGTCTACGGCAGCGTCCACACCGTCTCGCTCGAGGAGGGGAGCTACAGGACCGACTACTGGACCACCTTCTACCACGACGCCGTGGGAAGGAATCATGTTCAGGACATGAGGCCAGTCGGTTGCTGTGCTGAGGTAATGAGGCTTATGTAATTGAGGTTAAGATATTCTAGGCCAGGTCCAGGTACATGTGGTAGCCACAGGGCACAGGATATCTGTCGAGTGCGGAAAGTTTGAGATATCTCAACCTCGACAAAGAGCCCAAGAACTCCGGTAGATGGCCGGTCGGTGCCTCCAGGGAGTTCATGCTGAGGTCGAGGTGCACCAGATGGTCCAGAGAGAGTAGAGATGGGAGTTATCTGGCCGATCAAAGTTGTTTCTTGGGAATGATCACCCGTACGCACGTCGCAAAGTTGGATCTCAACGACATGGGCGGTCCGTCCGGTTGCTGCACCGGACGCCTCTCCAGAGTCCAGACTCCAGAGGTAGAAGTTCCTTGTGTTGGAAATCCCCAAGATCTAACACACACGAGCTAGACGGAGTACACAGAGAACACACACTAGTATTCTTGTACTTAACTCTAGAAGGAATACAAGGAGTAATACTCTTGGAGGCACCGAACTTGAGATTACAACGGACTCAAGTATTGCACCGTTCTTCTACCCTAGATATTCTCATCTACTCTCTGAGCTACCGCGTACACAGAATATATAGCCAGACTTCCGCTGCGCTCGCGCTGTGATGTATGCACGATCCCCTGGAGACTCGGCCAAACGTCCATGCAACTATGCAAGAGACGTGCGCAGCCGCTGCATGAAGGAGACGTGCTGAGATCCATTTCTTCCGCCTGTATGCGCGCTAGAAAAATCTCGGCTGACGCTGACCATTTCCTTCACGGCACCTCACTTCCTTCACAGCAGTACAGCATGCATGCATGCAAACCTTGAACCTAGTCTAGCGCTATGCATGCAACTAGTTACTAGACAGAACACATAAAAAAGCTACTGATGCAGCACACATGCATACACAACACTTCCTAACTACTAACATGTAGAATTATTCTAACAACAAGATTAACACTAACACCTTGAAGGCGACATGGCTAGGCTCAGTCGTGCGAGTCAACAAGGGAGGGCCGGAAGGCCTTAGGCGGCCTGGCATGGCTAGGCGAGGAAGCAACCTGGCCTGACTGAGTAGAGGCGTGAGGAGGCGGGGCGGCCAGTGGCCTGGCGAGGAAGGCCGGTACAGGCCGAGAGCAGTGGCCTCGGCGGTGAGATCGGGCACGGCCCGCGCGCTTGCGCAAGCGTGCAAGAAGCCGGACCCGGTGGTCCAGCGAGTCAATGTAGGCCGGCAAAGCGGTAGCTCAGGGGAAGCCCGGGCGTGGGGAAGGCACGACGGTGCCGGAGGGGCAAGGAACGGGGAGGAAAGAGAGGAGCTGAGAAATGGGGAAAAGGAAGGCGAGAAGGAGCTGGCCCGATCGGATAAGGAAGAGAGGAAAAGAAAAGGAAAGGAAAAGAAAAAAGAAGAAGAAAAAGAAAATGAAGAGAAAGAAAGAGAAAAATAGAAAAAATTTCAAAACATGTAAAACTGGGTAACTAGCCGCAGAAAATAATCTCAACGTAATTTTATACACTAAAAATCACGTAAAACAGCTGCAAGTAATAAATGATCAGAAAAATAAAATAAGAAAAGAGAAAACAAGATATATGAAATTTTGGTAAATCAGCTAAAAATAATTATTATCTATATCTGTACAGGATTTAAAATAAGTCAAATCAGATGAAATCTAATAAAAACGTTAATTTCAGTCGATCAAACCGTTAACTAAAGCGCGATGGAATAAAATCAAATAAAGTCATAAAAATTGCAATGTAAAATTTATAAATTTTGAAATACTAAGAAATAATGGTTGGATACCTTAAGACATGTAAAAACTTACCAGCCACTAAATATGGCATTTATGTAATTTCATGAACTAAATTTAATTGGACCATGCAACATCAATCGGTGAAGACGCTTACTTTGATCAAAATCCAAGCAAGCATCCCATGACCATATTTAATTAAATATCAGCAAATTATTTGGAGTATATGTGATATCACCGATGCATGATAAAATATTGCTTTAAAGAAAACCTAAATCGGGTTGTTTGGAACGTTGGTAATCCGCCGATGCAGTTCTAAATTTTGGAAATGTTGTTTGGC
This sequence comes from Guadua angustifolia, assembly GCA_036346375.1. Lineage (NCBI taxonomy): Eukaryota > Viridiplantae > Streptophyta > Magnoliopsida > Poales > Poaceae > Guadua > Guadua angustifolia. Next base: position 45,061,498 of record CM070517.1, on the reverse strand, counting down.
TCACCCGATAAGTGTAGTCGGGTGAGGTAAATATGTGGTGGGTAGAGGGTGCCATGTTTGAGCATTGCCGGAGGGCCCCTCTATGTAGGTTATGACATATGGATAAAACCACTATACTCGGGCAATGAGCCGTATTAAATTGTATCAACCATAGTGTGTGGAAACGATCAGAAAAAGTCATCCTATGATGGTGTTTGATCTCTACATTGGGTAAGTAAGAGGTGTGAAGTTGGGATACACCAGAGGCCCAGTGAGCGATACGGATGATAATCAGTGTTGGTTATTTGACGCTATATTTAAAGCCATGAGATGAGTACCTACAGATTTTATAAAGGAGTTCAACTGGCCACCCCATGTCTTAGTACCATCGATTCGTGTTGTAGTACAGCTGGTAGGTGTTCAGAGTATATGAATACCACCGATTTCGAGAAGTGGTACAACTGGCCATCCCATGTAATAGTACCATCGAATCGGTATCGAGTACAACTAGTAGGTGGTTAGGGTTGGAGATTCAAATACTGGAGTAGAGATAAACATTACTGGAGTAGAGATAAACATTTTGGGTTTCTGACTGCGGTCTAGTTTGCTATGGGTAAAGTGGTTAAAACCTGTGTAGGGTTAAAATCATGAATTCATGTCTGTTTCCTGGATTAAAGGCTACGGAAGTTAAATATGCCTCATATACAAGTGCTAGTAGCAATTTCATAAATAAAAATCGAAACACAAGATTTTCTTGATGAAACCTATTTTCGCTAAAAAGTCTTGAGGAAGGTATTTGTGGAATGGAGCTGAGCTCGACCGGCGGCCAGCTTGTGGTAATTCAGTAGAGATGCATCGATCGGTCCTGATGGGAACTCACTACGATCGTTAACTAGGGCATGGATGAGACAGACGTGTGAGCATCCAGATCTCTTGTGGAACAGCCGGATAGGATAAAGACATAAAGCTAGTTCTCTTTGCTTTTTGCATTGAAAAAACACAAGACAGAGTTCTTTTTTCCATCAGTAAAAGCAAGATATATAGAGTCGGTGACTGAAGTTGACTAACCGCTGCAAGTATTATTCTTGTGAAAGGGGGATAATATACACGCTTTGCTGAAAATGCAGTTAACTTCCTAATCCAGTTACTAGGCAATAGGAAATTTGTGTGTCATCGCTCCAAACTGGACATTCTGGTTGATACCTTCGGTTAATGGAATCCAAGAATTACTCCGTGAAGTAAAGGGACTGGAACAGAAAATACCGAGTCCTTTGGATCATCATGACTGACGAGTACAAATAAATAACTTTACAAGCATAAAAAAACATTATACAACATTCATTATTTTAAATTCATTTATTCTTTGATACACAACATAATCAAATTCGCTGAATGCTTCTTCTGTTCTTCACCTTCACTTATATATTCATGGCACTCGACTCTAGTAGCAGAAGCATATATCACCATTAGTTGCTTTGTGGAGCAGTACTTACTTTACGTTACGTTGCCTTTCTGGTCAATCTTGCCCAAGTAACCACCACAAAAACATGTGTTTTGTCGTACAGCTTGTCGAAGAGGCGGAAATAAGCAATCCTCCATGCTTTCTTGAATAAGATGGCACAAAACACCACCCAGAGACCAACAACAAATCCTATGCCAAGTCCAAAGTAAAAGAACATTGGCTCAGAGAGATGATGTTCGTATCTGCTCTTTTGATCACCATGCTTTGATGTATTATTGCCTGGGCAATTCAAATGAAGAGGAGGCCCACAAAGACCAGTATTGCCGTTGTACATTGACGGATGCTCCGTGTAGAGGGTGTCAAGTTGACCTCCTGATGGGATTCCTCCTGTTAGATTATTGTAGGACAAGTCCAGAAAGCTTAAATATGTTAAATTTGATAAGCCCGATGGGATTTCTCCTGAAAGATTGTTGTTCGAGAGGTCAAGTGATTCCAACGATTGCATGACCCCAATCTTTTCGGGAACTTCTCCATTCAATTGATTGAAAGATAAGTTCAGATTTACTAATCCAGCCAGAGATGTTATTTCCTCTGGAATTTCACCAGATAAATAGTTGGATGAGAAGTCAATGCTCAATATCTCCAAAACACCAGTACCTTGGTAATTAAGTTGTTGGCCCTTGGTGGCTGTGGATATTTCACCAACTATATTTTGGAACCCAGCAACAACGCCTCCATCAGGCAGTATATATTTCTTTGTCATAATTGTTAGATTTGATAGATGCGAAGGTATGACACCTGATATCCCATTGGCTGCAAGATTGAAATGATAAAGTTTTGGGAGACTTGTGATATTGTTCGGAATATGCCCATAAAACATGTTGTGGCTCAGTCGTAGAAACTGTAGTTCCACTAAGTTGTCAATCCAAACAGGCAATGTTCCGGTGAATCTATTCCACGCCAGATCTAAAAAAGATAGACCGGTGCAGTTTTGCAGAAATTGTGGGAACTTGCCATAGAAACTATTGTTACTTAGCAATAGAAACGTCAAACCTTTCTTCCCAAGACAGTGAGGAAGTTCTCCTTCAAAAAGATTGTTGCCCAAAGCCAAAGCGTATATAGGCAATTCACATATAGATATGGGAATATGACCACTCAAGTTATTGGAAGATAAAATAACAAAGTCTAGCTTTGAAGCTCCAAAATTTGATGGCAGAGGTCCTGATAAAGAGTTCCTTGAGATGTCCAACGTGGTGAGGTTTCTTGGCAGTGGAGGTATTTGACCAGTTAGGTTGTTTGAACTGGAATAGAGTGCTTCCAATGACATGATATCCATATTTGTTGGCAAGCCACCACTGATTTGATTCTTGGACATGTCCAAGAATGTGACATTTGAAAGGGAATTACAGAACCAATCTGGAATCCTATCAATTATACCCGTGCTCGAGATATCAAGCCGGGTAATATCCACTTGCCATTTAAGCCATGCAGGAAACAGAGGACCCATCTGGCAAGATGCAAAATATGCTTCTTGAAGTCTAAAGGAAGGTAGCCATTCTGAATCCACCACAATCTTCAATTGATTATTAGATAAGTCTATGTACTCCAAGCTTTGTAAACCATCAAAGTGTTCTTCTGTGATCAGACCATCGAAGTCATTGTGGCTTAGATCCAACTTAGGCAAACTAGTGAGCAAACCGATTTCAGATGGCACCTGTCCGGTCAGGTGGTTGACAGAGAGGGAGAGGGTCCTTAAATTTGTAAAATGCCCTATAAATGCTGGCAGGGGTCCAGTAATGTTGTTCCCCATGAGGTCAAGAACAACTAAACTGGTCAAGTGCCCCATGAAATCTGGTAGCATCCCTGTCAGTTGATTTGACATCAGATGCAACTCCTGCAATTTGTTTGACGAACATTGTGGCAACCTCTCAATTAAATCCGTTATGTTTCCATACGAGAGAGATGCACGGAGGTATAGGATCCTCAGGTTGCATAGGCTCTTCAAGTTTGCCGTCGTCATGCTCATTCCAGGTCCAGAAAAAATACTATCTGATAAATCTAGAACTTGGAGTGAAATCATGTCTCCCAGCACATTTGGAAGGTTACCGTACAGACCGGTTCCCTCAAGGTAGAGGTGCTTGAGATTTGTTAGGTTCCAGAACCAACAAGACTCAACCGGGTGGTCAAAGTTATTTGAGTCGAGAAAAAGCTCCTCAAGTTTCGTAAGGTTCAATCGTGGGAGCGATTGGTTCGCACTTGTTAGCGAGCAATCAGAAAGGCCAAGAAACATTAGAGAAGGAATCATGTTCACCACATGAGGCCAATCAGCTACTGTGCTGAGGTTTATTGACCCCATGTTGAGGTATCTTAGAGAGGGTAGATGTGTTAACCACGATAGATCTGCGGAGTACATATGTTGTGTGTAGCCATAGTAGCTTGATAGGTCAAGATAGTGTAGCTTTGAGAGGTTGCCAAGGTGAGGAGGCACTCCCCCAGAAAATGGTACACCGCCAAGGTTGAGATATCTCAAGTTCTTCAAAGAACCCAAAAACTCTGGAAGACGTCCGGTCGGCCCCTCGAGGCCATTCGTGCTGAGATCAAGGTACTCCAGATGATGCAAGGAGAGCAAAGAACGACTTATCTCACCGGCCAGACCTTCGTCGTGAAGGTCGAGCTCGACGACATGGCCGGTCAGATTGCTGCACCGGACGCCTGTCCACCGGCAGCAGTCGTCTTGGCCTTCTTGCTGCCACGAGGCGAGGATGCCTCCGGTGTCGCTGGTGATGCCTTGCTTGAAGGCCAGGAGGGCGTCCCGTTCCGGCGGCAAGCAGGCGGCGCCGGTCGGTGGCAGTGGCGCCTGCGCATGGCCGGTGAAGGAAAAGGTAGCGGCTGCTACAGCGACGACGAGGAAATTTACTGTGGGATGCATGGTAGCTAGATAGGCTTTGCTTACAACAAAAAAGTTAATCTGGCAGCCGGTGGTGTGTGCACCCTTTTTGTAGTCTGTAGACGTCGGCGTTGCAGGCGGCACCACCCGCGAGGATGTGTTCGACGGTCGAGTCCTCCGTCCTTAACGGTGCAATAATCCACCTAACGGTCGTTGCAGTATATAATGAATGCAGCGAAGTCGACAGGGCAGGTTCCGGAAGGGGTCAAATCCCTCATTATCCTAACTTGTTGGTAACGGTGGAAGGAGCGAAATAATAGACTCTTCAGGGCCATATGTAAACCAAGCGATACGATCCTCCAGTCCATCAAAGACGAGACAACAACTTAGATCTACACGGGAGCAAAAGGACCTGAAAAAACTCATCCATCATCGGGATTGATATGTTTTTCCTTTTTTCTTCTTCCTCTTTTCCTTTTCTCCCCTCCTTGTCTCTCCCTTTTCCCCCCAAACCTGTAACTTCTCTCCAATGGTTCAGCCTGTTGCACGACGTTCAGCTGGATCAACCCGTTTATCTCCAAGGGGTATGCCAATGACTCTCTCACCGCCGACGACGTCCCACCGGTGTCGCCGGCAACCGTGACCTTGGCGTCAGACGCTTTGTTCACGCCCAAGCGGCCCAGCTGGGTCACGACACCGTGGGCATCGCGTTCTGGCTGTCCTTCTGGACGCAGTTACTACTGACCACGACGCTCGGCCTCCTACACCTCACGGCCATGTACGTCGGTCCGTCACTTATTAATCAGTTTGTCGAGTTCATTCGCCGCGGTGGCACGACATGGGAGATTTTGAATGAATACAAAAGAAATGATTGGCCGGTTATTAATTGTCAGCAATAATCAGAGATTTTGCTATAATAATCAGCCATATTTAGAGAGATATGGCTGGCTGTAAATCAGGAAAGAATAATTAGCTATAATGACCTGCCATTATTAGGGATATGATCGGGAGAGAAGCTAGGAAGAACGATGGATGGCTGTCACCAACTGCTAATTTATATATTAGTATAGATATATGGGGATTGCGCTAGTCGTTACATGTAGGATTTGTCTACCGCTAGCTATAAATAGATGGACCCTCTGATGTTGAAGGCGAGAGTGGCGTCGACCATGGACGCCGGATCTGTTGTTCAGCGCTTACGTAGGATGGAAAATAGTGATCAGAGGGGTAAATATTTGAACAACATTTTTCTTCAAAAAAATACATCTTTTCAGTAATTTATGATGAATAGTAAAATTGGGTTGAATAGAAAAATCAGCACAGTTTCAAAACCAAGAATTAATGTAATTTTCGATCTGCTAATTTGAATCCCATGAAATTTTGCATGTACTCCCTCCGTTCATTTTTATAAGACGTATTTTAACTTTGCACAAAGAATAAGGTTGCATTGAAATTTAGAAAGCTATGAGAGAATATGACTTAGAGGTCCCCATTTAATTGTCTTGGATGATGAAAGATATACTTTGTGTAGATGATAATGAATAAATACGTATGGTTGAGAGATAATAAATAGGGTACAGAAGGAAATGCCTCATTAAATCTACATGCAAACCTTATATTTATGAATAAGACCATTAAAAAAATAAACCTTATAAAAGTAAACGGAGGGAATATCTTTCTATTGATATCAGGAACCTATTTCAATCATCAATCGAATAAGTTGACGTTAAAGTTATGATCTTTTTCAAATTTAGGAATGTTGCACAATAACTGGGCCAAAAGCACAAATGTCGATCTGAACTTGCTCGTGGGCTAAATATGATCTTGATGATCTTGAATAACATCCCCACACACAAGTCATAGCAAGCAAGAACAACAAATAAATAGCCCTCAAATATGTAAGAACATGATCTACCACGAATCCTTCCTTTTTAAGTCAAAAATCTGTTCCTTGAGAAGAACTTTGGAGATCATGTTAAAACTTGCATAGATGATTGAGGTATGATCTACAGAAGATTCATCCATCATTCATTCATTCTTGGCAACACAAGATCAAAAAAGAAAGAAACCAAAAGGAGATCAAAACAAACTAAAAAAGGGAGAGAGACCAGAACTTGAGCACGAATAAGTTTTAATAGATCTTGCTGGGTTAGAACATATTTTAGATAAATTTCTCAACCTCTTATACATTCTAGATCTAGTAAAAACATAATAAGCAGAAGGAGGTAAAGTAAAGCTCAAATTGCATTAAAGAACTAAGTAAAAATGTAAGAAATAAAATAAAATTTAGAATATAGATGAATTTGAATCTTGAAATACTTAGACAGGGATAGTTACAAAGCCACACTTTTAGTTGGGTAAAACTCAAAGAACCCTTCTTTAAGATCTTTCTTAGACTTAGTGCAGGGCATCCATCCATCCATTTATAGCATATTAGGAGTAACCTCCACTCTTAGATGACCTTTTTGATCCTTAAGAAACCTTATAAAGAGTTAAGATTCGCTCTCTCACACATATGTAAGTTACCCGTAACCCAACAACATAACGAGTTTTAATCTTAATACTAACTTAACCACTACTCCATCCGCGAATACTTGATTCACCGATCCTCATTCGCTTTAGTAGAGCTCAAGTTAGCATCTTATCCATCCACTTGTCATTTCGATTTGTAGCAACTCTCAGACCTTAGTCATCTTCTGACATCACCTTGACCGTCTACACTAGTAGAGGCAACTCCTCGAGCTTCAGCTCCGATCCACATACACATGATGATCCTAATGGAGAGCCAGCTTTGGTTGGTCAGGTGAGTCGTCGTTTTTTATTCTCCTTAAAGCATCTGGAGTAACTTGATCTCAGCATGGACGAACTCCAGGGGCTCCCGGAGTTGCTTTGGCACTGGGCATGGTGGTATCCCGGAGTTCTTGGGCTCTTTCAAGAACCTCAGATATCTTTAACCTCTCTGGAATACCGTTTGATGGTAGAGTGCCTCCTCTACTCGGTAATCTTTCAAAGCTACAATTCTTGACCTTTCTGGCATGTCATGTTTTGATGAAATGTCAACTAGCACTCTTCCTACCAGGACTTACTTCACAGATTTGTCTTGGTTAGCACGTCTTTCTTTGTTACGGTACCTCAACCTGGGGGCAGTTGACCTCAGCAAGGTTGCTGCTTGGCCTATGTTTAATGTTTAGTGAAAACTGCATCAGAGGCACCTCTACGATCCAATAAAGGTGCATACTAAGAATAATTTGCTCATAGCCAAATTTTGCTCTATGAGAATTACTCAAACCGTGTTTTTGCCTGGTCAGAGCAAGTGGCCACATCGATCAAGGAGGCGGTTCTAAACCGTGTTTTTGCCTGGTCAACGAACCCTACGGATTAGTTTTTCACTCCGGAGTCTTTTTTGGGTGTTTTTGTCCCAGTAGTGTGGGTTGTGTGTAGTTCTGTGTTTTAGTGGCGTGAGTGGTGGTATAGTTATTGTGAGATCATGTGATGAAAAATTGGTTGAATGGTGAAATTGGCATTGTAAAGTGATTTTGATTATAGCATGTGTGGTGCTTGTGCATGTGCTATGTTGATATGATTATTATCTTTGGTGATAGCATGATGGTTTTGCTTGATGCAATGCACTCGTGTGAGTGGTTGCATGGATTAACCTTGAGTCAAGTCGTGGACTTGTGCTTGGACCGGTTGTTGTTTATTCGTGTGCGGTGTTGCTCGGGCTAACGTGGTCGATGACGGACCGAACTAGGTTCATGGAGGAACCGAGGTTCGGACTAGGTTCGTGGAGGAATCGAGGTCCCGTGGTCGAGAATGTCATGCGGACGTTCGGGCCAGAGAACGGTGCACACGAAGGTCGGTTAGTCACGTGAGTGCGGCAGTGGGCCGACGCGTGCATGTGAATTTTGGGTTGTATGCATATATTGGGCCATGTGTATTGGGCGGTGGATATGCATACATGTGTTAGGGTTTTGAGTTGTATAAAAACCCCGAAAACCTAATCAATGAATTGAGCTTTTTCCGGCGGTACAGTGATTACTGTTTTTCCATGCGACTATTGTTTTTTGTCCGTCAGATGCATGCGAGGATGAAATCTGTGCGACTAGTTAATCCTTGTGTGGTTTCGCATGCATGAAGAAGGGCCGCAGTCGCTCAACAAAGAATCGGATTGGTCGCTTAATTGAATCGGTTGTTTTTTTCCTGGCGGCGAAAAGGCGATCGGTAGGGTGACCTCCCGACGTGAGTTCTGGCGGCGGCGTCGGCTAGAAGTCGGACTCTGGCGTCATCCTTTGCTTGCATGCTCGACTAGCAAAGAAGCGGCGCGCGCGGCATGCAGAGAAAGACAATCAACGGTGCGGCAACTACATGCATGTGTCCATGTGGGACGTTGATGGCAGCATGCATGCAATTATTGTGACTAGATAATTTGGTTGTCCCTTTTTGCGCAATGCGCAATCGGCAAGGCAATTTGATCCAGCACCAAACATTTGTTTCCGGTTTTGCTCTGCAAAGATCTTCCCCGTTGTCGTTCTTGGCTTCGGGAGATTGGGGCGGTTTTGTGTTGCGGTAGAAGACAGTTGAAGAAGCACATACGTCTCACGCTCGGCGTAGTCGAGTCTTACGGAGATTTTGGTCCCAAGACAGTTGAATTATCATCCGGGAGTTTGCTCCTTTGCATGCATGAACTACTGCTCCACCTCCACAATCCGGACCTCCAAATTTGGTTAGTTAACTCTTCATTAATCCTGATTAATTTCATTTTTTGAGTTTGATTCGTAGCAGTAAGATCAATTCTCGTCATTACTGAGACAGTCAATTTGCGAAGGTTATAACTCCAGATCCGTATATCCGATCGAGCTGATTCTTATTGCATTAGTTTCGTATTTGAATCTAGTTTATTCAGTTAAAATTTTACATCAATCCGACGGTTGGATCTTCAGGAATTACAGTTTTAGTGAACATCTGTTAATCTGTTTTTGCTGAAACCGAGAGCAATATTTCATAATTAATTTAGGGGGTTTTGTGAATCAAGAAAAATTTGATTTTAGCTTCCGCGCAATCATTCACCCCCCCCTCTGATTGCTAGTTTAGTATATATCGATCCTACAAGTGGTATCAGAGCAAGATTTTTCTAATTAATCTTAACCGGTGATTAGAAACCGTAGCGATGGATAGGTATTCGACAAAACCTTGTGTTTTCGATGGTGTTGATTTTCAGTTTTGGAAAGCGAAGATGGAGGCGTACATTCAAGCTCAAGGCTTTGCAATTTGGGAGAAGGTGTACAAGCCATATCAAGTTCCTGAGAATGATCAAGTTAATGAAACCAATCAAGCAAAGTTGAAGCAAAGCAAGAGAGCACGAATTTGATCATCCAAGGTTTAGGAAGAAGCGACTTCGACCGCGTGATCCATCTCAAGTCGGCATATGAGGTATGGAAATCTCTTTGTGATTATCATGAGGGTTCTAACACTGTCAAAGAGGTTCGTCAGGATATATATAAGAAAGAATACATGCGATTTGAGATGAAACCCGTGAGTCGCTAGATGATTTCTTTGCACGCTTTAATAAAATTCTTAGCAATTTGCGGTTTGTTGGAGTTAGCTTTGATGATGCTGCTAATGCTAGACAATTACTTGGTGCATTAGATATGTCAATTTGGGAGATGAAAGTTACATCCATTAGAGAATCAACTGTCATGAGTACACTTACTTTGGATGTTCTTTTCTCTAAATTAAAAACTCATGAATTGGATGTTCTTGCTAGGAAGAATGATCATAAATCAATTGCATTGACCTCCCAATCTAGCATGTCTCAGAATATTGCTTCTTCAAGTTTTGCTTTGTCTTTCTTGTCTTCACTAACCGATGAACAGTTGAAGAATTTCTGAAGAAGACTTGGCACTACTCTCTTCTCGTTTTAATAAAGCTTTGCAGAATGTGAGAATGAGGAAGAGAGTTGGTGGTGGCCCTCCAAAATGCTATGAGTGTGGTGATCTCAATCACATTCGCCCAAATTGTCCTAAGCTTGCAGGTAAAACATCAAGGAGGAGAAGGACAATGATGAGAAGAAAAGAGAAGAAAAGTTTTCTCCAAGTGATAGAAAGAAAAAGAGCTTCATCAACAAAAAGGTTGTTCATCGGGTTCTTTCCGCTCTTGAACAAGTTAATTTGAGCGATGTGGATTCGGAGAGCAGCGAGGACGATGCAACTCCAAGCAAGCATGATTTGATAGGATTGTGTCTCATGGCTAGGAGTGATGTAAGCTTCACCGAGGACGATCATGACAGCGACTGCAATGAGGTAGAACCTTCTTACGATGAATTAACTATTGCTGTTGTTCGTCTTGGAAAATTGCTTGACAAACGCGACAAGAAAATTAAGAAACATGATGTTCTTGTGAAATCTTTGAATGCTGAAATTGCTAGACTTAAATCTTTGATTCCTGATGATGATGCTTGCAAATCATGTGACTTAATTTACAATGAGCTTACTTTGCTTAGGAAAGAACATGTTAGCTTGTTAGAGCAAATTAATGCTGAAAAGGAGAAAAATGAGAAACTTGTTAAACATGTTAGTTGTTCTACTGTTGATTTGCATGATTCAACTCCATGTTCTAAATGCTCCACACTTGAATTGAAGTTGAATGATGCTAATGGTAGAGTTTCTCAAATGACCAATGATTTGCTCACACATGAGGTTCTTTCATGCTCAACTTGTCGCAAGCAGAAAGGAAAAGTGGACGTTCCATGTAATAACTGTTTAACTCTTTCTAAAAAGGTTGATTACTTGGAAAAATCTTTAGAACGGTTCACTTTAGGAAAGAAAAACCTAAACATGATTTTGGATCAATCAAAAGTCAGTACTCATCACAAAGGTTTAGGTTTTGATTCTTATGCTCATCATAAATCGCATGCTCCTACTGTTGTTAAGACACTTGAAAGTGGAAAATTTGAAATTGTCAATGAGTCTAAGAAAACTGTTTTCAAGTCTGCTGGTGTGTTATCTTCTACTATGATGAATGCAAATGTTACTTCTGTTTCTAAAGCTAAACATCATGTTAAGTACACTTGCACTCATTGTGGTAAAGATGGACACTTAGTAGATTTTTGCTTTAGGCTAGCCAAACAGCAAAAGAAAGAAAAGGCTAAGACTAGTTCTAATTTCAGGAAGGCACATTTCACTCCTCATTTTGTGCTTAGGGTGATGCAAACATCTTTTGTTGCAAGAAACACGAGAAAGGGCGAATCTAATTTTGTGAACAAGAATACTCGTGTTGTGCCTACTCGTCGTGTGTCTCAGTACTGGATTCCCAAATGTTTTATTTCTAACCCCAGTACCGAGGCCTCGACATCTTCTTGTGCTATGTAGGTTTTTCAGATACGGGTTGGAGAACAGAAGCTTAGTGGATCTTGGTCTTTTGCAAGATAGGATCAAGACTTGAATGGTTCTCACCCTTGAGATGGTTTTCAAGAGTCATGTGCAATAATTCTTCATCTACTTTATGAGCTATCTTGTATACTCATGTCTTTTTATATTTAAAGATATTTAATTGTGACATGAGATGAGACTTCTTGTTCATATGCTCATATGTATCTCTTGGCATGTTCAATAATGTTATATTTTATATCATGCCTTTCATGCTTTGAATTCACTTATCATGATTCATGCTTATGCTTAATTGAACATACCATGATAACTCAAGCACATGTATATCATCATCTCCTCTCTGTTGATCTCATTGGTTATCCATTTGAGGGGGAGTTATTGGATTTTTGGTGAAAGTCTTTTTCGGTTGCTTTTGGGAGGTTTGTTCTTTCAAGCCTTTTGTTTTTTTAAGATTATTCCCTTCAAGTAACAATTTTTAAGAAGTTTTTTTTAAGATGGTTATTTTGAGGGGGAGTTTTTGAAAACGTTGTAATATTGTGTAACATACTTTTTATTTTATGTGTTTCTTAATTGAAAAAAAATGAAAAACAATAAAAAAGTACTGAGCATTGTATTTCATACACATATGTCATTTGAAGCCATGTTTATGTTACAAGGTTTTTGCAACTTCTTGTGTATACATATATGGTGTAGTCTATGTCATGACTATTTAAATGGAATGACAACTTGAATTAAATCTTGTCATGGTTGAACTTTCTTGGCTATCTTGATCCTACTCAAAAAGTGCTAAATATGAAAGTTAAGTGCTAAAGATTAAAAAATGATTGTTGATAAATGCAAGATCAAGGTTATGTCTTTGTCACTTCTTCTTTACTTAGACCTGCTTATCATTGCACTTTGATATGAACTTGGAAGAGGTTGTGTATGACCGAAACCATGAAACCTTAAGCTTGTGATTGCTTGGCATGGTTGAAAAGTGAGGTGATGGTGCATGTAATTCCTTGCAATTGTTATTGTTGCAATCAAAGTAATGAATCGCTTTTTCAAAGCACAAATCAAAGGCACAAAAATTCAATGTTTTCGTGTTTTAGATTGTTGAGAAAGGAGATCATGCCATGCAACAAAATGTTAATAGTACTTGATTTCTAGTTATGCTTACTCTACATTATTTATGTGTAGATTTGAGGGTGCAAGTACTGTTGATAGCATGACTTGGTGATCAAGTTGTTACATTTGTGCATGATTCATAATGCTCAAGACATAAAAAAAGGAAAACAACAAACATAAAAGGAGAGAAGTTTCTCTTTGCTCTCTTTTTGCATTCTTGATGAACCCATTGTCAAAGGGGAGAAATTTTGGAGTCAAAGGAGAAATTTTGGTCACACATTGCACATTCACACACACATTTCTTCTTTTCGTTAGGGAGTCTTTCATTTTGATAGGGGAGATTTCTTTTTAGATAAGGGAGATTTTTGTTCTTCTTCTTTTGGTCACTTTACTTCTTTTAAAAATGGTGTTGCTATTGTGAGGTGAATGCCAATGTTCGTTTCAAATGGTGTTGCCAATGTTTTCATCAAGGGGAGATTGTGAGATCATGTGATGAAAAATTGGTTGAATGGTGAAATTAGCATTGTAAAGTGATTTTGATTATAGCATGTGTGGTGCTTGTGCATGTGCTATGTTGATATGATTATTATCTTTGGTGATAGCATGATGGTTTTGCTTGATGCAATGCACTCGTGTGAGTGGTTGCATGGATTAACCTTGAGTCAAGTCGTGGACTTGTGCTCGGACCGGTTGTTGTTTATTCGGTGTGTGTGTTGCTCGGCTAACGTGGTCGATGCGGGACCGAACTAGGTTCATGGAGGAACCGAGGTTCGGGACTAGGTTCGAGGAGGAATCGAGGTCCTGGTGGTCGAGAATGTCATGCGGACGTTCGGGCTGAGAACAGTGCACACGAAGGTCGGTTAGTCGCGTGAGTGCGGCGGTGGAGCGTCGCGTGCATGTGTGAATTTTGGGTTGTATGCATATATTGGGCCATGTGTATTGGGCCAGGTGGATATGCATACATGTGTTAGGGTTTTGAGTTGTATAAAAACCCTGGAAAACCTAATCAATGAATTGAGCTTTTTCCTGGCGGCTGTGACGGCTGTTTTTCCATGCGACTATTGTTTTTTTGTCTGGCCGTATGCATGCAGGATGAAATCCTGTGCGACTAGTTAATCCCTTGTGTGGTTTCGCATGCATGAAGAAGGGCTGGCAGCTGCTCAACAGTAATCGGATTGGCTGCTTAATTGGAATCGGTTGTTTTTTTTTCCTGGCGACGAAAAGGCGATCGGTAGGGCTGACCTCCCGACGTGATCTCCTGGCGAGCGGCGTCGGCCAGAAGTCGGACTCCTGGCGTCATCCTTTGCTTGCATGCTCGACTAGCAAAAGAAGCAGGCGGCGCGTGCATGCAGAGAAAGACAATCAACGGTGCGGCAACTACATGCATGTGTCCATGTGGACGTTGATGGCAGCATGCATGCAATTATTGTGACTAGATAATTTGGCTGTCCCTTTTTGCGCAATGCAGCAATCGGCAAGGCAATTTGATACAGCACCAAACATTTGTTTCCCTGGTTTTGCTCTGCAGTATCTTCCCTGTTGTCGTTCTTGGCTTCTGGGAGATTGGGGCGGTTTTGTGTTGCAGGTAGAAGACAGTTGAAGAAGCACATACGTCTGCTGCCCTGGCGTAGTCAGAGTCTTACGGGAGATTTTGGTCCGGCACAGTTGAATTATCATCTGGGAGTTTGCTCCTTTGCATGCATGAACTACTGCTCCACCTCCACAATCCGGACCTCCAAATTTGGTTAGTTAACTCTTCATTAATCCTGATTAATTTCATTTTTAGAGTTTGATTCGTAGCAGTAAGATCAATTCCCGTCATTACTGAGACAGTCAATTTGCAAAGGTTATAACTCTAGATCCGTATATCCGATCGAGCTGATTCTTATTGCATTAGTTTCGTATTTGAATCTAGTTTATTCAGTTAAAATTTTACATCAATCCGACGGTTGGATCTTCGGGAATTACAGTTTTAGTGAACATCTGTTAATCTGTTTTTGCTGAAACCGAGAGCAATATTTCATAATTAATTTAGAGGGTTTTGTGAATCAAGAAAAATTTGATTTTAGCTTCCGCGCAATCATTCACCCCCCTCTGATTGCTAGTTTAGTATATATCGATCCTACAAGTTGTGAGGTTTTTTCCGTAAAAAACAGGCTAAACCATCTTTCTCCTTCTTAATAAACGTTGCGGCAATTCTTTTCCGTAAAAAAGAATTACTCAAACTGTCAAACATTGAGCTTTTAAGATTAGGATAGAATTTTCCCTCGAAGTTTTATACAGCATTCATTTCCATAACTGCGCTGTTTTGGATGCAGAAACTTTATGTTGGGTTCAGGTCTTGAGGGACAGAGAGTCAATGTATGCGGTACTAGTACAAGTTATCACAGCTCCAGCCCTAACCAACACACTTCCTGTTCTTACATCTTAAAACATGACACACAGGTCTCAACTCTTGAATCTTGATTATTTGTATGTA